>OY979727.1:7804445-9004445 GCA_963855995.1 Muricea muricata
CACAATGTAGTGAGAATGGCTGGAAAGAAAAAAATTACCTCAATTTCATCAACATTGGTCGTGGGGGGCCGGGGGGAGACCGGTGTATGTTGAATTGAACATAAGCCTAAAATGTCCAATTATTTTTGCACCTGATTGTAGTAGCTGCTCCAATTTGTTAATGTTAACTTGATTCAAGTCAGCTCCACAGCGAATTCTTCGTTTGATCTTATATCCTGTCCACTCCAATTTCTGTCTCTTGTAAAAATAGTGTTATTTGGTATATTATTAACTGTCCGGTATATCAGGTTTCATGTGAGTTTCTGTTACCACACAGATATCAAATCATTTTGCAACAAATCAGACTCTAGTGCTATGACAACCCCTACTTGATTCTTCTATTTTGTCAAGCTGCATATAAACATAAATTTTAGGACTGCAAAGGTATCATTATTTTTTTTGTGGTTGATTTGCACAGCTGATTTTTATCAAATGTTGTGTAGGATGTTTTGATTTAACAAAATAGTCTCACGGATTAGTAATCCGCGCAGATATTGTATTAATATGTCCCATTACACCACTGTAGACTGGTGTTCTCCTAACGTTGTCACTTGATGGACTAGGCTGTAAAAATTATACTTCTTCTGCTGAAAATTTTACCTCTTCTGGACGAAAAACATAACCCACGCTTGAATTTTTCTCATACTATACTGGCTATTGCTCGGACAGTTCTGTTGTCTGTTATCATGGCGACATGACCTAGATAATGTAACTTTTTTCGCCTGGAATTTGTCAGCCTAGTTTCCTTATACTGATCATAGATAGACTTTTTACTCTTTTTTCTGTACTCCTTTAATTGGTCATTGAAACTAGTCTGTTCGATTTGCTTTACAGGAAATTGCTCAAAAGTTAGTTGATGTCCTAATCGATGCGCATCTGGCTGATCTTTTAGACAAACATCGACAGGATAAGTTTTAGACGTTTGCAACAGTGGTGAATTAGACCCCGTTAACACGGTACCGGATCCACATGGTCACGATATCAAATTGAATAGTTTCGTGACAAGTGTGGCTCTTACACTTATGAAAGTATTGCAGAATTTAACAACATGTAGTCACAGAAAAGTGGTGAGAGTGAATATGACTGCAAACTACCCGAACTCAATATCGTGACCAAGCGAATCCAGTGCCGTGTAAGTGGGATGTCAGGTATATGTAGAGCTGAGTTCTCTCTCGTTGAAGAGCCTAAGTGATCATCGATCACTTAAGGGTGCAATGTTATTCAAGGGTGGAATTACCGTTGAAATTGTGTTTGTCTTATTCAAATTGCTATTAAGATCCGCAAATTTTTAAATAACAGGGGGAGACGTTACGCTTGGGATGTTGGACACGCTAACCGGCGATCTCTGATCATTTACGTTGTTCCCTTGATTGTTTTTTGTTAACTCGAATAATTGCTTTTCAAAGGGATTTAACTTAGATCTGAATAATTGATTTTCTTCATTTAGATTGTCCATTTGCTGTTATATTATGATTTCTATGTCTTTCTGTTTTCTTCTAAGAGCCTTGATATTTGTTTCAATTCGAACGATAGTGTGGGGCAAACGCGCTTCCAGAATTGCCACGTCCGTCACGCTAAGATTCACAGAATAAACTTCTCGGTCCTAACACCCATTTTGAATAGCAGATGTTGCCTTCCCGACTTGCTAAGCAGGTAAGTCGTTATCGCCCCTATTAGGCTTTTTATTTTCAGCCAATTTATTGAAACAGACTCTGCTTACGCTTACATTAATCAATCCTTCGCTGGTAGCTGTTGAACTAAGCTCGCTTTTGTACTTTTCATTTTCACGATTAAGTGTACTCGCTAAAAATTTTCTTTCGTGTCGTTTACAATTAGACCAGACCATTTTAACCTAATCCCTTTCCTTAAGCTGGCAAATACTTTTCTTTCGCCACCAGGGGAGGACCATTTGCCAGTCAGGTTAAGATCATCTTGAACAAAACACATCAGTTGATGAAGATTTAATTCCGTTCCACATATAGCCACTGTCATCAATCAAACATTTTGATCGAAGACATATTAATTTAGTCATTCACAAAAGTTATTAGCAAATCAGCTAAAATTTTATCTGCACTAGCAGAGGTCAAATTCTCACGTCTTATCAACGTGAGAGCTCAAATTCTCATGGAGCATCATCGTTACAAGCGCACTATCAGAAATAGACTACAAATTGTAGATAAACAAACAGCAACCATTCGAAAATGCTAAACAAGCTTAAAAGTTAAAGAAAGCTTGAATGATAGGGAAAGAGAGGAGGCCAAAGTATTATAGGGACGCTATATCCATTATAACGTCCCAATTTAATGACTTTTTCGCACGAGGTTGCCCAAGCTCACCTTTGATTGTCGTCATGCATATATTATGAGGTATCTCTGTCCTTTATCCCATGTTCATCCTATGTTCACCCATAACATATTGTTAACTTCCGCCACCAGATATTTGAATACTAATTACTTCTACCTCTAGATGTTTGAATATTAATTACCTACCCCGTCAGATGATTGAATACTAATTAGTGCCCGTCATTTGTCGGTATTCTCCGAACTCCATTTCGGGGAAGTACTACTACTCAGTTTAATCAAACCATGAATTTAGTACACTCAGATTTCAAAATACGTACTTGGTCGAATTGACTTTTTAACTGCACTTTTTGATTCAGGCTCTGTAGCTGTCCCTAAAATCATGAAGAAATTTTCTCGAGTTAATGGGTGTTTCAGCACAAAAAACGCATTGCATACTGAACTTTTTTAATGTACCCCACACAGGTTTTTTCCACACATATATTGTTTACAGTTACCGGAAGCATTAAGAAATCAATAATGTATAATTATTCTTAACAAATTATTTTCATTATTTTGAATGAAATATGTAATTGACCGGAAGGATAGGTTTGGAGGACGTATTAAAACGCCTGCGCAAAAGACAGTACTATTTGAACGAACAGACTGTTTGGTGTTCTACATTAGTATTATGCAGCGTAATTATTTAGAACATAATGAACTACTATTATGACAGTGGGAAAGAAAAAAAAACATAGTCGGGAAAAACAACAACATGTAAAAAAATAAATAAGATTATATCAAATAATAGTGTGATGTTTAACTGTTGAACTATCAACGTTCAGCGAAGAATAAAATCAGAACGCGACCTTTTAAAACTTGAACTTCATTGTACTTTTGCGTCTCGCACTTATGAATTTGAATTATTTGCCTGGTCGTAATCTACCAGGGTGTGGGGGTGAAGTTCAAATTTTTAAGGGATGGCATTTTGTCGCCTGGCCTTAAAATGAAAGTATATAACCCCACCCAGATCATATTTCACAAATATGACTCAGGTCATATTTCACAAAACACAAAGACAAAACAACGAAAAATGCGATATACATGATACCTTGCCGAGACTGTCCACAACGATACATAGGTCAAACCTCGAAGAAAATTGAAACACGAATAACGGAACACAAAAACGCCATAAAACGACACGACCATTTATCACTACCTGCAGCACACACATATGACAACTGTCATCCCTTCAACTGGATAGAAACCCAACTACTTGGACAAGCACAAACAAAACACGCACGTGAATTCAAAGAGGCATGGTACAGTATAGACGCCAATACAATTAACGGACACATTGAAATTCCTACTATATACCTTCAACTTAAGACAATACGTAAAAATCCAACCAATAAAAACGTTAACAATACTATGGCTAATGATATTAACTTCCCAATAACACTTCTTTCAACACCCGCAACCCAACAATCCAATCATTCCAATTATGTCATCTCTATTGACTAAACCCACTCTACCAAGACAAAGCATTCTTCAACCACCAATCAGATAAGATCAACCACCGAACAACCAATCAGACGCTCTCGTCGTATACAAGAACGTAGCAACAGCGCGAAATTAAACACAAAACTTCGGACAATTTTGAACGTAAACCAATGGAGAAACACGCAAAACGTTATAGAATGGTTTGGCAGCATCGAGGAAAAATCTAGGCATTCTTTCATTTCGTTTGACATAGTCGACTTTTACCCGTCAATTTCAGAAAATTTACTGGACCAAGCATTATCTTGGGCCTCCAATTTGGCTGACATTTCGGACGAAGACATTTCTATAATAAAACACGCTAGAAAGTCACTCCTTTTCAATCACGGAAGACCGTGGATCAAAAACAACAATAGCAATTTGTTTGATGTTACCATGGGTAGCTATGACGGGGCAGAAATTTGCGAACCAGTAGGTCTTTTCATCTTAAACCATTTAGGAAAAAAGTTTGGCAAGAAAAACATTGGCTTGTATAGGGATGATGGTTTGGCGATTATTAAAAACAGATCAGCACGTTTGGCAGACAAAACCAGGAAAGAGCTACATAAAATTTTCGAACAGTTTGGCCTAAAAATAACAGCAGAATCAAATTTGCACGTGGTAAACTTTCTAGACGTAACTTTCGACCTTCCTACCGGAAAATATAAACCTTATAGGAAGCCCAATGACGATCCGTTATACATACACAAACACTCTAACCACCCACCCAGCATCTTAAGGCAACTTCCAGCATCCATCAACAAGCGCATTTCAACGCTGTCATCTGACAAACAAGTATTTGACGATGCAGTACAAACATACCAAAATGCACTAGGACATAGCAACTTCAGCCACAAGCTGGAATACATGCCACATGTAACACAGCAACCACGCAGGAACAGACAACGCAACATCATTTGGTTTAACCCACCATTTAGCAAAAATGTCAAGGCAAACATCGCACGCAGTTTCCTCAAGCTTGTAGACACGCACTTTCCAATAGGCAACAAGTTACACAAAATTTTCAATAGGAACACAGTTAAGGTCAGTTACAGCTGCATGAGTAACGTTAAGTCAATTATCACAAGCCACAACACACGCATAATTAGGAAAAGCCAACCACAAGACATTAGCGCAGAGAACTGTAACTGCAGGAACAAGCACGCATGCCCATTGCAGAACGAGTGCATGAGTAAGGACATTGTATACAAAGCAACAATTTTTACTGGCAACACGCAGGACACAAAGCATTACATTGGCATGACCTCAAACACATTCAAAGAGCGATACAGGAATCATATCAAATCTTTCACACACAAAAAATATTCGAACGAGACGGAACTTTCGAAACACGTTTGGCACTTAAAGCAAAAGAAAACAGATTTCACCATAAAATGGTCCATAATAAAAAAGTCTATTTCTTACACGGGAGGATCCAAAAGATGTAATTTATGTTTGGAGGAAAAAATTAGTATTTTGAAAGAAAAAAACAATTGCTTGCTTAACAAAAGATCGGAAATAGTTTCGGCCTGCCAACACAAAAGCAGATTTCAGGTAAACAACCTAAACAAAGAAAGGAATGCATGCTATTCAACCACCCACGCGCCCACGTTTCCGCCTTGAGCATAAAAGAAACTCGCACATTTTCGAAATTTGTCTATCACCTGAAGATTCCCTCTGGATGAAACAGACTGTAGTGGTAAGTTTTTGAGGTATTTTGCACAATTATATATATATATATATATATATATATATATATATATATATATATATATATATATATATATATATATAAATATATATATATATATATATATATATATATATATATTTATATATATATATAAATTTATATATATATATATATATATATATATATATATATATATATATATATATATATATATATATATATATATATATATATATATCAATTGAGAATAACGACTCAACAATTTGTGTTTGGCATCTTTATTACTAAGGCATGTGCTAAAACCTGGACTGCACTGTGGACTATGCAGTGTGGACTATGGACTGTGGATTATGGACTGTGGACTGTTTCTTGGGTGAAGCGCTGGGGGGACACAGATATTAATAGTTTCTGAACGATTTAGACAAACTTTAAATAAAAAGATATGATGTTGTTTTATATGATGTTGTTTTTTAACACAGAACTAATGGCAACTTATATCAGCCGCGTCGCCATTCCTAAATCACTTATATTAAAACATTGTCCAGAAAACAACACGCGCAACTAAATTTATGCGGAAAAGATCGAATCACGTTTCACAAGTCGCTTGCAAATTGCCCCTAACACCTTTGAGGAAAGAAACACCCAAAAAACAGTCCATAGTCCATAGTCTACAGTCCACAGTCCATAGTCCACAGTCCAGTCCAGGTTTTAGCACATGCCATTTACTTGCATGTCTGCACAATGACACTAACTCATTACGTTTGTTGAGGCTAGCCATTTCGGGTTTAAATATAATAAAGTATTTTTCCCACAAGCACAAATTACATCTCTTGGATACTGGGTTGTATGGTCTAGCACGTTTTAATATACGTAATTTGATATTATAATTTATATTGTTGGCTCGTGAGTGCCATATATACTTGCTTAGCTCCGTGGAGCCTATCATCGTGTCATCGTGCAGACATGCAAATAAATTATTCACATACGATATTCGTACTCAGACCGCGTAGCTCAGGTGGTAGAGCGTGACGCTAGCAACATCAAGGTCGTGAGTTCCATTCTCACCGTGGTTAAAGTATTTTTCACTTTCCCGGTTGAGACGCATTCACTTGAGAGCACTTTTCCCAAACATATATGTATATATATATATATATATATATATATATATATATATATATATATATATATATATATATATATATATATATATATATATATATATATATATATATATATATATATATATATATATATATATATATATATATATATATATGTCATTTATATACCCGGAGCGAGGGGGATTCGGTGAAATATTCCCGAGAAATCAAAAAATTCCGTAAGAATATACTTTTAAGTTCTTCAAGTTGAACATACCTTCGTGAATATGATGCACTAAAATACAAAATAGCCAGTTCTTTGTTTATTTTTATAACGAGAAGTACAGAAAATTCCTTTTAGTTTTTTAAATATTTGTGTTTTCAACGTCCTTGTCCTCCAAAATACTTTATAATTCTTCGTGAAGTTCATCAAACTTTTCGCACATTCCGCCATTTTTGTTTACGAAAACCTGCCAATCTGTGCTTGCGTGTACAAGCGTTGCCATGACAGCGTGAGATATTTACTGCATCTCACTGTAAAAGTGAGATACAGTGAGAAATCACCTCTCACGTGGTAGAAATACAATATTTTGATTGGACAATTTGAATTTGAGGTATAATATATATATATATATATATATATATATATATATATATATATATATATATATATATATATATATATATATATATATATATATATATATATATATATATATATATATATATATACAGAGTGTATCAAAAAAAAGGTAATCGAAATTTATCAAAACTTATCACACTATTATTCGTTAACCGATAGATGTATTCGTTTGAATTTTTTACCTTTGCAGTAAGCAATGCTTAAACTTCTAAATTAGTGTATTTACAGAACAATCAGGCCAAAAGACACCTATTTACAAAGCGAGCAAATTGGTCAAAACCTTACATTTCCACACAGTGATTAATCTAATGTAAAATGTGTCACTCAAATTGATTTAATTAATTTGCAAGAATGTAATTTTGCGATAAGTGTTAGTCCATCTTTAAATTACGCTCCTACGCCTTCAACATGACCACCCTCTCGCTCGAGACAAAGCTGGCTTCTGCTGAGCATTCCTTGTACTGCTTTTCTGACAGTTTGGGGATGGTTTCTTAGCGTTTCAACCTCCTGTTGAATGCGGTTTCTCAAATCATTGAGATCATTTGGCGGGGTAGTAAACACTTTGCCCTTCAAGTAGCCCCACAAAAAGAAATCGCATGGCGTCAGATCGGGGGATCTTGGAGGCCATTCCACATTATGACCAAGAGCAATGACGCGGTTGCCAAACAATTGTCGTAGGCGTTCTTGGACAGCAACTAGGCGATGTGCAGGTGCGCCGTCTTGAAGCCACCAGAGATGTCGGAAAGCTCCTCCGGCTTGCACCGGATAGTGCTGTCGAAGTTGTGGGATAATTTCGTTATTTATCATGCGCAGGTAATTTTCCCCGTTAACATTTCGCTCAAAAAAGAATGGCCCGATCACCTCACCACGTCCAGTTAATGCCAACCAAACTGTTATCTTTTGCTGACTGATGTTTACCTCGAAATTAAACTCTGGCGGTTCTCTAGCTCTTGAATAATGTCGAACATTCCATGAGTTTACTTGGCCGTTCAGGGAGAAAGCAGCCTCGTCACCGACTACAAGCGATCGAAAAAACTCTTCATTTCTCTGGCAACGGTTGAATAGCCATCTTGCAAAACGCATTCGACGGTCGAAGTCTCCAGGCAAGAGTTCATGGCGAATATGCATGCGGTACGGATGCATCCTCAGGTCAAGTCTTGTAATGCGGTTAAAGGTCGCTGATGGAAGACCGATTCCATTCCTTCTAGCACTCGTGCCCCTCGGATCTTCGGCCAGTCGCTGTCGCACAGCTTCAATATTCCTCTCCGAGCGTCCAGTTCTTTTTCTGCCGGAGTTCCCCTTATTTCTGTTTAAACACGTGCCATGTGCTTCAAATTTCCGCACATTTGCCCAAACTGTTTTTAAAGCCGGAGCTTGCCTTTCAGGAAAACGTTCCCTAAAAGACTCGCAGGTTATTTGTAAACTTCTGGTTTCGTAAAAAGTCTTAATTAAATAAGCCCTTTGTTCTGTTGTTAGCTGAACCATTTTTTGTCTCTTTTATCTTTGTAATAACCTACTGATAGGAACAAGGGGGAATTTCGTTGTAGACCAATCAGCGCGTTTGTTTACGTTTTGGCTCTAAGCCAATCAAAATGCGTAATTTGCGAAATTTATAAACAAACACATGCACTCAAATTCGAGAAAAGCTGCAAGCGAATTTTTATTTTTATTTCTCCAAAGTAAAATATGTTGCTCATGAAGGATTTATCCTGAAATTCCTCGCGGCGATTTTTTATTTATGGCGTTGTTCCGGAGATATCGACCTTCAAACTTTGGCATGTGCAAGCCTAAATATAAACTTCGAAGTCATAGGACCAAGAATGGATTATTGTATTTAATGTTTATAAAAACCGTACTAATTGTATTTTTGGCTATGAAAACCGTATAATCGGCATCTCCAAACGTTAACTTGCACCTGTTTCGTTCAAAAATAAACATATCGTATTTGGGGGCGGGTCAAAACACTTGACATATATCTGACATGAACAATTTATATCCGTTCGTTAAACTGAACAGTATGGAGGGTTCTCGAAGGGCTAGTCTTTGACGATATTTTTATGGTAAAATAAAGCGAATAACTAACCAAGTATTACGATTCCGGACCCTCAACTTTACTCCAAGCATTCACTTGATGTATGAGCTCAAGGACTGATCGTGTGTTCGTCATTTCATGTCCTTCGTGAAATTGTTCGTCGTCTTCGTCGGTGTCGCTAATGTTATCTTCGTCACTTGAATTTTCATCTGAGCCTTGAACACCAGTTGGATCAAATTGGTGGACTGCTTCATTTGCTGTTCTGCCAAGTGAACCAACTTTCGATGACAGCAAACCTTTACAAATCTGGCACACGCTAAGGTCAGGAAGATTGCACTCAATGTGGAATGAATGCCCACAGCCCCTGAAGACGCGCCACAACGTGCTTTGGCGAGTGCACTCAATGCTATCACATACTCTGTTAAAGAATGAAAGGTATAGAATTTCTAATATTCCATGCTTTTTAAGTAGTAAAAAACCTAAAAACGTCAATCAGTCAAACAACATTTTGATGCTATATATTTAAAATCTTGCAATCGAAATTTTGTTCAAAATTGGGCATTGGAAAGTTTAATTAATAATGTTGCCATTAATATAGAAGTATGACTTGCTCTAACAGTTATAGGGAGAGGGGTATCCTTGTTATGTTAGATGGAATTGGTTAATGAGATGGAGATGTTAATGGATTGGTTAATTGGATTATTGTAAAGTCTTTCTGTATGAAAAACAAACTTACTTATTTGGGTTAGGTGACCTTTCCACAGTAGAAAATCCGAGTGGGAGGACTTTGTTGGTAACTACTTGAGTTCCAAATAAATTTGGTAAATGCCATTTGGTGACATATTTTGGCTGTCTTTGCTGCCGGGGTTGTTGGGATGCCATACCAGGGTGGGAGTGGATGGCCTCAAACTTTTTGACCAGAAATTCTGCAGCCCTTGTTTTGAGACTGTCAATGCGCTTCCTGCTGAAGTTGAACTTCCTGGAGGGGACAAATGACAATTGAAATTCTTGCATATCTTTCTTGCAGGCATCGATCTCTTTGGCTTTCTCACATATCTGTTCTGCCGTGTCTGTCTCCTTGGTTCTTGCTCGAAGCACTGAGTGAAAATTTTCCACTGGGTACTCATCAAATGCTGCTAAAAACTGCTGAATGACCAGGTGCATTGGATGTGTGTTTTCATGCCAATACTTTAGGGTAGACAGGGCAACCAGCAGAGCTTTGTCGTAATGCCTGCGATGAAATATCATCATCATTACCCAGCAGCGAAAGAGTGATTTACAATAAAGACCATAGTCACTGCACTTGAGCACTACAGAATATATGCTTAGGACGAGTGGAACATAATTATCAATCAGGTTGATTAGGGTTAGAAATTCAATATCCTTGCAATTTAGGAACACTGACATGATTGTATCTCTTACAAGTGTCCAACCTCCATACATTACTTCTAGGAGTAGGGATAGTCGCCATGGTTTAGGTGTCTTTGCCAATTTTGCCTTTGCCCCAAACAGGAAGGAATATAGATCTGCAAAAATCTGGTGAAAATTCAGCAACACACACTCTCTGGAGTTTAATGAAATATGTAGAGGACAGATTAGCGGAGCAACATTCTTGCATACATCAGGTAAAGATACCAAGTTAATGTTGTATATTAGTTGGCGCATAAAGAATTGCATGGGCCAATCAGCAGGAAAAGGAGCTGCATAATGGTTGAGATAATTTTCTAAGCCATTCGCTAACATGTGATTAAAGGCAGTGAGTACATCGTTGTAGGATTTCAATGGTAAATTTAGACTGTCAACAAGCTTTGTATTGTCCATGTTTCGCATTTCTCTGATTTCAGTTTGTTGATAATCATGAATTGCCAGTCGCTGTCTTTCTGCTTCGGGGTCAAAGTATTTTGCTACCACCCAATCTGGCATGTTGCTAGCATAGGTGTGGGAAATGTTGCCAATGTTTTCATCTATTAATTTCTTGCATAACTTCTCGTCTACTGGATTAACAGGTAACAAAGGCTGATGTGGATCGTTAAGCACAGCTTTAATATTTGGGAAAACTTTAACTAGTAAGGTGGATGTGTGAACCGATTGGGTTTGGGTTTTTGTTTCAGGCCGATGCTTAGTATGTATGTTATGATAGTCATCAATACAAAATATAATAAATTGTTCATTTTCAATTGCAGTTTCAAAAAATCCTTTCACTCTGTCGAGATGTGATGCAGATGAGACATGCATGGATGCTTTAATGGTACGAGGATGTGCTACAATACCCAGGTTTCGGAGAGATTCCAAACCTTGCTGGCTTATTCCAAATTGCTGGAGCGTTCTGGCAAGGGACACTTGGAACCAATTCCCTCGTTGTGACTGTGAGTAGATCATTATATAAATGACAACCATGACTCTAACCTTTGTTAATTTTTGGCGCTCATCTGACATTCGATACGAACTCATAGCATTGTACAGGGTTGAAAATAGATTTGCAGCTCCAGCCTGTGTGCACATATGCTGAAATTGTTCTGGATCCATTACAGCAGGTTGTGGGTCGTAAGCGAGGAAGAATTTTTTTAATTTTTCCAAATCACCTTTGATATCGATATTCTCAGCAGCTTTGTGGATAAGTTCTTCCTGCTCTTCTTTGGACATGAAAATAACCTCATTAGTCTGGCATTCAACATTTGCCTTCATCGGAGTCAAACCTGTATTGGCAAGGGAATCTTGACTGGGGGAACTTAATGTTACTGTAGATTCAGTGCTTTGGCTACAGGATGGCTGACTGGTAGAAGGACTTGCCAAAGCAGGATCATCACTTTCCCCTTGATCTGGTTGACTTGGCAAATATGTAGTCACTCCTTCAAGCTACATTTGGAATATATATTTGGAATATGTATATCTTAATGTGGTATTATTCTAAAATATGATAATAGGTCTTGGACTAAAGCCATAACTCACTGACATTACATTGATACCCAAGAAATAATCTAAATGGGAGTCACAAATGTACACTTTTTGTTTATGTTTTGATATGTTTACAGTTCAAACCTGTATAAACTGAAATAGAAATGCAAAGTTAGTGCATTCAAGGGTGGATTTTCATTTTTTTAACAGGAGGGGTGGAAAAATTTTAGGTGGGGTGCAAGTAATATGTAATATGCCATTCTTGATGCTTTAGAAGGTGCATGAAATGGCAAACCAAAGTTCACCAGGGGGGTGAAGCAAAATTCTTGTGGGCTTAAACACTTTCTGGAGGGGGTTAAGAAAAATTTGGGGGTTTACCTCCTCCTAACCCCCCCCCCCAGAAAATCCACCCATGGGTGCATTCAATATCACACTCAAATTACATTACTGCTGCACAGTGACAGTGATTGAGTGTCTAAGTACTGCCAGTGAATGCGTCAATTGTCCATGACATTTGAAGAATTGCCAAATACCAATATTTGAAAAATACGAGTATGTGCAGTCACTGTTAATTTTCGGGCATTTCAGTTTTTTGTATTTTTTCAATGCATTTCTGCAAAATTCTGGCTTACCTTCATTTCAATCTCGTTAGTGGATAGTTGTTGTGGTAAATGCTTGGTAAACTTCCTCTTTTTGAGGCACTGCTGAAGACAATTCTTGCAAATCCTACTGATTTTTTTCGATGTCACATTTTTTCATCAACTAAAAACTTGACAAACGCCTGTGCGAATTCGCCCAAGCCGTACACTCTCAAATTGATTATCCTACACGGACAGAGTTCAGAATCATCTGACCACTCATCGTGAAAAGGATTTTGGCATTTTTTAGAAAACTTAGGCATTTCACAGCAAATTCAAAAACGGTTAATGTCTGAAAGAGCAACGAAATTGGAAAATGTTTTGTGTTTCGAACGAAAAATGTTCGTTCGGGCGGGAAAAATGAAATGTTCGAACATGTCTTTGGCGGGCTTCCGTACAAACTGTGGCTAAGTGTGATTAAGCAACGCTAAGAGTCTACATGGTTAAAATTGACATAGATCGGCTCTATATTTATTAGTTAAAGTAATAACAGCAAACACACAGTGAAAGACATAATTTATATATTATTTTCGTTCGTGCTTCTGTGAATTCGAACTTTATATTTAGGCTTGCACATGCTAAAGTTTGAAGGTCGATATCTCCGGAACAACGCCATAAATAAAAAATCGCCGCGAGGAATTTCAGGATAAATCCTTCATGAGCAACATATTTTACTTTGGAGAAATAAAAATAAAAATTCGCTTGCAGCTTTTCTCGAATTTGAGTGCATGTGTTTGTTTATAAATTTCGCAAATTACGCATTTTGATTGGCTTAGAGCCAAAACGTAAACAAACGCGCTGATTGGTCTAGAACGAAATTCCCCCTTGTTACTGATAGGGCCACAAAATTTAGAATATTAGTTTTATTCCCATGGGACTTATCTTGAACGTTCTAAACGCAATTCCCAACGGTGGAAAAATGCGATTTCGACCAGCGATTTTTATTTGACTCGTATTTGCTCAATTTGTGCTCAAATTCCATAAAAATAACTATATTTAAAAGCTAAAAGCCTGATCTTTTTGAATGTGAAAGAATCATTTCTGTAAGCAAAATATTGAGCGCGCTAGAGTACACCAAAGTTCGATTACCTTTTTTTTGATACACCCTGTATATATATATATATATATATATATATATATATATATATATATATATATATATATATATATATATATATATATATATATATATATATATATATATATATATATATATATATATATATATATATATATATATATATATATATATATATATATATATATATATATATATATATATATATGAAAACTTCAGTTCAGAAGCATCAGATGGCATTACTTATATATTTTATGTCAATAGCACCAATAAAGCAAATCTCTCATAGTTCTAGGAAAACTCCCAAGCAGAGCAACGCTATAGCCAAACAGAACGCGAAGGCTTTAATTTGTCATCGCAAACACCTGCATCTGTACATTTGGGACGAAACTGCTACAGTTTTTTATTTACATGCATCACAAACCTCTCGTGTAGGTAATTCGAGCCCCACCAAGTATTAAGCGATGGGCTCTTAGGCTCCAGCCTTATCAGCTCACAGTGCACTACCGGATATGAGACGGAATCCCGACAGTTTACCTATCGCGCTACCCCTCAAAACATTCGAGACATACGTCAATTAGATCGATGTGATCTCAACGTCTAAACCGTTTCTGAAATCAAAGAAACCACCAAAGCCGATGTGGCATTACAAGCAGTAAAACTGACGCAAATGCGATAGAAACAGGCAAATTGCACGTACGGCCCAAGCAGTCAGGCGTTGACGCAGCTGATTTTGTTGAATGGCAGAAAGTAAAAGATGAGATAACTGTTGGTGAGAATCCTCAATTACTCCTACGCGACTAACTTTTAGTACTCCTACGAGAATAAGAGTTTCCAAAAAGCTACAGGAGCGTGTGGTAAACCTTGCTGGCCACAAAGTGGGCCGGGTCCGGGCATTGACAAAATGGTGGAGAGGAAGCGTTGTGCGTGTTTAGTCTCTACGACGTCAGAATCCAAACGATAACCTTCCGCCACTGCCAATTGATCTCTGGTCAGAAGTTAGCAAGGACTTTGCCAAGCTTCCAAATAGCAAATCAGGCCTTCACATAATCACGGACGATTGCTTCAGATATCCCGTTGTTGAAACGGTCAAATCCAATTCAGCAATTCAGGTTATTCCCATATTTGGAAAAGTGTTCCACAAATTTGGCATACCGGGCGTGATAAAGGCACACAAATCACTGCCCTTCAGCAGTAGAGCTTTTGAATCCTTTGCATAAACCCTGCGTTTCAAGCAAAGAAAAGTACTCCTCGACGACCAAGTGCAAAGGGAGAAGTCGAAGTACTGGTAAAAACTAGGAATGCCGAACACAAGAGTTCGAAACAGGAGATGTATCGTATTCTGAGAAATTCCAGAGCAATTTTTTACACAACAAGATTGCCAAAATCAACAGCGCTGTTTGGTTGAGCAGAAAAACCCAAATTACCGGAGTTGAACGAAGGCCAACGAAGTGCAACACTGACGGGAAACAACTAAAGGGGGAGGCAAAGATGAGGAGAATTGCTGATGACTCTAACAGTAAGGGAGGTACCCCTCACCAACACGACCCACACAAAGTGATCAGAAAGAAAGGTCTAATGGTGACAGCCAGAAATGAAATAGGTACAGTAATACGGAAACCCTCGTATTTCATGCAAGCGCCGAGCAGTGAAGGAAATTATTCAGAAATGTAGGAAAAAAAATTAGTCATCGGACACGCGGTTCGAATTAGTTAAAGGGAAATGGCAGCAAAATTTTTCATCGTCTCATTTGAAAAAGATTCCAAAACAATATATGGAAGTCTATTACAAAATTTTTATATCTGCCTTATTCCATGAAATATTTTCATGTCACCAAAACATTGTTAATGAGGTTAAAAATTAATCCAAGATGGCGGAAAGTTTGTTGATTTAGGTGAGAATATTTCCCAAAGTGAAACATGTATAAAAATTTTGTAATAGACTTCCATTTATTGTTTCAGAGTCTCTTTCAAATGAGACAATAAAATTTTTTGTTGCTATTTCTCTCTAAGTAAAATACTGAGTAAATAGTAAGCTATCGTAGTGTTGCAATACATGCACCTGCAGGAAATTTGGTGACGACGAGACCATCTTCAAAAATTGGTTTGTTTGAAATTCACTCGATTTATTTGTGTAATTATCAATTAATTTTATTTGCAAGCTGAAAAGCCGTTGTGTTACTATTATGCATATTACAATTAATGCATGGTAAAAAATATTGAAATACATACCTGTTTTATGCTTTGTTTTTTTATCTGGTACGTCGGAAATTGATTGCTCAACATGTATCATTGAATTCTCGAACTTTTTTATTGGAGCCGACTCTTTAATAAATAAGAAAAAAGGAAATAAATTTGAAAAACTTGATTTATGAAATCGGATCTGATTAAGTAATATTTTGATCGGGCATTAAAATAAGAAATTTTTACAAGGACAGATTTTGCCTTCAGAGGCAACAATCGCAGATTTGAAACGCAGATTGTGGAACGCAGATTTGAGCACTTTCGCTAAGCCTGGTCTTCACTAGTGGACTAGCCATAAACTTAAGCCCAATATTACTGATTTGCTGGAACAAGCGTAAACGCAAGCATAAAGCGGAAGGTTAACAACATTAAAATCTTCCTTACGCGTACGCTTATGCGTGCGTTGTAATGAAAACCAGGCTTTAAAGCTGGCATAAACAGAAGAACTACAAACATTTTGGAAAAACTAGATATAGCTGAAATTTTGTTTCCTTCATCGATTATACAATTAAATTCTTATAATTATTCCCAAAACAAAACAAATAATGGTAAAATAACTGAATAAATATGAAATGGTTTTTTTCTGTAATTGTGAGCCTTAAAAGAGCATAGTCATGCAAAGCACGGTCCGACGGTCCATTCTTAATTCTTATGTCAGTTGTCAACCAAAAGATGGTTTCAAGCGAACTCCTCCTTGCCTGCATTCCTCAGACAACTCTAATATGCCGATCTCATCGTCACCAACGCTGTTTTCAGAAAAGACATCATTGAACCACTTTTGTGTCTTGTACTTAGACGATGCACTTGCTCTTCTCTTCTTATCTGCTAACCAGTATCGAACAGCAGGTCTGGCATCATAACTCGCAAGCGGTGGAAGATTGAATCCAATGAAAATGTAATAGTGAAAGGTATCTGTGTTAAGTCTGCTTCTGGCTGGTGACTTCAGGACATTGTATCTTGATATCAGTCTCTCCACGACAGCCGAGTGAGGTTTGGCTACAATTAGTCTTTCTAAGGCAATTGCTAAAGTCTTCATTTCTTCCATACCAACAATTTGCTTCAAGACGCTTCTAAGACCTTCATCCTGAATTGATGGGGTTGCCACTGCTTCTCGGTAGCTTTGGCAAAACTCAAATAGATCACAGTCAGGGATAATGACCCTGTGACACGCTCTAAGTTCAACATCGCTGACATTAACCCTCAGCTGGGCAAGAGGCGCTAGATCTTTCCACTCGTCAGTTTGAGCCTTTCTGAAAGAATGTTCTTTAAAGACAGAAGAATCTCGTTTCTGACAGCTTCGATTGTGCGTGAGTCTGTAACATACAAATGATGCTGCATTCGCCTTCTGGTTCGTGTTTCCAGTTTTATCCCGTGAAAGTCCCACTCGTTTTAATTTTCTTCAACGTCGTTTTCGGATTCGTCATCGTGTGAAATTACTTTAATTGTAGAAAGAAATAGCTCCTTCCAGCCACCTATAACAGGCTTTTCCTCAGCTGTGGCTTGCCTTCCAAGAAACTTGTCTCTTTCTTTAACAAGATCAAATACTAAAACGCTTTCGCTTTGAAACTGCATTCGGAATCTTGAGTATAACAGGACAACATCCATCAAAAAATAGCTCAGATGCAATTTGTCTTTTTTCAACCAGTTCTTCATTTGCATCTGCATCTGGACTTGTCTTCAGATACATTAAAATAGCCCTAATACTTGCCAGGGCAACACGATGCACTGCACACCAGATTTTAAGCAGGAGTACATCTTTTCCATTTTCCTGAAGCTGACGCATCTGATTGAGCCTTGCCCATATCCCCGATCGTACTCCTGAATTAAGAATTGTTCCATCGGATCCATCGGACGACGAAACGTTTGGAAACAAAGAATCCCATTTAACCGATTTTTCAACAGCATTCTGAATGGCCGTTAGTGCTCCTTCTGCGCCCCGCTCGTTGGTTCTTCAAAACCCAGGAAATAGAGATTTTCTTCCCCTTTTGGATTTACAGTCTTGGCCAACACATGCATGTTCGTTGTCTATTTGATTTCTGTCAACAGAACCATCCAATCGTAAAGACACGGCCAAGGAATTCTGAAGTATATCGCTCAGTGTTCCCTTTTCTGACGATACAATGGCGCTCAAAAATTTCCTATGACCGACGGGGTTAACATAACGAAGGTCGTTCGGTTCATAGTTAGTGAACTTTGTGTTAATGTCGAATTCTGAACCAATGTTTCTATAGCTATAACTCTTGAAGGCCATGAAAAAGCGCTAAGTGTTCCACGTTTTGCGTCATTGTACACAGTATAAAATATAATTCCCAACATAATTAGCGAGCTCCTTATTACCGCGAATAAATTGGGAATCAATGGGTGCACTAGCCTGTAGCTCATTGCTGCTTAGTCTCGCTAATTTGTCAGCTTTCACACATTCTTTATGCACCACAGATTTGACATGGTTATCAATGGCCGTTTTTCTTGGAATAATTCCATTTTCAGAACAAATGTTAGGCGCTCTGCCATTTGGTGCAAATATTTTCACTGTGTTTGGGAATCTGAAACAAACGTCACACCTCACATAGTTTCTACCAGGACCTCGTGTGATTTTTTTATTGAATTTGAGGTACATTTTTACTAGCTTCACATTTGTCAGTTTTATCTAGAGAGTCTGAATTATCGGTTGAGGCCGTTGAACAAGTTGACTGATTAGACGCATGTGGTCGTGGATGATGTGATTCATCATGTGCATCCGCACACTCATTCTCAGAAAAGTCAGAAGTATCATCTTCAGATGTCTGTGAACCCTGTTCATCTGAAAAATCATTAGAAGATCCTTTCTTTCGAATAAGAAATCTTTCCATTACCAAAGACTGCAATATAAATGTAAAAAGACTATTTCACTTAAACACGAGCACTGATAAAGAAATAGAAGAACTTTTCTACGCAAACATGCGGATTTGTACTGTTTATTTTATTAAAATTATTTAAACACGGTAGCCATTCAGTTGTCGCAGGTTTTCAACGGGCCGTGTATACCATATAAAAAATTTTTGAGGAATGAGGACCACGGGCTAGAATATAGATTATTTCAATCTCAAACTATGTGCAATTGTGCATTAAACTTTAAAACATTGGTTAATCAGTTATTAAATACTGTTTCTATTCTTCTAAAATTCTCTTTCACACTTAACGAATGCACGAGGCGCTGAACAATAACCCAGGACAAGGTGTAGATTTTGATTAAAACTAATAAAAATAGAAATAATGATTTTTTTAGATATCCCCCTCGAACATCTTAAAAATTCAACCCTTACAGGCTTACAACAGGGACCTATCTGACCATGCGTAAAACTATTAAAGATTCATGCTGAAGTGTAAATACATATTCCCTTTCCTCACTGATTCACTTTTAAAGAACAGATGGTTTAGATTTGCACTACAAATTTGATTGATTTAAATAACCGCAAAAGCACATACCTCTCAAAGTTGTTGAATGTCAAAATTTCGCGATGTTGTTTGAAATAGACAACCGCTGAAATCACAAAGCACTAAAGCAGGCTCATTGCGATACCAGAGGTCGGTACTTGGGCTCAACGAATTCCGGAATTTTGTTCAGCCAGACATAAATTAAAACTTTGGACTACAGTATATACTGTCAGTATTAAACTATTTTAAATCCAAGCATTTTATAATTTATATATTTAAAACCAATAAACAAATTCTCAAATTGAAATATTTATGTCCATTATTTTCAAGTATACACTTTTCAATATACAAAGACACATTCACCTTTTACAAGGACACAAAGTGTGTACAAGGACTCGCTATTTTAATGCCTGATTTTGATAAAGTAGATTTTGAATTTTTTTAATCTTCAAAAACAAGCACTGTTAGTTTCGTGCAAGTATCGACAGAGGTATCACTATATTCCTACGAAGTTGCAATTTCAAGTTTGATTTTTTAAGTATTGATGATTCAGCTCACTTTTCTTTTGAATATTTGTCAAGACTAGCCTGTACTATCTGACTTATGTATGGGTATTATCAACCCTTTAGACCGAAGAGAAGGGAATGCTCCTCTGATGAAATAGTCCTCTGGATAAAATGACATTGAAATAATTTCGCAACCACATGCTTTTCCATTTTTCTATTTCTTAGAAATTTCACATATTTAATTAACTGAATTCGGTACATTCAGGGTGTCATTTTCACACTGGCCCACGAGCTAATCTTTAACAATTTGGACTATTTGAACTACTCAAACCAGTAATACAGAATCAATAATTAAACCATTAATACATTAATTCAGTACTAAATATTTCACTATAAAGATTTGCACTATTATTTAAATATTTGAAATACTTTAAACCTCAATTAAAACAGTGTGGTTCAAGTGAAATCACGTCACTAAAATATAATTTTTTGTGCCAGTGTTAGCCCGCAAGGATTTAAGTATCATGTTGTACTTCTTATAAAACAAGCATTCGAATGAGGGGTTGATAATATTGTCAAACATTATACGTAAGAAAACATTAAAATTTGACTCAAAACTTACTCTTATTAAAAAGTACGCAGATTACACCGATACCGTTGCATATTTCAGAACTATGCTCAGAGATATATGAAGTCATATTTTTCACGAAGTACTAAATTTGGCGCACTTGGCACTGCGCGAATTTAAATATAAGTAAGGTATTTTCTAGTATTATTTTAAAATACGTACTTGGCCGAGTTGTCTTTTCAGGTACTTCTTGCGAACACCTAAACTGTCCAGCTGACCCTAAAATCACGAGGAAATTTGCCGGTGTAAGAGACCGGCAAGTTTCTAAGAAAAATAAGCGCATTGCATACTGACCTTACGTTATGATTTAGCAGGGGGTGAATATATTACCCCCATGGTCGTGACGGTAAAAATGTCCGCTTACTCAGCGCTAAAACCCTGGCGTCTGCATGTACTATCAATTCAAATTCAAATATTGCACCTTTAGTAATAAATCTTTCTCACAGCGTTCATGGCTTGTACCAACTATGAAATAAGCTATTTTTATGTATATAAACTTAAATGCTTAAAACTTCATGCTTAAATATTAGAATTTGTATATTCAGGAATCATGCAATTTTGATGATCCTATATAATTGTTATCCGTTGAACAAAGTGAAAATAATGTTTGATTAAATAACTAATTAAGTGTCATCTGATTCGTCGTGCAGAACATGAACATATGAAAATACAACCCTCCCCTATTAACGTTTTAGCTACGGCCCTGGTTCTGTCATTGAACAAGGCTAAAATTGTCCTTGCTGCAAGTTATGAATAGATACTGATATATTAGATATAAAAATACGTACTAGTCTGCTTAATCAAGTTTCCGTTAACATCTACAGCAGCTAAAATGTGTCGCTGCGCTGTACCAACTGGTCCTAAAACCACAAAAAATTATCCATCTAAAGAATTTCAACTGTTTGCATACAGGTATAAAACTCGAAATTTATAGACCATTTATAGACATAAAAATAGAATAAGATAGTAAGCAAATGACACTATTTCCTGTGCAAATATTAATAATGCATCATCAAGGTCGTGAGTTCGATTCTCACCCCGATTAAAGTATTTTACACTTCCCCGGTTGAGAACGTATAACATATATATATATATATATATATATATATATATATATATATATATATATATATATATATATATATATATATATATATATATATATATATATATATATATATATATATATATATATATATATATATATATATATATATATATATATATATATATATATATATATATATATATATATATATATATATATATATATATATATATATATATATATATATATATATATATATATATATATATATATATATATATATATATATATATATATATATATATATATATATATATATATATATATATATATATATATATATATATATATATATATATATATATATGTAGCACAAGATGAGAAACACAAGTTACTTCATCGAAATTTTATTTACTACAGGACTGTTTCGTATGGCAAGTGTTGAACTTGCCACACTCATCAGGTAAATGATATAATATTACAACAGCGCAACGGAATATATGTACAAGGGATGCATAATTAAATGATTTGATCATGTTACATGTGGTCGTGAGAGTGTTATCGTAGTAGGAATTTCTTCCGGTGTCGGCATGTGGATATGAGTTCGTTACTTTTGTTGAGAGAGCTTAGTTCGGGGTGGCATATGATGATAAATTTTTCGGACATACATAAGTTACAGCGCTTGGTTTTATTAGAGTATGGTTGTGATTTCTTAGTGATTTTCCAGTTAATAGTATACGAGGTGTTAGAGTCTTTTAATTTCCAGATGTGCTTACTTAGTTCGGTTGCGTTTCTCTTGGTTTTGTTACGAAAGGAGCTGGTGTGGTTATTATAGCGGGTTTTGAAAGTGTTCTCAGTAAGGCCAACGTAGGTTTGAAGTTCTTTCGTAGCTATATATATATATATATATATATATATATATATATATATATATATATATATATATATATATATATATATATATATATATATATATATATATATATGTATATATATATATATATGTATATATATATATATATATATTTATAATATAGCATTCGTAAATTCTGAACGCTGATTGGCTAAGAGCCGTGTTGATATAATTCTATGTCAACACGGAAAATTTCCCGCCACTCTTCTGTTGAAGTTCTTTGCTATATTATAAAAGAAATATAAAACATTTTTTCCGTATTGATATACAGTTATATCAACACTCGTGAAAATTGGAAAAACTCGAAATTGTATGAAAACACTCCGCCCTGCGGGCGTCGTGTTTCCACACAATTTCTCGTTTTTCCAATTTCCACTCGTGTTGATATAACTGTATATCACATATTTCTTAAATATATATATATATATATATATATATATATATATATATATATATATATATATATATATATATATATATATATATATATATATATATATATATATATATTTAAGAAAATCACTAAGAAATCACAACCATACTCTAATAAAACCAAGCGCTGTAACTTATGTATGTCCGAAAAATTTATCATTATATGCCACCCCGAACTAAGCTCTCTCAACAAAAGTAACGAACTCATATCCACATGCCGACACCGGAAGAAATTCCTACTACGATAACACTCTCACGACCACATGTAACATGATCAAATCATTTAATTATATATGCATCCCTTGTACATATATTCCGTTGCGCTGTTGTAATATTATATCATTTACCTGATGAGTGTGGCAAGTTCAACACTTGCCATACGAAACAGTCCTGTAGTAAATAAAATTTCGATGAAGTAACTTGTGTTTCTCATCTTGTGCTACATATATATATATATATATATATATATATATATATATATATATATATATATATATATATATATATATATATATATATATATATATATATATATATATATAAAATTTCGAAAATGTGCGAGCTTCTTTTATGCTCAAGTAGGAAACGTGGGCGCGTGGGTGATTGAATAGCATGCATTCCTTTCTTTGTTTAGGCTGTTTACCTGAAATCTGCTTTTGTGTTGGCAGGCCGAAACTATTTCCGATCTTTTGTTGAGCAAGCAATTGTTTTTTTCTTTCAAAATACTAATTTTTTTCCTCCAAACATAAATTACATCTTTTGGATCCTCCCGGGTAAGAAATAGACTTTTTTATTATGGACCATTTTATGGTGAAATCTGTTTTGTTTTGCTTTAAGTGCCAAACGTGTTTCGAAAGTTCTGTTTCGTTCGAATATTTTTTGTGTGTGAAAGATTTGATATGATTCCTGTATCGCTCTTTGAATGTGTTTGAGGTCATGGCAATGTAGTGCTTTGTGTCTTGTGTATTGCCTGTAAAAATTGTTGCTTGGTATACAATGTCCTTACTCATGCACTTGTTCTGCAATGGGCATGCGTGCTTGTTCCTACAGTTACAGTTCTCTGCACTAATGTCTTGTGGTTGGCTTTTCCTTATTATGCGTGTGTTGTGGCTTGTGATAATTGACTTAACGTTGCTCATGCAGCTGTAACTGACCTTAACTGTGTTCCTATTGAAAATTTTGTGTAACTTGCTGCCTATTGGAAAGTGCGTGTCTATAAGCTTGAGGAAACTGCGTGCGATGTTTGTCTTGACATTTTTGCTAAATGGTGGGTTAAACCAAATGATGTTGCGTTGTCTGTTCCTGCGTGGTTGCTGTGTTAAATGTGGCATGTATTCCAGCTTGTGGCTGAAGTTTCTATGTCCTAGTGCGTTTTGATATGTTTGTACTGCATCGTCGAATACTTGTTTGTCAGATGACAGCGTTGAAATGCGCTTGTTGATAGATGCTGGAAGTTGCCTTAAAATGCTAGGTGGGTGGTTAGAGTGCTTGTGTATGTATAACGGATCGTTATTGGGCTTCCTATAAGGTTTATATTTTCCGGTAGCAAGGTCGAAAGTTACGTCTAGAAAGTTTACCACGTGTAAATTTGATTCTGCTGTTATTTTTAGGCCAAACTGTTCGAAAACTTTATGGAGCTCTTTTCTGGTTTTGTTTTCTGGTGCTGATCTGTTTTTAATAATCGCCAAACCGTCATGCCTATATAAGCCGATGTTTTTCTTTCCAAACTTTTTTCCTAAATGGCTTAAGATGAAAAGACCTACTAGTTTGCAAATTTCTGCCCCGTCATAGCTACCCATGGTAACATCAAACAAATTGCAGTTGTTGTTTTTGATCCACGGTTTTCCGTGATTGAAAAGGAGTGACTTTTTAGCGTGTTTTATTATAGAAATGTCTTCGTCCGAAGTGTCAGCCAAATTGGAGGCCCAAGATAATGCTTGGTCCAGTAAATTTTCTGAAATTGACGGGTAAAAGTCGACTATGTCAAACGAAATGAAAGAATGCCTAGTTTTTTCCTCGATGTTGCCAAACCATTCTATGACGTTTTGCGTGTTTCTCCATTGGTTTACGTTCAAAATTGTCCGAAGTTTTGTGTTTAATCTGTCCAAAATTGATTTACTAATTTTCCCGGAGTCGCTTTTTGCTGGGTTGATGAGCCGGCATTTTGGGTTGTTTTGAAAATTTTCCTTGTGGTCTTTGAGAGAAATAAAAGCTTCGCGTTTTTTCATGCATTCAATCCGGTTGCCAATCGAAAGTTTATTTGCGATTTGATTTAGTTCGTTGTTTATTTCCGAAATGTTTTCCTCAGATCCGTGTTTATATGTTTTTGTGATATTGTCGTGCAAGAGCCTGTTGTATGTGTCGAGCGAGGTTTCATATATATTCCTAGTTTTATCGGCGAAAACAAACATTTTGTCGGATGAATTGATTTTCTTTAAGTCATTTGCCAAAGTGTCTTGAAAATAGTCTTTTGTGTCTCGAAATTTAATGGTTTCTAGTAATTTTATAACATCTTCTTCAAAAGGTTTCATTTCCAAAACTGTGGGAGGTGTTTTATTAGACGAAAGGCCTAAATTCCTAGTGTTTTCCTGACTTTTTTCTCCTTTTAGAAAGAAATGAGCTTTCCATCTCATACGTTCTAGTACGCTTTCCGCTTTTTCAATCAAATTCCTCAAATAGTTGTCCCTTGATGGTATAGGGATGTTTTTCAGTGAATAGTCTAGTCGAAATTGCCTCATTTTAAGGTAGAAAATTAGATTTCGAAAACGAGAGTGCACAACCAATGTAGGGTGCGGATATAATGTGCTAGTTTTGGTTTGCGAAATACAAAAGAGTGCTCAATGACATATAGACAGAGCGAACCAAGCATTATCTTGGGCCTCCAATTTGGCTGACACTTCGGACGAAGACATTTCTATAATAAAACACGCTAGAAAATCACTCCTTTTCAATCCCGGAAAACCGTGGATCAAAAACAACAACCGCAATTTGTTTGATGTTACCATGGGTAGCTATGACGGGGCAGAAATTTGCGAACTAGTAGGTCTTTTCATCTTAAACCATTTAGGAAAAAAGTTTGGAAAGAAAAACATCGGCTTATATAGGCATGACGGTTTGGCGATTATTAAAAACAGATCAGCACGTTTGGCAGACAAAACCAGAAAAGAGCTCCATAAAGTTTTCGAACAGTTTGGCCTAAAAATAACAGCAGAATCAAATTTACACGTGGTAAACTTTCTAGACGTAAATTTCGACCTTGCTACCGGAAAATATAAACCTTATAGGAAGCCCAATAACGATCCGTTATACATACACAAGCACTCTAACCACCCACCTAGCATTTTAAGGCAACTTCCAGCATCTATCAACAAGCGCATTTCAACGCTGTCATCTGACAAACAAGTATTCGACGATGCAGTACAAACATATCAAAACGCACTAGGACATAGCAACTTCAGCCACAAGCTGGAATACATGCCACATGTAACACAGCAACCACGCAGGAACAGACAACGCAACATCATTTGGTTTAACCCACCATTTAGCAAAAATGTCAAGACAAACATCGCACGCAGTTTCCTCAAGCTTGTAGACACGCACTTTCCAATAGGCAGCAAGTTACACAAAATTTTCAATAGGAACACAGTTAAGGTCAGTTACAGCTGCATGAGTAACGTTAAGTCAATTATCACAAGCCACAACACACGCATAATTAGGAAAAGCCAACCACAAGACATTAGCGCAGAGAACTGTAACTGCAGGAACAAGCACGCATGCCCATTGCAGAACAAGTGCATGAGTAAGGACATTGTATACAAAGCAACAATTTTTACTGGCAACACGCAGGACACAAAGCACTACATTGGCATGACCTCAAACACATTCAAAGAGCGATGCAGGAATCATATCAAATCTTTCACACACAAAAAATATTCGAACGAGACGGAACTTTCGAAACACGTTTGGCACTTAAAGCAAAAGAAAACAGATTTCACCATAAAATGGTCCATAATAAAAAAGTCTATTTCTTACACGGGAGGATCCAAAAGATGTAATTTATGTTTGGAGGAAAAAATTAGTATTTTGAAAGAAAAAAACAATTGCTTGCTTAACAAAAGATCGGAAATAGTTTCGGCCTGCCAACACAAAAGCAGATTTCAGGTAAACAACCTAAACAAAGAAAGGAATGCATGCTATTCAACCACCCACGCGCCCACGTTTCCGCCTTGAGCATAAAAGAAGCTCGCACATTTTCGAAATTTGTCTGCCACCTGAAGATTCCCTTTGGATGAAACAGACTGTAGTGGTAAGTTTTTGAGGTATTTTGCACAATTATATATACATATATATATATATATATATATATATATATATATATATATATATATATATATATATATATATATATATATATATATATATATATATATATATATATATATATATATATATATATATATATATATATATATATATATATATATATATATATATATATATATATATATATATATATATATATATATATATATATATATATATATATATATATAAGCAAGAAACTTGAATCACTTCGTTTAAAACATTTATTCACGACAAATTTGTTTCGTATGACAAGCTGAGCTTGCCACACTCATCAGGTGAATGATTATATCGCGTAGTTACATGGTGTTATGAATAAGGTAACAGAGCAGAAATTTTTTCCTGTGTCTACATGTTGATATAAGTTCGTTTCTTAAGTTCAGTGAGCTAAACTTAGGGTGATATATTATTACATACTTCTCGTGTAGACATAAATTGCAGCGCTTTGTTTTGTTTGAGTAGGCCTTACATTTCCTTAAAATTTTCCAACGGATAGAGTATTCAACGCTAGATTGTTTCAACTGCCAAATATATTTACTCAGTTCCGTTGAATGTTTGTGTTTTTCGTTTCTGAACGAGCTCGTGTGGTTGTTGTATCTTGTCTTGAATGGGCCTTCTGTCAGTCCAACGTAGGTTTCTTTCTGTTGATTGTCTTTTCTTGTTACTGTGGCCTGGTACACGACACTTTCTGTTAGGCATTTTCCCTGGAGGGGGCAAGACTCTTTGTAGCGGCAATTGCACTCTTTGGTTGGATTCTCAGAGGCTTTAATCTGCTTGTCAAGGATAGTTTTGTTGTGTGCTGTGATAATTTGATGTACGTTAGGCATGCACCTGTAGCTTAGCTTCAGTGTATTTCTGTTGAAAATCTTGTGTAAGCAGTGGTTTGGCGGGAAGCATTCGTCGACAGCTTGCAGGAATTTGTGACCAATGTTTGTGGCGACATTGACACTGTAAGGTGGATTGAACCAGATCACGTTCCTATTTCTATGGCGTTTCGGTTTAGGTGGCTGGGGGTTGTACTTGAGGTTGTAATCGAAACCGCTTTTTTTCAGAGCTTCTTGGTATGGGGGAGCAGCCGAATCGAAGGATCGTCTGTCTGATGATATGTTTGATAGCCTTTTGTTGATGGCGTCTGGTAGACCACGTAATACTGAAGGAGGGTGGTTGCTGTCGTAGTTGACGTATAACGGTGTGTTTCCGGGTTTCATGAATGGTTTGTAGGTTGACGATCTGAGGTCAAGAGTAATGTCTAGGTAGTTGACACACTTTTTGTTGGCCTCGATTGTTATCTTCAAGTTGTTGTTGCTGAAAACTTTGCAAATCCCTTTCTTAATGTTCTCAATTTCACGCGGTGGCTTATCAAACGCTGCAAGTCTATGGGGAGCTGGAGCTGAGACATGCGAGCTAGTTGGAGCCTACCTATTGTCACAATTATCTGCAGAGTACGGCAATGACATCGGCCTGTACAGAGACGACGGACTTGCAGCGTTTGATAAGCCACGGCGCGAAATTGAGAACATTAAGAAAGGGATTTGCAAAGTTTTCAGCAACAACAACTTGAAGATAACAATAGAGGCCAACAAAAAGTGTGTCAACTACCTAGACATTACTCTTGACCTCAGGTCGTCAACCTACAAACCATTCATGAAACCCGGAAACACACCGTTATACGTCAACTACGACAGCAACCACCCTCCTTCAGTATTACGTGGTCTACCAGACGCCATCAACAAAAGGCTATCAAACATATCATCAGACAGACGATCCTTCGATTCGGCTGCTCCCCCATACCAAGAAGCTCTGAAAAAAAGCGGTTTCGATTACAACCTCAAGTACAACCCCCAGCCACCTAAACCGAAACGCCATAGAAATAGGAACGTGATCTGGTTCAATCCACCTTACAGTGTCAATGTCGCCACAAACATTGGTTACAAATTCCTGCAAGCTGTCGACGAATGCTTCCCGCCAAACCACTGCTTACACAAGATTTTCAACAGAAATACACTGAAGCTAAGCTACAGGTGCATGCCTAACGTACATCAAATTATCACAGCACACAACAAAACTATCCTTGACAAGCAGATTAAAGCCTCTGAGAATCCAACCAAAGAGTGCAATTGCCGCTACAAAGAGTCTTGCCCCCTCCAGGGAAAATGCCGAACAGAAAGTGTCGTGTACCAGGCCACAGTAACAAGAAAAGACAATCAACAGAAAGAAACCTACGTTGGACTGACAGAAGGCCCATTCAAGACAAGATACAACAACCACACGAGCTCGTTCAGAAACGAAAAACACAAACATTCAACGGAACTGAGTAAATATATTTGGCAGTTGAAACAATCTAGCGTTGAATACTCTATCCGTTGGAAAATTTTAAGGAAATGTAAGGCCTACTCAAACAAAACAAAGCGCTGCAATTTATGTCTACACGAGAAGTATGTAATAATATATCACCCTAAGTTTAGCTCACTGAACTTAAGAAACGAACTTATATCAACATGTAGACACAGGAAAAAATTTCTGCTCTGTAGCCAGTAATTCTCTTTAAGATTTCCTGTGACGCCGACCATCCCAGATCAAGTTACCTTTAGGTTATTCATAACACCATGTAACTACGCGATATAATCATTCACCTGATGAGTGTGGCAAGCTCAGCTTGTCATACGAAACAAATTTGTCGTGAATAAATGTTGTCATCGCAAACTCTAAACCTTAAACTCTAAGCGCGCAAGGCGCAATGGGAACGCACGCTCTTTCATCTTTGCATTTAAAATTAGTTGCAAGAAGTGAGATTTTAAAATGCCTGGAGCATATAGCCAGGACTTACGCGGGAGAGCAATTTGGTTGACCGAAATAATGAGTTTTCAAATCGATGATGTGAGTATCTTACTCGTTCTGAAGCCTTGCAAGCAATAAGTCTCAAAAATGCTCGATACAGTATTTTAGTAATTATATATGCCCTAAAATTAGAACGAAATTATTATGCATAATAGACAAGCTTGACACCTCTGGGGCCTCTGGGAATTCATCGTTTTTTACGGCAAAAACATGGTAAAACAAGCGCTGCCATAGCCTGCATGATTGTGATCGCCAATTCAAAACGACAAATTGAGCGACATCAACTTTTAACTGTGAAGGTACAATTAGAATCAGTCCATCTCTCACCCGTTCCGACAAAGCGAGACGATGTAAACAACTCTCTAACTTGTTTTGCCGTACAAAAGTATGAATTCCCACAGGCCCAGAGGTGTCAAGCTTGTCAATTAAACTATTGTGCATAATAATTACGTTCTAATTTTAGGGCATACATAATTACTAAAATACGGCATCGAGTATTTTTGAGACTCACTGCATGCACGACTTCAAAACGAGTAAGATACTCACATCATCGATTTGAAAACCTATTATTTCGGTCAACCAAATTGCTCTCCAGCGTTAGTCCTGGCTATATGCTTGAGGCATTTTAAAATCTCACTCCTTGCAACTAATTATAAGTGCGAGGATGAAAGAGCGTGCGTTCCCATTGTGCCTTGCGCGCTTAGAGTTTAAGGGTTTAGAGTTTGCGATGACAACCTTTTTTGAATTAGCTGTATATATATATATATATATATATATATATATATATATATATATATATATATATATATATATATATATATATATATATATATATATATATATATATATATATATATATATATATATATATATACATATATATATATATATATATATATATATATATATATATATATATATATATATATATACATACATATATATATATATATATATACATATATATATATATATATATATATATATATTTATATATATATATATATATATATATATATATATATATATATATATATATATATATATATATATATATATATATATATATATATATATATATAAGTAATATGTTTAAAATCACATGAACAGAGTGCTCAATACCGAAGTACAGCAAGATAACTAGATGAAACAACATTGGTTACTTCATAGATTTATTCGCTACAAATTTGTTTCGTATGGCAAGCAACGCTTGCCACACTCGTCAGGCGATAATCGTGTTTGATGGTAATTCTTAGGAAACTTGATACTACATACAATATAAGAGGGTAATGTGGTACCAGAAATTACAAAGGTCAATGCGTGCTAAGTAAATGTTTCTTTCGGTGCCTACACGATGAAATAAGTTCGTTCCCAGAGTTCAATGTAGCCATTTCGGGATGGCGGATAATAAAAAGCTTCTCATGTAAACATGGATTATATCTTTTCGTTCTGCCAGTTACTTAGCCCGCATTGACCTTTGTAATTTCTATTTTCACATTAGCCTCTTATATTGTATATAGTATCAACTTTCCTAAGATGTATGGATGTATATATATATGCAAGTAATAATCAAACGAAGCTAATGCGAAGCTAAATGTGTGTCCGTGTTTGATTATTACTTGCATATTTCTGCTCTACCAAACGGTATCGAGCACTCTGGCTATACACAAACGGAACCATTTCAATTCTATTACTATATATATATATATATATAGTAATAGAAATCCCGAAATATATATATATATATATATATATATATATATATATATATATATATATATATATATATGTATATATATATATATATATATATATATATATATATATATATATATATATATATAACTAGATGAAACAAGATTGGTTACTTCATAGATTTATTCGCTACAAATTTGTTTCGTATGGCAAGCAACGCTTGCCACACTCTTCAGGCGATAATCGCGTTTGATGGTAATTCTTAGGAAACTTGATACTATATACAATACAAGAGGGTAATGTGATACTAGAAATTACAAAGGTCAATATGTGCTAAGTAAGTGTTTCTTTCGGTGCCTACACGATGAAATAAGTTCGTTCCTAGAGTTCAATGTAGCCATTTCGGGATGGCGGATAATAAAAAGCTTCTCATGTAAACATAGACTACATCTTTTCGTTCTGCCAGAGTATGCCTTGCAGCGTTTCATGATTTTCCACTTCAGTGAAAAGTTCGCGTTTGTATCTTTTAAGTTCCAAATATATCTGCTCAGTGCGGTGCTGTGCTTACGTTTGGGGTTTCTAAAGGTGCTCGTATGATTGTTATAGCGCGACTTGAAGCTACCCTCGGTAATGCCAACGTACGTTTGGACATCGCCAGTGTCCTCTCTTTTAACTGTCGCTTGGTATACGACTCCCTCTGTTAGGCACTTCCCATCCAATGGGCAGGACATTTTTCGACGGCAGTTGCAGGTATCACAAACAGTTGGTTTCGTGTTGGTATGTTTCGTGAGTATGGCTTTGTTGTGGGACGAAATGATACTTGCTATGTTCGGCATGCAGCTGTAGCTCAATTTTAATGTGTTGCGATTGCAAATTTTCCGGAGGGGGTGATTCTGTGGGAAACACTCGTCAATGATGGCTAGGAATCTGCGTCCTATGTTGGTGGAAACATTTGCGTTGAAAGGTGGGTTAAACCATATAACATTTCTACTCCTCTGTCGGTTAGACTTTCGTGGCTGGGGGTTGTAAGCGAGTTCGTGGTCGTAGCCACTGTCTTGTTTCATCTAGTTATCTTGCTCTACTTCGGTTTTGAGCACTCTGTTCATATGATTTTAAACATATTACTTGTCTATATATATATATATATATATATATATATATATATATATATATATATATATATATATATATATATATATATATATATATATATATATATATATATATATATATATATATATATATATATATACCAAAAGAAAGAATCAAGCAGTTGTTACTAAATGAATACAGAGTTTCATACCATGACAGAGAATGTTCAAACAACTAAGAACCGTTGCTTAGCAATTGCTTAACGTTTAAACTAACAGTCAGCAACAGTCAACAGTCAACAGTTCTTTAGTTGACGGAAAATTGCTGCCATGGCTTGAAACTCTGAGTAACAAACTACAATAGAACTGTAACTCCGAACAACATTATTAAGGTCTTAATAAGTCCACGTTTGGACTAGGTTGTAGTGATGATATATGAATGTGTGTGTGTGTTTTTGTTTAGCGACGCTTACCTCCAGACATGCTACAAAACGGATAAAAGATCTCCAAACTTCGAGGATGCCAAAAGGTAACACCCAAACACACAAAAACTTGAATCGGTAATTGATCGATAACTATCGTGTAATTCACTTTTCGTGCTGTTCCAAAGTATTCGTTCGACCGAGAACCATATAACTACGATGTGAATTCCTTGTGAATTACTTTTGAATGTTTGCAAATGGTTGCGTAGTGACTTTTGATGCAATTTTTTAATAATTTTGTATCTATGCAGCTGGCCTATCTAATGACGCACCGTGCATTCGTGCAAATTTCATAATCTGGGACCTCATAGCAGTTGCTCGCTTTATAGCTTAAAGAATTAAATAATATGGAGATATTGCATGCAATCTCGTGAACTTTTGAATTTGAGTGTTTTTCGTCAAATAAAGATTTAGTATATATTGTTTTATTTAAGGCTTCAAAGTGTCATGAAAGTATGATATAACTTTTCTCTTTCAATATTAGACATGTATAAACGTTTCTTTTTTGTATCTATGCAGCTGCTAGCACTGTAAATTTCAAGGAGTAAAAGTTAGTCCAAAAAGTGGGCTAAGTCCTTGTCCTAAAAAATATACACTCTTATTCAAACTACATTCCCCGTGTTTACACTCAGTGATATCAACACGGTCCTTAACCAATCAGCGTTCGGAATTCACAATGCTATATTATAAATGAATTTTCCTGCGGAAGTAGCAGGCTTGATGAATGCAACTTCGTTCAGGAATTTGCATAATAGTACTAATAGGCGGATCACCGGTGAATTAGCATCACGTGTAGCACACTACGCCACAACACACAAGCTTGCTTTAGTGCGCTGACATGTCTGACACGGAGCAAGCAAGATGAAACGAAGGCGATATTACAGAACAAATTAATATTCGATCGGTATAAGATCTACTTGGACCAGAAAGTTGCGACTCTAACCACCGACCTTACTTCGCAAACGAATCACCAATCCAAACACCTCGAACGACAATCACAAGGCAGACAACTAAAGTTCAAAGGCAACAAAGACCAGTTCCTTTTCAACGCCGAGTTACAAGAACACATCGAAATCAGTTCAGGTCTGTTAAAGCAAGCCGACATTAGCGGGGCTCTGGAAAAGCTTGAAACCGCTCAGAGATCGACTCATAACCACCAGAAGAAGATCAAGCTTGCTGACAACAGCGAAGCGGGGTGGCTCGCTGTTACACAATACAAGGCCGAGGATCTCGCAAGTAACTCTGAAGATGAGAAACGCATTAAAAAAGCCCAAGCCTCAGCCCTATGTAAAAAGTCAAAGCAACGCCAAACGAAGACATTCCAACAGGAATACAAAAGCGATTCTCGCACTCGTGTGGCTGGCAGTCGCGATAATCAATTTTTTCGAAGTAATGTATGCGTACATAGCCATCGATACACAAACCGTAAGTTCTGGTTGAGCGCACGTAAGCCTTTTCTTTAAATATCAGGGAGGTAGGCTAAGTGCTCACACGCAGCCTACCAATCTGTATATGTGTTTTAGTATGTCATGCCCTGCAGATGTAGAAGGAAAATGTTTCTCCTTCGTTACGAACGCCGTGAGTTTAGAAGGAAAATAGGTTTATCTACAGTCATGAAACAGAAAAGAACATCTATAGCAATATTAGAATATTTTTGTAAACTAAACATTCTAGAACACAACAATGGCTTTGAAGTATATAGCATATAGCTTTCAAATTTAATTTAAAACATATAACTCTGAGCTACAACAGGAAGAGTATTAAATCCACAAACCTTGCACTATACAACCATTTGTAAACGTTAAAAAAGGGGGAAATTGTTATGTCACTCATGTGCATGTTGCACACGGAAAACACGCCACTTGAGACCCGTATGTAATAGCGTGCGAGTACTACGAGTGTTTCAGATCACCATAAAATTATACTCTAACCCAGATAGAGAAAGAGCTTAATTATGATAAGTTTTTTACTTTGCAATGTTTATGCAACCATTTTTGAAATCCTTTTTAGTGATATACAGAATCGTGATCAAGGTCTCGGTAAGGGTTGTCAGTCGGCTCGTTTGACAACCCTTACCTCGACCTTGACAATTCTGGAGATGGTAAAAATAACATCCAATATAATTGTTGAGCATTGCTGTTTATTAAAATTGAATGCCTCAGGCCGGACCTGCGGATAATTCAATTATTTTTGGCTACAGCACCTAAACCAATTTCTATATGTATAATAAAACAAATTGTCCGTAAAACCTCTAATAGTAAGAAAAATTTAAGGATTAGTATTTCAACATCGTGCATGTACAAAGTATACCTTAAAATATAGTAAATATGCTAATTGTTCGACAAGTTCTTGGATTCTGTACCATTGTTAACTCAGAGCCTATAAAGTCAAACATACTGTATATAATGACATGAAAATGATATCTTGTCTGTTTAACAAAAATACCGATATCAGCGGGGGGGGGGGTGTGTTTCACATCTGCCGTAGTAGCCTTATTTAGTTCACCAATACTTTTCTATGATGTAGATATAATACACACCCAAGACACATGGTTTTAGCATCTGGCAATGGATAATTTGAAAAGGTACCAGCATTATCTCAGTAAACCTTGCCAGTTCAGAGAACTAAGGAAGAGTGAAACGGTAAAGCGGACAGATAAATTAATTAGACTTTGTGTCACTTCTCTGGGTGTGGAATAATGAGTCTTACAAGATTGGAGTAGAAGTTACACACATGACGAAAATAGCGTGGACGCGATTCCTGTGGAGGACCTACAGTTGATGTGGCTGGAATTTTCTAAACTGTTTCCGGCCAAGAATTTGTACATGTATATGATTTCGACTCGAGTTAAGACATGCGCATTTACTACTTACCATTTCCTCATCGAATGAATTGCCACAAAATCACAATTGATTATTATATGACTATTCACTGCACAGAATTTACGCTTACGGCTCTACAGGCTACCTCTGTGCGTAGGTTCGATTCTTGCCGGAGGACCTATAGTTGATGATAATTTTTCTCAACTGCATGTTGGCGGCTGGAATTTCGACACGTGTAAGATTTCCGTTATAGCGATTGGCGCAGATGACATCAGATGCGGCAAACGGATGAACGGTTGAACACAACACAGTGTTAGCATGGTTAATTTTCCAGTACTTTAAAGGTCGTCCTGTTTTGTTTATTGCCTCTCCTGAGGTAATGAAGAATTCAAAAAGTTCGCTTATTCTGACCTGCAACATTTGCCCTTTGGGTATATGTTTACTTTTTCAATCTGTGCGGAAGGCTATTCAAGGCTATTATCATTAACCATGTCAAACACGATGGTACAGTGGCTGGAGTAAACAGTAGCGCCACTCAGCAGTTTGACATGTCCACCTATTTCTATGGAATTGACTGGCTGGAATAGTTGCGGAAGAGCCAATTCAGCATTTCTATTGGTCAATAAAGGCAATTGACTGGCAAGAACTCGCAGGATCGGTATACTGGACATACGTGATGCGACATGCGTGGCTTTGTGAAGACAAACTGCAAAGATTCCGACTCGAGTGGCCCATCTGGATATATTCTATTCTGTGACGGGTAGTATTAGGCAGTACTTTGCTCAAGATAGGCAAGCATTATTGAATGTTCACTAACCATTGTTGTATACATTCGTGTTCTGCCGGACTAATTCTTTTTAAATCAACCGCGGCATTTTGAATTTGTTTTGCATCCTATTGATATCGATTGATTTTTCGACAGATTTCGATCCTAAAAATGCCTTAGTTGGTGAATGATTCACTGGGTAATAAACGTAGGACGAACGTTTTATGTTAGACAAACGGTTCGTAACTCGTAAACGCAATGAGTTCGAATTCGTATAATATTTATTTGATATATACTTTGTCAATAATTTATGCACTAGTCCATAAGTTTAACTTGTTGCTAAAGAGATTGAAATTCTAACAATAGATATTTTTAATAGTTTGCGGGGTTTTGGGTATGTCCCGTGGCTAACTACATGGTTGGTTAGTCAAAAACGATGAAAGAACTTAGCTTTTTTCTGCACTGCTAAAGATGACGACTTTTGTCGTAATGAATTAGGGTTTCCAGCCCATCATTTCTGTTATTATAGCCTGGTTCTCTCTGGCAATATAAGAGTTAGCATTATAGCAAGAATAATATTTTCTCACAGGATTACGAAGACAAAGCAGAAAGAGTTTTTTTTAAATTTGCTTTTAATCGGCCATTAGGCTGTATATCTAATATTCGTAGTCTTAAATTATGCTTGTGCCTATGCCGCACACTTCACTGCATTTCTTTGTTCTGTATTTTGTTTTAGCTTGTACTAATACTTCTATGGAGAACCAAACCAATACCACAGAATAGAAATAAACAGAAAGGCCACTCAAGTCGGAACCTTTGAAGTTTGTGTCTCCACGCATGTTTCATTACGCATCTTCATTATGCAGGTTCTGGCCAGTCAATTGCGCATGCCTTTTCTGGCTAATAGGAACGCTGGACTGGCCGTTCCGCCATTACTCTGGCCAGTCAATTGCATAAAAATAGGGGGACTTGTTACTCCTGTACGCTACACAGGAAAAAAATCATTTACACACTGGGATATGGAGCTTGCAGGATAAAAGTTGAAGAGAGATATTAATAGCAGCAAGCACAAGCAGAGATTGACAAACAGGAACCGCACTTTAGTGTTTTGCCGTGCAGACTACAGACTACGTTTTCAATGGGTGTTTTGAAATAATCAACGATAATAATGTTCTGGCGATGGTATAATGTACGAAATATCAACAACCAGCTGACTGGATTTTTCTCGACTGTCACCAGCTTGAATTGGACAAGATTTCTGTTATAGCGTTCCGCACAGATGACATCAGATGCGAACAAAGATGCAATGAAACGTTCAACACAAATCATTGTTAAAATGGTCAATTTTCTTTCCGGCACTTCAAATATCGTCCTGTTTTGTCTATTGCTTCTCCTAAAGTGCTTAAACTTCAACAAGTTCTCTTATTCAGACACGTAATATTTGCCTCATGACCTGGCCGGCTAGACGATACAGGGAGTACTAAAAACGCAAACTGTTAAAAATGATCTAATGTTAGAATTTTAATGCCAAGCACCAAGTTAAACCCACGAGTGCATAAATAATTGCAAAAAATTTATTAAGTAACGGATTTCAATAGCCAGGATGCATAGCCGGTGCAAAAGAGGTTACTCCGGCAGAAAACCATGCCGGATAAAATTAGTGGGTGTAAATGGTGTTTACAGGGAGTTAATTATCGACAGCGCCCGCAATTATTAGGGGTATTTTGCGTGAAAATGGCGAAAATATAGGCAATATATCATAATCGTAGAAAAATAGTAAAAAAAGCGAAATTGTAGTCTGCGAAATGAGCGCCTCGCGACAAAACATTTTCGTAGCCAAGTGAATTTTCTACTTTTGCAACAACTTCACGAAGCTAAAAAGAATGCAAGCTCTCATTGTTCATCTGTACTGCCCTATAAAAATGGCACACGTGCATAAAAAATAACCATAATTGCCTTTGAGCCTTCAGTTATTCAGAAAAAAGTACAAAGCTTTATTGATAAACATTAGAATTGATTATTAACCAGGGTGTTTAGTGCGTTGTATTTTTTAGGTCTGTTGAGTGTTATTTTGTTTATTCCACCATCTTGTGTAACAATTGTATTCTCAATAAACCATCAAAGGTCTTCCCTTCCATGACTTTTTCACTGGATAATGCTCGAGCTAAAAATAATACATCATTGATATAGCAAAGAAAGCTTCTTTTAAACTGACAAATGAAAACAATTTTCACAATTTAGGCAAAGACAAACATGTTCTAGCTGTTGTCCCCCAATGGTCTTCAAAATAGTACTTGTGAAAGTTAAATCAAACTCAAAACTGCTGATGGGTCAGTGCATAGTTACCTGCAATCAGTAGCGAAGCCAGCCCAACGATTTAGTCATGCTATGCAAATTTTAAATCATTATTCATTTCTTTAGAAATTGATTGTTTTCACGGTCTGTAAACATAAAAATATTTGCATAGCATGACTAAATTGTCAGACTGGCTTCACCACTGCATACAGTAGGAAATTAGGTGAAAGTGTTTAATGATCAGGGCTATATAGCTAGCACATTGTTTCCATGTTACTGAGGGGGTGCCAACATAAAATTTCAAAATAAATTTTTCCCTTCCTAAGCACAAAAATATCACAAAACTTCACCAACTCCATTTAAACAAATTCAGAAAACTAAATTTTTTACCAGTGACACCAGTTGGTAATTATGACACTTATGTATATAAAATGCACAAGTATAGCACTAGTTTGTACAATTGTACTCTTTCACCAAAACATGGGCATAAATGCATTAACCTTTCGAATATATCCTAGCCTTTATATTTTTCAAATAAGATTAAAAAAAATTCAAAATGGTGCAATTTTGTAAATGTTGGAGGGTGCTGCACCCCTTCCTCCTAATACCCCCTGTGTTCCTGAGTATTATACCGTTATAAAAAGAATGTGTCAACAGGCATATATGATATTGATTTCATCACCAAGTAGCATTCATCGAAACACTCCTAGATATAAGAGGAAAGATATAAAACATATAAACAGAACATCAGCTAGTCTGGTGAAGAGGACAGTACCTTATTCAGCAACAATGTTGATCCCAAAATCTCCACTCTAATCCCTATTTATACTTTTCCTATTTATAGCCTTCATACTTGTTCACTTTATGTTGAATGATTTTTATTTTGATACAATTTCTAGTTGTTGAATATGCATATAACCAGGGCCACCCGGATGGGGAGCAAAAGGGGCAATTTGCCCTGGGCCCCCAGCTGAAGGGGGGCCCAACATGTAAAAAAATAGACTATACATCATTTATCAATTAATTACTTTCCCAGAATGTATGATTTTCCTGTTTTTGAGACCCCAGATTTCAAAATTTTCCCAGGGGAGCATATTCCACTAGAAGATGAAACGACAAAGCTTTCAAAGTCAAATTTTGCCCCGGGCCCCCAATGTCTCTGGGCGGGTTTGCATATAATTAACTTCTATCTGGTACTAACTGGTTGACTGCTTAACAGTCAAATATGTTGCAATCACGTAGTCCACTAATATTTACTCAATAACTTGCTTGTTGGTCACAATATAAGAGCAAGAAACATTCAGCGCTATAAGAACAACCAATTTAGAACAACAATTAAATGAGCATTATCTTTGAACATTTTTCTCCCAGCATGCTCAACTTATTTTTTATGCCTAATTGCTTAGTGCCAAACATACTTGTTAGGGATGTGCTGCCACTCAAAGCCTATACTGAATTTATCTCAAACTTAATTTACAGGTATATGCCAACTATATAAGAAGTAGTTCTAAGAATTAATTACATTTCTCCTTATGTTGCATGGTTAATTGAATTCGGTAATTTATTGGGCATGTTCAGCGGTGTTGCCATGGAGGATTGTTAATTGCAGGGAGAGATATTCTACACTTGCATTTACATCCATGAGGAAAATCATTAGACAAGAAAAAATTAAGTAGGGCATGCCAGCTTGCATTGACACTCAATTTGTTAAAAAAGTGTGTTATTCCATAATAAACTAAATAACCAATTAAGTACATAATAAAAGTAACAAGGTATATTAGGTTCCTATCAGATTCCTACGTCAAATTTAAGAGCATTTAACTCACGGTCAACCCCTCAACTGGCTCAACAACAAATTGGAGAATGCCTCAAATACCATACTCGAGCGCTGCGTCTACATCGGGCATTACTGCTTAGGCTTAGCATAGTCCTTGATAGAATATACCCACCATTCATTCTCCCAATACTGCGTTAACTGTTAGGCGGCCCTTGGGTCATAAAGTCATTGACTGACAATTTATTGTAAACTCGTGCATTTACTTAATTGTGGCATGTACGCAGTCTCGAGTAACAAAACGTAAACGACAATGGGATACAGATAAACCGAATGTTGTGTTCCCGTCAGTGTTGCAACCATTGACACAGTATAGCCGGGATAGCAGTAGCGCCACCTGGCGGTGCAATACGGCGCGCTATCGTTATGCAGTTTACTGGCTGCGAAAAGCAAGATCAGTGTTCATATTGGCCTGAAAATGCAATTGACTGGCTATGGTTAATGGGTTATGGTAATGACATGAGTAATGATATATGCGTGGAACGAAACGTTCTGACTTGAGTGGCCCTACTGTTCATTCCCTATACTGTGCCATTGGCATCTTCTTGGCATCAAAACTCAAGTATTACAACAAGCAGTCCAGATATTTATATACCAATGATTGCAACATTCCTCTAAATTTAACCAAAATTCATTTAATTTCGTACCCAATGTTAATGTTATTGCCATTGGGGAGGTGGCTTAAAATTCAGAAGGGTACGTAACTGTGTCTTAAGCTCGAGTGAAAATGCAACCGGGAACAGTTGAGAGAAATTTATCAACTATAAGTTCTCTGGTAGGAATCGAACCCACGCCTTTGCAATGCTGGTACAAGGAATGCTCTTACCAGCGAGCTGCGGAGGTAGCCGATCTCGTACCCTGGGCAATGCCTGTTCGCAGGCCGGGGCGGCAGCCGGCAAGAGCAAGCCTGGTTATTGAGTACTTAAGGTTATTCTGTTAATCAAGTTGGAATATTTTGTTCCACGCATTGCGCATGTCATTACCATAATCACAGCCAGTCAATTAGCCTTTCTCACGCCAGGCGACTAGGCCTTCAATCCGCCATTTTTGGGTCGCAAAATTATTGAATTAGCCAAATTGTCTTTCATGAATAAAAGATTTGAGCTAAATTCATCATTTTTTAGTAAACCAATGATTGTCTCTCATTTTGTGTGAAGTTTCAATTCCAAATTTGAAAATTTTGCCAAGAAAATATGCGATGAAAAAATGCATATTTTTGGCGCGCATTTACATACTCCAAATTTTTAACAACTATAGAAGCACTAAGTGTCAAACAATTGTTTAAAAGCAAAAAGTTGTATCCTGCTTTTTTTGATAAAAAGTAATCGTCAAAAACAACGATTTTGCCACCCAAACAGGGCAGATTTGAAGGCCTGGTCGCATGGCGTGAGAAAGGCTTATTGCATTTTCTGGCCTATAAGAATGCTGATCTGGCTATTGGCAGCCAGTAAACTGCATAAATACAGGGCTCCTGGTTCCACCGCCAAGTGACCCTATTCCCTAGACTGTTGTTTGTAAATTTCTCTTGTACATTTGTCTAAAGATGTCTTACGTTAAGACGAAATGTCACTAATAGTAAATTAAATATATTTCTTTAAAATTTTCTGGTTTGTGGCTCCATTAAAGCATTATGTTGGGCTCTACATCTAACAGAACAGAATCCATACCGTTATGAACTCATGGTTCCAGAACTGTAGCGGGCAACATCAATCTACAAAACGCATCGTGCGGAACGGCGCACTAACAACGTTTCTTCAATATGAACAACCAAGTGCCCCCCGTTTACACGGTACCGGATCCGTATTGTCACGATATCCAATTTGAATATAGTATCAAGTGGCTCTTAAATTTGTTGTAATATTACTGAATTTAATAAAAACCAATCATAGAAAAAGTGGTAAGAGTAAATGTGACCGTAAACTGACCAAACTCCATGTCGTGACCACATGAATACGGTAACATGTAAACGAGGTCAAAATTCATATGTAAAACTAGTGATGTATATTCAGGCGTAGCTAAACGCTAAACGCTGTAATGCTCTTCTTGTAAAAACTGTCATCATACACTGGAAATTTCGTCGCCCGCGGATAAAAGACAGAGAACTGATGTTATGTTTGCCAAGGATATGACAGGCACTAGCATACGAAACCGTCGGAACAGCCATAATAGGCGCACGAGAGGTTAGTTTATTAAACAGTCGTTTTGAAAGCAAAAATAATCTTTCGGAACTGATGCAAGTTTTAATAGCTGGGTTTCAATGACGTGTGATACGTTCAAGACCCTGTTCATTTGAGCGGAAGTTATCTCGGTTAGCGAGAAAACATTTCGAAGAGTTTACAAGCGAGATCTCACCTTGTTATGAAAATAACATGAAAAGTTACATTGTGTTCATATGGGACAAAGCTTTTCCCGTCTACCGAGATCTCGCTTGTTGACAGGCGAGTTATCGGTCGACGGGAAAATTTTGTCCCATATAAACACAATATTTACACTTTACAAAATCATGTCACTTCGGAAAACGTTACCCGGTAACCGGGATAACATTTTTCCATATGAACAGAACAAAATTATATGACTCGTCGAAATGTTTTCTCGCTAACGGAGATAACTTCTGCCCATAATTATAAACAGACCCTAGCATAGTTACCGGATCGACTTAATTATTCATTGAAGACATTGACCTTATATTTGTTTCAAAGTATATACAGTTTAGTGAAATACACTCTTAAAATTTGTAACGAAGTTAATTTAAAGTCTGTTTACAATATCGTTAAGTCATTATGGCACGTAGGCGTTACTTTTCGTGCGTGACCATGTATAAATGCGAATTCCAGTCGTTGTTTTGACTGAGCATTCATCGAAAAAATGCATCTTATAAATATTTGGTTTAGTTTAACAGTCGCTTGCATTACGTATTAGGCTGTGTTTACCGATATCAAATAAAGTTGAATATCTCGACAAAGAAGGGAGAAGCAACAATTCTACCAAAGAAGTTATATATTTGTATACGGCTTGGCTTTTTCAGTAGTGAGACTTTGAGAGGCACAACGTACTTAACTTCTTGTACCACCCGTTCTCCCCCATCGATTCTATTGAACTTGCTCATTAGCATGTTGGCCAATGTTATGGTTATCAATTTAAAACAGAAATTTGTTATATGTTGAAAATTATATCTCTTATGTTTAGGCAGGTTTTTAATCATGTTTCAAATAAAGACATCTGTTTTCTTCCTGGTGGTCTTGTGGTGGATTGCAAATGGACTCGCATCTTTGTATTCAAAAACTGAAATGAACGGAGCCGAATTCATTGACAAAAAACCCTTCGTGCAAATGAAATGTTTAGACCTTACAATTTTGCGATTTCTTGTTGGAGTAGCGGGCTCTACATTATGGATATACATAATTGAGAGAGGATCCCTGAATATAAAAAAAGTCCAGGATTGGAGCGACTTCGTTGTGATTTTCGGCAACCTCCTCGGTCACCTTTCTGTCAATATTTCGACACCTTCGTCAGTTCAAGTGCAACTCTGGTCGTAAAATCATCTGAACCCATATTCATGTTCATGTTTCTCCATTGTCTTAAGTCATCCCAGAATGTCAAAAAACAAAACGTGAATATCTTAATATTATTTTCAACCATCCTAATGGCTTTTGGAACTTGTATTTTCGTCTTATGGGACAGCACATTTAATATTTTTGGGATAATTGCAGCAGTTGCTTCTAACATTGCCTTTCCACTTCGAAACATTGCATTGAAAATGCCGGCAAACGCTACGAAAGTCCTTTTCAGAACTATTTTGTGTTGCCCTTCTTCGGCACACTTATGCTGTTGCCATTGAAGATGCTTAGTTTGATTTTTGAAAACTTCCCACTATTCAATTTATCGAAAACAGGTTTAGCTGCTTCTACCTTTCATTGTGTTTACAATCTTGCCTCAATTTCAGTTCTTCAAAACGTCTCTCCTTTGAATCACGCCACTTTGAATTTCTCAAAACGTATTTTCGTAATTACAGCGAACATTATATATTTCAACCTCAGGATGACGTGGCACATGGTCTTCGGATTGTTTGTTGTATTCTTTGCTTTGGCCATCTATCTTTTCACATAAAAGGCAAAAACTACTTCGAGCATGTTTTGGATGCCTTGTTTATTGAAAATCAGCACACGACAATGGATAAAGCTTGCTTTATCACGTGCACTCTTATCATGCTGCCACCATTTGTGTATATATCGTGAGAAATATTCAATTAAACCTAATGTAAATGACGAATTGCTATTCAACGCGAACCACGGTGAGGTTCTCACGACAGCTTGGATCTTCAACAAACCAACCTCAGACGAATTTATTAAGAACATTGTTACGATAAATAAACAAACTAGAGCATTTATTAATGTTTATTGTGGCACAACGAAGTGCCTTAATGCCATAGAGAAGTTACAGAATCCAATGATCACCGGAAGTCTTCTCGTTGTCCCGAAAGTTCTGGGAAAGACACCGCTAAAGGAATGGGGCGAGCGTCATGTCTTGTATAAATTTTTGACTGGCCTTCACTACGAACGGTACCTTACCAAAGCCCTGTGTCTCGCTCATCTCTGGCAATACGGCGGGACGTTCTATTTACCTTCAAACAAAGTGATCGAGCGACTCAATGATTCAACTACTTGGAGGGCTCAGGATTGGCCTTGTATGTTATTACAAGATTATCACCAAGCGAAGACATTATTTAAGAATAAAACGTTACTTGCGAGACATAAAGAAGTCAAAAAAAGCATAGAAATATTTCTTCAAAACATGGGTTCGTGGAACACGAGAGAATTACCTCCTTTGTTTCAAGATGCTGTGTGGAATGCATTCTCTGGACGCTGTCCAAATGAAAAACTTTGGTGCATGATTCGGAATCCGAAAAGCTTACGTGATCTTTACGTGCGACAAGGAGTACCATTCGAAGATGAGAATCACTTTGGAACTCTGTCATTAGATAGCAACCATGGTCCGCGAAATCATGGCAATCTTGGTGACGAAATACAAAGCATTGCAGGAATGCAATTCTTACCGTTCATTGACTTCTTTCTGGACAGAGACACCACAATAGCTCCCAATACACGCGGCAATCACACTGTGTTTTTCAATGCATGGTGGGGCTACGAAAGATTAAGATGGCCACCCCCTCAAAATATCGATCCTTTTATGGTTTCTGTACATACAGAAAAGAGATTTCGTGAAGTTATTTCCCCGTCAAAAGAAGCCATTGATTTCCTAAAATCCAGGGCCCCAATAGGGACTTGCGATGTAGTAATTCGACGATTTTTAGAATCATTAGGAGTTCAGTCAATTTTCTCAGGCTGCATGACGTTGTTTCTAAGAATAAGAAACCCTCCACCCTTAGACAAGAGAATGAACAATACAATATACATCACTGACCTCTCCAACACGTATGTTAAACTATTGCCACGTAAGATTATCAAAACAGCCAAATTCGTGAAACACGAGACTTCAAATGGCCGAAACGTAAAATTGTGGACGCAAAAACGTTTCGTTGACGATTACAAAATCCTTGAGAAATATTCCAGAGCAAAACTTGTGATTACGCAAAGGATTCACGCGGCATTACCCTGCGTTGCTATGGGAACGCCGGTTCTTTTCTTCAACGTCAAGGGTGTGCCAGGAGGAGGCGCGGAGGTTTCGGAGAGAGTGACGGGACTTCTCGAGTTATTTCATTCTATTGATCCGTACAAACTAAAAATTAGTAAAATTAGAAAGAAAATTAAAGAATTTGATTGGGCTAACCCACCAAAGAATCCAAATTTAGGAAGCCGGGTGCGATTGGTTTCTTCAATGTGGTGTATTCTCCGAAAAAACCAAGCCATTTACGAAAGCGCGCGAAGATTTGGAATGCTGCCTCTTACACCACAATGGCTTACAAATGTAGATGATCCTCGAATTTTCCACGTGATTCTTGCAAACACAAACCGAGATGATACGGCGAGTTGGACTGGCATCAGTGGCGTTGCGTCGAATCCATCCTGCGCTATCACCCCACTTCAAAGTTGTTCGTGCATAGTAATACAATTGAACAATCTATCTTTAACGTTTTCACTGAAGTTGGCTATCAAGTTACAGTAATGCAGTATGATGTACCGGATTTAGTAGAACATGCACCATTGAAGGAATTTTTACTTCGATTTGAGCAAACGTTGTTCGATAAGATGGAGATGGAAAAAATCTTACTTGAACATGGACTGCTAAAGTTGTTGTTGCTTTATAAGTACGGCGGTACATGTATCGATGAAAACACGATTGTATTGAAGGTAATTGATAATCCAGAAAACAACGAGCTTAGCTTGGATTCCGAATCCGAAGTGAATGGTTGGATACTGCATGGCTTCGAAAAGAATCACAAGTTTCTACGAGACGTGCTAGAGACTTTCCCTACAGTGTATAACTTAGAAATGAAAGTTGATGGGGGAAAAGCATTGCTAACAAAGGTTTGTTTTATTGTAAATTCTGCTATTCTAGCTCACTCCTCCGAAGCGGATTATTATTAATACTATTAAAATTCACCCAAAACATAACACATAATCGTCCCTTTCGTTTGTGATGGTGCTTAAACCTGGCTTCGTTCAAAGCTTAAATGTCCTTGAAAATTCTTGAAAATAAACTAATAAATTTTAAATTATAATTAACAAATGCGTGTAAGTATACCAGAAAGTCTATGCATTCTTCATTTTTAATGTTCTTAACTCGTAAAATAGAATTTTTGAACATGGTTTTGTTTTTGTTTGTTTTATTTGTTTTAATCACTTTATTGCAACATAAAATTTTTTTAAATATTTACATTAGCAAAAGGTGGCCGCACAGGACATTGTCCCAATTGATTGCAGCTAACCATTTAACTAAACATACGTACATACATAACACATTAATAGATAAAATACAACTCTATATTTACCTATATTGTCAATACTAGATATATAGGTTCAACCATGTTAAAAATTACTAAAATCCAGTCTCAAAGAGTAGAATTTCTTTAGCGCGGTTTTAAAAGTACTTATTGTACTAATAGTTTTTAAGGTGGAAGGTAAATCATTCCATGAGCGTATAACTCTAGGAAAGTATGAATAACCAAAATAGTTATTTAGTTCTATATCTAAGTTCAGAAAAATTATCCTGGTGTGAGGTTCGTAAATTATAACCAGATTGACGCTTTGCGTGAACACTCCGAGCGTATTCTTCAAAGTCAAGATTATATAAATCATTCTTGAGTTTAAAGAGAAATATCAAATCCTTCATTTGCCGTCGAAACTCCAATGGAAGGAGATCAAGCGTAAGCATTCTACTTTTGTAATCAGTGGCCTTTGGATAATTTAGTATAAATTTAGTGGCTCTGCGTTGGACATCCTCAATTAATGCAATATACTTTTTTTCATAAGGAGACCATAATTCGCTTCCATACTCTAATAGTGGACGAACCAGTGTACAATAGAGTAACTTCCTGGTCTCAAAGTCCGTTATATCTACACATGTTCTCTTCACTAGTCCAAGAGTCCTGTTTGCCTTGGAGGTTATTTCAGAAATATGAGTAGACCGCTTTAGATCACTAGTGACATTTATTCCAAGATCTCGAATGGAGGTTACGCGTTTTAGCAAGTTGTTGTCAATAGAGTAATCAGTCTCCAACTTGGGAGTTTTCTTTCTCGTAATTCGCATTGATTTACATTTTGTGATATTAAAATCCATATGCCATTCACTGCTCCAAGAGTGCAATCGATTTAGGTTGCACTGAAGGTTAACTCCATCATTGGAACTCCCAATTGTCTTGGATACCTTAGAATCATCTGCAAATAGCGCAATATCCGTTGGCTTGTGTATGCACTCCGGAAGATCATTAATGTAAAGCACAAACAGAAGAGGCCCCAATATAGACCCTTGAGGTACCCCTGATGTAACATTCAACAAATCTGAGCAGACACCATCTATTACAACTTTTTGAGATCTTAAAGTAATATAATCCGCAAACCAATCATGAAGGACACCTTCCAAGCCATGACGTTTGAGCTTGTCAAGGAGCAGACAATGTGAGATTCGATCAAAGGCCTTCGAAAAATCTAAATAAATTGCATCTACCTCATGCCCATTGTCTAAGGCCTCAAGAATTTTATGATAAAACCAAACGAGCTGGGTTGTACAATTTCTTCCTTGAACAAAACCATGTTGATAGAAAGATAGTTTGTGTTGCATAAACTCATAGCAATGACTGTATATACATCTCTCCAATAATTTCGATAAAATCGATAGGAGAGAAATGGGTCGATAATTTGTCACTACATGCGGGTCACCATTTTTTAGGATAGGAGTTATGAGAGCTATTTTCCAAGCGGAAGGCACTTTTCCAGAAGACAACGATAAATTAAAAACTCTAGTCAGGGATGGAGTAATCTCAGTTGCAACAGCTTTTAAAAGTCTTCCTGGTATACCATCGGGACCACTTGCTTTCGAAACATCAATACTTCTTAAGCAATTAAGCACTTCATTTTCAGATAGCGTGATGTTTGTCAATGACAAGTGCGAATCCGAATTAGCATAATCATCTTTACTATGTACATTATCCGTCGCTGAAAAAACAGACTGAAAATAAGCATTAAACAAGTTAGCTTTGTCAACAGGAGTCGAAGCAAAAGCATTATAAAAATTGATAAACTTCGGTATACCAGGCTTGGCAGATTTAGCTCTCACAAATGTCCAAAATCGTTTGGGATTCTCCTTTACAGACATACGCATGTTGTTTAAATATTCAGCATACTTAGCATCGATAAGTTGTTTGGCTTCTTTACGTAGCTGCTTATACTTCTTTAAATCCTCATTGTTAAGGCTTTTGTTTGCTATGAATCTTTGTTTGTCTTTTTTTCGAAGGAGACGAATTACATCCTGATCAATCCATGGAGTGCTATTTGAGTTTTTAATTTCAATTTTAGGTACATAGTTTTCCACAATCTCCATAAACATATTTGTCCAATTTGACAAGGTAGTGTTGATACAGTCATAAACAAACACCTGATCCCAAGGGGCAGATGTTAGCGCTATCCTAAGTTCGTTCCATTGTGCTTTTTTGAAATTAAAAACACTTTTACTGACTTTATTCCGTTTATAAATATTTAAATCTAAGTAGAACTGAATCAATTTGTGATCTGTACATATAATATCGTTGAATATTTCTAAATTGCTTATCTTGTGGGGTATATTTGTTAGAACAAGATCTAAAATATGATCCTTTCTAGTTGGTTGGTCAACCAATTGCCATAGGAAATTATCCCGAATGGTTTTAGTAAAGTTTTCATAGAGCTGACCATTCCCGTTGTTGATACTTGAGATAGTATCCCAATTAATATCCGGCAAGTTAAAATCGCCCAATACAACAACTTGAGTAAAGCGGGCCACTCTTGCATTTTTTAAACACTTCTTAAACGCATTCATATATGCGTGGTCTGTTGAAGGCGGGCGATAGAAAACAATTACTAAAATCTTTTTCTTTTGGGTCGGTCTCACCTCACAAGCCAACATTTCGGCGTCAGTCTCTATATCGATTCTGCGGTTCGAAAACAATGGCTTCCGAACTGCCAACATAACACCACCACCCCGTCTATCAATTCTATCTCGACGATGAATACAGAAGTCATTTGGAGATAATATTTCAGCATCATTAATTGTAGGATTAAGCCATGTCTCAACTATAGCAATCAAATCATGTTTATTGACACTTTCTAGTGCAGTTAAATGTTTTGCTTTGTTTACTATACTTCGGGAATTGAGGAAAAGAACTTTGAGCTTGTGTTGTAAAATGTTCGTTGAATTGTGTGTGTCAGGTCCAGGATTTATTTCAATGTCATATTTCAACAACAGCACAGGATGGAATTTTGCTGTTGAATTAGGATAATAAGAAATTGGACAGCCACAAAATTTATTGCGATTGTAAATTATGACCTTCGATCTTACCCGCCAATTCCAAGTACACACATGGTTGTGATAATAAACGGCATTATGACCATCAGCAAACTCAAAATCACATCCCAAACCCATGAGAACATGACTCCGATCATCCTTATATGTTCTGCCATTTGCAAGTTGCTGCAAAAACGAAGACAAAAGCAGCAAAGAGAGAAACACAAGGAGAGTACTTTCGACGCGACTGACCGCCATCTTAGATGTTCTATAGGATATAATATATCTTTTGTTTTGGTTTGTTTGGGTGCTTTTTCTTTACGGCTGATGCTCAAGTTTGAGTCCTTGAATTAACTTGCTTTAAAGTCCTTGAAAAGTCCTTAAATTTCACTAGAAATGTACGAACCCTGCATCTTAAACTTAGCTTTACTTTTTTAGGTTTGGAAAACATGGCAAAGTAATGCAGAAAATATAACTTCCATTGGGATTTCAAAGACGAACAAGTTCTACAATCTGATGGATATTTCCCAAACAAAATATAAGGACCAGGGTAAAATAATTGATAACGAAGTTCAGGTGATACGAATAGGCGACGTAACCAAGTGTTTGGAAGATGGCGGTGAGGGCAAAACGCCAAAATTAAATGGTGGGACAGTTTGCGAAAAGATCTATAATAACCATTGTTTATTCTGTAGTATTAAGTTATAATTTAGGATTTAATTTTAGCACTTTATATAAGATTGTATACTACGACGGCTACGGGACGAGGGAATAGCATCACCTTAATTCTTGCTCTTTGCACAGTGTCAATTTATGCTTCAAATACAAGGAAATACAATACGTTTAGGATTTGAACATTTAACCTTGTAATCGCCAGTATAGTTCGATCGCAATAATATACACTCCAAGAGTTTATTGCTCGAGCACTTACTGTCTTCTTATAATTACCGGGCCGTTCAAGACTTTTTCCATGTTTCTCTTTTCCAGTTCCTAATGTTATTCTTGCTTTATATATTTCTACATTTAATATCGAAATTGTTGTGTTAAAACTGTCAAACGTTTTTAAGAGAAACTGCATGATTATATTTTAATGATATTGATAGTCCGTCATGTTTTTGAGATCAGTGAGGATGATTACACTCCGCCCATGAACGCCTTGAAAGACACTTCGTGAAGGCTCTTTTCCACTCATCGCAAGAATCAACTCGCAAGATCGCTGCGATTATTTCCAGCCAATTATATTTTAATTAGATGCAAGTACTCGTTGCTAGCTTGCGAGAGTTTTGAGATGAGTGGAAAAGAGGCTGGAGGCTTTAATGCACACGAAAAAATACCAGAGAATGGGCATTAAAACTGCCCAGAAACTATGGATTTCATTAATTCCCCGCCTCGATTTCAGCCTATTGCTTCGTGCGCACTGAAGCAAATTCGGGAAATTAAATGTCTATGGGCCCATGGCCCCGTTTACACAGCGCTCGACAAAATTTTGTCCGGAAAGATTTTTGTACTGTTACTAATATTTGTTGACATTGGCTTCACGTTTACACAATACCTCATTGTAAGGATTAAATCTTTCGGTCTCTGTTCGCCAGTTTTCGGTTGTGAACGGGTGTTGCTATGGTTGCTAGGATCTACATTAACATGACGTGTTTCAAACAGAAATTCGAAACAGATCCGTGTAAACATTCGTCCGGATTAGCGTTTACACGATACCGGACAAATATTTGTCCGACACTAGTGCACTTTCGTAGCAGGTTAAAAGTTTGTACGCAGTTTATTCGTAATCCAAAACATGTCCGGATAGAGAAGTGCCGTATAAACGCAAGGTGTATCCGCACGAATGTTCGCCCCGATAAAAATTTGCATGATGTCGTGTAAACGGGATCTATAAATTAATGCTTCATTATTACAACTGTCGCGGAAAAAAAGAGCAGATCTCAGCGTTTTTCTCAGTCTTACAGTGTTTTTCCAAACGTTTAAGTACAGTTTCACACTTTTCATTAATCCCATATTACTTTACTAGTGATATTAAACAATTATTGGATGAGGTCGAGTAGACCATATGAAAAGACATAGGTTCGTGTTAAATAGTTACCCTTAAATAGTTATGTCTTAAAAACATGCATATTATAAATGACATCAAAAAACATATATCATTTTTCTCCAAGAAAATCCCGCGCGACATATTTCCATGTTATGGAGAACGCAAACCTATAGGGTTTAGTCAATTTTAATACTTTCTTACTTTCCGTTTAATGTTTGAAAAATCAAAACTGTTTTGTCCAAAATTTTCTAGAACGCATTATTTTGATAAATTGTGATAATATTCCCTGATAATTGTGTTTGTATAATAATTCAGCGGTTTCAGCCGTACCAAGAATTGCTGTAATAATGTCATGTTACGTTATATATTTTGGTGGGACGGTATGTATTTACCACGCATTTGGTGGCAAGTAGATGCAATTTTCTATCATTTGCTCACTTCGGTGTTCAGTCTGATTCACTTCAAAATTGCGTATTGAAACTCAAGAGTCGAGCGATTCAGATCAGTACGTTCAACAAAGACATTAGCACCACTGTTTAATCGGTAAACCAAAAGGAAAAAAGGCGTTCAGACCGAAAAGTCGACGGGTGTCGATTAGAGGTACGTTATTGAAGAATCGTTTGAAAGCCCAAAGTTATCTCTCGGAACTGAATACAAATTTCTCTCGTGACTATTTCAAACGAGCCCTACTGAAAGCGATCAGCAACAAATATATAGGCATGTTTATTTCTTCTACTTTTCCCAATATTGCTAGTTCAGTGAAATGTATTAAGAAATGCGTCATGTTATGTCAAGTATACATTAATTGTTCGAGAACTGTGAAGCTAAACTCAGAAGTGTTCACTTCAGGCGAATATGCATTGGGGATAAAATAGTTGAAACATCAAATTAAGTTACATCTCTTTCTAACCGTTGCCAGTGTGGGTATTAGATGAGAAACAGTAAATGTATCAACGTTTCAAATGTATCCACCCACTATACCTGGGCGATAGAACAGAATTCGACGTTTCGAATTGTTGAATTTTTATTCCACTAAGTAATGAGTCCTTCCTTGGATATTTTTACTCCTTTTCACCTATCATTTGCTGTAATTCTATCAAAGCAAAACGGTCGTGATGGAAGCCAAGCAATAATTTTTATGAACAATTTGTAAGCTTTTACTATAATTGGAGCATTTAAGGCCATTTAAAATGCGAATTCCAGTGTAGTTGTGAATGATTCAAAGGATTGTCTCACTACCTCGGCGATAAACAAGATTTCGATGTTTCGAACGAACGCCCTTCGTCTGGAATTAGTAGAGATATTAGCGAGGTTTAGCAAACACGACGCGACGTCAAAGACGACGTGAGAATGGCGTCAAAATGGCGTGATATGACCATTTAAGGATATTGCAACGCCATTTTGACGCCATTCTCACGTCGTCTTTGACGTCGCGTCGTGTTTGCTAAACCTCGCTATTAACTCATTCCAAACGAAGGGCCTTCGCTCGAAACGTCGGAATCTTGTTTATCGCCGAGGTAGTGAGACAATCCTTTGATTCATTTGCTGTTGTTTATCCGCTACCCACACTGGCAACGGTTTAAATTTCTTTTAAATGGGCCTTAATTAATCTGATTGCCCCGAAAATACCTTATAAAGGCGCTCTTAGAGCAGTTTAGACTCTGCTAGACGAGGAGTGGACGTCTTCCCATGATGCAACACTGATTGTGATTACTGCAGGTTTTTAGATGGTAGATATTGACATTGAAAGTACGATGACCGCGACATGTTCAAAATGTTTCTACACTAGCACTGTTTGACAAAATATTTAACACGAATCCAAATGGAAACCGATGAGAATCTTAATAAGATAATGGTGAAATAAGCCAATAAAATTGCTGATAAAAACAGAATCTTTTTCAGTTCAAAAATGAGCTAGAGAACACCAACAGAAAGCGATTAAATACAATGAAAAGTTTTGGTCACAGGCTTTTAACCAGAAAATTTTCAGTTGCCTTAAGATTTCGTCGGTTTGGTATGGAGTGAATATTTTCATTAGCGCAGGAAAGACACAAAAATATTGTTTTAACTAGAAAATACAAAACATGCAAAACCCCTCGCCACTTTTGATTGAATAAAATAATATGTGAACATTTGTATGAGCTTGTAATCACTATAATCGTTTTATTAAGACATGCAGTATATACTGTGAGCTTGAGTTTATTGTCCGTCCATCATTATTTTGTTTATTCATCTTGCATTACAGAACTTTATACTTCATGCTCACACATTCTGTTCTTTGACCTTGTTTGCTGTCAAAATAGCTTTAAGAATATTCCCTGTCAAATTTTCATTGGCTTGTGCTAACTGGCGAACAATTCTCTCGACCTTGTCAGTGTCTTGTAATCCCCGAGCCAACGGCGCGAAGCGCCGTTCCGGGCGTAAGCCCGGGGCGAGGGTTACTAATTTCGTATTAGCGGAGTTCAAAGTCGTTGCTCGTGGTAGTTAGGTAGTAAAAATGGTATGTCATGACGTCATCCTCACTGATCTCAACAATATGGCGGACTATCATGAATGGTTAACACTGATTGGCCAGATTTAAAATTTATCGTTGATTGATTAATCACGAATTCAAGTTATTCAACTGTCAGCAAATATTTAACTTTAGTTAGCTTTTTGCACTATAATATTTTGTATTTTTGCAAAAAGTTTTGGGAACTTTAACAACAATTTATTGTTGTGAAAATTAAATAAAAAGCATTTATCAGGTCAACAAATATGGAGTCAAGCAAGCAGCGAAAGGAAACGAGGAAGCAGAACGTTTAGCAAGGCGAAACGAGCGTAGACGACGACAAAGGCTATTGGAGACTACCGAAGAAGATTGAAGAGAGATTAATTCGGGGAAAATACAGAGAAGCGCCAACAATTGACTATGGCGTGAAACACAAGGCAAGTTTGTTGATAATGCGTATTTATACTTGTGTTTTAATGCTTTATAAAGGCCGGCGTAGCCGTACTCATCCAGTCTATTCACTGTTTAAATTCCAGAGTAAGTTTATGTTTTGCTGAAATGCAAGACTGTCTTCTTATTATTAATGTAATTAATAGGTCGTATTTTATACCAAATTTAAGCTTACATTAATCGGCGTAATAACATACCGATGACATCGGCGTAATAACATACCGATGACAAATGTTGAGCCATTTAAAAAAATTGTCAATAAAACAAGGATTAAAAAGTCAATATTTTGTCATTTTGAAAAAATATACAGAAAGAATAGCAATTGCCGTGTTGCTATGACAACAACCTATGTAAGTACTTCATGTAATTCCGAAAATTTAGTTGCATGCTCTTAGTTAGTGGCGAGGGGTTGCTGCATGCATGTATTTCTAGTATATTCTTGAATTGCACAAAAACTTGAAGTTTACTGCTTGTCAAAATCGGGTTTGTCGAGTTTGTAGCACAATTCCGAAGCTTTTCGTCCGATTTTTATGAAGGTTTTTATAAAATCGTTTAGCCACCGACCGACAATTTATAATTTATATGTCAAGTCACTAACTTATCAAAACTTATACTTCCCGATAGTGTGCCGGTTATCACCCATTTTACACGCTTAATCTAATGATTTAACAACTCTGACACAAAAAGTGAATAGTAAAACGAGGCAGATGTACTGTTTGTCCATAAGCTCAGCCGATACATAACGAAAAAGACATTTAACGTGAATACATGTTCATCGCTTGAGTTTGTATTCTCAGCGACAGCACTGAAAACGACAACACTATGTCGCTTTCAAAAATCCATAAACAAACTAAGGCAATACACAAGTAAACTGTAGTTTATTAAATCTTATACTTACTTCCGTGTCCATAATCTTGCCCTCGTCCTTGCCTGTGTAAACTGTTTTCTTCCATTTTCGGCTCCCGCACAACAGCATTTTGTTTGCAAAATGCAAATTTAAAATGACCGTTAGTGTTGTATCGTGATTTGGAAAAGAACAAAAATTAATAATCTCGTTAGCCAATCAAAACTATTCTACACGATAGTCCGCCATAGTTTGAGATCAATGACAGTGACGTCATGATATGCCAAAACCTTACTACCTAATTTACTACCATGAACAGCGACTTTGAACTTCCCTAATGCACGAGTAGTAACCCTCGCCCCGGGCACAGTATAGGATATAAACAGTAGGATCACTCAGCAGTGCAACATGTCCCCCAATTTTTATGCAATTATCTGGCCAGAATAATGGTGGAACGGCCAGTTCAGCGTTCCTATTGGCCAGAAAAGGCAATTGACTGGCCAGAACCTGCATAATGAACATGCGTAATGAGACATGCGTGGAGACACAAACTTCAAAGGTTCCGACTCGAGTGGCCTTTCTGTTTATTTCTATTCTGTGCCCCGGGCTTACGCCCGGAAGGGTGCTTCACGCTGTTGGCTCGGCAATTTTATTTACTAATTATTAAATTGTACATTCAGAGTAGCTTAAAATTACAGTAACAGGCTAGATCCCTTTCATTGCAGGCATTTTCCGCAATAGCAAAGGCAAAGGAAAAGGACATGGAAAAAAGAAGAAAATTGGGAGCATTCTATTCTGAAGTTAGTGTTTGTCTGGAAAAATATAGACGATAATGTTATATCCATCTTAAACAAATATTATCAAAATCGTTATATTGTGGACCTTATTGAAGAGCAGAAAGAACGATTGGACAAAAGGGAATACTACATACTTGTAGCAGGTAACTGAAAAAGTTTTATATTTGAGTCTATGTTACGTATTGTATTTCATTTGTTAATTCGCTACAGCGTTTCTAAACTTCGTGTATTAACGATCTCTTCTGATCAACGGCGAAGCTTCATGAGGCAATACTCCTAATCCAAACGGTCTTCACTGGTGCTGCTGTTATAGCAACTTCAGTGACTTAGTTTCGGCTCCTCGCCATACAAAAGGTTGGAGAGGACTTATACTCACACAAGCTTTTGATTTAAACAACTCATTATCTATACAACTCGTATGTTTGAATAACTAATAAGTTTACATTCAAGGAGATAGCGGCAAAAATTTCCTTTTCAATTTCTTTTTGTTTCTCCATGTTTTATGCGCTCGTAGTCTTATGCTAATGTCGATTTTTACTTCGCACACTTCAGTGCATGCTTTGTTTTGTGAGGATCAGGCTTTACTGCTTATCCCACCCCAAACCCGTCATTTGTATGCATAGGGACAAAGCAAAACTGGCTTATTCTCTATTCAAACAGCTGAACAACGATGTAGAACTAATTTTTACGTGCTAGAACGTACTGTTCTACTCCAAACTCTCCATGGTTAATGCTTCGAGTTTCGATAAGATCTAACTGACTTAAAACAAGACAAATTGCCAGAAGGACCAGCGTTGAACGAAACATCTTTTTGGTAACTTTATTTTCTTCTGCAACAACAGCTCTGCATAAAAGACAAGGGAGCTTTTAAGTTTCAAACTTTGGAATTGCCTCAGTGACTTAATTTAGAAGGTAAAGAATTGAATTAACTCGCATGCACCAATGTTAGAAAAGTAGCGTATAGGAGCTCTATAATTGAGTTGGACGGAACAATATTCATATATTCGTGTTCTGCATTTTTAATCCCTATTGAAATCTGCTTGGTCTGTGAACAATAATACCTGAATATTACCCCCGAATTAACGACGCTGGCTACGCCACAGTGTAAAACAAACTTAAATCAAACTGACTGGCTAATTGAAGCAGCGCCAAGTCTCATTTCAGGATAGTGTTGCTTAGATACTTCCATCATGCAGCGTTAAAATAATTCCTTTAGTCAAACTCATTTTACATGGAGTTAACAATTTATCACGGATGTGAGTAGGCATACTTGTATTGATCTGTTGTTGCTCTGACGCTCTCGACCAAACCAAAGTTAGTCTTCTGCTCAGTTGGACCACAGTATAGAGAATGAACAGTAGGGCCAGTCGGCCGGAAAAGTGACTATCCGATGGATAAAGTTATCCATCTTTCGTGCAACCGACCCCTGCAACCATCTAACATATTCCAATTTACTATATATTTATAATCGTATTTCGTTGTCGAGAAATTAGGCCTTTTACGTCTTTTTTCATGCCAGCCCAACCAATCAACAGCCTTTGATAAGAAACCAAAATTTCGTGGGCCAGATGTTAGTCAATTTAGTTGCAAAAGCTCGTTGAACTCAATAGAGACCTTAGCTAGGATTGACATTATCAATTCTTTAAATGGCATTCGACGTGGCAAAATTTCGATTTAAGAAACGAAAAGAAATGAAAAATCAAGATCTTACGGGAAACTTCAGGGACCGCGGAGCGGTTTTTTATTGGTGGGGCTAATCGAGCACCTAAGGTGCGAGATATCTAGAGAGGAAACTTTTGAAATCAAGAGCCCTGAGATGCCTGGAAACACTTCTAATTTCAACAATCATCATGAAGTGGCATATAGTTTTTGCCTCGATTCTTATATTTTTAATGCAAACATATGTATTGAACAAAAATTATTGGTGGGGCTTTAGCCCAGCCAGCCACCCCGCTCCGCGGTCCCTGAACTTTGTCATAAACACGGGAGACTAAACAATATATTTTCTTAAGATTGGCGTATTAATTAATTCGTTGTCGTGACACATAACAGAAGAGAACTAACTTGTTAGTTGTTAAGAAGTAACAAGGGGGATGTTAACCCATGCATAAGTGTGGGGGGCGGGCATTGTGTAGGCGGAAACTCAACCAATATAAATTTTGAGAGAAATAGCAATTTACCTATGATTTAGGTATTAATTCATTCTTGATCGTTATATACATGACAAAAGGGAACCGACATTTTAATTAAGAGATAACTAGGGGATGTTAACTCATGCAGATAGGCGAACGGAGACGGGAGCTGGGGGATAAAATCTTTAAATTTTGCAGAGAAATAGCAGTTTTTGGGGAGTTTCGTCTGAAGTCATTGGACAGTTTGTCGCCCAAAGTAGAATTTTCGTTTTTTCAATAAAATTTAAAGAGACGAAAAATCACTGTAAATACTTAGCTCAGAGCCTCCGAAGATAGGAAATCGCTGTTTGTGCTTTCCCTGTAGGAGCACACCTCAAAAGTACACTTTAAACAAAAGCAATGTTTAAACACATTTTTGACATTTAGTTATATTATGGGAAAAAGTCTCGAGAAAATTTTTGTCTTAACTTAATTGATATCCGGAAAAGCAAGTTATCAACAAATCAATTTTGATTACTTTGCGCTCAATCCAATTTCGGAATACACACACTTGTGTGGTCAGCTGGCAATGATATTAAAAGACTCTTTGGGTTTGTCATGGCAACAGCAAAAAATTATTCTCTGGCTCTGGTATAGTTGTAGTTTTGACTGCACAGCGCAGGCATGTAGCATGTTTTGAACAACTCGACTTGAAAAGTTTGTTCGTCTCTTTACTCATACGGGATGAAAGACGAACAAAGTCAAGACCAACAGGTACTTTTGACGGCTCCAAAATTTATAATAAGACACAACAAACTATTACGTTCCGTCACTTCTAAACAGTAGCGTAGCCAGCCTGACGATAAAGTCCCGCTATGAACGGAACGAAATGGTAAGTCATATTCATTTAGGCGTACGGGCGCCTAAGTTTTTGGGGAGCAGTGATTATTTTGCCCGACTTATCAGGTATTTGCCTGACTTTTACTTCCTAATTTCATTGTTATTTTTTCACGACCAAAAACAAGAAAAACCGCTCTCAGCTATTTTTCCTTGTGATAATTAACATTGTTTTTAAGAAATTTCAGCAATACGAACGATATTTCTAACGTTTCAACAAGTAACTTTCATTTTTTGACTGACTTTCATTTAAAATTTTCCCAATTTCGAGGCCGGCCGGAACTTTTAAATCACAGTAGGACCAAGTAGATCTAGTTGTAGAATTTGAGAAATAAGAAAAACAATGTATAAAGCAAGATGCGGCGCCAAGATACTTTTAATGTATTGTGTGTGTTCTTTTTCTATGAAATAAATTTTTAATCATGCAGCAATGTTTGTTCAAAAATAGTGAATGATGAATGAAAATGTTGTGTGTAATTAGGACTATCATGCAGCGTAAAAGTAACTCATTTTTGTCAATCTCATTTTGCCTTGAGTTAACGATATTCCTGGATGTGTACACACCTATACTGATGTGAGCTCTGTCATTGCTCTCGACCAACCGAAATTTAGTCTTCTGACCAGTTGGAATAAGACACTCTTGTTTGATATATGATTTATTGCAAATATTCACAACATTAATAACATACCACAACCTTTGATTACGCTAGATAAAACCGAAGGCGAACAGAAATTTTGCAAGATATGAAGCCCAACTATAGGGCAAATTGCAGAAATTTTTTTGAAAATTTGAAAAAAATTGAAAGGGTCTGCAGCTATTAAACGACCCACGCTAGACACACCTACCCATCCCTGCATGCTGCGCTTCTGAGAGAAAAAGGCAAACCAAAACTGACACTGAGATCAAATTTACTCTTAACCGTCTCAATAATGATGTGCGTTTAATCAGTTTACTTTTTTTCACTTATATTTATGTTCAGCACAAATGATGTATGTAAAACTTGACAAAATTAATCATATGATAATTGGTATGTATAAAAATTGAGCACAATTCTCTTCACTTGTTATAAATGACTTGTTTCTTATTAACATGGACCCTAAATAAGACAATGAAAGTGCCATTCAAGTGGAAATATGCATGTATCAGTTGAAATTGCTGTTCAAGCAAATTCAAAGTTATTTCTCAAATTCATTAATAATTCATGAGCAATTTAGCCAATGACAAACGCCCATTTCATCACGAGATGCCCTTGGATAACCAGGTCAAACACGATCAAACAGAGCACAACAATAGCTCAGTGTTGCATACGTAATTAAGGTATTTCAAATATCTTAAAGAATGATTCTCATAGTAATGCATTGCGCGCTTAAGGTTTATGTTGACATGGATTACAGGTCATAGCTCACGTGCATGCTTTTGTAAATTTGCATACATTTGCATCCACTGCGTTCGTGTTTATGCACTATATTGCTATGAAATACTTAGGTTTTTTGGAAGAAAATATTAAATATTTGTCAACATGTCCTCATCAGACACTGATGAGGAATTAAATGTATCACAATACGACGTTGAAGACGATCTTAATGTGTACAGATCGCCAGTTCACATGACTGGAGGAGCAGTGAAAGCGTTGCCTGTATTGCCAGCGCCGATTCATACAAGAACTCAGGTAATGCTTAAAGTAAAGTTATTTGTTGCTTTTATACTTGTGGTGTTCGGTTTCATAAAATGAAATTTGTTTCTTTGGGCCGTCCACGCTTTGGGAGCGAAGCCATGGCCCGCAATTGTATAAACCAGCTTTTATTTCCGTATAATACAACAAAAGTTTAACAAAATAACCCTCAATAGTTGAGGTACCGAATTAGCAGTACGATAATTAAATCAACAGAAGGAATATAGCGTCAAGATGCCGCAAATAAGAACAGATTTTCTCGCACTCTTTTTGCTTACACACTCGCCATTTTCCGTGCACCTTAAAATGGCCGCACAATGTACTCAAGCGCGCAATGCATTACTGTGAGACTCATTCTTTAATTACGCATGCAAAATACAGTCACCAAACCAAAACATCCTGCTACGTCTCGATTCATTTGAGAAGCCACATAAACAACTCGAGCTATTGTTTCACCGGGATATCCCGGTGAAACACTCGCTCTCGTTGTTCATATACTACTTCGTTTACATCACGCAAACGAGTGGCTTTGACTGTATTTCACTTGATACCACGCATATTGCGAGTACCATGCGTGATAATTTCGCAGTTTAGCGTTGTGCTGGAGGGTGTGCACCCCGCCTGCTCCGGGTCAGTAAGGGATGGTCTTCATATAATGCGCCATGCCGTTTGATTAATTTCTGGGATCGCCGGAAATTCCCGCACTGGCCACATGCAATATTTGTATCTATTGACCTGCAACGTGCGGTACAAAGATCATCGAGTTCAAATTCACTTACAGCTGCAAGAACGGCGTCTACTATTTCCAATGCCTTCGGTAAGGCTTCGTCTAACAGTCGTGCGATGTCTTTACGCAAAAGACCGTAATCGCAATAAAGGTAAATGATGAAGTGATGTCTCCACGAGTCAACTCCTGTAATGAAATTGTAAAATAACCTTATTTGAAAATAAGCTTTACAACAAACGGAGTACATTTCTTAATCGCGTGCCGCCATTGGTCTACAAATAGCGAATGGTCAGATGAATATTTTTATAAAATTTTCTATTCAGTCATATAGCTACATTATACGAGTCCAATGAATATTTGTCCCAACCCAGAATGCGTGATTTGGATGCACAGTAACAACTTTGCACCGGCTTAATTTCAATTCAAACAGGTAAAAAATGATAAACAGAACTTTATATTACCTATTTGTACGTCCTGTTCTACTCCAAGCTCTTCTTTCTTAATACTTCGAGTTTCGGTAAAATCTAACGGACTTAAAACAAGACAAATTGCCAGAAGGGCCAGCATTGAACGAAACATGTTTTCGGTACTTTGATTCTCAAGTAACAGTTCTGGAAAATTTACAATAGGAGTTTTTTATTTTCAAATTTTTGAATGGCATGATTCGTATCTTTTTTTAATTCTAAAGGTAAAATGGATTGAATTAATTCACATGCACCACTGTCAGTAGGAATTGTTGACTTTAGGCTTGCTCACGAAATTTTTGCTCTGAGATGGACTGATGGAAGCACAGGAATCCCAACTGGCAGATTGTTTAGTTTCGTCACACTTGTTGCATTCTTTGTATAAAGAATGCTGCAAGTGTGACGTAACTAAACAATTTGCAATTTGGGATACGTACCTGTGATCGAGGACGAAACTTTTAATTCTGAAAATAACCTAGCCGATCTTGTTGTGTCGGTTGAGAAATAAGACAATGTACCAAGCAAGATTCAGCAACCGAGATTATATGATCTTTATATAGATCTTTATTCATGCATTAACGTTTTCTTCATGTCCTTGTCACCATCGAGGTGTATATTGCTATACATACAGTTGGATTAGCTCTCTATTCTTATTTAAACACAATTAATGTAAAATTAATAGTTACCTTGGTCAGAAAGTCAGGACTATTTTGTTTGTCAAAATAACTATAACTGATTGCTTAAGTATGTTTCATGCGAAACCACGATTATTCATAATAAAAGTTTGTAGACGTTCTCTGGTTTTAAACATTTATAAATACGAGCTTTTGACTGCCAGTCTGCCGTCTTCAACGTGTAGATAAAAGTGAAAGTACGATAATTAAGGTGGTTTACAATTGACCATAACAAAGATGGCGATATGTCGATTTTACCGTGATCCTTTGCAAAAAGTCGATTCTAAATGTCCAAAAACAGTCATAACATTAATATCTTAGAGAATCAAAACTAGCAAGAATACATCCGCGAAAACGTATGTTGGCAAGTCAAACTTCTCGCAGCTAGTATTAAAACTAATTTTGGCTCGCAAAGGATCATGGTGGACAGGCTGGCATCTTTTTTTGCTATAGTCAATTACGCACAGATACAAAGTGATCGAGAAAAATGAAATGATAATTCATCCTGTGTACAATTTTGATATATTAAATGACATATTAGTGATTCTTGCTTTGTAAAAAGCGGTATTGTTCCGATAAATGTTTTGAATTAGCCTAGTGCTCTACTTGCAGGTGGACGAACAGTTCATATGATCGTCGCTATTGCAAAAGGAAAAGGAGTTGTGCTGCGAGTACCTTACACGAAAATGGACGGCCCATTCTGCATAATGAACATGCGTGATGCGACATGCGTAGGGACACAAACTTCAAAGGTTCCGACTCGAGTGGCTCTACTGTTTATTCTCTATTCTGTGGTTGGACTTAGCCACTATTGTTTAATACCAGGCTTATTGAAAATCACATCCGCTCATTACGAGGCTGGATCCGGGGGAACTAACTTGATTAAGTGATCGGCGGACTTGTAGGAGATGTCAGTCTGATCTTAATGACTATCACTCCTAACTGTCAATTGAACGTATTGATGTCAAATCACAATGTTTGTAGTTTCTCTTGAATAAACCATTCACATTAGCAATTCACGCATACAAGAAGCAGGAAACAGAAAAAACCACATGCATTCATCAAAATAGGCGTAGGTTCAAAAGATTAATAACCTATGGTCGAAGCGTTCCTTACGGGAAAAAGTTTATTTTAAGGAATTTGTTTTTACCGTAATCTTTGCATTGGCCTTATAGGTCTGACTGATCTAATGATGACTTTCTCCGAAAAAAAATCAAATTTGCAAGAAATGGATTATCAGTGAAAATAGTTTGGGCATCGCATGGAAAATTTCCTTAGTGCTAGAAGCCAGTGTCACTCAGCGGCGGTCCAGTTGTGAGTCAGATAAATTAGCCTTTTGCAATTTGAAATTCAAAACACCCAAATGTCAATGTCATTGGTTATCTAAATTACTCATTAAAAATAACTAGCAAATACGGTAACATCCCTGGAACCATCTAACATATTCCAATTTTACTATATATTTATAATCGAATTCCGTTGTCGAAAAATCAGGCCTTTTACGTCTTTTTTCATGCCAGCCCAACCAATCAACAGCCTTTGATAAGAAACCAAAATTTCGTGGGCCAGATGTTAGTCAATTTAGTTGCTAAAGCTCGTTGAACTCAATAGAGACCTTGGCTAGGATTGACATTTCAATTCTTTAATTGGCATTCAACGTGGCAAAATCTCGATTTAAGAAACGAAAAGAAATGAAAAATTAAGATCTTACCGGAAACTTTGTCATAAACACGCAAGATTAAACAATACATTTTCTTAAGATTTGCGTATTAATTAATTCGTTGTCGTGACACACAGCAGAAGGGAACTAGCTTGTTAAGAAGTAACAAGGGGGATGTTAACCCATGAGAGAAATAGCAATTTACCTATGATTTAGGTATCAATTATTTCTTGATCGTTATACATGACAAAAGGGAAAAGAAATTTTAAGAGATAATTAGGGGACTTTAACTCATGCGTATAGGAGACGGGAGCTGGGGGATAAAATCTTTAAATTTTGCAGAGAAATAGCAGTTTTTGGGCAGAAAGTCATCGGACAGTTTTTCGCCGAAAGTAGAATTTTCGTTTTTCGATAAAATTTAAAGAGCCGAAAAATCACTGCAAATACTTGACTCAGAGCTTCCGAAGATAGGAAATCGCTGTTTGTGCCAAAAATTTCGAAATTTCCCTGTAGGAGCACACCTCAAAAGTACACTTGCCCGTTAAACATGAGCAAATTGTTGACATTTAGTTATAGTATGAGAAAAAATCTGGAGAAAAGTTTTGTCTTAACTTAATTGATATCCGGGAAAGCAAGTTATCAACAAATCAATTTCTGATTACTTTGCGCTCAATTCAATTTCGGAATGCATACACTTGTGTGGTCAGCTGGCAATGATATTAAAAGACTCTTTGGGTTTCTAATCGCAACAGCAAAAAATTATTCTCTAGCTCTGGTATAGTTGTAGTTTTGACTGCACAGCGCAGGCATGTAGCATGTTTTGAACAACTCGACTTGAAAAGTTTGTTCGTCTTGTTGCTCATACGGGATGAAAAACGAACAAAGTCAAGACCAACAGGTACTGTTGACGGCTCCAAAATTTATAATATGACACAACAAACTATTACGTTCCGTCACTTCTACACAGTAGCGTTGCCACCTGACGTTTAAGTCCCGCTATGAACGGAACGAAATGGTAAGCCATATTCATTTAGGCGTACGCGGGCGCCTAAGTTTTTGGAGAGCAGTGATTATTTTGCACGACTTATCAGGTATTTGCCTGAATTTTACTTCCTAATTTCATTGTTATTTTTTCACGACCAAAAACAAGAAAAACCGCTCTCAGCTATTTTTCCTTGTGATAATTAACATTGTTTTTAAGAAATTTCAGCAATACGAACGATATTTCTAACGTTTCAACAAGTAACTTTCATTTTTTGACTGACTTCCATTTAAAATTTTCCCAATTTCGAGGCCGGCCGGAACTTTTAAATCACAGTAGGACCAAGTAGATCTAGTTGTAGAATTTGAGAAATAAGAAAAACAATGTATAAAGCAAGATGCGACAGCCAAGATACTTTTAATGTATTGTGTGTGTTCTTTTTCTATGAAATAAATTTTTAATCATGCAGCAATGTTTGTTCAAAAATAGTGAATGATGAATGAAAATGTTGTGTGTAATTAGGACTATCATGCAGCGTAAAAATAACTCATTTTTGTCAATCTCGTTTTACCTTGAGTTTACGATATTCCTGGATGTGTACCTACCTATACTGATGTGAACTATGTCTTTGCTCTCGACCAAACGAAATTTAGTCTTGTGACCTGTTGGACTTAGACACCCTTGTTTGATATGTGGCTTATTGCAAATCACATCCGCTTTAATTATAAGAGGCTTAATCCTGGGGAACTAACTTAATTAGGTGATCAGCGGATTTGCAGCGAATAAACTGCACGCACTCTTTAAAATGAGCATATATTCACAACATTAATAACATACCACAACCTTTGATTACGCTAGATAAAACCGAAGGCGAACAGAGATTTTGCAAGATATGAAGACCAACTATAGGGTAAATTGCAGAAATGTTTTTGAAATTTGAAAAAAAATGAAAGGGTCTGAAGTTAGACGACAATAAAAATCCAAAATTCACTGTCTCTGATCGTAACCCACGCTAGACACACCTACCCATCCCTGCACGCTGCTCTCGTGAGAGAAGGCAAACCAAAACTGACACTGAGATAAAATTTACTCTTAACCGTCTCAATAATGATGTGCCGTTTAATCAGTTTACTTTTTTTCACTTATATTTATGTTCAGCACAAATGATGTATGTAAAACTTGACAAAATTAGTCATATGAGAATTGGTATGTATAGAAATTGAGCACAATTTTCTTCACTTGTTATAAATGACTTGCTTCTTATTAACATTGACCCTAAATAAGACAATAAAAGTGCCATTCAGTTGGAAATATGCATGTATATTCAAATTGCTGTTCAAACAATTTCAAAGTTATTTCTCAAATTCATTAATAATTCATGAGCAATTTAGCCAATGACAAACGCCCATTTCATCACGAGATGCCCCTTGGATAATTAACCCGGTCAAACACCATCAAACAGAGCACAACAATAGCTCATTGTTGCATACGTAATTAAGATGTTTGAGGAAAATCACTAAATTACGTATCACTTAATTACGTCTGCAAAATGAAGTCACCAAACCAAAACATCCTGCTACGTCTCGATTCATTTGAGAAACCACATAAACAACTCGAGCTTTCTTTCATCGGGATATCCCGGTGAAACACTCGCTCTCGTTGTTCATATATTACTTCGTTTACACCACGCAAACGAGTGGCTTTGACTGTATTTCACTTAATACCACGCATATTGCGAGTGCTATGCGTGATAACTTCGCAGTTTAGTGAGATGGCGGGTTGTGCTGAAGGGTGTGCATCCCGCCTGCTCTGTGCGCCACGCCGTTTGATTAATTTCTGGGAGCGCCGGAAATTACCGTACTGGCCACTGGCAATATTTGTTTCTATTGACCTGCAACGTGCGGTACAGAGATCATCGAGTTCAAATTCACTTACATCTCCAAGAACGGCGTCTACTATTTCCAATGCCTTCGGTAAGGGTTCGTATAACATTCGTGCGATGTCTTTACGAAAAAGAGCGTAATCGCAATAAAGGTAAATTATGAAGTTACGTGTCCACGAGTCAACTCCTGTAACGAAATAGTAAAGTAACCTTATTTGAAAGTTAGCTTTACACCAAACGGAGTACATTTCTTAATCGTGCAGCAATTGGTCTACAAATAGCGAATGGACAGATAATATTTTTATATGATTTTCTGTGCAGTCTTATGGCTATATTATACGAGTCCAAAGAATATTTGTCCCAGCCCAGAATGCATGATTTGGATGCACAGTAACAACTTTGCACCGGCTTAATTTCAATTCAAACAGTTAAAAAAATGATAGACAGAACTTTATATTACCTATTTGTACGTCTTGTTCCACTCCAAGCTCTTCTTGGTTAATACTTCGAGTTTCGGTAAAATCTAACTGACTTAAAGAAAGGCAAATTGCCAGAAGTGCCAGCGTTGAACGAAACATGTTCTCGGTAATTTGATTCTCAAGTAACAGTTCTGGAAAATTTACAATGGGAGTTTTTTATCTTCAAATTTTTGAATGGCATGACTTGCATTCTTTTTAATTCGAAAGGTAAAAAGGATTGAATTAATTCACATGCACTACTGCATGTCAGTAGGGATTGTTGAATTTAAGCTTGCTCAGTCTAAAGTAAACGAAATTTTTGCTCTAAGATGGACTGATCGAGGCACAGGTATCCCAACTTGCAGATTGTTTAGTTTCGTCACACTTGTTGCATTCTTTGTATAAAGAACGCAGCAAGTGTGACGTAACTAAGCAATCTGCAAGTTGGGATACCTGTGATCAAGGACGAAGCTTTTAATTCTGAAAATAATCTAGTTGTATCGGTTGAGAAATAAGACAATGTACCAAGCTAGATTCAACAACCAAGATTATATATGATCTTTATATAAATCTTTATTCATGCATTAATGTTTTCTTCACGTCCTTGTCACCATCGAGGTGTATATCGCTATACATACAGTTGGATTAGCTCTCTTCTCGTATTTAAACACAATGAATGTAAAATTAGTAGTTACCTTGGTCAGAAAGTCAGGACTATTTTGTTTGTCCAAACAACTAAATATGTTTGAATATGTTTCAATGTTCAAAACTGTTTAAATATGTTTAATGCTAAACCGCGATTATTCATGATAAAAGTTTGGTTTTAGACATTTATAAATACGAGCTTTTGACTGCCAGTCTGCCGTCTTCAACGTGCAGATAAAAGTGAAAGTGCGATAATTAAGGTGGTTTACAATTGATCATAACAAAGAAGATGGCGATACGTCGATTTTACAGTGATTCTTTGCGAAATGTCGATTCTAAATGTCCAAAAATAGTCATAACATTAATATCTTAGAGAATCAAAACTAGCAAGAATACATTTTATCCCAAAACGTATGTTGACAAGTCAAACTTCTCGCAGCTACAATCCTGGCAAAAATTATGTGGACAGTAAGCTTTATAAGCTATTGCAGAGCTACTTTCTCTTAACTCGCGCTGCCCCCCTCTCCCCCCTTTCAATGTTGTAAGTATTAAAATGTAATTTGACAACAACTATACACTCAGTTATCATCATGGTCAACATTGGATAGGGAGGAGTGGGGGGAAACCCAATGATTTTCAGTTAATTTAGAAGAAGACGCCTTCAAATTTTAATGCGCGCGCGCTGTCCATAATAATTTTTGCCAGGATTGTAGAATTAAAACTAATTTTGGCTCGCAAAGCATCACGGTGGACAGGCTGGCATCTTTTTTGTTACAGTCAATTACGCACAGATACAAAGTGATCGAGAAAAATTAAATAACATATTAGTGATTCTTACTTTGTAAAAAGCGGTATTGTTCCGATAAATGCTTTGAATTATTGTTCGAATTTTTTGTGATGTGGTGTGCCATGATTCGAATGTTCTTCTGTGTCGGTAGTTGCCTTTGTCAATCACTTTTTAATTCTTACAATCTATGTTGTGCTTATATTGCTAATCACGCATGGACAAATAACGAAAACATGTATTTTAAGGATGGAAAAATAACGGTTTACTGGCACAGAGGAACATTCGAATCATGACCCACTGCACGCACAAAAAACTCAGACAATAATTCAAAACCTTTCAGTACCGAAACAATACCGCTTTTTACTTAAAGAAAGAATCACTATAACACGTCATTTAAGATATCAATATTGTATATAGGATGAATTACTGATCACTTCGTACCTGTATGTAATTGTAAACCACTGTAATTATTGCACTTTTATTTTTGTCTACCCGATGAAGACTGTAGACTGGCAGTCGAAAGGTCGTATTTGAAAACCTTTGAAAGTCGCGTCTTCAAACTATTATAACTGATTGGTTGATTAAATCAACGCTAGTGGCAGTTTGATTGAATAGTGAATGAAAATGCTTTGTAAATGTGACAGCGTTAAAATAACTTCTTCTTCTTATCAATCTGATTTTACCTTAAGTTACCAATATTCCTGGATGTGTACATACCTATATTGACGTGAACTCTGTCGTTGCTCTTGACCAAATCAAAGTTAGGACTTAGCCACTGTTGTTTAATACCTGACTGATTGCAAATCACATCCGCTTGATAAGAGGCTTAATCTGGGGGAACTAGCTTAATAAATTAAGTGATTGGCAGACTTGCTGGGGGATGCTTAGCCATTCATGCATGCAAGCAAGGAGGGAAAAGAATAAACTGCACGGACTCTTAAGAATGAACTTTTTATATTCAAAATATACGGCAAGCTTTCCTTACGCCAGTGCGCCTTACATTTTAATGGAAGGCATTTGTTTTTAGCATCGTCGTCGAATTTCCGTTGTACTGTCGGTCTTAGGACAAATCCTTGGGACGGCTTCCTTCGAAAAAAAATCAATTCACGCGAAATGTATTAGCACTTGCTCAGTGAAAGTAATTCAGCCCAATTTTGAGAGAAATTGCTGTTTGGTTATAATTTACGTATTTGATAATTGATTCGTGGTCATTTGACATAACAGAAGGGAAGTAACTTGTTAAAGACATAACGAGGGGATGTTAACCAATACACAGACGGGCGAACTAGACGTGAATATCCTCGAAGTAGTAGTTTAGTGATGATTTTCCTACTAATTAATTCGTGATTGTGTCGCATAACAGAAGGGAACTAACTTGTTAAGTGGAAATGAGGGGAAATTTTATATCAAACTATATAGTATCACTATGTATATGGAAGCAGCTCTAAAGGAAAAATATTAATATGTAACAATGAAATTCCGGATATGAATAATGGACCCTTTTGAGTATACTTTATTCTCAAAATTTAGCTGGAAAACACAACATTATGTTCACTATCTTTGCGTTTCGCACGAAGACGTTTCAGTGGCGGTCACATCATTTGCCCACTCTTGCACATGCACCATAAACATCAGTGGTTACCTCTCCATGAAATTTGAAACCCAAGAATAGATCAATATTCTTTCGTCTCGTGATTATTAATTACAGGTCGCATGTACAAACTATGCATGTTCAATTATGATCAGCAGTCTCATCTCAACTGCTTGACCACTGTTACTGATCGTAGCACGCGCCACACACACCTACCTATCCCTTAGCAAAAATGCAAGAGCAAAACTCACACTCTGTTCAAATTTAGCTCTTAACTCCAAATGATGATGAACGTTCAATCAGTTTAATTTTTTTTCACATTCTTTATTATGTTTACCACTACTATAACGTATGTAAAACTTAATAATCGTATTATAATATAATGTAATGTTAAAGCAATACCAACTTTTACTTTACATGATGGCTAAATCAGATAACAAAAATAGAAATTAGTTGTAAATATACGCGCTGTATAATATATTGTCTAATATTATATTTCAAATCCAAATTGTCCAATCATAAAAATTGGTTCACGCCACCTAAATGTGTGATTTTTCTACTGTATTTCACTCAGTACCACGGGTACTGCGTGTGCCATGGAATTTTCCATGTATCATATTTTTCCATCCAATGGCACGCGTGGAAACAGTGATCGCAGACGATCGTTAAGTTGGGAGGCACATATTCATATATTCGTGTTCTCTTTCATTACACCATTTGCTCATCATTAGACGAAAACAAACTTCTATTACACTCTTTCACGTAACAAGAGCGCTGTAGAATATTCATTAGCATGAAGTAACAATCAAGAGCACTTGTCAATAAATAGCGTTTATTGCTAATCATATTACAACTGGGAATGTTCAATTACACTTACAGTACTGCCTAGAAGTAACTTAACACATGCGGTTCGGTCGCGGTTCGTGCGGTTTGCGGCTGCGGTTCGTGCGGTTCGCGGTTACGGTTCGTGCGGTTCGCGGCTGCGGTTCGTGCGGTTCGCGGGTAAGGTTCGTGCGGTTAGCGGTCGCGGTTCGTGCGGTTCGCGGTTGAGTTCATGCGGTTCCTTAGCTGACTGTGCAAAAATCATTGCGGCGTATTCCGACATTCTCCGAGCTTTACATTTTATTATGCGACGATCGTTCGGTGTTGAACGGTGTTGAATAATCAAACATACTATGTACAAAGTTATAAAACAAATCGCAAAAATACTTGACAATACTATTAATAGTAAATTGCGATGTCTAATACGTAGCAATTTTGTATTTGAAAAGCTGAACTATGTAGGTTTATTAAAAAGAAAGATACTTTATAAACCTTTTATAAAACTTTTTTGCCCACAAAAGCAAGAATATGCACATTCGTATACACAGATTATTGAGAAAATACAGCGATTTTGTTTAAGAGCTCACAATTTATCCGCATACATAAATTAGTTTCTGTTTACATGTAGCGTGATTATGATAATTGACAGAATTAACAATCAGAATCCATCGCAAATATAACGGGCTAAAAATCACTCATTTACGCATTGCCTTTGGCTTTTGCGATCACTGAAGCCTTGGCCAACGCTAATTTTGTGTCTAAACAATAACACCAAAAACTAATGCATTATGAATTCGTTCGGCGCAAAACGTCATACTGGGTAGGCAATAACAACAACACGCTTCCACGCATTCCCTGTAGACAACAGCTATTTCATAAAAAAATGAACACACCAGTATCACAGAAACTACACCTGCACTTCCAAAACTATGTCAGACGTTAATTCTACTTAAAATTCAAAAATGTTGACGTTAGTCAAACCAAACAACTGCTAGTTTGAATACTCATTACAGTATACTATTAGAATAATCATCACAATGTTTGAATTAAACAAGCCGAGATACTGTATACTGATCGTGCTTTGAGTTCGCGTGGATGAAATATTCGTAACAACATAAGCTTAAATGTACTCACTCTCATGCGTCCAATATGTCCTACCATTCCAAAGTCCTCCCTATAACACGGTAAGCCAGTGTATTTTAAGTGTTTTTCGACTACGCTGTGATTTTGTTTAAGAGCTCTGCGATTAATCAGCATGTTTCCGACTATGAATAAATTAGCTCGGTATACATAAGTGCATCGCTATACATATAACACATTAGAAAATGATATAAAAATTTAAAGGGGGAAATATGTTGCTAAACCGTTGTAAATTCCAACATACCTCACATTATATTTAGTATTTGGTCATTAATTCAACATAATCATAAAAGTAAGTGACATATATGATGATGGTCAAAACGGCTTGCCCCAGGTCAAAACGGCGAAGTTTCCGATAATGAAAACGGCCCCAACAATGTTAATCACGATACATAGCTCAAATCGTGATTGTTCTCAGCGAGTTTCCAGAATCTGAACAGAAAATAGATCTATTGTCCAAGCGCGTGTTTTGTTGGCTAATCCTATTGTGACTGCACAGTTTGCGTTAATACTTTGAAACAAACAGCATAAATAGTTTGCAACATAAGTTTGACTTAGGGCCGCTTGGACAGATACGTATATATATAGTACAAGAAGTGAATTTAGAAGATATAATATACTGAAAATATAAAGCATTAACAAATACTATAAGAGTTAAATAGAAACCTGAAAAGGGGAAAGAATTTTGTGACACACTATAGTGGGTGTTTGGTCATTTGCATTATTACAGTGACACATTCCACACTATGCAAAACTTCGCTCATTAAACACCTTAATTGATATCGATGCGATAACACTTCGTTATGTTAGCACGAAATCTACACAGTGGATAAAAAAATTGATTGGAAAATGCTCCAAAGAGAAAATTCTCCGTAGAGGGAGTTGTTACTATGCATACAAATGACGCCATCTTGGTGGAGATAAATATAGACTCATGTAGCTCCCTTTGGTACAAAGCCTTGTCCTCACTGGCAATGGACACAAGGCGACTTCCAAAAGTTTAAATACAATTTCACGCTCTTTAAGAACTACCACATTATGTATGCTGTTTGTTATAATATGTGCTTTTACAATTTTCTTGTCTAACACTCAAAGACGGATGGTATGGTACCTGAATGAACTAGGACAGTGTATTTGAACTTTTGGAAAGTCATTGTACCTACCAATTTACCCTTCCTCGAGTTAAATGCCACAAAATCTTAATTGATTCACCCTCAAAACCTATTCGTAGGTATTACCACCCTAAATACACAATTATCACGTGTGCTCGTCTCAGCTACCTCCGTAGCTCAGTGGTAAGAGCATTGCAACGCCATCACGGAGGACCTATAGATGATGAATTTTTCTCTACTGTTCTTGGCTGGTTTTTGACTTGTGTATCAATCCACTCGAGCTTAAGACACACTTATCCTTAAAAATTTACCCTACCTCGAATCAAATGTTACAAAATCTTGATTGATTTACCCTCAAAACTGTATGCGCAAAGTAAACAAAAGAGAATTGTAAGCATGAAAAAATTAAGCGTAAAACTACGAGCATAAGTTATGGAGGAACAAAAGCACATTGAAAAGAAGATCTTTTCCAATCAATTTTCTTATATAATATTCTCCAAGCGAGGACCTTAATCCAAAGAAACTTCATTATTTATTTACAGGGGTTGATCCTGTGACAGTAGATCTCATAAATAAACTATATTGCCATTATAAAGTTCCAGCTGATGTGATCGCAACCATTCTGGGATATCAGGATTCAGGAGTAGCACTGTTATTGCTGTATCCATAAGTGAATTTGAACGCAATAATCTAGCTTCGTACGGTACGTTGCAATTCGCCGAATCGCACTCGCTGCGGGGGCAATATGAGCAAATGTTGCCCGTTGCCGACAAGGGAATTTCCGACACTGCCAACAGTCAATTAAATAGTCCAATTTACCAAAACTATCGGTGGCCATAAACTATTATCATTTATACAACCTGGGCGAGAGGGATTCAGGAAAATATAATTTGCTAATGATATCTTATACCAAAAAGCTAAAAACTTCTTTCCCTTCTTCTTCTGACTCATCAAACTATTCAGCACAACCCGTCATCACACTAATAAACTGCGTGTTTTTTACGCGTGCCATGAAATACATAAATGGTTTACATAATAATCCCATGGCACACGCAGTACACATAGTATTGAGTAAAATGCAGTAAAAAATCATTAAGAGTGTTTGAATTTAAGTGATATTATTATTCACTATGTGTACGATTTCCGTTTTGATTGGTTAGCGACCTACAGATAATTCTTGGTATTTGCAATTATGACGTCACATCTACAAATAATTCTCGGTATTCTGCAATCATGACGTTGCGAATAATAGTTTGTAAAACTGGCAAATCCGGTTTCTTGTTTTCGTACAAAGAATAAAAGAGAATAATTCCAAAGAATAATTCGTACAAAGAATAAAAGATAAATAATTCCATGTGAATAATAAAATAATTTTTGAATTCGGTTTTCGCGGGATATCGAGAATTATGAAGGCCTCGGTTAGCGTTATCTGCCTCAGCCTGCGGCTTTGGCAGATAACACCAACCTCTGCCTCAATAATTATCGATATCCCGCTCAACCTCATCCAATAATTATTAATTATTGGAAAATGTATACTTCATATATCTCAAACTAAATGCCATATTTTTAACTAATTTAGGCACAATGTTAGAGAGCACCAAGTGACTTACATGAAGAAATTTTGCTCAACGAATTCGTTTTAATATGTTAACATTACATTATATTATCATTTGATTATTATGTTACATACATTACTTGTGCTAAACATGAGGAAAATGTGAAAAAAAATTAAACTGGTTAAATTTTCATCATAATTGGGAGTTAATATTTTTATGAATGGCGCATGCGTTAACACACCCCTGGCTAGCTCCTAAAAAGTCAGCTCCCCTCTGTTTTATGTTTCATGACTAAAAATGTTGTCTATTCTCCGGTCTATAAGGCAAAAAACGACGTTCTCAAAGTTTCCCGTGAAATTTTAATTTAACTGATTAAACGTTCATCATTGTTGGGAAGAGAGCTAAATTTGAACTTAGTGTGAGTTTTGGTCTAGCATTTTTGCCGAGGAAGGTAACTTGCTGCGCGGGATCAATAGGTGCGTATGGCGTATGTCACGATCAAAAATTGTTGTCAGGAAGTCAAGATGAGGCAACTGATGATAACTGAGCATACATAGTTTGCACATGCGACCTGTAATGAATAGTCACGAGACGAAAGAATACATTGGTCTATTCTTGGGTTTCGAATCTCAGTGAGAGACGACAACTGATGGTTATGCTGTATAAGAGTGGGCAAATAATATTTGACCGCCAGTAAAACGACTTCACATGAAACGCATGAATAGAATAATTTTGTGTTTTTTCGCCCAATTTTGAGAATATTCAAGGGACATTAATACCCGGAATTTCATTGTTATACTTTTTCATTAGAGCTGCCTCGCATATATATAGTTCCATACATAACATCCCCTAGGTTATCTCTTAACAAGTTAGTTCCGTTCTGTGAGACGATCACAAATAACTTAATACGCGGGAACAATAGGTGCGTATGGCGTATGTCACGATCAAAAATTGTTGTCAGGAAGTCAAGATGAGGCAACTGATGATAACTGAGCATACATAGTTTGCACATGCGACCTGTAATGAATAGTCACGAGACGAAAGAATACATTGGTCTATTCTTGGTATTCTTGGCTAAAGTCAATAAGCGTTTGGGTCTGTTAAAGCGAATTAAGCATCTCCTTCCACGTCATGCAAGAGTCCTCTATTACAATAGTCTGGTTCAACCACTGTTTGACTATGGAGATCTTGTATGGGGAGACAATAACTGTACACTGATGCAAAATCTGCAAATTCGTCAAAATAAAGCAGCCAAGGTAATGTTGGATCGACCACCTTTTAAAAGCTCTTAAAACTCTGCGATGGAGGGATCTTTCCCACCGAAGACACTATCATAGGTGCCTTTATATTTTCAAATGCGTTAACGGCATGACTGTTTCTGATTTGGTTTTGACTCGAATCTCGGAAATACATGAGCACAATATTCGATCCAAAAACAGTTTGCGTCTGCCAAGAGTCAAAAGAAACTGGGGCAAACAAAGATTAGCGTACCATGCCTGCAAGGATTGGAATAGTCTTAGTGAAACCGTGAGGAACTCTGAGAGTCTTTCCCCGTTTAAATCATATTTTAAAAACTGAACATATACGAATGTCTTGTAATATAACTTTTTATATACTTTTATTCTTAGAGGATATAATTTTTTTCATACTTATATTTTGTATCTTATTTTTCCATAAATTATTATGTATATAATCAAATTTGTCTACAGGACCTTTCTGAAAATCACGTTGGTGAGAAAGTTTTCCTGTTAATAAAGATTATGATTATAATACGTAAGTCATAACTATTCTTCTTTTTCTCTAAAAATTTTTTGTCTTTCCGCTTTCAGTTCAGTTCTTCTACCCCGTACACCTATGCCTGGGTTAACATCCCATCGTTGTCTTAACAAGTAAGTTCCTTTCTGTTATGTCACACGATAACTACGAATCAATTAACATACGGAAATCATATCTCTCAAAATTTGACGAGCTTCTGCCACCAGTTTTTAAATTTTTTCTTCGTAAAATACGATTTAGAGAATTTATAATATCGATTATAATAATAATATTGATTATGATTGATAATATTGAATTTATGATATCGAGACCTTAGCTAAGATTGATCTTAGGTGAAGTCTCTATTAAGTTTAATATGAATTTGTGGCTGGAATGGGTAAGACATCTCCCCACCTCTGATTTCCTGTCATAAGTTGTTGATGGGCTGGGTTATCATGCATTAAAATAGACCTAAAAGGCCTGATTCCACGACAACAAAATTCGTCGGGAGAAGTCTTAAATAATCGGAACATAGATGAGTGAATAAATTGAATTCGTGCACTTTTTTCAATTTTGTTGTGAGTAGAACATACTTCTAGAACTAGCGAAATTTTCCTCGCGATGTCTAAATTATTTTCACTGCGCAAGTGCCGATTTATTTCGTGTGAAATGAATTTTCTGTCGAAGGAAGCCGTTCCGGACATCATTTCTGCAATTTAACCTATAGTTGGTCTTCATATCTTGCAAAATTTCTGTTCGCCTTCGGTTTTATCTAGCGTAGTCAAAGGTTGTGGTATGTTATTAATTTTGTGAATATATGCTCATTTTTAAGAGTGCGTGCAGTTTATTCGTTTCCCTCCTTGCTCGCATGCATGAATGGCTAAACATCCCCTACAAGTCCGCCGATCACTTAATTAAGTTAGTTCCCCCGGATTAAGCCTCTTATCAAGCGGATGTGATTTGCAATGTGGCAGGTATTAAACAAGAGTGTCTAAGTCCAACTGGTCAGAAGACTGACTTTGATTTGGTCGAGAGCAACGACAGAGTTCACATCAGTATGCACTGCGACTCACGATATTAGTGAAAATTCTAATTCAGGGATAAAAAACTCGTGAATTTGCATATTGTAGATAAAATTATACAGAGGCTATGCAGGGAGCCTAACCTATACGCAAAATGAATAAAAACGTGTGACGCATTCAAGATAATGCAAAACAGTTTAATTATTAATTTTCTTCATTTTTACCTGAAACACAATAATAGTTTGTATATTGGAAAAAAACAAATTTGCTTATCAAACGCAATTATTAATCGTTATATGGGTACATACTTCGAAGGTAACAACGTCCCCACAACATTATTAACATGTAGTTAACTTTCAATGCAAAAAACAGCACCTTAAGCAAAGGAGAGTAGGTCATTTACCAACGTGAGATCCATTAAATCTTATAATGTCAAACAGTCTTTCATTCACTGATTCTGTAAGTTTTCTTATCAAGGATCTTGGTATAGAGTCTGTTGCTTGTTTTTTGGCTTCCCACAATGCATCTTTTGAAGAATATTTCTTTCTATCCGCGTAGACTCGTTGCTTGACGATTGACCATACGTTTTGTATTGGGTTTAGCGGCATGAGAGGGAGCATTGTCATGCATATAAATCAGGTTTCTCAAACGTGACAATGGGACGTCTTCAAGCCATGGGACGTCTTCAAGCTCTTAAGAAACTGGAAGTAAGTGTCTGATGTTAGGTTAACACAGTGGCGAAGCCAGCCCGACTATTTATTCCTGCTATGTTAATTTTTTACAGTTAATGGTCTGTAAAAACAACCAATTTCTAAAGAAATGAATTGTGATAGAATTATCGCTAACAATTGAAATTTACATAGCAGGACTAAAAAATCGGGCTGGCTTCGCCACTGGTTTAACACCTTCTTGTACACGGAAAGGGCCAACAAGCTCATCCCCGACAATACCAACCCATAGCATGACTTTCTCTCCTCCCTGTTGACGTCTAATTCTTGTTGGACACTGGTCGCCACGGATGACCCATCGTCTTGACCAACCATCAGGGCCATCTAATGTTGCTCTTGACTCATCTGTAAACAATAAATGTTTCATATCTGTTTTCATGTAGGTTTTAGCCCAATCGATGCGCAAGGTCTTATGTTTTCTCGTTAGTAAAGGAATTTTCTTTGGACATTTTGGTATCGGCCATCCTTGCTAGAATTCAATTTTCGTGTACTTTAGGAATGTCTGGTACACCAGCTTCTTTGAATATTCTGGAACTAGTTGCTTCTGGTAGTTTTCGTAGCCTTCTCTTCAAGGAATTTAAGTCTCGCTTTGAAACAGACTTGCTGTACCCGCAATCAGCGCGGATCTTCCTCTTCTTCAAAGGATCATTCACAAACTTGTTCACTGTAACGACATGACGATTGATTTTGCTTGCAATCATTTCAGGTGTTGTTGCATTTGCTAATTCTTTTACAATTATTCGTTTTTCGTCGTCGGTGAGATGTGTGCGGCGTCCCATGGTCATACTCAACTAGAAAAACTATGATCGCGGACAGCCCTTTATATAGAAAGCCTCCATAATTCCGCAATCACGTGACTTAGCGAATGTAAACATTGAGGACATGCTTCCAGTATTCTACTTGAAAAATTCATTACTTCAGGAACATGAAAGCGCTTACTAACGTTTATTGTTACACGAATTTGTATTCGAACTAATATCGTGAGTCACAGTGTATATAGGTATGTACACATCGAGGAATAATAAAATCAGGGGTCGGTTGCACGAAAGGTGGATAACTTTATCCACCGGATAGTGACTTTTTCAAACTTTCTGAACATGTTCAGTAACTGTTATAACCTAGACTGAAAAAGTCATTGTTTTCAAGTTAAAGACACTTTTTAACCGATGCGAGCTCAATATCTTTGGTGTAATTAATTTTAATGCCTTTCTACCGCAATTGAAAAAATCACTATCCGTACGTTGGATAAAGTTATCCACCTGAGTAGACAAAGTATCAAATTACATGCTTCTCTCAAGGCTTGCGCGCACTTTCATCTCACACATTTCTGCTCTGCATCTGGTTCACATATTCGTAATCTTCATATGTCAGCACTATATTGTTGTTACTTGAAAGCGATATAAACTTTGCATTGATTAATAGTGGTAATTGCACTGAGTGGAGTGCAATTTGGTCTGAAATCAAACGCGTGATTACAAAATTGCACGACAGCAAAGCGGGAGTGCGATTTGTAATCACAAGTTTGATTTCAGACCAAAATTGCACGACACGAAGTGCAATTTCCACTTTATTACATTCATTTTGAAATCTACAAGCGGTGCCAACGCTAATTTGTTTACAAAAAAACACGTCCGAACTTGCCCCATCTTGTAACATAGCAACATGCGAACAAAATGGCCGTGACATTAAGTCGGGTGATACAAAACAATAGTACTTAATAGCGCATTTGAACGTAAAATTGATGAAGACAAAAAGGGAAAATGCATCAAAAGTAAGTTAAACATATAGTGTCTCTTGTATAGTTTCACAAAGTACTTTTTGGTGCGGTAAATGTACATTACAACCACGAACGTCGCGCTGCCGTTGCTTTTCAATACTTGTCTAGTTGTCTTTAGTTGTGCGATATTCTTCGTACTTCTACAATTCTTTGTCGGAAAATCTGTCTCTTTCATTATAATTTCCAAATTAATTCTGTAATATTTTGTTTATATTCTTTAGTATTTTGTTGTCATTTCTGTTTGTTTATTTGAATATTTACAGTATTTGAATACAAATTTAAATTCAGCAATTTTGTATAGAAATTAACTTTTGGGAAAACTAATTGTCTTGAAAAAGTTTAATTTTATGGGTTTTTTTCCTAAACTTAAAGCTGACTGGTTGGTTCAACTCATGCAGATGTTTTATTTGATTGGATTTTATGAGAGAGTGTGATTAATGTGTAATCGTACTCAAAATGATGCGATTTGGGGATTAATTGCACTATTTTAAACCAAACAGATTGCAGGAAACACCATTGATTTCAAAATGAATGTAATAAACTTGTTAATTTGAATAGAACCAATATAGAGATCCCAAGAGCGACTTCATGTTTGGGTTTGAGGTCTTTCGGCAAACGTTACACACATTTAGTGATTTGGTCGCTGGCCAAATAGACACGAATGTCCATTCTAAAATTACTTACAGACTGTTTTTATGTTATTGATTATATTTTAAAATATTGATCGTTTACATTAAGCACTAGATACTGTAGGAAGGTAGAAGACTTGGTATTACAATCAGTGAACTCAATATAACTGGAAAGCTACCTGAGGTGGGAAATTTGAAGCCAAACATCACCAGGCCCCTACCAGAAAAAACATGCGCGGCCATCTAAGGAAATGTATACAAAAGCCAGCCGATAACTGTCAAAAATGGGCTGAAACATTTCTAAAATTTTAACAAAATGTAATCAAAACAATGGTCAAATGACTATCTTTTAAACTTAACTTTCTTGACCAAATTCATTTAAATAAAAAGCAATTTTTACGCGAAAGCGTACAGCCAAGAGTGGCGATCGTCACGGCGGCCAAAGTTATTTCGTTTTCGAAGTTATTTTTTTCTTCGAATTAATGTAGCTTATACGCATTTCAAGTGCTCTAAGACAAATATAAATAAAAACCAACATAAGCACAGTTTTGACTACTCATATTTAATAATACAAAATTTTACAACCCGGGATTACTTTTTCCGACATTCCGAAAGATATTACAAGACTTTTCGATGCGAGTTTTCGAAAACTCTTTACTCTTTTTCGCACATCCATGGCTCGGTTATCCAGAAACTTCATTGATTTAAGTCTAAGATCAAGGAATTGCGGAAAAAATTATTTTCCAAAAGTTCCAAAAGGCAAATATTCAAATATCCGAAGTACAAAAACTTTGTTGAAATAATCGCAATATTTTGAACTGACCTGAGGTCTTTTCGAGCTCCTGTTCCCATATTTATACAACTTATCATTATAAGAAACTTGATTTCTCTTTATCATTTCGGTATCAAGGCAGAATATGACTTGCTTTCAGGCCAAAAAAAGAACTTTTCATAGCCAAAAAATACCAGTTTGTACTTCATCACTCCTTGTAATTAGCACGCGAGACTGTCGCGAAGCTGAACTCGCGTGAAATGACCCCCAGACACGCGTATCTGGGGGTCACTTCACGCAAAATTTGGCTTCAAATCCTGTATTACCGGCTTAACTGAAGGTAGCCTTCCAGTTATATTGAGTTCACTGACTACAATTGAGTTTTTCGACAATGGCGACGCCATTTTGAATTTTGAGCATATCGCGATGCATTGTGGTCTATCCAGGGTAATTTAACTGTTTTAAACCGCCATAAATAAAATATATGAAAGAGAACCGTTATTTTTATTATTGTAAATAACAGACAAATGGTCAGGGCAACTTATAGAACAAAGGAAACCCCAGGAAGATAAATAAATCCGAATGAAATTTATTATGTAAAATCCATTACCTCATATGTGAACACTGGTGGCATAAAGTGCTCAGAATATTGATTTACATATCCCCATTGTTACTAAGAAAACATTCATCGCAATACTTTTTCTGTACGGCGTATTCCTCTAACGATAGCGGCATTTACATGGTGGTTTTTACCCTGGATAGACCACAATGCATCACGATTCAAGATGGCGTCGCTATTGATAAATAGATTAATTGTTGGCGAATCTACAGTGCAGAAATTATAAGACAACTGTATGCTTTTCTGTTGTCTGCACGAGTATGTTGTTGAAAGCAAAATATTGCACAGTATCTTCAATATAATTTTATAGTGATTCACTCCTGCTATTTATACTTTACCCCATCAGTGCAAAGATAAAAGAATGATTGCACATAAGGTTTAGCAAAGTATTTTTCTATTGTACAGGTGCCCCAAAAAAGTCCCTTTAGAAATCACTCTATTTTTATTAAATGTGTGTTATTATGCCTCTGGGAATTTAAACGCATTGTCTACATGAATGGCAGAAGTATTTTCATTGTTATAATTTGACGTAATTATTGTGCTGCTCTTCGTTTTTTGTTTTTTTTTGGGGGGGGTTTTATTAGATTTGTGTAATATATTTACAAAGTAAAAATAGAATATATATATACAAATATTTAGGGGCTAGGGCCCTTTGGAAATCCTACTGGACTTTTAAAGTAAGGACCTTAGATTTCAAAGCTAGTTGTTTACATATATGAAGCAGTAAGTATTCAAAGAAGAATATTTTTACAAAACCATAATTAAAAGTTCAAGTCGTACCCGCACGAACGGAGGAGTCTTAATTTGACTTTACCCACATCGGATGACATTACCGTACGTTTGATAACAGAGGGCTATACTTCGACATAATTCTTGATCATTGGGTCTTAGAGATGGCATATATCACAGTCTTTAACGGACTCTAACAGTCAGGAGAGCATGTTACACATACAAAGTTAGCGGTCGATCACAGGATCTCGTTATTTTATAGCAATTCCACATCTCTACATCAAGTTAATCCGTTGGGTTTAGGTGTTGGACAGGATACACTTCAGCACTGACAACAGTCACCACCATAGCATTCGCTGGATTAGTCTCTCTAAAACAGTAGATTTATTATGCAGCGATGCGTGCTTTCCTTGGCTTCGCTTCGTGCTTGGCAAGCTTTAAAGGCGGAAATCTGAGCTAACTTCTTGCAATCCCGCTTGACTAATGTAACCAGTACTCTGATCATGACAATAGAGAAAGTTGTACTAAAAGGCACATATTAGCAACGAAGTAATTAAACGAATTAATGTAAATAGTTTCATATCATGATCATATTTATTATGAGTGTATAAGGTGTGTTTTAAAACCCAACTTAAGGTGTGTTAAAACTTGGACAAAAAGGTGTGTTAAATTACCTTTTTACTTCGACTTGACTTCGACACAAACTTTAGGTAGCTTTGTATACGGTAATTTAGCGCTGTTTACAACATGAGCGGCCGTGTTGTATCAGATATACAAATAAATAGCTTGTGAAGCGGCTCGATGAGGACATTCTTTTTCTTCAAAAATTTAAAATAAATGAATGATATTTGGTGAGATAATCAACATTAAGCAAATCAACATGAATCTGTATCACATATGCAGACTCCTTCACGCCTGTGATTTCTTTTTTGTTTTCTTCATGAATCATCATGAGTTTCACAACATTACTTACTGGTGCCTACGATGCATTGGTGCTGCATTTGTCCTCACATGAACAAATTATCGGCTGCTTAAGAAGAAATATTTTCCAGGATACAATAAGCCAGTCAACAAAATTCCGCTGAATAGACTACGATGTTTTGTATTAGAATAGATTGTTTTGGTACTTATGATCTACAATCATGGACAAAACTTGTTGAGACACATTGAAATTTTGAACACAAGATACGCGTGCCCTTCTCAACTGATTTATTAAAATGCTCACAATTTCTATTCTAGCCCCCCCCCCCCCCCCCTCCCCCAGTTCAATGTTAACATAACTCGACAGCCACATGTCCGTGGCACTAAAATATTTGTATCCACAAATTGCTGGGATTGTTACAATTTGCGTTAGGGCTGGGGCTTGGGCATAGAAATAATGGACACAGAATGCGTACCGCTATCGTCCATTAGGACATCTTGACTAGTTTCAGGCTCCTGCGAGAGAGAATTTTGTTTTCGAAAGTGCGATTTGTTTTCTTGTCAAGCAGGGTTTACAAAAACACAAATTGGAGACTTTGAATGAAAACAAGGTTTAGAAAACGTTTACGGGGCTTTTACGTAAAAGATGACACTATGAAAGACTGGAAAATGCGATAATGCAGATAATAAGAGCAGAAAGTACAAGAAATTGTCACGAAGTTTTCAAGCTGGTGTAAAGACTCAAAGAAGAATAAAAACAATATCACGGGTATGTTTTAGCGTTTGAAAATGCACGTGCACATATGTTAAGTTCAACAATGTTCTCAAAAGGGTACCTTTGTTTTTTTGTCGGAGATTCTTAGTTAACACTTGACATTCTACATCACACAAAATCATACTGATAGATTCACCTTCAAGGTATTCTATTCGATACTAACATATTTTATAGCCCGAAAAATCTCAATGAAATTGTGCAAGAAGAGCTTAAGAGGAGATTTTACACAGAATCGCGTATTTTTTGCTCAAAACCAATCAGATCGCACGGATTGATATGAACATTTTCAAAATGGCGGCGTGTTCCTTTCGAAGGTTTTTTACATGGGCAAATGATGGAAAAAATGAGAAAGGTTTCGGACAAACGACTAACAATCCATGGTAAAAAAGTATTGGGCTTTTCTTTTATATGAATAGATGAAAATCAAGTCTTACTAGTGTGAATGTTGCCGTCATAAAGATACGAGTTTGATTCACTTAATGGTAGTATGGAGCGTGAAAGGTAAGATATTACATGTATATCCTTATTTCATTTGGATACCTAGCTCATAATATACTTTCTTACGATACAGAAAAATTATTGAAAGATTAAAACTAATAAATTCACTGTTTGAAGGACGTCATTGGCCAAGTGATTGACAATATTTGCATGTTAATAAACTTTCGTTGTTTGTGGAATTGTCCATCATAATATTTGTATATCAGAAAATCTGATTTCTGCTCATATGCTAATACTGTGAAAGTATTTCATCTCTAAACACTTTGGAAATGTCCTGATTGTTAAAAAATTGAGATTTGCGCATCATATGGCCTTTAAATTACTTTTTGCTGTTTTTGTCAATTTTCTGAAATTTGCATAATCATCAAATACACAACAATAGTATGTTGTCCTAAAATAAAGTTGAACGTTCAAAATTACCCCATAACCCTGTCTGAACAAGCTAAATTGTCTTTCGCATTAAACTAGGGGTATGTAAGTCTATAAAAAATATGTTTTGGTCAAAATCTGAGGGCGCGGTCCAAAGCCTTTTTTCATGATTTTTAAAACTGTCCAATATCTGTTGCCATTAACAGGTACTGTTCACACCAACATTCATGATTCATGCTCCTTTCAAATTAATTCAGTCATTGTATTTTAAACAATGTAAACATATTTTCAACTATTTTTCTCAAGTACAAACTCATGAATATTTGATTTTGAGAGATTTTTAATGCAATCCTGTGTGTTTATATCATGTTAGTGTATCTAGTCAAATTGGTGTCATTTCTGTAATGCTCAACCTGAACTTCACAGGTTAAATGAGCCCTAAAACTAAACCTGAACAAGCTAAATTGTTTTTCACATTAAGCCACCGGTATTAAAGTCTACAAAAAAATGTTTTGGTCAAAATCTGAGTGCGCGGTCGAAGGCTGTTTTTTATGATTTTTAAAACCAACCAAATTATGTCTGGGTGCTACCATTAACAGGTACTGTCCACACCAACATTCATGGTTCATGTTCCTTTGAAATTAATTCAGTCATGATACTTTAAACAATATAAACATATTTTCAACTATTTTTCTCAAGTTCATGAATGTTTGATTTTGAAAGATTTTTAGTGGAATCCTGAGTGTTTATATCATGTTAGTATATCTGGTCAAATTGGGGTTGTCCTTATACTGCTTTACCTAAATTTGACAGGTTAAAAAAATACCCCAGAACTAAACCTGAACAAGCTAATTTTTTTTTCACATTAAGCCAGGGGTATGCAAGTGTACAAAAAACATGTTTTGGTCAAAATCTGAGTGCGCGGTCCAAGGCCGTTTTTTATGATTTTTAAAACCAGCCAAATTATGTCTGAGTGCTCTGTCCACACCAACAATCATGACTCATGCTCCTTTCAAATCAATTTGGTCATTGTATTTTAAACGATAAAAACACATTTTAAACACATGAAAATAAATACATGGGTGGGTGGGAACTAATTATTGGAATTCTGCCAGGGCAGGTATAATTTAAATCATGCATATAGTGTATCGAATATAAATGTGCAAAAATATCAGAATTTCTAAGATCTTTTCTTGCAGGCTATTAAAGAAAACAAAAAATGAAAGATGAAAATGAATATTTATTAAATCACAGATTATTATTTATGATATAATCTATTCTTGTGTGAATATAATGAAAATGTTTATAACTTTATACAGTAGACAAAATATTCCACAATGTGCAGGTTTTTGTCATGCACCCAGCACTGACAGAATGAGGTTGATGTTTTATCACAGAGATCTATAAAAAATACTTTCATGGTAAACTAGTAGAGGAATTGATTTACTTCAGGTTATTGGGCTTCAGGTCTGGGTTAATCCCTTAGGCAATTATCAAAGAAAAAAATAAAATATTTGGCCCTTATGACCATATAGGCAATTTTGTTTTGATGTCAACTTGCTTGGCTCCTTGAGCCTGGTGTCTTTACTAATAATTCATCCTGCCTCAGTTGACTGTCAGGCCCTGCTTTTATGACCAGTCCTGGTTCAGCAACCTTCTTACCAGATTGTTGCATCCAGGATGCTGGTGTAATTCAAAACTTTACAGTAAACATATGACTGAAAATTTTATTTTAATTCCTAAAAAGGGCGTTTCAGATTATATAGCGTATAGCATGAAGTTGTATGCTGAATGCCTGTAAATGAGTAAAAAACTGAATACCTGTAAAATCAGTAAATTGAAGTGAAGGGATTTAAAATTACAAATACTCAAATTTTCCTTAACAATGCAAAATCCTTTAACGTTTTCCATGTACTTATGTTATTAACGAGTTGTGAACAAGCTGGTCATCATCCAGAGGACGAAAGCAGTCGCTTTCAATCAGTTTTATTATTAATAAATTTGAAATGGCAGGTAATTTTGCAGCTGAAATATGCTCACTCCTTAGTCAGATACGTGTGCATATTAACATAATAATAATTCAAATAACGCCCATTAAATACGATATTACACATACCACGTTATCCTTCTATATATTTAGCAATGTTTTGCCTCATGACGTAACCAAAAATCCAGTAAAATTCTGTTTTTCTTTGCAAATATTTTTGGAAAACTTTCAAAACAAAAGATGGGGGCAGAGCCATCTTTTTGTTCGCCCGTTTGGAATATCCGTCACAAAGTTGGATCTTGGTCAGGGAGTCAAGATTACATTGTTTCTCCGAACGACAAACTGATTGGCTAATTGAAGCAGCGCCAAGTCTCATTTCAGAATAGTGTTGTTTACATACTTCCATCATGCAGCCTTAAAACAATTCCTTTAGTTAAACTAATTTTTCATGGGGTTAACATTTATCACGGATGTGAGTAGGCATACCTGTACTGATATGTTGTTGCTCTGATGCTCTCGACCAAACCAAAGTTAGTCTTCTGCTCAGTTGGACCACAGTATAGAGAATGAACAGTAGGGCCACTCGGCCGGAAAAGTGACTATCCAATAGATAAAGTTATCCACCTTTCGTGCAACCGACCCCTGCAACCATCTAACATATTCCAATTTACTATATATTTATAATCGAATTTCGTTGTCGAGAAATCAGGCCTTTTACGTCTTTTTTCATGCCAGCCCAACTAATCAACAGCCTTTGATAAGAAACCAAAATTTCGTGGGCCATATGTTAGTCAATTTAGTTGCAAAAGCTCGTTGAACTCAATAGGGACCTTAGCTAGGATTGACATTATCAATTCTTTAAATGGCATTCGACGTGGCAAAATTTCGATTTAAGAAACGAAAAGAAATGAAAAATCAAGATCTTACAGGAAACTTCAGGGACCGCGGAGCGGTTTTTTATTGGTGGGACTAATCGAGCACCGAAGGTGCGAGATATCTAGAGAGGAAACTTTTGAAATCAAGAGCCCTGAGATGCCTGGCAACACTTCTAATTTCAACAATCATCATGAAGTGGCATATAGTTTTTGCCTCGATTCTTGTATTTTTAATGCAAACATATGTATTGAACAAAAATTATTGGTGGGGCTTAGCCCAGCCAGCCACCCCGCTCCGCGATCCTTGAACTTTGTCATAAACACGGGAGACTAAACAATACATTTTCTTAAGATTGGCGTATTAATTAATTCGTTGTCGTGACACATAACGGAAGGGAACTAACTTGTTAAGAAGTAACAAGGGGGATGTTAACCCATGCATAAGTGTGGGGGGGGCGGGCATTGTGTAGGCGGAAACTCAACCAATATAAATTTTGAGAGAAATACCAATTTACCTATGATTTAGGTATTAATTAATACCAATTTACCTATGATTTAGGTATTAATTCATTCTTGATCGTTATACATGACAAAAGGGAACCGACATTTTAATTAAGAGATAACTAGGGGATGTTAACTCATGCAGATAGGCGAACGGAGACGGGAGCTGGGGGATAAAATCTTTAAATTTTGCAGAGAAATAGCAGTTTTTGGGGAGTTTCGTCTGAAGTCATCGGACAGTTTGTCGCCCAAAGTAGAATTTTCGTTTTTTCAATAAAATTTAAAGAGACGAAAAATCACTGTAAATACTTAGCTCAGAGCCTCCGAAGATAGGAAATCGCTGTTTGTGCTTTCCCTGTAGGAGCACACCTCAAAAGTACACTTTAAACATGAGCAAATTTTTGAAGTCTCAAGAAAATTTTTGTCTTAACTTAATTGATATCCGGGAAAGCAAGTTATCAACAAATCAATTTTGATTACTTTGCGCTCAATCCAATTTCGGAATGCACACACTTGTGTGGTCAGCTGGCAATGATATTAAAAGACTCTTTGGGTTTGTCATGGCAACAGCAAAAAATTATTCTCTGGCTCTGGTATAGTTGTAGTTTTGACTGCACAGCGCAGGCATGTAGCATGTTTTGAACAACTCGACTTGAAAAGTTTGTTCGTCTCTTTACTCAAACGGGATGAAAGACGAACAAAGTCAAGACCAACAGGTACTGTTGACGGCTCCAAAATTTATAATAAGACACAACAAGCTATTACGTTTCGTCACTTCTAAACAGTAGCGTAGCCAGCCTGACGATAAAGTCCCGCTATGAACGGAACGAAATGGTAAGTCATATTCATTTAGGCGTACGGGCGCCTAAGTTTTTGGGGAGCAGTGATTATTTTGCCCGACTTATCAGGTATTTGCCTGACTTTTACTTCCTAATTTCATTGTTATTTTTTCACGACCAAAAACAAGAAAAACCGCTCTCAGCTATTTTCCCTTGTGATAATTAACATTGTTTTTAAAAAATTTCAGCAATACGAACGATATTTCTAACGTTTCAACAATTAACTTTCATTTTTTGACCGACTTTCATTTAAAATTTTTCCAATTTCGAGGCCGGCCAGAACTTTTAAATCACAGAAAGATCAAGTAGATCTAGTTGTAGAATTTGAGAAATAAGAAAAACAATGTATAAAGCGAGATGCGGCAACCAAGATACTTTTAATGTATTGTGTATGTTCTTTTTACATGAAATAAATTTTTAATCATGCAGCAATGTTTGTTCAAAAATAGTGAATGATGAATGAAAATGTTGTGTGTAATTAGGACTATCATGCAGCGTAAAAATAACTCATTTTTTTCAATCTCGTTTTACCTTGAGTTAACAATATTCCTGGATGTGTACATACCTATGCTGATGTGAACTCTGTCGTTGCTCTCGACCAAACGAAATTTAGTCTTCTGACCAGTTCCCTTATTGCAAATCACATCCGCTTTAATTATAAGAGGCTTAATCCTGGGGAACTGACTTGATTAGGTGATCAGCGGATTTGCAGCGAATAAACTGCACGCACTCTTAAAAATGAGCATATATTCACAACATTAATAACATACCACAACCTTTGATTACGCTAGATAAAACTGAAGGCGAACAGAAATTTTGAAAGATATGAAGACCAACTATAGGGTAGCAAAATCTTTCAATATTTAGGGTAGCTAAATAGCACCCTAAAAATCAATATTTAGGGTAGCTAAATAGCAGAAATCTTTTTGAAAATTGAAAGGGTCTGAAGTTAAACGACAATAAAAATCGACAATTCACTGTTTCTGATCGGAACCCACGCTAGACACACCTACCCATCCCTGCATGCTGCGCTCCTGAGAGAAAAAGGCAAACCAAAACTGACACTGAGATCAAATTTACTCTTAACCGTCTCAATAATGATGTGCGTTTAATCAGTTTACTTTTTTTCACTTATATTTATGTTCAGCACAAATGATGTATGTAAAACTTGACAAAATTAATCATATGATAATTGGTATGTATAAAAATAGAGCACAATATTCTTCACTTGTTATAAATGACTTGCTTCTTATTAACATGGACCCTAAATAAGACAATAAAAGTGCCATTCAGTTGGAAATATGCATGTATATTTATATTGTATATTTTAAGCTATTTCTCATATTCATTAATAATTCATGAGCAATTTAGCCAATGACAAACGCCTATTTCATCACGAGATGCCCCTTGGATAACCCGGTCAAACACCATCGAACAGAGCACAACAATAGCTCAATGTTGCTTACATAATTTAGATATTTGAGGAAAATCGCTAGTGATTTTCCTCAAATATCTTAACTACGTATGCAAAATAAAATCACCTAACCAAAACATCATGCTACGTCTCGATTCAATATAGAAGCCGTATAAACAACTCGAGCTATAGTTTCACCGGGATATCCCGGTGAAACACTCGCTTTCGTTGTTCAAATATTCCCTCGTTTACACCACGCAAACGAGTGGCTTTGACTGTATTTCACATAATACCACGCCTAATGCGAGTGCTATGCGTGATAACTTCGCAGTTTAGTGAGATGGCGGGTTGTGCTGAAGGGTGTGCATCCCGCCTACTCTGTGCGCCACGCCGTTTGATTAATTTCTGGGAGCGCTGGAAATTCCCTGACTGGCCACTGGTAATATTTGTTTCTATTGACCTGCAACGTGCGGTAGAAAGATCATCGAGTTCGAATTCACTTACAACTGCAAGAACGGCGTCTACTATTTCCAATGCTTGCGGGTAGGGTTCGGCTAACATTCGTGCGATGTCTTTACGAAAAAGAGCGTAATCGCAATAAAGATATCTTATGAGGTTGTGTGTCGACCGGTCAACTCCTGTAATGAAATAGTAAAGTAACCTTATTTGAAAGTAAGCTTTACACCAAACAGAGTGCATTTCTTAATCGTGCAGGAATTGGTCTACAATAACGAATGGGCAGATGAATATTTTTATTTGATTTTCTATGCAGTCTTATGGCTACATTTTACGAGTCCAATGAACATTTGTCCCAACTCAGAATGCATGATTTGGATGCACGGTAACAACTTTGCACCGGCTTAATTTCAATTCAAACAGTTAAAAAAATTATAACCAGGACTTTATATTACCTATTTGTACGTCTTGTTCCACTCCAAGCTCTTCTTGGTTAATACTTCGAGTTTCGGTAAAATCTAACTGACTTAAAACAAGGCAAATTGCCAGAAGGGCCAGCGTTGAACGAAACATGTTTTCGGTAATTTGATTCTCAAGTAACAGTTCTGCAAAATTTACAATGGCAGTTTTTTATTTTCAAATTTTTGAATGGCATGATTCGCATTTTTTTCATTTGAAAGGTAAAAATGATTGAATTAATTCACATGCACCACTGTCAATAGGAATTGTTGAATTTATATCAAGTAAACGAAATTTTTGCTCTGAGATGGACTGATCGAGGCACAGGTATCCCAACTTGCAGGTTGTTTAGTTTCGTCACACTTGTTGTATTGTTTGTATAAACAAAGCTTTTAATTCTGAAAATAATCTAGTTGTATCGGTTGAGAAATAAGACGATGTACTAAGCTAGATTCAGCAACCAAGATTATATATGATCTTTATATAAATCTTTATACATGCATTAATGTTTTCTTCATGTCCTTGTCACCATCGAGGTGTATATCACTATACATGTACATACAGTTGGATTAGCTGTCTTCTCGTATTTAAACACAATGAATGTAAAATTAGTAGTTACCTTGGTCAGAAAGTCAGGACTATTTTGTTTGTCCAAACAATTATAACTGATTGTTTAAATATGTTTATAATATAAGTGCGATATAACGAGCAATTTGATTGGCTAACGCGCGTGCATTGTGAGGCTATAATGCACGCTTGTAGCTTTTGAAATTTCCCGCCTCTTGTTGAAAAGTAAACAAAAATTCAACATTTATGGCAGTCTCCACTTTTAAAGGTAGGTACCAAAACAAACTCGGCTTTTAAATACACATTTTACAAAAGACTACAGACTATAGTAAGAACAGAAATTGTTTTCCACTAGGTAAATTTAATCATTTTCACATTATTGTCGTTGCATTTGCCATAAGTTTTTTTCATGCAATGCGCGAAATTCAAGGAAAACCGTAGTCCGTACAACATTTTACGACACTTTAATATTACACCCATATCTTCGAAATCTTAACTACTAAATATCCACTCCGCGGTACCTTCACTAGAAAGCTTTGGCGTTATCCTGTGCAAGTTCGACGACAAACACAGAGCTGCACAATTACTCCACGGCCTTGGCCGGCGGCATGTTTACTTCTTGCTCGATCGGCAGCGTCCAGAACGTGTTTAAATCGAACAGTGATTAGTTCTTTGACAACTTTATGTTATATTTTTAAGCTCCTTTGCAATTGTTGGCAATTTTTAGATGTTTTTGAAAGGTTTTTGGGCAAGAATTCGCCTAAATACTATTGACTATATTGTTGTCACGCCGTTTGAACCGAGCGATTTTTGTTGCTAAGCAACATCTTCAATGAATGTAAAGAGAATTTTATTATTGATCTAATAAATAAATTTTGTTGTTGGACTTGTTTCCCTGTAATTTCTTCTTATATTATAAAAGAATTAAAAAAGCTCGTCTCGTGCCTTTATGGTGTAATAATGCACTCGCGGGGATGTTGGGAGAATACTCGAGAAGCCTGTAAAACACTCGGCTACGCCTCGTGTTTTACAAGCTTCTCTCGTATTCTCCCAACATTCCCCCATCGTGCATTATTACACCATAAAGGCACGCGACTCATTTTTTAATTCTTAATTAATGCGAAACCGCGAATATTCATAATAAAAGGATGTAGACGTTGTCTGGTTTTAAACATTTATAAATACGAGCTTTTGACTGCCAGTCTGCCGTCTTCAACGTGTAGATAAAAGTGAAAGACCGATAATTAAGGTGGTTTACAATTGACTATAACAAAGAAGATGGCGATCTGTCGATTTTACCGTGATCCTTTGCGAAAAGTTGATTCTAAATTACTTCATAACATTAATATCTTAGAGAATCAAAACTAGTAGGAATACAATTTATCCGCCAAAACGTATGTTGATAAGTCAAACTTCTCGCAGCTAGTATTAAAACTAATTTTGGCGATATAGTTTCGATAAATGTTTTGAATTATTGTTCCAATTTTTTGTGCATGCGGTGTGCCATGATTCGAATGTTCTTCTGTGTCGGTAGTTGTCTTTGTCAATCACTTTTTAATTCTTAAAATCTATGTTGTGGTTGTATTGCTAATCACGCATGGACAAATAACGAAAACATATATTTTAGGGATGGAAAAACAACGGTATACCAGCACAGAAGAACACTCGAATCATGACCTACTGTACGCACAAAAACTCAGACAATAATTCAAAACATTTCAGTACCGGAACAATACCGCTTTTTACTTAAAGAAAGAATCACTATAACACGTCATTTAAGATATCAATATTGTGTATAGGATGAATTATCGTTTCACTTTTGTCACTTCGTACCTGCATATAATTGTAAGCCACTGTAATTATTGCACTTTTATTTTTATCTACCCCATGAAGAATGCAGACTGGCAGCCGAAAGGTCGTATTTGAAAACCTTTGAAAGTCGCGTACTATTATAAACTGATTGGTTGATTAAATTAACGCTAGTCTCAGTTTGATTCAATAGTGAATGAAAATGCTGTGTAAATGTGACAGCGTTAAAATAACTTCTTTTTGTCAATCTGTTTTACCTTAAGTTGCCAATATTCGTGGATGTGTACATACCTATATTGACGTGAACTCTGTCGTTGCTCTCGGCCAAATCAAAGTTAGGACGCAGACCCCGTTCACACGGGACCGGATCCGTATGGTCACCATATCAAGTTGACAAGTTTCAAGACGAGCATGACTCTTAAATTTGTGATAATATTACAGAACTTCATTAAAACGTACCATAGAAAAAGTGGTGACAGTAGATGTGACCGTAAAGTGACCGAACTAAATGTTGAGATCAAACGGATCCGGTCTCGTGTGAACGGGGTCTTAGCCACTGTTGTTTAATACCTGACTTATCCGCTTTATGAGAGGCTTAATCCGGGGGAACTAACTTAGTTAAGTGATTGGCAGACTTGCTGGGGATGCTTAGCCATTCATGCACGGCTATCTTTAAAACAGGGAATGGGGAATCCGGGAATCGGGGAATCCGGGAATCAGGGAATAATCAATTTTTGGACATTTTGCGGTATAAAGCAAGCGATAAAAACATTTTTCGGAAAGTCGTGTAACGAGCCGAGCAAGTACAACACACAACGTGTCCAGATCCAACTTAACTTTAATTTATTTCCTTTAACATCCCATATTTATAATCCCGTAGGCTATAATTACATTGTCGCGGATGCAGCTTGCAAAATAAAGCATACACCGCTTCTTACCGTTGACACCTTTATTTACACGTTCATGCATTAACATCGGTTACAGTCGCAATTACATGTCAAACGTCAATTAGTTTGTCACTGAACTGGCTTCCGTTAGACGTTGTTTACTTGTTGTTTTTACAAAAAAATTGACCTTTGTCCAGCCATTTGTTCAAAACTATTGATCGTAAGAGGTACGCTTTTATACTCTTGCTAGTAATAACACAAACATTGTAACATTCTTGTGGATATAAACAACGAAAAACAATTATTTAACATTATTGTTCAGAGTGGGAGTGAAAAGCTTTCTAAGCACCGTAAAAGTCTAAATTAAAGTTCGAATTAAAACACTCGCTTGCGTCAACGCATAGCGGCGCAAACATTTTCCGCAAAGGATAATGTCGGCGTTTGGAAGGTTCAAAGTTCCATCGCAGATCAAGAAGCGTAAATTAGACCATGGCTTGCCCGTATTTAAATGGAGCTTGTTAGAAAATATGGAGGAGATTGGCAGTGGTAGTTACGGCGTGGTTTACAGCGCAAACTACGAGAACAATGCCGTGGTTGTGAAAAAACTGAAGGGAGAATCCTCTGTGGCCAAAGATCGGTTCCTCAAAGAGGCCAAGTTATTATTTGAGATGAAACATCCGAACATTCCAATGTTTGCAGGATTCATGCTGCTTCCCGTAACAGCGTCATCTTGTGGTATCACCTCAGTCCCATCGCCAATCTTAACAGTCATGTTTGATAAAGCGAATCATCTTTTGCAAGTTTCTAGCAACGTGGTGCCCAAACCAGGTGCTACAGATGGTTCGTTCATTGTAGCAGGTTACGGCAATACTATACACGTCGTTACGCCTGGCAAAGAAGGATCCCTTAAGTGCGATCGAGCATGTGTCAACTTTTCAACAAGTGTATGTGAGCACGTATTGGCGGTTGCCCAGGTTCGAGGTACATTTAAAGAGTTTTTAAATTGGTATCGAAAATCCAAAAAAGGTCCAAGAGTTCTCGAGATGGCCTTAGGTAGTGGTCCAAAAAATGCCGGGAAAAACCAAGCAGACGCAAAAGGACGAATAAGGAAAAGGCAGAAGTAACAAAAGTCGTCGACTTACTCGAGCAGAGAAGTTTACCGCAACATGATCCTTTTCCTGTACCCAGTTTTCCCAGCAACGTGTTGCCTGTTCCACCACCCTCTAGAGCGCCAGCGACTGGAGAAAACATTCCTGAAGCAACTGTGACCAGGACATTTTCACAAGTTCAAGAGCCTGTCGGTACTTTTGTCCCAAATGTTATACCTACACCAGAAATTCCACAACCAGCTCCAGGACATTTCCCTAATATTCCTGTCTTAATCCAATTTCAAGAATACAGCAGAGTTTCGACAGCTGCTACAGACCAAGCAAATTCTTTTTGGCTTAAATGGCTGCCTGGAACTCGTGTGTCCAGGTGCTACGGATGCAACAGAGAAATTGTAAACCCACCAAATTCCGTACCCGACGACCTGATCGTGGCGTACCGAGACATACGGCAATACAGACAACGAAATACTGGGCAATTACAGTTTTCTAATGGACCCCAAAACGTCCACTTCCATCTACGGGCGGCGTGTATCAGAGCAAGGTACCCAAATTTTCCTGGTGCCAGCGCCCTCGTTGTACCAAATGATATGAAGGCCCATTTCAGATTAGAGCACATTCAGCGTCTGTACATGGAGTTCGGATGGAGTTCCATAATAACTTTATTGTTCTAGTTACACATTTCCACCACTGCACAGCAAGCGTTTAGTTTAGTCATGAAATAAGAGAGCCTAGGTGCATTTACAGTTCGCTGGGGGAAAGAACTTAGGGGCGTACTACTCGAAAAATGGATTTTTGGGATTTTAGGAATCATAATTACCTGTTATAGATTTTCAGATTCATCGACGATTATTTCGTAATCTAACTGGACTGTGAAGATTTTCGATGAAATTTTTGTGTGCGAGATTTTTCTGTGTGATATGCCCTTCGAAAAAACAAACTTGGGCAGAAGTTCTTTTCTTTTTACACAATACGTCTTGAATATATTGCTTATATGTTATGGAATTGCAAATGTTCATTGTTGTTAAGAATATTGAAAATTTAAACAGAAAAAAAATTAAACTTAAGCAAATTCCAAATATTATGAACTCAAGATTTGAGTTATTTTAAAAAACAAGACAAGACACGAAATTCTGCTGGTATTTCAACTTAATTGGAAAGTTATTTCATGTACCAACCATTGAAAATATTAATTGCCAGAAATATTCTCTTGTTTTTCAAACTCAAATCTCTAAATCGCAAGATGATGATATTCGGATTTTGTTTCGTCCAATACTTACTCAAATTGTGTATATTCGTCTTCTAAATTTCCGCGGGCAATTTCTAATTGCATGAACGCCATTGCGGGAACGTATCGTGAAACAAGCGGGTGAGTCGCTTAAACTTTTAGGATGCTTTGAATGTTTTCCAGTCCCACTCTGAACAATTATTTTGCAGTTTCTACCAACACGTGGTAAGTAAAATGTGTGTTTTCAAAAATATTTGGAATTACAACCTATGGGCAAACAAGGGATTGGCCCAAAACCCTTTTTAAGCTGATTGACTTAGCTAAATTAAAGTTGACAAATTACAGTAGGCCTATCTTGTTACAAGACTAACAAGATCATTGTGGGATCTTGTTGCAAAAGTTTCACACTGAAAAGATCAATGAAATAGTATTGTAGACATTTGATAGGCAGGAAATAGTGTTTGAAAAATATTTTCATATACGTGCGCGCTTATCACAACATTTATACGTTATTATTGGCGATGAATGTTTTTTAGCGTGCTCAATTGTTGCGAGGAAGCTTGAACTTGTTGCAGACAATCTCATTTTAGAACTTGCCGTTGAAATATCATGTGCTTGACAGGAGTGAGGAGACTGTATATATTTTCATATATTCATGCGCTAAAACATACTCAATTCCCTATTCATTCATAACCATTTTACAATGCAAGCAAAATATGGCCAGGTGAATGCCAATCACAAATAAAATTTTGGAAAAATTATAGTTTTTCTATATTATCTGCTTTTTACTTTATATCTTGATTCACAATTTATAGCCTGAAGTTGATTTTTTCACCAAGCAACCAACAGTGTACATTTACCACAAAACGCAATTATTAAAATATGAATATATTGTTTAACTTATGATTCCCGGATTCCCCGATTCCCGGATTCCCCGATTCCCGGATTCCCCGATTCCTCATTCCCTGTTTTAAAGATAGCCATTCATGCACGCAAGCAAGGAGGGAAACGAGTAAACTGCACGCAATCTTAAAAATGAGCATATATTCACAACATTAATAACATACCACAACCTTTGATTGTGCTAGATAAAACGAAGGCGAACAGAAATTTTGCAAGATATGAAGACCAACTAAAGGGTAAATAGCAGAAATCTTTTTGAAAAATTGAAAGGGTCTGAAGTTAAACGACAATAAAAATCGACAATTCACTGTTTCTGATCGGAACCCACGCTAGACACACCTACCCATCCCTGCATGCTGCGCTCCTGAGAGAAAAAAGCAAACCAAAACTGACGCTGAGATCAAATTTACTCTTAACCGTCTCAATAATGATGTGCGTTTAATCAGTTTACTTTTTTTCACTTATATTTATGTTCAGTACAAATGATGTATGTAAAACTTGACAAAATTAATCATATGATAATTGGTATGTATAAAAATAGAGCACAATATTCTTCACTTGTTATAAATGACTTGCTTCTTATTAACATGGACCCTAAATAAGACAATAAATGTGTCATTCAGTTGGAAATGTGCATGTATATTTATATTGTATATTTTAAGTTATTTCTCATATTCATTAATAATTCATGAGCAATTTAGCCAATGACAAACGCCTATTTCATCGCGAGATGCCCCTTGGATAACCCGGTCAAACACCATCGAACAGAGCACAACAATAGCTCAATGTTGCTTACATAATTTAGATATCTGAGGAAAATCACTAGTGATTTTCCTCAAATATCTTAACTACGTATGCAAAATAAAATCACCAAACCAAAACATCCTGCTACGTCTCGATTCAATATAGAAGCCGTATAAACAACTCGAGCTATAGTTTCACCGGGATATCCCGGTGAAACACTCGCTCTCGTTGTTCATATATTACCTCGTTTACACCACGCAAACGAGTGGCTTTGACTGTATTTCACATAATACCACGCCTAATGCGAGTGCTATGCGTGATAACTTCGCAGTTTAGTGAGATGGCGGGTTGTGCTGAAGGGTGTGCATCCCGCCTGCTCTGTGCGCCACGCCGTTTTATTAATTTCTGGGAGCGCTGGAAATTCCCGTACTGGCCACTGGTAATATTTGTTTCTATTGACCTGCAACGTGCGGTACAAAGATCATCGAGTTCAAATTCACTTACAACTGCAAGAACGGCGTCTACTACTTCCAATGCTTGCGGTAAGGGTGCGGATAACATTCGTGCGATGTGTTTACGAGAAAGAGCGTACTCGCAATAAAAATATCTTATGAGGTTGTGTGTCGACTGTGGAACTCCTGTAATGAAATAGTAAAGTAACCTTATTTGAAAGTAAGCTTTACACCAAACAGAGTACATTTCTTAATCGTGCAGGAATTGGTCTACAATAACGAATGGGCAGATGAATATTTTTATTTGATTTTCTATGCAGTCTTATGGCTACATTTTACGAGTCCAATGAACATTTGTCCTAACTCAGAATGCATGATTTGGATGCACGGTAACAACTTTGCACCGGCTTAATTTCAATTCAAACAGTTAAAAAAATTATAAACAGGACTTTATATTACCTATTTGTACGTCTTGTTCCACTCCAAGCTCTTCTTGGTTAATACTTCGAGTTTCGGTAAAATCTAACTGACTTAAAACAAGGCAAATTGCCAGAAGGGCCAGCGTTAAACGAAACATGTTTTCGGTAATTTGATTCTCAAGTAACAGTTCTGCAAAATTTACAATGGCAGTTTTTTATTTTCAAATTTTTGAATGGCATGATTCGCATTTTTTTCATTTGAAAGGTAAAAATGATTGAATTAATTCACATGCACCACTGTCAGTAGGAATTGTTGAATTTAAGTAAACGAAATTTTTGCTCTGAGATGGACTGATCGAGGCACAGTTATCCCAACTTGCAGATTGTTTAGTTTCGTCACACTTGTTGTATTGTTTGTATAAACAAAGCTTTTTATTCTGAAAAAAATCTAGTTGTATCGGTTGAGAAATAAGACGATGTACTAAGCTAGATTCAACAACCAAGATTATATATGATCTTTATATAAATCTTTATTCATGCATTAATGTTTTCTTCATGTCCTTGTCACCATCGAGGTGTATATCACTATACATACAGTTGGATTAGCTGTCTTCTCGTATTTAAACACAATGAATGTAAATTAAAATTAGTAGTTACCTTGGTCAGAAAGTCAGGACTATTTTGTTTGTCCAAACAATTATAAGTGATTGTTTAAAGGAGTTATTTGTGTCCACGAATAATAAATTTATTGCCTCCTCTTTAAGTGTGTTTGTTGGATGGGTAGCACGTGACACATATTACAGGGGCATGCGGTTGTGGATATCATCCTAACTTTACGGGGAGGTTTTGCTACAATTTAGGAATTTTACTTGCGTCATGTCCACGTGCAAACTCAGCGCTTTGTATAAATAAGGCAGTGTAAAGTTTTCCAGGTCATTCGAAGTCTAGTCAGCCAGGTGTCAACTCGTTACTCTTTAAATTGCAAGACGTCTAGCAGGTATTGTGTGTTTTTTGTCTTGTTGCGGTGTATCTGGGCGAAATATGTCAGATTTCATTCCCAAAGTTTTGATTTTTGGTCTTTCGTTTGTTCGCCGTTTACATGACGATTTAGTTAAGGGTTTCGATTCGCGCGCTAAACAAAATTTTAACTTGGCTGGATATTTTGTCTATGTTTGTTTAAAAGGCACAGGCGGTCGCACAGTCGAAAAAGTGAGAAAATATGATATTTCAGCTATTGCTAGTATTCAACCAGACATCATAATTTTAGAACTGGGCACAAACGATTTGTGTCATCTTCCTCCCGAGGTTGTAGGCTCTCGTATCGAGGAGCTTGCACGCTTTTTTCGCGACGAACTTCAAGTAAAAGTTGTTGTGGTTTACCAGGTTATTGACCGGAAAATAGCGCATTCCACAGCGCCGGATACAGCATTTAATGCCAAGGCTGCTATTCTACGGCAGTATTTGTGCGTTGTGCTTGAAAATGAAGTTGGCATATTTCTCTGGGAACACCGTGACTTTGGTAGTGATGTAAATTTGCTGTCCTTGGATGGAGTACATTGTAACTCACAACTCACAAGGACAGTATCGTTTATACCGAAGCTATCGCGGGGCGATCTTGAAAGCCCTGAACAAACTATAAGTACGATAGCTTGGTTTTTGTTGTTTGTCATGAATTTGTATTTATGGCTTTGGCCTCATTTTGTAAAGGATATTTAGCTATTAATAAAGTCGTGATCGACCATTTTGTTTTTCTACAGTTCCAAAATGCATGAGGGAGCGATCTCGAAGGCTCTGCCACTTGTTAGTTGTTTATCATACAGGTCCTTGGCTTTATAGGTCCTTGGTACCTGCTTTTACGCTTGCTTGTGCAGATGCCCATCTGAGAGTATGTATATCGTTTTAACGTTAAGCTGCCTATTTTAGTTGTGGCGTGTTGGCTGTCTCGCCATGAGTTCAGACATTACTCTATATACCTAATGCCTTGAAGAGGGCTTTAATATATTATATGTGCTGGCTTGATAAATACGGACTGTTTTTGCTAAACATTTATACATCATTATATGCCTTGATAAGGGCTTTGTATGTTATATTATGTGCTGGTTTGATGCACCTACATTAATTTTGCTTAAACCCTAATGATTATATGGGTTGCTTATTTGATAATTATTATGTGCTGGTTTGATGCACATACACTATTTTTGCTTAAACCCTGATGCTTATATGGGTTGCTTATTTGATGTTTATTATGTGCTGGTTTGATGCACATTCACTGTTTTGCTTCAACCATAACAGTTAAAAGGGTTGTTACTTTGATGATTATGGGCCTTATAAGCACACGTTTGTTTTTTATTGGTGGTTGTACTGTTTTTGTATCTTTATATGATGTGTCTGTGTTAAAATGTGACGGTAATGTTAGTGTCTTGATTATTATTAGGTTGTGTTTGTTTATGTCACTGTCAATTATGGTGATAGCCAGCGTGTTGCTTGCCCACTGATTTGTGTTCGGCTACCTTTGTTGTATGCCATGATTAGTAATCAATTGTGCCGTTCTTGATCCTTAAACGTTTCTTGTTGCGTTTCAATGTTTGCATGCCCACAGTCAAAAACTGTTATGTTTGTCTATTGTTTAGTCCACATACTTGACATACATTTCATTGCATGCTGACTTTCCACTAGGCTTTGCTTCCTTTCATATGCTAGTTCTGGCTTTGGCTATTTGTGCCTGTTTTGGTTTTTTGTTTTCTGTTCTTTTATAGAAACATGCCTTCTACAAGACCAAGTACACGAGTTCAACGTCGGGCTCAACCTTTTGTCTCGCGCCGTCGCAAATTTTTTTTCCGTAGACAGTCGGACAGATCATTGATGGTCAGTCGCATCATTAATGGTCGGTGGCATTATTGTCTCGATCTTAAGCCTATTTGTCGGATAAAACTAATAGATTTTTCTTTTTAAAATTTTAAATAATCCCGTCCCTGATCCAAACCCTAAACCTAACCCTTACAAAAATCGTATAAAAGTAAAAAAAATAAAAGAAAAAAAAGTTTGACGAACTTGAAAAATGAAAAAACCTCGGATGGGACTCAAACCCCTGCCCAAGCTATTTGAAGTCGCACGCCCAGACGACTGAGCTAACAACGAGCTTGCTGGAAACCATCGAAACAATTTGTAGTTTTAATACAACTTCGTCCAATCGAGACGAGAGGAAACTGGGAACGAGATCAATGATCTGTCCGACTATCAATGATCTGTCCGACTGTCTACGGAAAAAAAACTTGCCGCGCCGTCACACTCGAAACCATAATGAGGCTCCTGTTCCCCCAGTGACTACCTCGCAGGAAAGCTCGACTACTTCTGGGGCAGTTGAAAGTACCATCAGCTCAACCCTATCAACAGCAAAAGTGACAAGCATTGCAACAGCAGTGGCACAGTCTGTCTTGGCATCTTTACAGTCAGCCTTATTGCCTACGCCCATACAGAATGCTCGGGAGGTTCCGTTAGTATCTTTACCAGGTCCTTCTGAGGCTGATGCCCAAGTGCAGGGGCCAGTGGCATCAGCTTTGGAGGGCCTGTCAGGTGAGAGTGTTAATTTGGAGGTAGCGCGTCCACAACCTTTAGGCTTGTCCCACTTTAATTCTATCACCATGCCCATTGATGCTCAGGTTAGCCCCAAGATTAAGGCAAAGATTTGGGCCCATGAATTTGTTGAGTTTGGGCTCCTTATTAATCCAAGAGTGTGTGATACACGTTACCAACTGTCAATTAACCAGAATGACAATTCAGTGCCAACTCTTTCCCTAGAGCCCTCCTCTCGGATAAAGCCTATCAACACTATTGACTTGTGGACGTCCGCCTTCCAGATTTTTGTTGGGGTTTATACAAGCAAATTCCCACAGGAAGCCCCCTCTCTTATGAAATATGGGGAGGTTGTCCGTGATCTGGCTTCACGAGGTGGAAATTGGCGGTTTTATGATACACAATTCCGTTCTTTACGTCAATCTAATGTGCCTGGGATGCCTTGGGGCACAACCCATTGGGAGCTGTGGATTCGTGCGCAAAACATGAAGCCGAACACACAAGCTCGTCCTAATTCCTCACCGGCTTCCACTGTGCAGGTTGGTCCATTTGTCCCCCTAGGTTACTGCCGGAAGTATCATAAAGGTTTTAAGTGTGCTGGTTGTAACTATAAGCACCAGTGTTTCAAATGTGGCGCTACACATTGTGCCAAGTCCTGTAATTTTCGTTCCTCAAGGCCATCAACCCCTGGTTCAAAACCACTTCCACCACGAGCTTCCAACCCCAGTAATCATTAAGCGTTTGCTACCTTTGTTACATGGATATGATGCTCATGTTGCCCTGATGTTGTCTAATGGTTTTTCACAAGGTTTCCCACTTTATTTCAATGGGGTTCCCTTGTCTTTTTGTTCAAAAAATTTGCTCTCAGCACTTCAGCACCCGAACGTAGTCAGTGCTAAACTTATCCAGGAGGTTAAGGCTGGTAGGATTGCCGGCCCATTTGATACACCTCCATTTAAAAATTTTTGTGTTTCTCCTTTGGGTGTTGTTCCTAAAAAGATTCCGGGCGAATTTCGACTTATTCATCATTTGTCGTTTCCCAGGGGTGCGTCAGTAAATGATGGCATTTCCTCTGAGCATAGTACAGTTTCATATTGTCGTGTTGATGATGCTATTGCATTAATCAAATCGTTAGGTCGGGGTTGTTTTCTTGCCAAAACTGGCATCAAAAGTGCGTTTCGCATTATTCCAATCCGTCCACAGGATTATCCTCTTTTAGGAATGACTTGGCAAGGAAAATATTATTATGATCGTGCTGTGCCCATGGGATGTGCTTCTTCCTGTCGCACATTTGAAATGTTCAGTTCTGCCTTAGAGTGGGTTGCTAAGAAACATTTGCATATTGAGCATCTTGTCCATATTTTAGATGATTACTTCATGGCAGCTTCTTCTTATCACCAGTGCTGCGCTGCTTTGCGAAATTTTATTTCACTTTGTAATTACTTGGGTGTGCCAATTGCGCCGGAAAAAACTGTCGGCCCTCAAACTGTTTTGATTTTCACGGGTATTGAATTGGATACGAATACGATGGAGGCTCGGTTACCAAATGATAAGATAACGAAAACAAAGTCATTTCTTTCAGATTTCTTGCGTCGTAAGAAGGTGTCTTTAAAGGAGACTCAATCATTGATTGGCCTTCTTAATTTTGCATGCTCTGTTGTCGTACCTGGCCGGGCCTTCCTTCGTCGTCTTATTGATTTGACCAAAGGTGTCAAATTACCACATTATCGCATTCGACTCACTAAATCCGTTAAAGGAGCAGTGTCACCGTTTCACGCATATTTTACTTCTTTATTTTCTTGCTATTTTACGAATTTCTTGTAGATTCAGCTTGATTAAAGCACATAAATTGCATTATTTTTACCTTCTTCTGTATTCAAAAGACAACATATGTGCGGCGAAATCACTGCAATTCCAACGGTTACATCCCGCCTCCATTTTTGCATTCTCCATGCCTTAAATACATTGTACACCAAATAAATTCTTTTACGTTGATTTTCGCATAATTTCCTTCGACCATTGTTATTCCGTTGCTTTTTTATCATCCGGAAATATCGAATTTCAGACCATGCTCGCCCTCCTTTGAAGACGCCATCTTGGATTCCGAACTTGAAAACGTTGGCCCAACGCTATCAAATTACACTATGCGCAGAACAAGATGCGCAGATGGTGACACTGCTCCTTTAAGGCAGATTTGTGCCTATGGCAAACGTTTTTTGACGAGTTTAACGGCCGCTCGTTTTTTCTCGGTGACACTTGGCTAAATTCCGACTGCTTGCAACTATATACCGATGCAGCGGCGGGATTTGGGTTCGGAGCTATTTTTGGCAAACTGTGGTGTTTCGGCCCTTGGCCTGAGCACTGGAAACTGTTCAACATTGTCATTTTAGAATTTTATCCCATAGTCCTTAGTGTTCTCTTATGGGGTCCATTGATGCGCAATCAGCGGATCCTTTTTTATACCGACAACGCCGCACTGGTTGATATTATTAACAAAACAACGTCTCGCGACCCTACCATAATGGTACTTGTTCGCCAGTTGGTGCTAGCCTGTTTAAACTTTAACATATTTTTCCGTGCTCAACACGTTCCTGGTGTTCGTAACACTTTAGCAGATGCATTGTCTCGCTTACAGGTTTCGAAATTCAAGGAACTAGCACCAGCGGGCGTACAGGCTTTGCCGACAGTTATTCCCAGTCACCTTATGCCACGCAGTTGGTCAATATAACTTCAACTCTTATACAATCGAGCTTGCAGCCATCATCGATTCCTACCTATCGTCGGGCATGGCGGCTATATACCCAATTTTCAAACAAGGTTTTGAATTCCTCTGCGATTTCACTACCCCTGTCACCGTCACATTTGGGTCTATTTATCTCATTTATGTTTGACAAAAATTACGCTTGTTCAACTGCTCGTACCTATGTGTCTGCGCTGGGCTATTGTCACCGACTTGCAGGGTATAGTGATCCCACCAAGGTATTTTGGGTTCTCGAAATGTTAAAAGGCTACATGAAAATGGGCATGCGTGTGGACACACGATTGCCAATTACATTGCCCATTCTTTTAAGTATTGTCGACAACATGCCGTCCTTGTGTTCCACACTTTACGAGAGTCGCTTGTATCAAGCTATGTGCACCACAGCTTTCTTTGCTTTTCTACGGGTAGGAGAGATCACGATCTGCCCCCGGTCCCCATTTGTGCTCCAGGTTGAGCAGCTGGTCAAACTTGAAGATCAAGCAGGGGGAATCTTAGGACTTAAAATTACATTCCGAGATTTTAAACATTCTTACAACAAGGGCGATGTTTCTCTTACGTTATCACGTCGTTCTGACATATGCCCAGTGCAGGTATTGCTCGATTATTTATCCCTACGAGGCTTTTCAAGCGGCCCATTGTTCATGACGCCTAATGGCACGGCAGTTTCACGTCATTCCTTTACCCAAATTTTGTCCTTAGTTTTTCAACGTTGTGGCCTTGATACGTCCAAATACAAAGGCCACAGCTTTCGTATTGGCGCTGCAACGTTCGCGGCTGAAAATGGGTTTTCTGACGTCCAGATACGAGCTATGGGCCGCTGGAAATCGGATGCCTTTCGAAAATACATTCGGGTACCAAGTTTACGCTCTAGTTCCTTTTAATCTTTTCGAATCGTTGATGGCTGCATAACCATGCGCAGCAAGGCGAGCGGCTTCGTTTTAAATTGTACGGTAATTTTAATGTCTAGCTGTAATTACATCGTATAATTCGTTGGTCGTCGTGTAGCCAATGCAGGGGCTAGGCTCGCGACGAGCAGCATAACTGATGATCTAGCGATCTAAAACTGTTAAGTATAGCATGTATTATCACACTGTCTGCCGATGTAGGGGCTAGGTTGCCAGTTGATAACAAAGTTAGTAGCTAAAAAGTCTCCCATTACCTTAGTAATACGTCAAATTCCTGTCTTTAGGACAATGCGGTGCCGTAAGCCTTGCTTTAAGCTAAAGTGTTTCATATTTATATTCCGACGGCAATTTCTCGTCCGATGAGGGTGGGGGTGCCTCCTCTTCAGGGAGGCTTGTGGCGTTTTTAGCACCCCACCTTTTCTGTGCTAAATTCGAATGATTGTTAAATCTAACTAATTTGTTACTTTTTATTTGAAAATAAATCGGCATGTGCTTTTACACATAGCCAATATTTCTCCAGAGGTGTCTCTATGTTCTATGATTTGCATTTAATGTTCGCACAGAAAACAGAGCTCATCGGAGCCGGAAATTGTTATTGGAAATAGAATTAGTATTTGAAAGAGAAAGCGATAAAGGAGTTATTTGTGTCAACAAATAATAAATTTATTGCCTCCTCTTTAAGTGTGTTTGTTGGATGGGTAGCACGTGACACATATTACAGGGGCATGCGGTTGTGGATATCATCCTAACTTTACGGGGAGGTTTTGCTACAATTTAGGAATTTTACTTGCGTCATGTCCACGTGCAAACTCAGCACTTTGTATAAATAAGGCAGTGTAAAGTTTTCCAGGTCATTCGAAGTCTAGTCAGCCAGGTGTCAACTCGTTACTCTTCAAATCCCTCCCTCCCGCCTCCTCTTTTGATGTTTGTCTCGTGCTACTAAACTATTTGCTACTTAGTTTAACTAGCGTTTTTAGCACCCCACCTTTTCTGTGCTAAATTCGAATGATTGTTAAATCTAACTAATTTGTTACTTTTTATTTGAAAATAAATCGGCATGTGCTTTTGCACATAGCCAATATTTCTCCAGAGGTGTCTCTATGTTCTATGATTTGCATTTAATGTTCGCACAGAAAACAGAGCTCATCGGAGCCGGAAATTGTTATTGGAAATAGAATTAGTATTTGAAAGAGGAGGCGATAAATATGTTTAATGCGAAACCGCGATTATTCATAATAAAAGATTGTAGACGTTCTCTGGTTTTAAACATTTATAAATACGAGCTTTTGAATGCCAGTCTGCCGTCTTCAACGTGTAGATAAAAGTGAAAGACCGATAATTAAGGTGGTTTACAATTGACTATAACAAAGAAGATGGCGATCTGTCGATTTTACCGTGATCCTTTGCGAAAAGTTGATTCTAAAATACTTCATAACATTAATATCTTAGAGAATCAAAACTAGTAGGAATACAATTTATCCGCCAAAACGTATGTTGATAAGTCAAACTTCTCGCAGCTAGTATTAAAACTAATTTTGGCGATATAGTTCCGATAAATGTTTTGAATTATTGTTCCAATTTTTTGTGCATGCGGTGTGCCATGATTCGAATGTTCTTCTGTGTCGGTAGTTGCCTTTGTCAATCACTTTTTAATTCTTAAAATCTATGTTGTGGTTGTATTGCTAATCACGCATGGACAAATAACGAAAACATATATTTTAGGGATGGAAAAATAACGGTATACCAGCACAGAAGAACACTCGAATCATGACCTACTGTACGCACAAAAACTCAGACAATAATTCAAAACATTTCAGTACCGGAACAATACCGCTTTTTTACGTCATTTAAGATATCAATATTGTGTATAGGATGAATTATCGTTTCACTTTTGTCACTTCGTACCTGCATATAATTGTAAGCCACTGTAATTATTGCACTTTTATTTTTGTCTACCCGATGAAGACTGCAGACTGGCAGTCGAAAGGTCGTATTTGAAAACCTGTGAAAGTCGCGTACTATTATAAACTGATTGGTTGATTAAATTAACGCTAGTCTCAGTTTGATTCAATAGTGAATGAAAATGCTGTGTAAATGTGACAGCGTTAAAATAACTTCTTTTTGTCAATCTGATTTACCTTAAGTTGCCAATATTCGTGGATGTGTACATACCTATATTGACGTGAACTCTGTCGTTGCTCTCAACCAAATCAAAGTTAGGACTTAGCCACTGTTGTTTAATACCTGACTTATTGCAAATCATATCCGCTTTATGAGAGGCTTAATCCGGGGGAACTAACTTAGTTAAGTGATTGGCAGACTTGCTGGCGATGCTTAGCCATTCATGCATGCAAGTAAGGAGGGAAACGAGTAAACTGCACGCAATCTTAAAAATGAGCATATATTCACAACATTAATAACATACCACAACCTTTGATTGTGCTAGATAAAACCGAAGGCGAACAGAAATTTTGCAAGATATGAAGGCCAACTATAGGTTAAATTGCAGAAATGTTTTTGAAAATTTGAAAAAAATTGAAAGGGTCTGAAGTTAAACGACAATGAAAATCCAAAATTCGCTTCGCATTGCCATGTCGCGTCCGTTCTATGTGGGCAGTGGGCCTTTAGGACTGATGTCCGGAACGGCTTCCTTCGACAAAAAATTCATTTCACACGAAATAAATCGGCACTTGCGCAGTGAAAATAATTTAGACACCGCGAGGAAAATTTCGCTAGTTCTAGAAGTATATTCTACTCACTACGATATTGAAAAAAGTGCACGAATTCAATTCAGTCACTCATCTGCAGCCATCTATGTTCCGATTATTAAAGACTTCTCCCGACGAATTTTGTTGTCGTGGAATCAGGCCTTTTAGGTCTATTTTAATGCACGATAACCCAGCCCATCAACCGCTTATGATAGGAAATCAGAGGTGGAGAGATGTCCCACCCATTCCAGCTACAAATTCACATTAAACTTAATAGAGACTTCACCTAAGATCAATCTTAGCTAAGGTCTCGATATTATAATTCAATATTATCAATCATAATCAATATTATTATTTTGATATTATAAAATCCCTAAATTGTATTTTACAAAGAAAAAATTTGAAAACTGATGGCAGAAGCTCGTCAAATTTTGAGAGATATGATTTCCATATGTTAATTGATTCGTAGTTATCGTGTGACCTAATACAAGGGAACTTAAATACTTGTTAAGACAACGATGGGATGTTAACCCAGGCATAGGTGTACGGGGTAGAAGAACTGAACGTTGCACTGAGAGCGGAAACACATAAAATTTTTAGAGAAAAAGCAGAATAGTTATGATTTACGTATTAATTTATTTGTGATCGTCTCACAGAACGGAACTAACTTGTTAAGAGATAACCTAGGGGATACTATGTATGGAACTTTGTGAAATTCATGAATAATTAATGAGCTTTATACCCAATAAATGAACCATATTTATGTCAGATGATATCTTTTTAAACCCCAATACAGGTCAACAATCTGATAAAGCTATGCCCTTAACTTCGATACAGCTGTATTCTAATTAGCATGCATTTATTAAATTAATGTTCGTATATTCGACGCGCACGAAACAAAGCTAATTAAATCCCCATACAGATCTGCTGCTCATATTGTATCTATTACATATATATGCGAGGCAGCTCGAATGAAAAAGTGTAACAATGAAATTCTGGATATGAATTTCCCCTGAATATTTTCAAAATTAGGCGAAAAAACACAAAGTTATTCTATTCTTGCGTTTCATGTAAAGTCGTTTTACTGTCGGTCAAATATTACTTGCCCACTCTTATACAGCATAACCATCAGTTGTTGTCTCTCACTGAGATTCGAAACCCAAGAATAGACCAATGTATTCTTTCGTCTCGTGAATATTCATTACAGGTCACATGTGCAAACTATGTACTCTCAGTTATTATCAGTTGCCCATCTTGACTACCTGACAAGAATTTTTGATCTCAGTGGATAGTACTGTAAAGTTTGAATCTTTTCTAGCTAAGTATTTTATATTTTAGTCAAATATATTATATATATTGACGCAGAAATTTATTTTACAGATGCATGCATTATCAAAACTGCTCAACAAAAGTACCGAAACGACCTGCTTTTCGCAAATGCTCTCATGCAACACTATTAGAGCTATTCTAACTTGTACATGTTTCAAATAAAGAACACTTTGAGATGACAATTACCTTATGTATGGTGCGGTCGAGCCACATTCAAGCTTGACTTTTCTTTGTCGTTTTCGCTGGGATACTGTTGAATGTCTTTATAAATATCCGAAACACGAAATGTCTTTTCGCCTGTGAAAATGGCAAGAAACATGATTAAAGTGTCATTTTTAGTCTAAACTCCTATCTATACACCAAGTAAAGAACTATACTTTAACTGTACCTCTATTTTTTCGCTTCAATCTCTATTCAACCTTTCAAAGACTTGAAATCTTTGTTGTTTTTTTTAGTATCTTTCCACAGGTAGCCCGATAAGCGGCTGCACATGCTGTCATCATAATTATGTATAATATACTAAAAGGTTGGCAACTTCCCAACGGATTTTGATCCGTACGAACTATATACACAAACTTACACACAAAAATATTCGCACTTAAACACGGAAAATTCGAAAAAAAACTTACTCTGGAGGGACAATGACTTCTTTACAACATTTGACAAGTATTATTTTGCTTTGAAACGACTGAAAACTCGAGAATTTTGGCAAAATACAAACGTTTTTGAGTTTAAAACGGCAGAAAATTGTTAGGATGCACAAAACCTGCCTTACGTCACAATTTCTAAGGCTCTTATTGGCCAGATTTTTCCGCGAAGGTAAATACGCCATTTCACGGGAAAATCTGGCCAATAAGAGCCTTAGAAATTGTGACGTAAGGCAGGTTTTGTGCATCCTAACAATTTTCTGCCGTTTTAAACTCAAAAAATTTTGTTTGTATTTTGCCAAAATTCTCGAGTTTTCAGTCGTTTCAAAGCAAAATAATACTCGTCAAATGTTGTAAAGAAGTCATTGTCTCTCCAGAGTAAGTTTTTTTCCGAATTTTCCGTGTTTAAGTGCGAATATTTTTGTGTGTAAGTTTGTGTATATAGTTCGTACGGATCAAAATCCGTTGGGAAGTTGCCAGCCTTTTAGTATATTATACATAATTATGATGACAGCATGTGCAGCCGCTTATCGGGCTACCTGTGATCTTTCTTGCTGTTGCCTGCTGTTGCTTGCTGTTTGCCAAAAAATGACGAACACGGTCTGATCTTGATTTGATTGGGTGTTAGATTGTTCTTAAATTTTAAAAGCCAATCAAGTGCTGTATCGACTATTCGTGACAATTTGTTATTAACAAAAATAAATATAGTCACTGCAGCGAAAATTTAAGTTTAGTGCCGCTTCATTTTAAATGTCAAGAATAGTTTTCCTTACGTATTTTTAACATTTTCCAACCAATGTTCGAGGATAGATTTCAATTATTTTACGCTGACGACTGTTAGGTCTGTCAGCCCTTATATATAAATACAGGCTAGCTTTGACAAGACTTGTTACTCACAAGCAAGTTTTTTCAATAACTTGCAGAAAGCGGCAGAAAGGCTGCATTAAAATATTAAATCGCATCAAGTCTGATTTTCACTGCAAATTTGCAGCAGTCTTGCAGCAAGTCTGTGATATCAACTTGCACCAAATCTGAAAATATCAACTTGCAACAAGATTGAAAAATATTATACCTCAAATTCAAATTGTCCAATCAAAATACCATATTTCTACCACGTGATGAGGTGATTTCTCACTGTATCTCACTTTTAAAGTGAGATACAGTAAATATCTCACGCTGTCATGGCAACGCTTGTACACGCAAGCACAGATTGGCAAGTTTTCGTAAACAAAATTGGCGAATGTGCGAAAAGTTTGATTAACTTCACGAAGAATCATAAAGTATTTTGGAGGACAAGGACGTTACAAGGAAAACACAAATATTGAAAAAATCAAAAGGAATTTTCTGTCCTTCTCGTTATAAAAACAAACAAAGAACTGGCTATTTTATATTTTAGAGCATCATATTCACGAAGGTATGTTCAACTTGAAGAACTTAAAAATTTATTCTTACGGAAGTTTCTGATTTTCGGTATAATATATCATTTATAGACCCTCCGCTCGGGCAAAAGCCCTCGGAAAATATCATCACTTCAGGAAATTTCACCGAATTTCACCAAGATTTCACCGAATCCCCCTCGCTCCGGGTATATAAATGATAAATATTATCAACTTGCAGCAAGTCTGACGAACGCATCAAGCCTGATGCAAGTTGCGAAAATCAGATTTGCTGCAAGTTGATATCGCAGACTGAAAAAATCAACTTGCAGCAAGTCTGATTTTCGCAACTTGCATCAGCATCGATGCGTTCAACAGACTTGCTGCAAGTTGCTGTACGACAGACTTGTCAAGACTTGATACCCACAAGCTTGCTGCAAGTTGTTGTAACAACTTGCAGCAAGTCTGCAAATATCAAGTTGCAGCAAGTCTGATCCTCACAGACTTGCTGCAACTTGATGAAGTGAACAGGCTTGCGTTGCTGCAACTTGATGACAACTTGCAGCAAGCCGGTAAAGTCCACAACTTGCAGCAAGTCTGTGGCGTTTCTGGCTCTGGCTGTGTCGTTATGTCAACACTCGTGCAATTTGGAAAAACCCGAAATTTAGTTTCCACACAATTCTCTTTTTTCCAATTTTCACTCGTGTTGATATAACTGTATGTAAACACGGAAAATGTTTTATACTTCTTAACTCAGTAAATTAGATAAAGAGTTCTAAGTACGCTTGCTTATAGATTTGTCTCAAATGTACTTCTTAAACACTTGAGTCAAGTGTTTGTATATAGTGTGTTTTTAAGTCAATTTAACAATACAAACACTTATGGTCAATTTGGAGCCGCCGAGATCTGCTCTTGTTTTCTGCGACAGTGTTGTAATAATGAAGCATTTATAGATCCCGTTTACACGACATCATGCAAAGTTTTATCGGGAGGAATATTCGTGCGGATGCACCTTGCGTTTATACGGCCCTTCTCTATCCAGACAAGTTTTGGATTACGAATAAACTGCGTACAAACTTTTAATCTGCTACGAAAGTGCACTAGTGTCGGACAAATATTTGTCCGGTATCGTGTAAACGCTAATCGGGACGAATGTTTGCACGGATCTGTTTCAGATTCCTGTTTGAAACACATCATGTTAATGTAGATCCTTGCAACCATAGCAACACCCGTTCACATCCGAAAACTGGCGAACAGAGACCGAAAGATTTAATCCGTGCAATGAGATATCGTGTAAACGTGAAGCCAATGTGGACAAATATATATTAGTAAGAGTACAAAAATCTTTCGGAACAAAATTTTGTCGAGCGTCGTGTAAACGGGGCCATGGGCCCATAAACATTTAATTTCCCGAATTTGCTTCAGTGCGCACGAAGCAATAGGCTGAAATCGAGGCGAAAAATTAATGAAATCCATAGTCTCTGGGCAGTTTTAATGCCCATTCTCTGGTATTTTTTTCGTGTGCATTAAAGCCTCCAGCCTCTTATCCACTCATCGCAAAACGCTCTCGCAAGCTAGCAACGAGTACTTGCATATAATTAAAATATAATTGGATGGAAATAATCGCAGCGAGCTTGCGAGTTGATTCTTGCGATGTGTGGAAAAGAGCCTTCACGAAGTGTCTTTCAAGGCGTTCATGGGCGGAGTGTAATCATCCTCACTGATCTCAAAAACATGACGGACTATCGATATCATTGAAATATAATCATGCAATTTTTCTTAAAAACGTTTGACAGTTTTAACTCAACAATTTCGATATTAAATGTAGAAATATATGAAGCAAGAATAACATTAAGAACTGTCAAAGAGAAATGTGGAAAAAGTCTTGAACGGCCCGGTAATTATAAGAAGACAGTAAGTGCTCGAGCAATAAACTCTTGGAGTGTATATTATTGCGAACTATACTGGCGATTACAAGGTTAAATGTTCAAATACTAATTGAAACGTATTGCATTTCCTGGTATTTGAAGCATAAACTGACACTGTGCAAAGAGCAAGAATTGAGGTGATGCTATTTCCTCGTCCCGTAGCCGTCCTAGTATAGCTACAATCTTATAAAAGTGCTAAAATTAAACCCTAAATTAATACTTAATACTACAGAATAAACAATGGTTATGATAGATCTTTTCGCAAACTGTTCCACCAATTAATTTTGGCGTTTTTCCCTCACCGCCATCTTCCAAACACTTGGTTACGTCACCTATTCGTATCACTTGAACTTCGTTGTCAATGATTTTACCCTGGTCCTTATATTTTGTCTGGGAAACATCCACCAGATTGTAGAACTTGTTCGTTTTTGAAATCCCAATGGAAGTCATATTTGCTGCATGACTTTGCCATGTTTTCCATACCTAAAAAAGTAAAGCTAAGTTAAAGATGCAGGGTTCGTTCATTTCAAGTGGAATTTAAGGGCTTTTCAGGGACTTAACTTTCAAGTTAATTCAAGGACTCAAACTTGAGCATCAGCCGTGAAGAAAAAGCACCCAAACAAACCTTAAAACATGTTCAAAAATTTTACTTTTACGAGTTAAGAACATTAAAAATGAAGAATGCGTAGACTTTCTGGTACTTACACGCATTTGTTAATTATAATTTAAAATTTATTAGTTTATTTTCAAGGATTTTCAAGGACATTTAAGCTTTGAACGAAGCCAGGTTTAAGCACCATCACAAACGAAGGGGACGATTATGTGTTATGTTTTGGGCGAAGTTTAATAGTATTAAGAGGAGATTTTTTAGAAAGTCGCGTATTTTTTGCGAAAACCGCTCAAAACTTAGCGACCAAGCCTTCGCGAAAAAATGCTCTGCCGCCATCTTCTGTTTTGAAAGTTTTCCAAAAATATTTGCGAAGAAAAACAGAATTTTACTGGATTTTTGGTTTTGTCATGAGGCAAAACATTGCTAAATATAAAGAAGGATAACGTGGTAAGTGTAATATCGTATTTAATGGACGTTATTTGAATTATTATTATGTTAATATGCACACGTATCTGACTCAGGAGTGAGCATATTTTAGCTGCAAAATTATCTGCTATTTTAAATTAATAATAAAACTGATTGAAAGCCACTGCTTTCGTCCTCTAGATGATGAGCAGCTTGTTCACAACTCGTTAATAACATAAGTACATGGGAAACGTTAAAGGATTTTGCATTTTTAAGGAAGATTTGAGTATTTGTAATTTTAAATCCGTTTACTTCAATTTACTGATTTTACAGGCATTCAGTTTTTTACTCATTTACAGGCATTCAGTATACAACTTCATGCCATACGCTATATAATCTGAAACGCCCTTTTTAGGAATGAAAATAAAATTTTCAGCCATATGTTTACTGTAAAGTTTTGAATTACACCAGCATCACGGATGCAACAATCTGGTAGGAAGGTTGCTGAACCAGGACTGGTCATAAAGCAGGGCCTGACAGTCAACTGAGGCAGGATGCGTTATTAGTAAAGACACCAGACAGGCTCAAGGAGCCAAGCATGTTGACATCAAAACAAAATTGGCTATATGGTCATAAGGGCCAAATATTTTATTTTTTTTCTTTGATAATTGCCTGGGGATTAACTCAGACCCCCCCCCCCCCCAGTAACCTGAAGTAAATCAATTCCTCTACTAGTTAACCATGAAAGTATTTTTTTATAGATCTCTGCGATATTACTATTACAATCTTGAAGATATGATTACAGTATCTGAAAACATCAACCTCATTCTGTCAGTGCTGGGTGACAAAAACCTGCACATTGTGGAATATTTTGTCTACTGTATAAAGTTATATACATTTTCATTATATTCACACAAGAATAGATTGTATCATAAATAATAATCTGTGATTTAATAAATATTCATTTTCATCTTTCATTTTTTGTTTTCTTTAATAGCCTGCAAGAAAAGATCTTCTTAGAAATTCTGATATTTTTGCACATTTATTATGATACACTGTATATGCATGATTTAAACTATGCCTGGCCTGGCAGAATTCCAATAAATAGGTCCCACCCACCCATGTGTCTATTTCCATGTGTTTAAAATGTGTTTTTATCATTTAAAATACAATGACCAAATTAATTTGAAAGGAACATGAGTCATGATTGTTGGTGTGGACAGTACCTGTTAATGGTAGCACGCAGACATAATTTGGTTGGTTTTAAAAATCATAAAAAACGGCCTAATCAATGAATAATGGTTTGAGTTGAAAATACCTTTTCTAGTTCAATTCTCTTCCAAGACTGCTGGACTTTATGGCATTTGTAAAATGTCACTTGAAAGTAATAAAATAATACAATACAATGTAACACAAATGGTAAATATTACATCATAACAGTAACATGGCTTTCATTCAATGTCAATTTTCTTTTCGGCGTCCACTTCCGAATGACTTCAAATTTGAACTGGATGTAGTTTGTAAAGTCATTTTGATTTTGAAATGCATTTCAGGATTGAGAAAAACATCCAGGCACACAAAAATTGAAATAATGGAAGGTTATTTGCAAATATTGCATCATAACAGTAACATGGCTTGCATTCAATGTCAATTTTCTTTTCGGCGTCCACTTCCAAATGACTTCAAATTTGAATTGGATGTAGTTTGTAAAGTCATTTTAATTTTTAAAGACATTTTAAGATTGAGAAAGACATCCAGGCACAAAAAATTTATATAAAGGAAGGTCATTTGCAAATATTACATCATAACAGTAACATGGCTTTCATTCAATGTCAATTTTCTTTTCGGCGTCTACTTCCAAATGACTTCAAATTTGAATTGGATGTAGTTTGTAAAGTCATTTTAATTTCTAAAGAAATTTTAGCATTGAGAAAGACATCCAGGCACAAAAAATTTATATAAAGGAAGGTCATTTGCAAATATTTCATCATAACAGTGACATGGCTTTCATTCAATGTCAATTTTCTTTTCGGCATCCACTTCCAAATGACTTCAAATTTAAACTGGATGTAGTTTGTAAAGTCATTTTGATTTTGAAATGCATTTTAGGATTGAGAAAAACATCCAGGCACACAAAAATTGAAATAATGGAAGGTTATTTGCAAATATTGCATTATATTATGAGTTGAACAATGCTTGGATTCAAAGTCAATTTTCTTTTCGGCGTCCACTTCCGAATGACTTCAGATTTAAGCTGGATGTAGTTTGTGAAGTCATTTTAATTTTTAAAGACATTTTAAGATTGAGAAATAAGAGCAAACACATAAAAAAGGGAATAATGAGGATTGAGGGCATATACCTCAATCTCATAACAAGTGGACCAACTGCCAAGTGTGCAGGACAATAGATATTTATTTCCAAAACACATTTGCATAATAGGACTTTTTCCTCATAATATTACAAATATAAGCTTAGGTGATTGTTGAAAAAACTAGTGTAGTAGGGCAATAAGATAAAACGATAGCTTGCCCCTGGCTTGCAATGTATAGATTGTCAGTATATAGTTGACACAGCGGTAGAAATAAAATTTTAAATTAAAGAACAAAATACAAGTAAAAATTAACAGTATATCTTACCTTGATCATCTCCAAAGTCCCGAGGTAAGTCCATTGTAGGTATTAAAATCTTCGCGCGTGTTGTGAACTGAATGACTGAACTTATTAAATCGCGTCGTCGAATATCGAGCCAATTTCACGCAATTTTTTATTTCCCTTTCTCTATCGATAATAAATCAGTATCCTAATATAACACATTTATTAATTAATTCAATTTTTTTCCATATAAATTACCATATACGTCTTTATTTTTAAATATTCGTAGTAGAACAAAACGATCACCGCTCTTTGACAACCGCCATGTTGGAAAAATTCATTGATAACGACGTCATGGGTTTTGAGAGCGTATTACGCACATAGAAAAAATTCTCCTCTTAATAATAATCCGCTTCGAAGGAGTGAGCTAGAATAGCAGAATTCACAATAAAACAAACCTTTGTTAGCAATGCTTTTCCTCCATCAGCTTTCATTTCTAAGTTATACACTGTAGAGAAAGTCTCTAGCACGTAGAAACTTGTGATTCTTCTCGAAGCCATGCAGTATCCAACCATTCACTTCAGATTCGGAATCCAAACTAAGCTCGTTGCTTTCTGGATTATCAATGACCTTCAATACAATCGTGTTTTCATCGAGACATGTACCGCCGTACTTGTAAAGCAGCAACAACTTTACCATTCCATGTTCAAGTAAGATTTTTTCCATTTCCATCTCATCCAACGACGTTTGCTCAAATCGAAGTAAAAATTCCTTCAATGGTGCATGTTCTACTAAATCCGGTACGTCATACTTCATTACTGTAACTTGATAGCCAACCTCAGTGAAAACGTTAAAGATAGATTGGTCAATTGTGTTACTATGCACGAACAACTTTGAAGTGGGGTGATAGCGCAGGATGGATTCGACGCAACGCCACTGATGCCAGTCCAACTCGCCAGCCTTTGTATCATCTCGGTTTGTGTTTACAAGAATCACGTGGAAAATTCGAGGATCATCTACATTTGTAAACCATTGTGGTGTCAGAGGCAGCATTCCAAATCTTCGCGCGCTTTCGTAAATGGCTTGGTTTTTACGGAGAACATACCACATTGAAGAAACCAATCGCATTCGGCTTCCTAAATTTGGATTCTTTGGTGGGTTAGCCCAATCAAATTCTTTAATTTTCTTTCTAATTTCACTAAATTTTAGTTTGTACGGATCAATAGAATGAAATAGCTCAAGAAGTCCCGTCACTCTCTCCGAAACCTTCGCGCTTCCTCCAGGCACACGCTTGACGTTGAAGAAAAGAACCGGCGTTCCCATAGCAACGCAGGGTAATGCCGCGTGAATCTTTTTCGTAATCACAAGTTTTGCTTTGGAATATTTCTCAAGGATTTTGTAAGCGTCAACGAAACGTTCTTGCGTCCACAATTTTACGTTTTGGCCATTTGAACTCTCGTGTTTCACGAATTTGGCTGTATTGATAATCGTACGTGGCAATAGTTTAACATACATCTTGGGGAGGTCAGTGATGTATATTGTATTGTTCTTTCTCTTGTCTAAGGGTGGAGGGTTCCTTATTCTTAGAAACAACGTAATGCAGCCTGAGAAAAATGACTGAACTCCTAATGATTCTAAAAATCGTCGAGTTACTACATCACGAGTGCCTATTGGGGCCCTGGATTTTAGGAAATCAATGGCTTCTTTTGACGGGGAAATAACTTCACGAAATCTCTTTTCTGTATGTACAGCAACCATAACAGGATCGATATTTTGAGGGGGTGGCCATCTTAATCTATCGTAGCCCCACCATGCATTGAAAAACACAGTGTGATTGCCGCGTGTATTGGGAGCTATTATGGTGTCTCTGTCCAGGAAAAAGTCAATGAACGGTAAGAATTGCATTCCTGCAATGCTTTGTATTTCATCACCAAGATTGCCAAAATTTCGCGGACCATGGTTGCCATCAAATGACAGAGTTCCAAAGTGATTTTCATCTTCGAATGGTATTCCTTGTCGCGCGTAAAGGTCACGTAAGCTTTTCGTATTCCGAATCATGCACCAACGTGTTTTATTTGGACAGCGTCCTGAGAATGCATTCCACACAGTATCTTGAAACAAGGGAGGTAATTCTCTCATGTTCCACGAACCCATGTTTTGAAGAAATTTTTCTATGCTTTTTTCGACTTCTTCATGTCTCGAGAGTAACGTTTTTTTCTTAAATAATATCTTCGCTTGGTGATAATCTTTTAATAACATACAAGGCGAATCCTGAGGCTTCCAAGTAGTTGAATCATTGAGTAGCTTGATCACTTTGTTTGAAGGTAAATAGAACGTTCCACCGTATTGCCAGAGATGAGCGAGACACAGAGCTTTGGTAAGGTACCGTTCGTAGTGAAGGCCAGTCAAAAATTTATACATGACATGGCGCTCGCCCCATTCCTTTAGCGGTGTCTTTCCCAGAACTTTCGGGACAACGAGAAGACTTCCAGTGATCATTGGATTCTGTAACTTCTTTATGGCGTTAAGGCACTTCGTTGTGCCACAATAAACATTAATAAATGTTCTAGTTTGTTTATTTATCGTAACAATGTTCTTAATAAATTCGTCTGAGGTTGGTTTGTTGAAGATCCAAGCTGTTGCGAGAACCTCACCGGGGTTCGCGCTGAATGGCAATTCGTCATTCACATTACGTTTAATCGAATATTTCTCACGATATGAAAAAACATACACAAATTTTGGCAACATGATAAGAGTGCACGTGATAAAGCAAGCTTTATACAATTTTCGTGTGTTGATTTTCAATAAACAAGGTATCGAGAACATGTTCGAAGTACTTTTTGCCTTTTGTGTGAAAAGATAGATGGCCAAACCAAAGAATACAACAAACAATCCGAAGACCATGTGCCACGTCATACTGAGGTTGAAATATGTAATGTTCGCTGTAATTACGAAAATACGTTTTGAGAAATTCAAAATGGCGTGGTTCAAACGAGATACGTTTTGAAGAACTGAAATTGAGGCAAGATTGTAAACACAATGAAAGGTAGAAGCAGCTACGCCTGTTTGCGATAAATTGAATAGTGGGAAATTTTCAAAAGTCAAACTAAGCATCTTCAATGGCAGCAGCATAAGTGTGCCGAAGAAGGACAACAAAAAATAGTAGTGAAAAGGACTTTCGTAACGTTTGCCGACATTTTTCAACGCTATGTTTCGAAGTGGAAAGGCAATGTTAGAAGCAACTGCTGCAATTATCCCAAAAATATTAAATGTGCTGTCCCATAAGACGAAAATACAAGTTCCAAAAGCCATTAGGATGATTGAAAATAATATTAAGATATTCATGTTTTGTTTTTTGACATTCTGGGATGACTTAAGACAATGGAGAAATATGAACATGAATATGGGTTCAGAAGATTTTACGACCTGAGTTGCACTTGAACTGACGAAGGTGTACGAAATATTGACAGAAAGGTGACCAAGGAGGTTGCCGAAAATCATAACGAAGTCGTTCCAATCCTGGAATTTTTTTATATTCAGGGATCCTCTCTCAATTATATATATCCATAATGTATAGTAGAGCCCGCTACTCCAACAAGAAATTGCAGAATCGTAAGGTCTAAACTTTTCATTTGCACGAAGAGTTTTTTGTCAATGGATTTTGCACCGCTCATTTTAGTTTTTGAATACAAAGATGTGAGTCCATTTGCAATCCATCACAAGACCACCAGTTTACAAGACCACCATTTACCTAAATTATACAAACTAAATAGTCGGGGCGATCGTCTCGAAAAATATTGAACTGAAATAAAATTTATCTTTGGGCATTATCTGTGGGAAATTTATTATTTAAAATCAAGCTTACAACTAGAGGAAATAGGAGCATGCCGTGTTTTATTCCGTTATCTTCAATATATTTACGCTATGTTTTTTCTAAACAGATACTTTGAAAAAGATATTTGGTTGAGTTTTTAGGCTTACGATCTGTATGCCGCGTTTCTGCGTTGAGTCGTTCCCGCGGCTGCGTTTATAAACACAACGATCATGCTAAAAATTTTAAATCCGCAGAATAACTAAACTAAATTTTAATAACAGTTTTAATAACATGAAACTTGTTGTGTTACGTACTATGGAAAGATTTATACTCTATTTTTATTGTCATAAGTCATAAGTTTTGCCTGAATACGTTAGTAGATGTTAGAAGTGTAAATTGGGAAGAATGTCCTGTTCCTCTCTTCTGTCACAAAGTGTCTTCATGCGCTTTGTAACCTGTGCGTTAATGTTACATTAGGTACATCTACAGGGTGTATAAAAAACAACGGAGCCCATCGTTTGTGTCTAATTATTTCTAAATTGCTGAAGCTTATAGCGTAATTTTGACTTATAGCGTAATGTTTTAAACCACATTCTTTTCTCTTTCGAACAAGCCGTAATTCGTATTTTTACTCCTAGTAACGTATGTGCTATGACAAATTCAGTAAAAGCTATCGATTTGAGATGCCTGTTCATGGTCGCTAGTTAAATTTTTTCGCTTATTACATAAATGGTACTTCTGTTAAACTTAATAAAACTTGTTATAAAGCTTTACAGAAGATAACGGACCGTTTACTTCAACAAAAACCTTAGATTTATGCCAAAATAATGATCGAAATCAGCGTTTTGTTTATCGGCGCGTGCATAATGTTGTCAAAATTGCATAGTGTTAATATTTACGAAGTCGATACAAGCTTGAACTACCCGTTTGTAGTGCACATAAAACTAGAAAATTTACTAAAACTTGTGTTCAGATAATCATATGTATTTGGCTTTAATTGGCGATTTCTAAAATAGATCATTTCCAATATTTTGGCGATTAAATACGTAAATTCCATCCGGCATAAATTCCACTTGCATCTCAAAAATTTGGTGCTCCAATCACTTGCACTCGACATAAAATTGCTCGCGCAAAGTTGTCGGTCAAATTTAACAAGTAACCCCTTTTTGGAAAGTTGTATGGCTATAAGCTTTAAAACAAATGTATACATGTATACACTGTTTGAAATATTTTCATTTAAACTGAGGACTCATTTTTTTTATACACCCTATATATACTTAGTCTATCTGTAATTTATTCGCAAATTGTGGCAAAATTATATTTTATATTACTATTAATATGAAGGAAAATTGACTTTGACAGCAGCTAGTGCATGCTTACAAGTTGCCGACCTACCGCTGAAAGATCCTAAACTGATTTCATGCTCACATACATCGGAGTAGAGACATTAGAATTGCGCTAGATCTAAAGAAACCAGTGCAAACAAGCATGCGCTGCAGTAAACTTCAGTTTTTTGTGTAATAGAATATTATAAGAATAGACAAAACGCATCTACCGACATCATCAAGAAAATATTTTGCCAGCTTATAAGCAATTCCGAAACCAAACTGTCCATACATAGGTACTCAGCTACCAATTAAGAAATATATATGTTATGTAAATAAAAACGCACGTAATATATATAAGTAATAATATATAGATATAACATATATAGATATAACATATATATATATATATATATATATATATATATATATATATATATATATATATATATATATATATATATATATATATATATATATATATATATATATATATATATATATATATATATATATATATATATATATATATATATATATATAGTAATGTGTAGATTGATCACACAAGTAAAAGTATATATAAAAAGTTTGTTGTGGAAACGATGAAGATGGAATAAAGGATATCATTAAATAACACTCATTCTGCACAAACGTTTTCGCTTTTATTAGAAGCTCCTCAGGTGCTGAATACTTAGTTAGAAATGGTTTGATATCCTATTTACAATGTATAGTATTTCACCACTACGTCACTACACGTGTGGTGTTAGGTTACTGCTAATTATTTACATAAATATTTCACACAAACCTCTAGTTATATAAAAAAATGTCTTACACAAAGTTGTCATAGTTCTAGTTATATAAAAATATTTTACACAAAGTTGATATTTAACATGAATTTAAGTCCGGTTGGAGTATAGTAATAATGTCTCTTTCCTTCAACTCTCTTGTTAAGCGGCTTGAATGACTGTCATATTGATAAATGGGCATGATCTGGAAGTTGCCATTGCTGCACCTTCTTATGTGCTCACTTACCGCTAAGTGGCTATATTCTTCGTGATTTATTTGCTGTCTGTGTAGCGTTACTCGCTGGCGGAGGTTTTCTGTTTGACCAACATAAAAACTTCTGCATTTCGCGCAAATGAGGATGTATATAATGTTACGCGATTTGCAGTTCATTGAACATTTTACATGCCAAGTCTTCCCGTTTTTCAATTTGATGTCGATTCCGGTCATTATTATTGCACACGTGCCGCATCTTCGTTCTCCGCATTGTGTTACAGTGTTGGAAGTTCTCTCGGAAACAAATCTGGCTTGTGTTAGTTGTTTCTTTAGGTTCTTCGGTTGGCGTCGACTGACAATTAATTTCGTATTTTCTAGTATAGGCTTAATTTTTTCTGAGTTTTTTAGGAATTGCAAGTTCTGTTTTATCCTGTTGATTATTTGCGGGTTGTTGGGATTGTGTGTTAAAACTAGTGGAAGGGTCTTTGTGTTGCTATTTCTGTTCTTTGGTGCCCGAAGTTCTTCCTGTGAGAGAGATGTGGCTTTTTCCACTGCTTTCGTGATTAGGCTTTTAGGATAGTTCTGTTGTAGTAGAAAGTTCTCGAGTTCGTTAAGTCGTTTGGTTTTTATATCTGCGTCGGACACAATACAACATATTCGGCGAGCCAGACTGTAGGGAATGTTGGTCTTTGTGTGTTTCGGGTGACATGAGTTAAAGTTGTGGTATTGGTTGAAATAGCAACACAAAGACTCTTCCACTAGTTTTAACACACAATCCCAACAACCCGCAAATAATCAACAGGATAAAACAGAACTTGCAATTCCTAAAAAACTCAGAAAAAATTAAGCCTATACTAGAAAATACGAAATTAATTGTCAGTCGACGCCAACCGAAGAACCTAAAGAAACAACTAACACAAGCCAGATTTGTTTCCGAGAGAACTTCCAACACTGTAACACAATGCGGAGAACGAAGATGCGGCACGTGTGCAATAATAAAGACCGGAATCGACATCAAATTGAAAAACGGGAAGACTTGGCATGTAAAATGTTCAATGAAATGCAAATCGCGTAACATTATATACATCCTCATTTGCGCGAAATGCAGAAGTTTTTATGTTGGTCAGACAGAAAACCTCCGCCAGCGAGTAACGCTACACAGACAGCAAATAAATCACGAAGAATATAGCCACTTAGCGGTAAGTGAGCACATAAGAAGGTGCAGCAATGGCAACTTCCAGATCATGCCCATTTATCAATGTGACAGTCATTCAAGCCGCTTAACAAGAGAGTTGAAGGAAAGAGACATTATTACTATACTCCAACCGGACTTAAATTCATGTTAAATATCAACTTTGTGTAAAATATTTTTATATAACTAGAACAATAACAACTTTGTGTAAGACATTTTTTTATATAACTAGAGGTTTGTGTGAAATATTTATGTAAATAATTAGCAGTAACCTAACACCACACGTGTAGTGACGTAGTGGTGAAATACTATACATTGTAAATAGGATATCAAACCATTTCTAACTAAGTATTTAGCACCTGCGGAGCTTCTAATAAAAGCGAAAACGTTTGTGCAGAATGAGTGTTATTTAATGATATCCTTTATTCCATCTTCATCGTTTCCACAACAAACTTTATATATATATATATATATATATATATATATATATATATATATATATATATATATATATATATATATATATATATATATATATATATATATATATATATATATATATATATATATATACAAATAGTGATACAAGTAGCGTAATATTAAATGAAATATAATCATTATTATATATATATATATATATATATATATATATATATATATATATATATATATATATATATATATATATATATATATATATATAGTGATACAAGTAGCGTAATATTAAATGAAATATAATCATTATTATAGATGAACTTACCAATGGCTGGCTCGTGGTTTCTTTACCGTGCGCTTGGCGTTACCTTTAATGGTATGCGACAAAACGGGTGTCACAGTTTGATACAACCAGTAACCCACTTATGACCTTTTCAGAGAGAATTAAAATAAAGAGAATTAGCTATGAATCTAAGCAATATATTTTCATGAGTTTAGCAGAGACAAATAGAAAATGCCACGCTATGTTGAAGATGGTATAACAGAACTTCATTTATTAACAGCAGTTTGGGGAAAATATATTTCAAACCAATTTCACAACGAAGTACTGGGTCCAGTGGTGGTGAACTGCAATAAACTATAGATTGTTTGGGGGAACATGTTTGAATGCAGCTCCCGTTGGATTTTATCTCTTCCTCATTTAGTGAAACTTTCCCTACATTTTAAACTATCTTATTTTTTCTTTTAGTTTGAAATTTCCATTTTGTCATCCTAAACACCCGTGGATAGATTGCGATTCGGTGATAGATCGTGGATAGATAGCGGTTTTCCTTTTGTTTTTTGTTTTTCATATAAAAATGCCTACGTTTCATAACAATAACATCTTCGCTCGCCACTCTGGTCTCTAGACCATGTACGCATAAAGAAAACTTAATACATAATTTTTTTAATATTCTTGATGTCAAGCTGAGCAGAAACTTTCACATCACATGACGCAGTTTATCGTGTTGACTTCCATTAGACTTGTAAAGACAATAAAATCCCAAAGGCTAGGCGTATAAAATATCTGACTATGTTTTCCTGACGTGCAATATTCATGCACGTCAATTTTAGCTGTACAGAAACATTCGTCGGTTGTTTTCATAAGATAATAAAATAATGAAAAATTGCCTACGGTTCATAACAATAATGTCCGCGCTCGCCACTCTGATTTCCATACCGAGTACACATTAAGTATGGCGCCTTTGAATTTTTTTTGTTCTTACTTGATATCACGCTGAGAATATCTTAATGCGAGGAAAAATGATATCTTTTACTTTAAAATACAGGGTTTTCAATTTAAATACACTTGTTAACATTGTGCGGTTATATCTTTATTGCGGCAAAAGTTCATGAAGACAGACAGCTGTTTATACCAGACACACGAACTGTTTATATAAATGGCACCAGCATGCAACGTCAAGTTGAAATGAAGGAGTTGGGGTTGAGGTGTGAGCAGCGAAAATTAGAGAGGCAAGGTGAATAAAAAGTGAATAACTAACAAAATTTTCATTATTATAAACTTGCAGAGAAATACAACTACCATGCACACGTAGCTACGTATCAGTAGTTCAAACTAGTCTCTGGTAGCAGACGCCTTTGAGACTTTGGCCATGTTTTGGTTTTCATATTTTTGCTGTTTGTTCTTGACACAGACAGAAATGTCGCCAGGTATTGTTTATATTTATATACCAGAAGAATTATCCGAAGAATATTTTGAGCAAGTTTCTTCAGGTTCTGAGGTAGTTTCAAATAAACGCCAGCATCCATGCAAAAATATTCCATTGGGCCATATCAAAAACAAACAAAGATTTTAAATAAAGTGGCTACCCCCTATATATTATTATGCGCTCTGATAATATATAATTATATGCTCTCGAAAACATCGTGTTTTTCAACCTCGTTCCCAGGGCCATTTTCCTTTTTGTCATTGGGACGGCGGGAAAGGCCCTGGCGTTGGCTGAAATTTACACCCCAAATTTTGGGGTGTAATTAATTGAGATTTATCTGATTAATGTTAATTATATGCACATTCGTTTCGGAAATCGAAGCAGCGGTGATTGCACGAACAAACTTGTTTACATGGAATATGCTATCAATGTTCAGTATTAAGGGGTTTTAAAAGCTTCTCTAAACAAGTAAAAACATGTAGAAAGTTTTATTAAAAGCAATTACATGTGGCATTTAACAATAATTTTCCTAGTTTGAAACTGAAGCAGGTCAATGTTTTGAATATTTGTTGCAAGGATTCGATGTGTTGTCGATCTTCCGACTGGCTGTGGAAAGTCGCAGTGTTTCAGCTTTTGCCAGATTTTCTGCCAGTCAAGTCGTGCCAGAATATCGTTATTGTAGTCTGTCCTCTAACCAGTATAATTGAAGATCAGGTTAGTGCTCTGAAATTGATTGGGATTCCAGCAGATTTTTTGCCAATTATAAAAGACAATTCATCACTTTGCAATGCAGATTGTTTTTTCGAGCGTAAGGAATATCGCGAGAGCGAACAAACTTCTGTATGAAATATTCTGTATGGTACTTCTGTACTAATGTTTTTTAACAAAAGCTATACATTTTCTGCATAGTGCATAACATAAGTATAACATTGTAGAGATAATGCGACTTAGTGCAGCTTAGGGCGACTTTTGGCGACTTAGAGCGACTATAGGCGACTTAGGGCGACTTAAAGCGATTTTGGTCCCAAAGCTGGCCTTCGGTAGTACCAATATGAAACTTGATGCGGTGGATGGGTATTTTACTACTTAAAAGAAAAGTAGAAACTCGGCGTCTTGAGCTAAGGCCCTTCGTGAAGAGTTAGTAGCGGGTATCGGGAAAAATCATGGGCTTTTGTACTAAGATTATGAAAGCATCACTTGACAACAAATAAAACAATCAGATGGATTTGATAGATTACGGCAAAATATCTGACTATGTTTGGTGACGCGCAGTGTTCAGGTCAATTGTCCACCAGGAATTATAATTATTCAGAAAGAGTCTTCGGGTTTTTTCATAAGATATTTACTGAGTTGCCTACGTTTTATATCAATCATGTTTTCCTGGTTAGCGACTTTGAGGTTTTACTCGCTGGGGTACTATGCCCGCGAGTGTAGGTTTCGGTGCGTTAGTCAATAGTGAATCACCAATGTCGGATTTTCGTCGATAAGCACGAAACAGAATATTAATTAGCTGCCAATTTTTACCCAAATTTTCTTATAAGGATCCTGCCAAATTTCACCCAAATCTCATCCATGAAGAACCCTAAGTTTTGATGAAAATTCAAGAATTTTGCTAAAAAAGCCAAAGCTACTGTTTATTTTAACCAATATGAATCATTGGCATGAATATGTTTTCATCCTTTTAAAACTGTTTTTCAAGGCATTGTGGATTCAACTTATCAATCAACTTTATTTCACACGTGTAAAATAAGAAATTGACAATTTAGATTGTATAAGATAATTATACATACAAAAGACTGACAGACACATAAGTTAAAGTTAATAAAATTAAAAAAAAAACGTGTACAGTGATCAAAGTAGCATAACGCTTTCGAATTGATCACTGTATGGGTAAATCACATCAAATTAATGAATACGACGGCTGCATAATAGATCTCACAAGGTATTTATGTCTGCGAAGAAAGAGGAAATTGAGTATATCGCTTTTTAAAAATAAATTCTTTTATGTAATTAGGAGTTGTTTCCCATATTTTTGACGATGCAAATCGAAAAGTAAAGATTCCATAATATGCTCCGATTTTTGACCTTCTGAAATTTTCATTTTTAGCAAATCTGGTAGAGCACGAATGTTGAGATGAAGCAGTGGAGATTGTATTTATGAAAATAATTGGTACATTATTGATTTTGTTTATCAGTTTATAGGTAAACACAGCTGTTTTTAATCTAAAGATATTGTCTATTAATTTTTAGTATTGAAAGAATTAGGTTCATGTATGTTATAGGATTTTCTCTTTTGGAAGCAAAGTACATATTCTTTACACATTTATTTTGACATACTTGTATTTTATTAAGTTTTGTAACATAAGTATTACCCCAACTCATCAGCCCATAATTTAAATATGGATAAATTAGGGGATAATATAATTGTTTAAGCGTTTTCAGATCCAGATAATATCTTAGTTTATTAATTATATTATTCATGTATTTTCAGCAATTTTATTATTAACATGTTTAATTTGATAGTCCCAGTTAAGATTCTTATCAATATAAATACCAAGATATTTGATAAAATCACGTTTTTCAATATTTTCAATCTGTATACCTCTAACTTTTTTGTTAGAATTAGTAATAAGCATAAAATTTGTTTTCTTCAAATTAATTGATAGCTTATTAGTAGCACAGTAGCGAAATAATTTTTCTATTTCAATATTCATGACACTTTCAACTTCATGAATAGATGAATTAGAATAAAATACGTTAGTGTCATCTGCAAATATTCGGAATTGGAGTTTTTTAGAACAATTAGGCATGTCATTTATATAAATCAAAAATAGCAAAGGAAGCAAGTGTTGAACCTTGGGGAACACCACAAGTCATTGTCAGCATATCCGAGTCACTTTTTCCTATCCGTACATACTGTTTCCTATTTGTTAAATAACTCTTAAAGGCTCCGTATCAAAGTCTTTTGAAAAATCCTAGAATAATCCACACGTTACTCTTTCTTATCAATTGCGGTTTTTAATGAATCTGTAATTTCAAGTATTGCTTGTTCAGTCGAATGACCTTTCCTAAATCCAAACTGATATTCAAAAAATATATTGTTTTTGACAAGATATGATTCAAGTTGATTATAAACAATTCTTTCCAATATTTTTGAAAAAGCTGAAGGAACAGATATTGGCCTATAATTATTTGGATTTGTAACAGTACCAGATTTATAAATAGGTGTGATTCTTGAAATTTTCAAGATGTCTGGAATAATGCCAGTATTAAACGACTCGTTGTAAATATTTGTAAATACAGGTGAGATTATCATTCTTAGCATTGCATTGGGAATATCAAGAGATGCTTTATTCTTATTGAGAGTTAAAAAATGATTTAGTCTAAATTCAAGAATGAATTTGGAGATGTACTAATGCCAAACATAGTTAATAGAGCTAGATGGTTTGGAAACTCATTAGAACTACAATATAAGTCATTATCTATGTTTTTGTTCTGGTTTATGCAGGAATGCATGAGGTCCTTCGTCATCACGTGCGCATTGTCTTTTCCCCTAACTAACCAATAGCAACGTTTTAGGAAATTTAGCCATCCGCGACTTGAACAATAGGGTAATTTAAGAATTCCTATTGGTGGATTTGGCAAAAACACAATACACACGTGACGATGAAGAACCATATTTTTGAATAAACGTTGACCAACATAGATAATGGGTTGTATTGTTATTCTAATGAGTTTCCAAACCATCTACTCTATTAACTATGTGCCAAATAAATCCTGTTATACCTTTATTAGCTGACATCTCTAGCTGGCCCGACAAGTCAGAAATACAAAGACAACGATGTAGTTAAATGTATAGCCTTTAAGAAGTATTGTTATTTAGTAATTGTATGAAATATATACATAATTATGCATGACATTTTAATGAGATATAAACTCAAACGGTTTGTGCCGGCGTAGGTAGTGACAATAACGTAGGTAGTGACAATAATTTTTTTTTCGCACCATCACGCGTTAGCATGCGCATGCACGCAAGGCGCTCTGCCGAAATTGCTATATTCTGACCACAAAAACTCAAGATTGGATTACAATTCATTGGAAAGTTGAAGATAAGATTACAATCCATATTATTGTGAGGTTTGCGAACAGTTTCTGTATTCTTACTTGACTTAATAAGGCTCGACCTATCGTGATTTTGGTGTGTTTCAATTGCAATTGAGATAAATTTCGTCGACATTACGCACGCCTAAGCGTGATACGCCAGACTGTTTGCGCGCAATTCTTGGGGTTGTTGCCATTTTTGTCACAAATGAAATCGATAATAAATTAATTTTATTTGAATGACGTTTCGATGTCATCTTTCATAATTTTCAAGTTCATTTAAAGTTTGTTACTACTTGTGTGTAAAAAATGTATGGCCTTCATAATCAAAATGTTGCCATTTTCGCGCGCAAAAGATTTACGAATAATTTACGAAATGGTTGTTTTCAACTATAAATATCGCGCCAGTTTGTTGAAAGTTGTGATTGGGATTCTTATGTTCATTTCAGTTACTTGGTAGCCTAAAAGATCGAAAGCTGAACTTGTGCCATTCGAAGAAAGAGCCCCAACTTCGCCTGAAAGCTGCAATGAACGGCGCACATTAAAAGACGTCTAAACGGATATTTTATATTTAGACTTCGCCAAAGCATTCGATTCGGTTGATCATGGCATTCTCCCTGCAAAACTAAGATCGTATGGAGTGAGTGGAAACTTGCTGAATTGGTCAATTGGATTACCGACAACCTGCACGGCCGTGTTCAGAGAGTCGTCGTAGATTGTGTAGCCTCTGATTGGGCTTCTGTAACATCTGGTGTTCCTCAAGGAAGTCTACACGGTCCTATATCCTTTTCGCTATCTGTATCAACGGTTTCCCTAAAGTTGTATCTGATACGTCACAAATAGCACTGTATGCTGATGATTCCAAAACATTACAAGAGCATATGCAGTCTCAGAAACTGTGAAAGCTTGCAACAATCCCTAAATCGTCTGGAAGCGTGGAGCCTAACAACAACATTGGTTTCAACGCATCGAAGTGTAAGGTGATGACAGTAACCCGCTATCCACTATCATAAGCAATCCACTATCTTTTCATTACCATATTGGCGATACAACACTGGCCCATGTTTGAAAAGAAAAAGACCTCGGATGTTTCATTGCAAATCATCTCACGTGGGATCAGCAAGTCCTCGTTGTGGTGTGCAAATTAAACAAAAGGCTTGGACTCTAACGTAGGACATGCCCGTCGCTGACCAACACGAAAGTGCGGCGTTCCTTGTACCTCTCCCTAGTGAAGTGCAACCTCGATTACCCTACTCAACTCTGCCACTCACTTCACCGAAGATCCAAATTGAAAATGTCCAAAGAAGGGCATCGAGGTAGATCCTGAAGCAACGAAAAGAAGAACAGCCGTACAAGAACGGACTGGTGACCTTGAAGTTACTGCCTTTATGTTATGACCGCGAAGTAAGGGATTTGGTTTTCCTTACAAGGCAATGCCCGGGCATGTAAAATTGGACGTAAATAACTTTGTCTCCTTCGTAACTCACGGACGTACTAGCTAGGTAAAGCGAAGCGAGAACTTTAAAGACCCCGATGTGCAGAACAAGTACCTTCCAAGCATCATACTTCAACCGTATAGTTAAGCTCTGGAACAGTACTATGATCAATAGAAAGGATTTATTCAATAAAAAAGACAATTACAAAAGTAGAATAAAAGTAAGTTAAGTAATATTCACTTATTTTAAAAAAATGTTAAGAAGAACGTAGACTGTTCAGTATATAGTCAGTATAAAAACTTAGAACTCAAATATCTTTGTCCTACGTTAAGAAGGGCCTTCTTGAACCTCGTTAACATAGTAGAGCAGACTTAATTACTATGATCGATTCCACTTCTCGAAGCTTTTCCAGCTTATCAATGTTTAAAGCGTTTGCTAAAGACATGTTTAGTTTAGAGCTGAACAGAACCTTTAATGTGGACATGACATGCACATAGAGTTTAGTGCGGGACTGCTCTTGCCATAGGTCGTAGAGTTAACTAGTTATTCAGAAGTAAAGCTTTTAAATAAGAACGGATGATGATGTTTCGTGTGTCAATTTAATTAAATACTGTTGACTAACTCTAATCATCATTCGCTCCTATTTGATTATTTTTCTATTTTTATTGTTTTCATAGTTTTATAATACACAGTTATAAATACCTGTTATTACTTATTAGAGAAGGGAGGCGCCTTGCATGGGATTTCTATATAGTCTCGTTCGCACCTAACTTTCCTTTTAGGCCAGTTGATATTGTACCAATTATTTTATTTGTAATTTATGGCATTAACTCTTCAATTGGCTATCATATGTTTGTGGTACCATGTAGCATGCGTATCACTATAGCCTCAGCGAGTTAACTCTCTTTTGAGCCGTTTTTTTTGTTTTTTCTTGTTTTTAATACGCTTACTTGAGTTAGGCTGAAGAAGATCTTAATGCGAGGAAAATAATATCTGTATGTTAAAAAATACACGGTTTTGCATTTAAATACAATTGTAAATAATTATATTGATGTTTTTAACTTCGTTGTGCTGTAAAATCAGTCACGCGGCGAACGTTCGTCAGGACAGACAGCTTTTGATGCAAGATGGACAAAATTTTTTTATAAATGGCACCGATATATAAAATATCAATTGAAGCTGAAGTGGTACAATGCAAACACTACGGTGGTCACGTGCATAAGAAAATAAAGTCATCCAATTACTGCACTAGCTACACACATATTCTGGCTTCATTTTCTATAAATTACATATTTTTGTTAATCTAATTTGCTAACTATACCTGATATGGAAATATGTGAGTGTTCCAAGTGGTTGAATCGTAAAGTTAATAAAACATGGTTGACTTCATGAAAATAAAATGAGTGTAAATTGCCAACATAAGCTAATGCACAAGAATAGCAATAGCATAAGGCAAACCAAACCAAACAAAGTTACGGTAACTTACACTGTACATAAAACACAACAAGCAGCAGGATAATCATGGCATAAAACATGGTAGCCGCAAACTGAAAATCCTGTAAAGCTGCGACCGTACAATTGGGCAACGCCATTGTTGGCCATATGAAAACATAAAAAACTGCTCCAGCCAAATATTGTGTTAAATTATACTGAAAAGTCGTATAAAAACAGCTAAACTATACTGCTCCGACCCTTGAAGGCCATGTCAAGCTCGGTCTGCGCATTGGTGCTAATCGTAACGAAGGGGGCCCGCAGATATAAACATGGCCTAAAATTAACATCTTACCCTAAGGTAAGTTTACCCAATGCAACGTATAATATATAGAGAAGGATAAATAACATCTGCATGTACAAGATTTGCAATCGCGAAGCATGTACAGGATGTGTAACATTAGAGTTGTAACATTAACATTAGAGTGAACGACACTCAGTTTCACAGGGACTGACAATGGCAGACAGGTTGTTGTCGCCGCGTATCCAGCCCTGAGTGGCCAAACATACTAAGCTACAACCCAACACACGTTGGGACAAAAACCTCCGAAGAGGACAAAAAACCTCCGAAGAGGACATAATAATATATAAACCCAACAAAGTGAGACATAAACCTCCGAAGAGGACAGAATAATATATAGACCCAACAAAGTGGGACAAAAACCTCCGAAGAGGATATAATAATATATAAACCCACTAAAGGGAAAAACTGTGGCGAGAGAAATATGGAAGCACATCCTGGATATGAGAATGGACCTCGATTTCTTGAAAGTAACGAATTTAAACGTTCTCATTTGTTTAGGAAATATGAGAACCAATACTAGTTTTCACAGGGACAGGCAAGGGCTAACATTTTGTTGTCGCCGCGGGTGTCCTGCCTCTGAGTGGCCAAACAAAAGCCCGTATAGTGGGGCGTAGATATAAAAGCCCGCATAGTGGGGCGAACATATAAAAAGCCCGCATAGTGGGGCGTAAACATAAAAAGGCCGCATGGTGGGGCGTAAATATAAAAAGCCCGCATAGCTGGGGCCTAAACATAAAATTCGTACTGTAGTGATAGAAAAAGTCTTGTAGATATAATAATTATAACATGCGTAGCGCGTATAATATAGCTCCACGATAGCTGCAATATAGCGCATACTGGCCGCTTAAATTAAAATGCACCCCGTCTGCTAGGAAGGGAGAAACAACTAGTGTGGAAAAAACCTTGGTGTTTCCAGCAAATTGCTTGTGACAAAGGCTCATGCACTACGCGCGTATATTGGTTCAAAAGCGCGGCTTTGCCATTTAACTTTGCGTTATGATGTGCGTGGTGTTTGAACGTTGCACGTGGGGCAACTTGGCACCAAATAACAAGACGCACGGAATATTCTGTTGTTAAAAGCTGGACCAGTTAGTAAGGTAATACCGTGCAAACCGCGATCAGAAATGAAATAAATAAACTTACTTGGCGAGATACTTTCAAAGTTTCTTGAACAGTCGTTGTTCGTCTGTTGAGTTCATCGACGACTGCTTTAGTCTCGTATGCATGTAGCTTTATAATAACTGTCCATAATACTCTAGGCTCCTCTTCGCCGGATATTATGATATATATATATATATATATATATATATATATATATATATATATATATATATATATATATATATATATATATATAAATAAAGAAGCAGAAGCCGTAATATTACCTGGTACAACCCTCCCTTCACCTCAAACGTCAAAACCGACATCGGGCATAAGTTCCTTAAAGCAATCGATGAATCATTTCCAAAAAACCACCCGCTAAACAAAATATTCAACCGGAACACACTGAAACTAAGCTATAGTTGTATGCCGAATGTCCAGAGCATCATCTCGTCGCACAATAAAACCATTCTGCGCAAAGAAGCCAACAAGAACACCATCACAGAAAGAAATTGCAATTGCCGCGCGAAAGATGCCTGCCCACTGCAAGGAGAATGCCAGACAAAGGCAGTAATCTACCAGGCCGCAGTGACAAACAAAGCTACGAAAGAAGTTCAAACCTACGTTGGCCTTACTGAGAACACTTTCAAAACCCGCTACCTTAACCACACCAGCTCCTTCCGTAACAAAACCAAGAGAAACGCAACCGAACTAAGCAAGCACATCTGGAAATTAAAAGATTCCAACACCTCGTATACCATTAACTGGAAAATCATTAAGAAATCACAACCATACTCTAATAAAACCAAACGCTGTAACTAATTATGTATGTCCGAAAAATTTATCATCATATGCCACCCCGAACTAAGCTATCTCAACAAACGTAACGAACTCATATCCACATGCCGACACCGGAAGAAATTTCTACTACGATAACACTCTCACCAGGACATGTAACATGATCGAATCATTTAATTATGCATCCCTTGTACATATATTCCGTTGCGCTGTTGTAATATTATATCATTTACCTGATGAGTGTGGCAAGTTCAACACTTGCCATACGAAACAGTCCTGTAGTAAATAAAATTTCGATGAAGTAACTTGTGTTTCTCATCTTGTGTTATATATATATATATATATATATATATATATATATATATATATATATATATATATATATATATATATATATATATATATATATATATATATATATATATATATATATATTGTCAATCCAAAAATGCGTTGGCGTTTCAAGTCCTTTTAAAGTCCGTGGTTAGTATCTGTATAACAACCTATAATTATATGTTGGTGTGTATTGATTTCATGATTTTACTATCACGTCTACACATCGTGGCTTTTTTTAAAACACCGTAGTTTTAGTATTTGTTTATACTGTATTATACGGCATTCCATTTTATCAAAGGTATTACGTGAGTGCTTGAAGATTAGTTTTTGCAACAAAAAATTGATATTATGGCCTGGACGACACTGCTTCCACACAAGCAGATTTGTTTGAAGTTTGAGTGATTTGGGAATTCTCAACGGCGTTGTCATTCTCAACATGACTAAATGCTAAATGAAGTAGAATAGCATGCTTCTGCTTTTGATCGGAGATGGCTGAAGCATGAATGTAATAATCTAACGATTTCGTCCATTTGTCCCAACGTTGCGCCAACGAACTTGTTTCAGTTACAGAAAAGGGCGGAATTGCCGGTAAATCGAGAACTTTAGCCATTCCGTATAAACAAAATCGATCAACAGCAGTACTTTACTTCATCCTTGTCGCCGATTACAGTGTTTAACTTTCTTTATCGTTTGCCTTTTCTCTTACACTCCTTCGCCTCACAAAAACTCACATAAACTCTCCCTCGTGTTCTATCACATGACTGTTACATCACGGACACTACACGCCGAATTTGGACAAAGTTGAGGTTTTACCCCGTCGATTCTTAAACAGCTATGACCTACTTAACACTTAATTAAAACCCGTTGGGAATGTGCCTAAAACCATCATATCTGAACCGACTTAAGTATTGCGAAGGATTTAAACGAGCATCGGTGTAAACAGCGGAGTAAAGTGGCGAATTTGGCCAAATACGTCAATTTGCATGAAGTATGTACATTTAAAATTACTATTTCAGTCACAAAAATATTGACTATTGTACACAAAACAATAAATATATATTTTAAATAAGACTTAATTATGTTTCTATCGAAAAAATTTAGAAAAAAATGTAATTTTATTCCTCTGCTGTTTATATGAAGGTGTACTACATAAATTGACATTTGACCACAAGTATTGCGTGCTCATTTTCTTGTGAAGTATGAGTGCTAGACATTTCTCACTTACCAATGACCACTCCTAAAAGCACCATCTCTGAATCACATAAGCACCTCAGAATAACCTTAGCTTTTATGGTCTAGTAGATAGCACTATGGCAAAAGCGTTGTTTTTAGGTGTGGTGAGTTTGGTATGTTAACGTTCGCCCCGGATTGGTGTTCGAGCAGCGTTGCCATGTTGACCGTCATGGTCAACTTACCCTAAAACAGTTGAGATTATCTGTCCTAAATGAAATGCATACAAACTCATATACAGGTCCTAGACTAATATATTGTAGTATATGCATACGTGCGTTGTGAAATGCTTATATACGAGTGAGGTGAATATATCTCAATACAAAACAACTACCATTGACAACACTATTGATATCACTCAATTCTTATTTTGACATATTGTTTGTCTAACTCTTTTAGTATTCGTCCCTTCTTTTTACATTTTTACCGTTTGCAATATAATACTTAGTTATCATGTATATACAAATACAACTTATGTTTATTCCTTATATATAGCTCTGATGATGTTGCGATGTAGCGACGAAACGTTAGCAAATTAAATTTAATATAAACTTGAATTGTTTGATATGTATGCATTTAGAATTACTTGCTGGGCATTAATATTCATATTCAGATTACGTTTTCCGCTTGGTATTTCAATTGCTACCATTGACAACATATGTTGCGAGGGTTTTAAATTCGTCTTATAAATTAGTAGTGGTAGTATTTATTAGCCACTCCCCAAAAGGGCTTTTTAGTGAACTATTACAAGTTTGAAACATTACTTAATCATTATGGTTACTATTTTTACAAAATTATTCCAGTTTATTAACATGCTATATAAAATATTAAAATGCTAAATAAGTTCTACTATATTTAAAATCAAGAATCTAGAAATTTGTTCAGTAAAATTGTCTTAAAGGCAAATGGCAACAAAAAAATTTATTGTTTCATTTGAAAAAGACTCTAAAACAATAAATAGAAGTCTACTGCAAAATTTTTATATCTGTTTTACTTCGGGAGATATTCTGACCTAAATCAACGAACTGTCCGCCATTTTGGATTAATTTTTCACCTCATTAACAATGTTTTGGTGACGTCACAACAGGGATAAGCCTGTTGAAAATCCTCCTAAATACCTACCAACAATCAAATATTGTTTTAAAACTTCTCAGTTCGTGCTGAAATCCGAAACACTTGTCGTACATGCGGTTATGAGAGCATATTAACCATCGTGTGGTAAGAAAAAAAATCGCGTGATCCCAGTTGTGACGTATCGTGCATATCGACAAATATCAAAGATGGCGGACAACTAAAGATTTCCAGTCAAAATATCTCACCAATTAAGACAGATATAAAAATTCTGTAATGGACTCCTATATATTGTTTCAGAGTCTCTTTCAAATGAGACGATAAAAAAATTTGTTGCCATTTTCCTTTAAATTGTTTTTTAAAAATTGACAGGTTTTCCTTTTGGATGTTATTTTCACTGCTATAGTTCCACAGATTAATAGCTCTAACTAAAAAGGATCGCTGTCCTGTGCTCGTTCTGCAGAGTTGTTGTTTTTTCTTGCCAGATGATTGAAATCTGGTACTATATCGATGTGTTTGCTCACACATGTTTATAATCTTGGAACACAGATAGGATGGTGCTCGACCGTTCATACATTTGTAAGTCATGATCGCATCATTTAATACCAACTTATCAGATACTGGAAGCCATTTCAGAGCTTTCAACGTTGGAGTTATGTGTTCAAATTTCTTCTTATTGTCCACAATTCTAGCAACAAAATTCTGTACTTGCTGTAATTTGGCAACATTTCTCTTGGTTGTGTTTGACCAAACAGTGGAACTAAAGTATAATTTGCTGAAGATTAGTGAGTTGAGAATAGCTTCAATGTGTTCTTTGTTGAACAAATGCCTAACTCTGGAAATCTGACATAATGAATAATTGCAACATTTTACCACATTATTTATGTGCTCTTCAAAGGTGAGTTCTCGATCCAAGGTTACACCAAGATCCTTTACTGACTTATCTGGTATAAGGATCTCTCCCAGAAACTGGATGGACAGATCGTCTAGCAGATTCTTTAATAGTTGTCGCCATGTCGCGTTGTTGGGGACTGCCTCCTTTTGTTTCGCCCAACAACTTAAAATCACGATCACACAATATACGTTTAATAAAGTGTAATGTAAAAGTTCACAGGTCACGTTGACATTAGATTATACCGTATCTGTTATATGGTATCCGGTTACAATCAATAAGTTTACTAGCGAACTGTTGTTCTAAGCTAACGTTTGATCCAACGATCTTCCTCTAATAGTTTTTCTAATGTGTTTAACTATCATTTACAGGTTATATTTATACTAAATTATTGAGCAGTCATTGTGGTTTCTGACGCAAGTTCTCTACGGAAAATATGCAAACTCACCAAGTCTCTACGCATAAGTTCCGACTGCGCCTTAGATAATCCGTTGCTATGTCATGTCTGTGTGTACGTTACGAAGGCCCTAGATTATTGCGATGCATTTTCGTTCCCACATTATGCACGTAACGTTTACGCTAATTTGACTACATATCTATATGCTAACAATGATTATAATATTCGATTACTATATATACGCGAATTCTAAATGATTATATAATGTCTAATGTTCCTTAATAATAAACTCGAAAGTCTCCGACAGCGTACCAAATATAATAAACTTTGTCTTTTTTGGACTTATCAATAATTTATTCAAGCAACACCATCCAGCTACTCTGTCCAAATCCCACTTTAGTTCTTTCAGACCATTGTCCAAATTATTCCAATTCACAGACATAAACAGCTTATAGTATCGTCAACATACGACTCCGTATTTGCTGACTTGGGTATGTTTGGTAAATCATTGACCGTACAGACTAAAAAGAAGAGGCCCCAATATTGATCCTTGAGGAACTTCATGTGTTATCAATTTTGGGTCCGAGAGATGATTTTCATTCTAACGGACTGGAATCTTTCCTCCAGATAGCTTTTAAACCATTTCATAGCGGAACTGGAAATGCCAAACTTGATTAATTTCTGCAACAAAATGTCATGACTAATGCTGTCGAAGGCTTTGGATAGGTCTATGAGAACCATGGCAGTGAGATTCTTTTTGTCCATTTGATCAATTATGTAGTCGGTTGTTAAAATATTTAGAGTTTCAGTAGAGTATAATTTCTTATTTCCACTTTGGTGTTTAGATAATTTACCTCTTCTCGTTAAAAATGTCGTGAGTTGAAAGTAGGCAACCCGTTCACATAGTTTTGACAAAATCGGTAAGAGGGAAATCGGGCGATTATTGGGCCCTTTCTCCGCATCAAGATCGTTTTTCATCAAAGGGATCACCTCAGCCAACTTCTATGCACTTGGAAATGTACACGTTTGAAGGGAGCAGTTTATCAAATTAGCTAATTGATCAATGATGTGAATTTTGCAATCCTTGCGGACTACTTTTGCTGGAATTTTATCAATACCTGGGGATTTATTGAGAAGAAGCTCATCAATCAGTTGACTCGCGTGCGATGCCGTAATCGGTTGGAATTCAAAAACATCTTCACAAATTGTATGAGGTTCCTCGTCAGGAATCGGTAGTTTGAATTTACTTAACATTTCAGTAGCCTTTATCGCAACATCTCGTCCGACGTTAACAAAATATGTATTTAGATCGTCCGCGAGTACTTCTGGGGGTTTCTGAGAAACTCTATCAGCAGGCCTGTCTTTGGGTAGACACTGTCGTATAGTTTTCCACAATGCATTTGAGTTACCCTTGTTCGTGGCAATTTCATGTTTAACATATTTGGATTCTGCTTTCCTTAACCTAGATTTAACTTGTCTCCGAAAAATTTTGTATATTCCCCAATCTAAAATGTTTCTAGTACTACGTGCTACCTTCAGTAGACGATTTCGTTCGTTTATCTGTAATAATAGTTCTAACCATAAAGGGTATAGGTTTAGCTTTCACAGTTATTTGCTTAACTGGCGCATATGCTGATTTAAAACGTCCATGAAAAGGTTGGTAAAAGTAGCTACCTTGTCATCAATGTCAGAGGAAAAGTCAAATGCTTGCCAAGGCACCTGAGCAATATCTGAAGAGAAATTGTCTGGCACATAGGTTTTGAAAATCCGCACATTCATAATAGACTTCCGAGGTTTTTGTTTTCTAAGATTCAACACCGTATACACCAAAAAATGATCGCTAATAGTAATTTCTTTCACACCGCTATCCTTAATCAAAGTTGGATTAGATGAGATAATGACGTCGATAAGGGATTCATGATGGCATGTTGTAAAACGCGGAGTGGAGTGGACTTGTTAAACGCGGAGTGGAGTGGACTTGTAAAACGCGGAGTCAAAAATTTGTAAAACGCGGAGTCAAAAATTTGTAAAACGCGGAGTCAAAATTTGTAAAACGCGGAGTCAAAATTTGTAAAACGCGGAGTCAAAATTTGTAAAACGCGGAGTCAAAATTTGTAAAACGCGGAGTCAAAATTTGTAAAACGCGGAGTCAAAATTTGTAAAACGCGGAGTCAAAATTTGTAAAACGCGGAGTCAAAATTTGTAAAACGCGGAGTCAAAAATTTGTAAAACGCGGAGTCAAAATTTGTAAAACGCGGAGTCAAAATTTTGTAAAACGCGGAGTCAAAATTTGTAAAACGCGGTGGTGTGACACCAACGTGGTGTGACACCAACAACCAGCGCCTTCCAACGTGGTATGACACCGTCGACAAGCGACGCCCTTCAACGTGGTTTCACACCAACATATATTAGCCATAGCCAGCGATCACCAATTGATCCAATATATCAAGCCCAAACCAACCCTCTAACCTACCAATCCCAGCAGTCCAGTCCAGCTAGACAGAAACCAGACTTCGGTTTAAAGCCAGGAGGTGTTTTGCCTCCTCCACCAAATGATCTAGTAATGACTTCTAGGTTGCACAGGAAATACTATAAGGATGGGAAGTTACAAATATCACCAACCATCTCGTCAGTGTATCTCCATGTCAACTCGTATTGTGCACGAGCAGCCCAACTAGACTTCACACTGGCATCGTGCCACTTACCCAACGATTTGGTTCCACTTCTTCAAACGGAACACTACAATCTAATATATGCAAAATTAGGACTCAATTTTGCACAGAACTTGTAGACAATATTCTATAATGCCAATCGTGAGTTTAGACGTAGAATACTAAAACATTTGATGGGCATCTTAAGGATAAATCAGTGAGTGCATGTGATGTAAAATTAGAGTGAAATTTTATTTTAAAAAGACTGACAATTAAGAAAATCGAAAACTTCCTCTTTAAAGCACGTTTCCCGGCTACGGACAATCTTAGTATAGGAATGATAGTCTTAATTCTTTCCATTGTTGTGTTTTGTTTTGTTATGTTTGTAAAATACAACTAATTAAAAATGTATGATATAACGCAATCTGCCATAACAAAAAAGATAGCGGATGTCCATTTTTCCATAATGCATTGCCATCTGAAATCGTTTAAAAAAGGCGAATTAACGCCTTTTGAAGAACAGACAGGACACAATAGGTCATTTTCTTACTTGTCCTAAAATTTGAATCCATTTGCTTTGCTTCGTGTCATCCTTTTTCAGCTATTCATACTTGATAACCGCAATGCATTTTGGTAAAATCGACACGTCGCCATCTTTTTTATTACGGGATGGGAACCTCGACGGGTTACATTGCTGGTCTTCAGCCATATAAAATAGTATACTATAATAGAATGACATTAGTTGTTCTACAAATTTTTACTCCGCATTTTACAAATTTTTGACTTCGCGTTTTACAAATTTTTGACTCCGCGTTTTACAAATCCACTCCACTCCGCGTTTTACAACATGCCATTCATGATGTCTAGAGACTCTTGTAGGTGATGTTATTAATTGTTTTAGATTAAAATTTTCACACAAACCACGAAGAGATGGTGAATCGACATTTGACGACAGTAGATTACAATTTAAGTCTCCTGCAATCAAAGAATCTTTATTTAATGTCTAAGCATGAGTCATATTATTAGGTACTAGCATTTCCTCTAAACAAGATATAGGACAGTTCGGTGGTCGGTAGACAACACAAATAAGAATAGACCGCAAGTTTCTTTGTTGTATTTGAAACCACAACTGTTGAAAACCTCTGCTGGAAATAGTACTCAGATCTTTCATTCGCATAACTTTGATGCTTGACCGAACATAAGCACAGATCCCGCCACCTCTTTTGCCTAAACGATCTTGCCTTATTAAAACACGATCACGTCGGTAGTCTTGTATTTCGTTCACGGGTGAACGATGACTTTGCCGTGGTATAGCTCGGCTTTTATGCAACGCAAAAGAAAACGAGTACCACCAATGGAATCAGCATATAAAGACCTATTAGAATATCTTTTTAGATTTTTTATTCAGTGCAATGAAGCCGATTTATGGCCGTTTAGATACATGAAATTTGATATATTGTAGTAATATAATACAAAACATAATCCGAAGATTAGCATCTTGAAACCCAAAATATGAGTTAAGCAAGAAAATTGAGTGAGTAATATTTCGATTTTATTACAAAATTATCATCAGACTAACTGCAGTTACAATATATACAAGGTCTTATATACAAGTTGGCATGCCATGATGACATCATAGAAACGGAAGCATCAATCAAAACCACGACATGTGCAGTGAGAAGTATGATAAAATGTGGTGTGTGGATTAAGAGAAAAGATTTAGTTCTTTGCTAGCTTTGAGACCAGTGTTTAAACTGGGTGAATGATACTTGATATATATAGCTTCAAGAAACAAGAGAAAATTAGGTGTGCGAGAATTAGTGGTGTGCAGAATACGAGAGTTGTCAATTATTAAATTTGCAATAAAAGCGGAAATGTTATTGTATTCGTCAGTTGGGTTGTAAAGTTTGTCAAAAGCAAAGTGCAGGTTAACAATGTATTGCACATGTTGGCAGTTGTGGAAGTGTTGCCCTATAGCACTTTTAGTCGGATTGATATGCTCGAAAAGCCGCGACTGTAAACACCTTTCAGTTTTCCCAATATACGTTGCTGAGCAACCAGGACATTTCACTTCATAAACTACATTAGATTTAGAAAGATTGGGAATTTTGTCTTTGTTGGAAAGGAAATAAGAACATTTTTTGGTGTCGTAAATGACAATGAAATCAACCGGAACAGTTAGACATCTTTGTATTTTCTTGAGACAATTTTTCACAAGCGTTTCACCTCGTTTACCAAGGTATGGAACGCGTACCCAAACCTTAGCTCTAGTGTCGTTTTCGTCGAAAAAGTCAGTGCGTGATTGATTGGTAGAAAATTTGTGCTTAAGTTTAGAAATCACTAAATTCCTGACCGCACGAGGATAGCCGTTCCAAGACATAAACATTTTTAGTTTGCGAATTTGGTTTTCAAATAGTTGACTGGTGCTACATAACTTTGACGCACGGTGAAATAAAGATTTAACCCACGCAATCTTACGAAAAAATGGTTCGAAACTAGAAAAATGCGTGTATTGGCCCGTATGTGTACTTTTGTAGTAAACATCAGTGTTATCTGACGAAATCAAAATGTCCAAAAAATGAATTACATTATCCGGAAAGGTATCAATTGTAAATTGGATATTTTTGTCAAAAGTATTAAATTTATTGAGTATCTCAGGAATATCCGACGGTTTTATAAGCACAAGAGTATCATCAACATATCTACGGTAAAACTTAATGACACCAGATTTAATCAGGTCAGAAACGATCAGTTTTTCAAATCCCGAAAGTATGATATTAGCAAGTACCGGCCCTAGTGCAGACCCCATAGAAACGCCATCGGTTTGCTCGAAAAGTTGGTTATTAAATGAGAACGCGGTTTTAGTACTAGAATCAAGAATGAGTTTTTTTCAAAGTCCGTTTCGAAAGAGTTGTAGCAACTAGTTTTTCTTTAAAAACGCGGTCAAGAATGATTTTGATAGTTTTGGTTAGTGGAACATTAGTGAATAGTGAAACGACGTCAAATGAAACAAGGCGATAACCCTCTAAGAAAAGCTCTTTAGGTATAGATCTTATTTCTGAAACCGCTTGAAATGAGTCTCGAAGAGTGTACTCGTTTTGGGCCAAAGGATTTAATAGCTTAGCAAGAAATTTACCTACGTTATAATGTGGTGTTCCAGTTGTGTCAATAATAGGTCTAAACGGTGGCAAGTCGTTGTAATGTTTGTGGACTTTGGGAAGGCCATGTGCTCTACCGAAATGTGCTGCTTTAGGTCTAAAGAAGTCGTAGTCAGATTGAGAAATTTCACCACGTTGTCGAAGAGTGCATAAGAAGGATTGTAGAGAATTTAGTCGGGTAAGCGTTGGGTCAGTATCAAGTAATTTGAAGCGTAAAGCGTCAGAGAAGAGGGATGCGACAGAGGAAATTATAATCACTGCGTTTCATGACAACAATGCCATTACCTTTGTCGGGTTTTAAAATAGATAGTTCTTTAGAAAGTTCATTAAGTGTTTTGATTTTCTTACTGTCCGTGTTGAACTCACATAAATCCAGGTCGATGCAACTGTAGGTGAAGGAGCGTAACGAATTCTTGATTTTATCTTGTATATGGCGTCCGTCCTTGAACTTATTCAGGCGAGATATTTGATCCCAAACGTCTTCCGATACAGCCATTATCTCAAATTGGTTGGGCCTTGTTGCTATTCCGTGTCTTAATCCAAGTTTAAGAACGTTAATTTCGTCAGGTGAAAGAGTGCGGCCAGACAAGTTTATGATGGTGTCATTTGGGTTCTCTTCAATCGCATCAGCCGTTTGCTTGAGTTCAATTAGAGTATTTAGTTTTCTCTCGTGTCGCGCAGTGACCTTGCTTTTTTCGTTGCCGAGTAAACGATTAATCGAGAAACAGATGAGTCGAAATTTCATCCATGTAGTCTGTCCAGAAAGTTCATGCTTAAGATCATCACACTGTCTCTTCAAAGTGCCAACATGATGCGAGTTCTTTTCCTTAATAGCATCAGTCAAGAGCAAGTTGTAGTAGTGTCGCTGATTCCGTTTCCTCATGCGGTTGAGGTTTTTCCATCGTACGAACTTCGGAAAGAGTTTATTTTCTTTACAGTCATAAAGAAACTTCAAGTCTAACTGTGCCTTTGCCAATCTTCTTAAAGACCGTTGGTATTTAATTGCAACTTGGTGTAACTGAGGGTCGGTCCTTCGGAGCTTAGACCAAAAACCAATACCAGCCGACAATTTCAAAAAATATAATACAAAACATAATCCGAAGATTAGCATCAATGATGCTAATCTTCGGATTATGTTTTGTATTATATTTTTTGAAATTGTCGGCTGGTATTGGATATTGTAGTAAAATGTTGTAAATTGCATTGTCAATTAACATACATTGTAAACAGTCACCTTTGATTGAAAATATCTCGGCTTCTTCTAAGGTTTACTTCTTGGCAATTCTACCAGCAGAATCGCCTTGAAAAGCTCTTTTTAGTGATCTATATTTTGTAACGACACGCACAAAATTCGCTGAGAACAAAAACGCATTCCATTGTAGCAAGAAAACCGGAAGTAAAATGTTTTGTGACCCCAAATTATACGAACAATGACCCCTAGACACTCAAACACACCGGCAATCGATTCTACCGGTCAATTTACCCCATATAGCATGTATTTCACGTGATTCTGTCTATTGCATAACCAAATATAAGCCAAATTTGGTAGGGCAAAGATCAACAGCGAAATTCCCGACATAAAAATGCTTGTAAATAAGCTTCTATTTGGCGTATTGAAACGAAATTTTCAGTACAAAAGCGCTTGAATATAAGATTTATTTCCTAACTAATAACCATTGGAAGATGTTTCACAGAATCAGTGTAATTTTCCCATAACTCGAGTAAATGACGGTAAGTTTCAATCAAATCTTAAATATATTAGTAAGTATAGCGTTTGACAATAATATTAACCCCTCAATCGAAAGCTTTTTATGTGAGGAATACAGTGATACTTGATTCATATCTTAGGGGCTTACACAGCGATAGAAAATTATATTTTAAGTGCATTTTATTCACTTCGGTCCGACGAAAAAGATTAAACGATAACCCGGAATTAAAATGCTTGTGTTGGTGTGAGGATATCAAAATCTTCGACCAGGGTATCAAAATAGGGTCAGGGTATCAAAATCTTCGACCGACATTAACTGCTTAAGTTGCGTGTGGTGGTTACGGTTTAATGACTGAATATTTAGATGTGCCACATTTAAATTCTTTTTAGGACCACGTCTCACTTCTAAATTCGACTTAGTGGGCTCTTTTTCTATGTGGATCAAATTATAGTTAGGGACAGATATAGGATTTTTGAACCGAAAGGTGGATTTGTTTGCATACAGACGAGTTGTTATTCTCACAGGAATGATATTTAAATTATTCAAATTAGGAGACATATCTCTGTATAATGGCCCCGAGCCATTAAAACCGCTAATGCCTTTCGAAAGACTTCGATCTTTCTCCGGTTTTAAACAGCCCTCGCGAATATGTTCTGATTTACCATAAGGTCCAGGATTACAATGAATATCTCCACATTGAAATATCAAAATAGATACTTCAACCTTCTTTACTAGCCGCATTGAAACAAAAGTCATACCACGCTTCGTTTCCTTCCATACGTGAAGTGCTGAACACGAGGTTGACTTTGTACAGCAAATCACAGCCGATTGAGTGATAAAAAAACTTTCCATAGATTCACGATTCAATGCCAGGCATATTGCTAAACACGAATTACGAAACAAGTATACCATACCAAGAGATCATCGATAAAGCTTTAAGTTGCTTTATGGCCGGCCATGGGAGTTCTCAACGGCGTTGTCATTCTCAACATGACTTTAAACTAAAGATTATCACGTTGCTGGAGCAACGTCGTAGCTAATTTTGACTTCAGAGCTGTTTAATTATCTACAGGAGTGATCAAAAAGCCCCCCCCCCAAAAAAGAAAAATGGCTTACCTTGTTCATAATGGCTATGAATGGGTAATAATAAACCTATAAACTACGACTAGCAGACGTTATCAAGCGAAAACAAAGGAAGATTATTCATTTTACTAAAGTCTACATCTCTATGCGTTCCGCAATATTCTGCTGTACAACATTAATGTACAAAGTATTATGAAGAAATTTTATTATTAACCAATGTGCCTGAGTTTGTTGCTATGAACAATATCATTCTTCATTTGGAATATAATGACTTCTTTTCAAGAGTATTACTTATGACTGTTAATAATTACGCTTTTGTTACTCTTGAGAATGCATTGAATGAAATATTTCATTAAAGTTGATATTAGCTACGATGATGTAAATAGGTTCTTTAACTAATGAGTAATGTACTGCATGTGAACATGTGATCTTAATTGCTGTACAGGGTGTCCCAAAAAAAACGGAACCCGCATAAATTAATTATGCAGTCATTAAAAATATTATTCACAATAATGTAGTTATTATTTACAGTAGTGTAATGGCTTGACATTTCTGTATCTCTGGGATTTCATATTTTTGTGCAGCATATGTCAAAGCAAAACAAGTTAAAAGTAATGTCTTACACCTATCCGTATTGCTAGTTTTTCACTCAAAAGTGTAGTAAAAAAAAAGCGACATTAACTGAGTAATAGCAACAACAAACGTAATCATGTTTCCTATAAAAGGTTTGACGAACGAGGACAAAATCAGCGTGTATGACACAGCTTTTAAAACTTTTATGGCTGTCAATTTGTGAATCATAATGCATACAACATTAATTAATGCGGGTTTCGTTTTATAAGTGCATACATAATTGATTTATGTCGGTTCCGTTTTTTTTGGGACACCCTGTATATTATTAAATCTACTCATTCAACTGTTCGTTTAACCGTGTCCAGCATGTATGTTTACCGCCGCATGTTTTGTCGGGAGAGTTGTTATGACCTTTGCATTGTGTTGTGGTGTACTTATGTGGAGTTTTTTTGTACCGAATCTAGACTAGCCTGCACCTATTTCAAAAATTAAAGTCCTTTTGTATCCATCAAAGAAAGAACCGCAGTTAGTCTGGCTTTGAGCGTATAACCTACAAAATTACGATCATGCGTAGTCGCAATGCTTAGGGATGTACATTTATCATTTAGAGCATCTTGGCTTACATTGCTGAGGCGACCCACATGTATGCTATGCGTATCATTAAAATGTAGAGAAAACTACAGCTCTTTTTTTGGATGGTACAGGTGGAGAAATATTTATTTAAGTATGTATTTTCCTTACTTTGTATACTATTTCTATTTATATACTATTGTATATAAATGCGCCAGTTGCAACGATCTGAATGAGTAACTGTAATAACAATATATTTATTACATTTGTTGGCTGGCCAGCGTTGAATATAGATTTATTTATTGTTTTGCTATCAAGGCCTTAAAAAGCTTGATCTGCCAAACCTTACAGACGGTCTTTCAGCTCCCGCTCCTCGCCTGCCTTGCGGGCTTATTCCCTCCCCCAAATTGTCCGGCTGCCACGCAGGCTACTTTAGGTATGAGGAGTTTGGAATTCTAATTGACGTTGCCATTCGCTCTTTGACAAGGGAAAATTTTTTAACGACTTAAAAATATCTAACAGAAGCACTGTAAACATTAGCAACACGCGGCTGCATAAGTAACATCAATCAAGCAAAACATCAACGGCCAATTAAAGTGAATAGTTAAAATTACATTGTTGGGAAATTTATACAAATATGTATTTGCGCACCAGTTGACCAGGCCAACGTAATGTGCAAAGGGTTCTTTTTTTATTCAAGAAGAATAAAAGGCTTTCATATATGTCGTGGTAATTAAAAAATGCGTTGCGGTTTTAATGCATGATTAGTCTGAAATAGGGCTAACAGCCCATAATTATATAGCCACATCCACACATCGCGCTTTTTCGAAACATCGCAGTTTTCAGTGGCGGATCTAGCGTAGGTCAAAATAAATTACTACAGCTCATTCTTGGATATATTTACATTTTAAAATACCTTCAAAGCAATTTCATTGGTTAGATTTTATTCTTTTGAAATTCATAGCCTATGACATTGTCATAAAGTTATTTTGAATTTAAAATTGGGCTGCTATAATTTATTCTGACCTACGCTGGATCCACCACTGCCAGTTTTAGTATTTGTTTACTTGTTTATCGGTTAGAGATTAATTTTTACAACACAGAATTGATATTGTGGCTTTGAAACGGGGAAGGTATCGAGAAATGATGTCAAAATATTACAGGCCATTCATAGCAGTAATAGCACTTTCAACATTTGGTTTCGCTCTTTCATGTTACCTGATCGGAATCAACCAATTTTACGGTCGAAAAATTTATAGTACAAACAGTTCAGCAAGTCCTTCACTTGAAGGCAAGGGAATATCAACTAATGATGCGAAATGTGCCCATCTACGTGAAATTGCTATGGACATGCTTTCAAATGGCGAACGAGTCGCTTTACCGTACGAAACAAACAATACAAGATGGACGTTTCACAGAAGGGGGGATCTTGATTACCTCGTGAAAGCAACGCTACGATGGAGGTGGGGAAAGTTTAACTCAAGTTCATTGTATTTTCTGGATTATGCTGACATAAAATCTAAAGATATAAAACCTAAAAAATACTTCATTACTTTCGCACATAGATGTTGTAACAAATCGAAAGTTAGGGCGCTTAAGTCAGCTCTAGATCCCGGTGGCTTTGACTTTGCAACAGCTCATGACATGAACTACCTTAGTGAAAAGTTCAGACACACACATTCTGCCATTTTAACGCAAAGTAGAGGCGGCGGTTATTGGTTATGGAAACCTTATATAATACTCAAGACATTAATTAAACGTATGTCAGATAATGACCTGTTGATGTACCAAGATGCAGATAGTTACCTAATGAATGATGCAGGACCATTGCTAAAGCTCTGTCAAGATTTGCAAGCAGGAGTCCTTGTATTCCAATCACCTCACAAAGAAAAATATTATTCTAAACGAGACGCATTTATACTTATGGGCATGGACGATAAAAGGGTCTTTGATTCGTACCAACGCATAGCTACGTTTGTGGTATTGCGAAAGAACTGTCAGTCACTGCAGTTTATAATGGAGTGGTTGGCCTATGCTATGGATCCTCGTATCCTGACTGACATACCCAATCAAATGGGAAAACCAAATCATTCTAGTTTCAAAGAAAACCGACATGATCAGACAGTGATTTCGTTGCTCTCTAAGAAATGGCAATTAGACGACTTCAGAAATCCACGCACTTGGCATCGACGTGGAAACCTAACCGAAAATTCAACCCCTTTTCGTGGGCCGTATAGGAAGCTTCTTGTCACTGCAAAAAGTGAGGCTTGAATTTCCAAATATGTAACTACAAAAGTTAACAAACTTTTATTCCAGAAAAGACATTTGACTCGAATGTATACAACTGTAGTACCTATTCTTGACTTGCAACTAATTCCTGGAGAATAGACATGAAATTCTGTTGATACCACCAACGTAGCTACCAAGTCCAAGATATGCAGATAAAAATATTTTTTAAGTAATTAAGTTCAATGATAAGTAATAGCTATAATACTGGCGACTGATCTGTATGTAATATTTACAATATAAACACGTATCAGTTGTATGAGTACTACCGATGTTCCAAACCGAACTCATAATCAATTATCAATACATATACATGCATGGATTAAGGGTATCTTAGCGCTATTATATTGATAGTGTTGCTAACGTAGTAGTCAAGTAGTCACGGCTTGTAACCATTTTGTTGAAGATTTTTGTTGAAGAACTTAAGTTTATAGTCCTAAACGAATATTCACATATCTGTTGGCTTACACTTAAAAAATTTGGTGTACAGCTTTGATTTTGGACTGTGTAATAAAAGCAATGAGTTGAAACGAAGCTATTTAAATGCAACTTGCGAAAAGAAGACAGCCCTAGCAGCTACTAAAGCTGATTTTTCTCATGTAAACACAGCCTTCTCAGTAGGGCACATAGAAACAGCCTCTTAGATGGACGCCAGGCACATTAGTATTCTGATATTTTTAATTAAACACATAGTGTTGTGCGTCGGCCCCTGTATAGCCTACACAAAGTGGAAAAGACGGAGTCTATTTGAAAATCACCGCCAAGTCTAATGAAACACTTTAAAGACAGACTCCGCGTTTTCCACTTTATGCCCCCCATAAAGTGACAAAGACGGGGTCTGTTTAAAAATCACTGCTAACTTTATGCCCCCATAAAGCGAAGAAGGCGGAGTCTAACTAATCAATATCACAAGATCAATATCAATTCCAGGCATGAATGCTGATTCTCAAATACTTTTGTCTGATTCTCGACATGGATTTCGATTCTCGATGATCAGAACGGCGCATATACATATACATATTGTTTCATTTTTTGTCCACAAGGCAGTCACGTCTGTCAAGGCTTGACCTTGGACTTGTAGCTTTTGAAGTTTCCAGTTTACAATTGAAACGGCTTCTTCAAAATAATTTTAAATATATTCTTTTGAAATGTGCAACAATGTTTGAAAACGCTCCATTGAAAATTTTTGAATTAGACCCCGTCTACACGGTACCCATCATCCGCATGATCACGCATCGACTTGAGGCAGTTTGCGGTCATATTTATTCTTACCACTTTCTCTATGATTTGTTGTTATTAAATTCTGCAAAATTATCATAAATTTAAAAACGACACTCGTCTTTAAACTATCCAATTCGATATCATGACCATGAGGTCTTATTATAAAATTAAGAGAGGAGGTTATTTTCTTGGCTGTTTTTCTTGGCATCTTTTTCAGTCGTTTTTGTTTGATACCCGCAATTTATCTTTTCGTTATAGCCAATTGCACGCGGATCATGACAGCTTAAACCTGCAGCACGTGAGTCGTGAGAGCTATCGAGTTAGCGAGAGTTAGTCGCGCCTCTCATTAGCGCAGGAATAGCCCACCAGATTTAATTAAGTTTTTCCCACGCCAGTACAGGTATCGATTTCTTCAGGGAGGAATTAAATTTTATTCGACAAGAAATCACCATTAGCACTTTTTATTCTCGCCAAATTTGAGAGCAGAGGTGGTAACGTAACGTTACCGCATCATATGAAATTTTATGCCCCAATTCTAAAACGCCAATGGACCTTTCCCCTTTTACATGCAATTTTGAGAAAATTCAAAATAGGCAAAAATGTCACCACAGCTTGAAAGAGCATCCTAAGTTTAGTAAGATTGCCGAGTTTGGTTGTGAAATGTTGTAAAATGTAGAAAATATAGCCTTGCGAAGTTGGAAAATTTTGTATATATTTGTATTACGGGCGGAAAAGTGATAACCAGTTGATACTTTTGATTATCATTTTCCTACGCGTAATACAAATGTATACAAAATTTGCCAAATTTGCAAGGCTATATTTTCTACAGTTTACAACATTTCACAACCAAACTTCGCAACTTTAGTAAACTTGGGATGCTCTTTCAAGCTATGGTGATATTTTTGCCTATTTCGATTTTTTCAAAATTTTGTCTTAAAGGGGGAAAGGTCCATTAATTCCCTATGAGCGTCTTTGAACATGTAAAGTCATTTTCGCAAGGTAAAACGGTATGAAACAGATGTTAACATCATTTTAGGGCTACTATTTACCATTCACGAATAAAATTCACAAAAGGTTATATAATAAGTGGACAATTACTTTGGCCTGAATTTCGACATATGTATGAAATCCACTCGTAATTGATCAATAACCAGAAGAATAATGATTAACATTATTTCTTTATTTTTATGATACACACAAATGTTTAATTTTGCAGAAACAACAAAGAAATGAAAAACAAAGAAATTTGAAAGTATGCAAGAAATAAACTCGGGATAAACCCTGAAATAACTGTCCCTACTATTAGTTTATTATTATTAAAAGATGGAGAATAATAAATCAAGACATTTGTACTCACATTTGCAATGGGCAGTACACACAGCAGGGCCACTCAGCAGGCCATATTTTTATACTAATTGTTTATACTGTTCATACTAAAATGCTTGAAGATTAATTTTCACAACAAAGAATTGATAATATTGTGGCTTTGAAACGGGGAAGATATCGAGAAATGATTTCAAAATATTACAGGCCATTCATAGCAGTATCAGCACTTTCAACATTTGGTTTCGCTCTTTCGTGTTACCTGATCGGAATCAACCAGTTTTACGGTCGAAAAATTTATAGTACCAACAGTTCAGCAAGCCATTCACTTGGAGGCAAGGAAATATCAACTAATGATGCGAAATGTACCCATCTACGTGAATTGCTAAAGACATGCTTTCAAATGGCGAACGAGTCGACGTCGGAAACTACTCCAAGTTGATTCATAGTTTTCAAAATATAACTTTATGAAAAGGAGAGCGTCGGAAGGAATCTACATACAGTATAACACGTTTATATACGCGCGCAAATGTCATCTTCGTGGCTTGCTATGATGAATTCATGTTTAATACGCAGCGGTCAAGATGGTTGATGTTCCATATTAATAAATTTCAAGGCTGCCTAATGTAAGTCCATTTGATATTATCGCCACTTTTATTTGCATGTGACAGTGTAAAATCATTAATAAATTCGTTCATGAAAACACACTAGAAATCATGAGCGTGATGAGTTGCGTCCATGTTGTATTAAATACATGTATACAACTCTAAGTCTTCACTTCAGCTCGAGTGTGTATATCCGATGCGGTCACTCATTTTGTGAATAGTGCTTATAAGTATATGACTATTGATAGCCCCAATAAATATGGCATTTCATGATTTTCCAACTATGCTGTTTACAAACTGTTATCTTCACCAGTTTGAGAACATTAACGCAATGTTTAAAGATACTGTTTATTGATGCACTTCAACTTAAACAAGGCTCAAATATGTGGCGAAGCCAGCGTAACAGTCTGGAATTTTTGTGATACCACAAAATATAACTTAAGAGCTTCATCTTACTCTGCGTAAAGCGAATATCTATATTTCAAGTAAGGTCAAGCATTTCTCATACCAGCGCTAATGGAAAACTCCAAAAATTTAGTTAACAGACACCTTAAAATTGTTACAGTTTACGTTTACGCCAAGCCACTAACCACAGGCACTTCCTTTGAAATAAAATAAAAATATTCAAGCCTGAAGTGTTTGAACCATGCCAATTGTCAAAACAATGCTGTCTTAAGACACTTCCTAGTATCCTAAAAACTTTATTACCGGAGGTAAACAGCATTTATAGCTACTCTATATACTGACGAGTATAAAACATTTTCTAGCTAATCTTCATAATATCAACACACAACACAACATAGGAGGAGGGCATCTCTTGTTGCCATTCGTCGGACATTACACAGATTACACAAGTATTATTACTCCGCCTGCCGTAGGCGAGGCGGAGTTTTAAATTGCCCCCGTTTCTGTTTTTTTTTTTTATTTTTTTTCGGTGTCAGAAGTCGGTGCAGCGCTCATGGGTGATACCGCTGGCACAAGCCGCATGAGCCGACCTAAACACGGCGTTTAAACTCAATTTCTAGCGAAATGTGTCAACAAAACACGCATTTTAACATGCATGCTAGAACATCTAAACCCCACGAAGGTTTTACGTGCAAAGATTCTCATGCAAAATGTTTTAAAACGACAAATTCCAGCGATGTGTCGCGGTAAAGTTTTGAGAGCGTGTTTCCGTCATTTTCTGGTTTATTCCTACTTTTAAGGAAATTTAGAAATTTCTACACAAGAATCAAACGCAAATTCTACTGAAATATCTATATACAAAACACTTTTTTAACATGTAATAGTAAACAAAAAGGGACAGGAGGGTTCTTTATCAAAACATTGCTCCAGAAATGTTTTAAAACGGCAAATTCTGATAGACTCCATCATTCCATGATTAAGGAATGAGTCTAGGAAATGTGTTCCTAATTCTAAACACGTTGTGATTGCTTTCCTTGGTTTTCTATTTCTACCTATGTTGAGATGCTAATATTTCGTGCAAAATGATTTATTTGCTTGTGGGATCTCATGTAATTATAAAAGGTAAGAGACATTTTACATTCCAATTCCAGAAATACATAATATTATGTTAGTCTAAAGTTCCCAACAAATTATATCGTGGATACTTCAGACTTCAAACTTAATAGCTTAAGAATAGCTTAGTAATTTTTTTAATTTTTGTTGTTTTTATGAGCGATTTTAATGCTTGCTTTGTTAGAACGTCAACAGTCATAGCTGAGTGCGGCATTTTAGTCTTTATCTATAGTATTTATAATAACTTTCTTTATAAAAAAATTGACATGTTTATTGTTGAATAGTTGACTCAGAGAAAGGATTTCAAATTGGATATCACAGAAAATACAGATCACAGAAATACTTTTAAGTCGATTACTGCAAAGATTGTTGCTATAATTATTAATATAGCAAGAAAAAAACTCAAAAATGCAAAATAAAAAAAGGAACAAAATTTAACTTAAATTCTAACTTAAATTTAGTAAAATTTCAACTGGCACTTTCTCAATTTGCCAAAACTTTATCAGACACCCTGCCTATATACCAATGTTTTAACTGACACCTGAAGCTTTCTCGAAGTAAATACTTTGTCAGCATGTCAAAAGTCTAACTGACAACTTGTGGGCATGTACAGGTCAAAGTCTAACCGACATCTTGTCAACAAGCCAAAAGCCTTACCGACATCTTGTCAACAAGCCAAAAGCCTAACCGACATCTTGTCACCAAGCCAAAAGCCTAACTGACATCTTGTCAACAAGCGAAAAGCCTAACTGACATCTTGTCAACATGCCAAAAGTCTAACTAGGAGCATATCAACATGTCAAAAGTCCATTTCAAAGTTTGTCCACATATCAAAAGACTAACTCAGATCTTATCAACATGTCAAAAGTCTGGTCGAAAACTTGTCAACTAGTCAAAATCCTTACCAACATTTTATAAACATGCCAAACATTTACCTGACACCTTATCAACACATCAAATATCTAATTCAAAGCTTGTCAATGTATCAAAAGGCTAGCCAACATTTTCCCAACAAATTATATCATGGAGACTTCAGGCAGTGTGCTACAAAATAGATTTAATAAATTGATGGATTTAATAGATTGATGTATTGTATACACTTTTAGTAAAATTTTCTTTACTTGCAAAATAAAACAGCTATATGTTGGTGGTATTATGACAAAAGAATCTTGTTTAACATATGTACTATGAAAGTCTTTAATTTAAATTAAATTCTAAAAACTGCAATCCTACTAGGACTCTGGACAGAGTGCCTGGCAGGTCACTCAGACATTGATTTTTGGTTATCTTAGTGATTAGATAAGATGTGCTAGCAACGTCTTAAAATGCCTTGGAAGGTGCCCTAATAATAATTGATTTAAAAAGGAATTAGTTGGGCAGAACAGAAATAAGTGAATATACCCCACCCCCAATGAACGCTCTAGTTACAGCCCTGCCTGGCCTTGTGCCCATTTTCGTTTGGCAGGCGGAGTGAACGCCTTAGCAGGCGTCTTGTTTACAGACATTACTTAATGTCAACGATTAATTTGTGTGTCTTGGCGAAGAGAATTGCCTCGAATGGCATACTTTCCGTTAAGCTGTCTTATATACTCTCACATATTCCCTTTGGGACCTCGGATTACATGCATAACAACACCGTCCTGATAAATTCCGAAACGCTAGAAAATTAATAACTCAATGCCCCCATCGGCCGACGTCTCTAGTTGACCATGACCATGAGTAGTGCCGTTTGTTGTACACTAAGCCGACTTTAACTACCAAATCTCTGCCCTCGTAGAAAGCGTTTAAAAAAACTTTATAGATGTGTTTGAAATTTTCCGTATAACGACCATCTAAGGGCCTGTTCATATGAGGTGCGACGGTTAACTGGGCCAGTTCGGCTAGCTGGGATGAAATAAAATCGATTTCATATGGAATTTCAGCCCACTTTACATCCCACTTTATCCTACCCATTGTCCCACCTTCCCTCGCAAGTGCAATTTATAGAGTATGATATTTTCTTTCTTTTCTTCCGCTGACATATCCTCGCGCGAGCAAGTGGATGTCGATAACGACACCGGGCCAAACAACGTAACAACTTCGATCTAATAAAGTTTGGCCATCTCTTTTCGTAACTCTTTATATTGAGCTTCTCTGTCCACGTCAAAATTAATTGCCTAGTATTCCATTTTTGATTTGTAAGCATCTAAGAAATTTATCAAGTCCTCTTTTCTTGGTCAATTCTGCCGATTCATCTCAACAAAAGAAAATCAACCCGGTTAGCTGGACCTTCCCACCTCATATGAACAGGCCCTAAGGTCTCTAATACGAAGATCTTCATCTCAGAGAAACGATGTTTGCCTCTCTCAAGATTGGATAATTTTCGTTTTTTGTTGTTCGTCATGCAGCCCTTTACTAAACATAGGAAGATTGTGTCCTGTTCATAAATTCATGAGGTCTTGTTTACTTGATAAATTTTTGAAGTTTTGTTTAGTTCATAAAATTTTGAAGTATAGTTCAGTTCATTTCATATTTCAATTTTTCAGTTCATAAATTTATGAAGTTTTGCGCAGTTCCTAAATTTATGAAGTCGTCACACGCCTGGCATTTTTGCATGCGAAAACGCTAGCTAGTTTAAAGTGTAACAATTTTTTTGCCACCGCGCGTCAAAATTCGAGAGCTTGGTAGCGAATTTAATTCTTGAAAAATGCCTTGAATTCATCGAGTTATTCCTCATGCGCGTTTTCCTGGAGGGTTATCTGATGGTAATAGGGAGATAGATGGTTTTTCGAGGATCAAAATGATATCAATATTTCCATGGTTACACGCAATGTTTTTCTACTGGAAGGCTTCTAGTTCGAGGCATTTCGCGCAATGGCGACTTTCTGTACGATGTTGTAAAAATGTGACAACTTCGGCTTGTATAGGCTTCTTCGTTCCGGCTTCTTTTCATTTAATTTTTGCTGCCTATACAAGTTAAGACATCTATAAATATTTGTATGTTTTTTGTTTTTCGAAAAATGTTAGTAAAACATAGAAAATGGCTTTTACAAAGGCATGAATTTTGGCGAATTTCGAATTGTGAATACAGGCGCAGGAAAAGGTTCGGCACGTTCACGGTTAAACAGAAGGATTAAAAAGCAAAAAATACAACTCAGAAGCCTAAGCGATTGCTCCAAAAGGTAGGAAACGTGTAATAGATTTGTATTTCTTGTGATAACGTTTCTGATTTTAATATTGTTTTTCCATAAAATTTCAAGTAAACATATCACAATATATTATTCATCAAAGAAGAACTCATATATTTTTGTGTTGATGAATTTTTTTTCGCCTGTTAAAGTGCCTAGGTTTGTTTAAGTTCAGAAAATCTGCTTTCTAAAAGTAGATTTAATGTATATATGCTATATTTTGTGCATATATATATATATAGTGTTCATATGCCACATTCGGTTTTAGTATAACCACTACACCAAGCTCAATGACATGGCCCAGGTCAATGATCATTAAAAATTTCTGCCAGACTAAAATTAAGAACTTTCTGAAAGAAAATAAAAATAGATGTAGTTGGTTATGATATGTTTGTGCTATGTTGGTGATTTATAGGGCTATAACATTTTGCACTAATCCACTTGACAGGCAACCTATAAGTACTACATGGCCCAACCCAGAGTAATGAATTTATTATAAATTGATAGATGATTATTAGCAAAGAGAAATTGATGGTTGATGATTGCCGGGAGAGATTTTGTTAATAGTGAACAATATGGGCTATATATTTATCGAGAGTTATATATTATTAGTGGTACACCTGTTGTAGACATCTACATTTGAAAGGACTGTTTAGTAGACATCTGCATTTGAAAGGACTGTTTAGTAGACATCTACATTTGAAAGGACTGTTTAATAGTCAGCAATTAAAGGTGATTTTGTAAAAAGCTTGACATAGTACAGAATATATTTGAATTCAACTAGGCCTGCACCATTGTATATATTGATATTTTTCTGCTATTTATACAATTTCTTATATCATTGTGCTATGTGAGCCAAATTAGTAATTCAAGAATTATAAGAAAAATTGTGCCCAGCAAATTTCTTTTCAAAATATATGATTAAAGTTCTGATTTCTAATCATCTTGTCTTTGCCAAATTTTAGTGGGTTGAACAAAACACCTGAAACATGATATATTTGATAGGTTGGTGACATATATGCTATAACATTTATCATGTGACCAAACTAGCATTCTGCTTGTGTTATTTAGATTGTTTCCAACTGCCTGTATCAGCTAACATGACAAGTCATAAATCATAATTAGGGCAGACATTGTGTGCTCTTCCCCAAGCAGATGTTTGGTTGATTTTAACTATATTATTACCCACCTATATAAGGTTTATTATTCAAGCAAGTTCTAAGTTTGCACAGGAAGGTCAGGGTTTTGCACGTCAAACGATTAATGAACCTATATGTGCCACATTGTATCAGGGTGTAATTAATCAAATTAGTTAAAACTTTTTTGTAGTTTGCCTAAGCCATTGAGCAACAAATTCCCCTTGGCAAGTAAAATTGGTTTCATAGTGGGTAATACTGAACATGTCCCCACTACTTCATTACACATAACTGAATTATAAATAATAGACTATTACTTTTACTTGTCAAGGGAAGCCTATGTATACTAACTGTTTGAAACATTGAGTCCAAAGCAAACTATGACAATATATGAATTTAAGACAATTTATTCAGTATTTAATTTTAAATTTACAAAGCTTGTAACCATTGTGTACATTACAGTAATTAACTATATAAAATAAAAATCAATTTTGCTTTTTATCTTTTGCTGGTCTAATTCAAACCAATGATATAGAGTATTATACATGGCTGCGCAGAAATACCAGATGTATTTCGAGTGTTGAACATGATATATCATGAGAGATATCATGTTCAATATGAGAAATAAATCTGGTATTTCCAAGCACCCATGTATTTTTCTGTTTATTATATAAACTACAGGTTTTCCACCAATATAAAATGTACAGAAGCTATGATTGGTGATTCTTTGAAAGCAATAATTTTCACATGTGAAATCATCATAAATAATCTCACATGTGAGATTATCAGTTTTATCAGTGCCCGAATTCCTTATAAAGCACTGTACTTTATATAATAAACTATAATAATATATGTACACCCTAACTAACAAAGCATCAGTTGTTGTATGACGAAACTGTTGAGACTTACACGATGAGAATGTCTTTCATAAAATCTTTCTGCTTTTATATTGTGTATTGTTGTGGCCATACTGTTTGATACAAATTCATTCTTGCAATAGTTTAGTAGCTAATGTATTACAAGATAGAATATTGTTTTCATATTTCTTGTGATCACTTCCTGACGAGTAAAAACTTGTAAACAAAGTATCCAATTGTGTACTGTGACACGACAAGAAGATTTTGGCAAAATTTGCCAGCATTTAGCCATTCACTGCAATTGTGACTGTCCACTACTCCACTCTCTCCAATATATAATCCAAGAAGCCTTTACAGAAAAGGAAACGTGGCATAGACAATTGTCCTGTTGTAGCATTTGTACAATACTTTCTTAAAAACTTAAATCCCTTTATCTTCCTTGCCATAGTATTGTGCTTCTTTTGTCTTATTGTAATTTGCGATTTCGTGCAAATAAAATTTGTTCGCCATTTTGAATCAATAAGGAGGAATACTTGGTGTAAGCTGAAGTTATTGGATATTTTTTGCGGAATAACCGCTGGATTTGCGTACAGGCGAACTAGCGATTTCGCATTCAAAAATGCCAGGCGTGCATGAATTTAGGATGTTTTTTACTCAGGTCATGTATTTGTGAAGATTTGCTCGGTTGCTGAAGTTTCGTTCATTTTGAAAACCTTAGTTGTTCGATTTTACATGTATCAAACATGCACAAACGAACATTTTTACAGTAAAATGTTTGTAGTTTGCAAATTTTTGCGCAGGAAATCCCAAAAGTAACGTTTTGTAATTTGGCGAAAATTTGTCTGTCAAACAGCGAAACAGTGAATTTTTGCTTTAAATCCCGCCATACTCGTAATAAGTTATATATTCATGCAGATATAGGTTAGTGCGAAAATGCCAACAAAATAAGTGATCTGTATGTAGCCACTTCAGGTTCGGTGATATAAAATTTCATATTCACTTCGCCGCGACGCGGATAGGTGAATATCGGCTTGTAAGTACCTCGCCTTCGGCGAATAATTGTTAACTATTATTCATTCTAAACGATCACTAATATTTTGCCTTTGACGGATAATTACCAAAAAAGTAGCACGGATACTGTTTGATTTTCGTCAATACTCAAACGTTTCTTAAATTTACCTGGCCTATCTTCTGAAATTCCAATCGTTTCATCTCTCTTTAACCTTCCCCTCTGATTCAGATCTAAAAATTTGAAATTAATATTTGACATTAATGTTTAAAATAGTTTATTCTCCGTCTGGAAACCAAAAGCGATGAATAAATTTAGTTATAGCAAAACCAAAACCAGGTCATGTTATTGTGAAATAATGAAAGAAGATTTTCAAATCATTACCTCGTGTTTGCGACGACGACGCAGTTTCACCTTACAAATTCTCTCCAATGCACATAGTTACAGCCGTGACATTGTCTGCGTCATAGCAAAAAAATCAAATAAATGACGTTTTGAAGTTGGCAATTCATTACATTTTTTCAAAGCAAACGCATCGTATTCTTTTCTTAATATAATCCTAGGGCGCTTTCCATTCATACGGCAAGACCATTTGGACCAATGTTTTAATTTTAAGGTAGCAATGCATCATATTATTGCTACAAGAAAAGACATCAGTCAAAAGTGACAGGGTCGGACCTAATAAGAATTAGACATTAGGCCTAGGTAACATTGTGTTTTTATTAACATAAGATCTTCTGGTTGGGAACTAAATTTGAATAAAAACAATTTAAATAATTCCAAGTATATGTGTAGAACGACAACAAAAAGAACAGCATTTTGAAGACCGTTAATCGTTAAATAATGAGCCCTAATTGAGAAGATGTAAGCAAAAGTTTACACGGTTTTTTCAAAAATTATTTATGCAGACACTGGATCGCCATCCTTCATCAAACAAAATCCTATTAGTCTGCTAAAATAAACAAAAAACAACAATTCGAGTAGAGGTGGGCGGCCCGAAAATCTGCATGAATTAGCTACTTAAATCTTAATTAATAATTAGTTGTTGATTTTTAGTTTCACGGCTTTCGGTTTGGTGTAGTTATTTTATTTTTACTGAACAACAGGAATTCATCTTGACAAGGGACCGTTCATCCACTACAATGTACTTTCGCTGAAAACCGCGCAAGACCGCAAGTTTTGTTCATCTCTTCTATCAAATCAAAGTGAGGCAATGTGAAGTACTATAGTAGTAACGGTCTTCAAACTCTTGCTCTTTCTAGTGGGTCGAAACAATATATTTCGAGTTATTAAGGAGGCTAATTACTGTTTTTATAAAATGGAAAATTAATTATTCAGATCCGTATTTTTGGACTGTTATTAAAGAGTATCATACTGATGTAAAACAACGTTTACAGGTTCGATTTTTTTCACAGAAGCTGCAAAACTGTCGCTGCTATGGCAATGGCGACGTTTAAAGATGGTGGATATTTCGAATTTAAAGCCATATAACTCGAAAACGATATCGGTGATCCCAAATTCTATTTCGCAGAACAATTCTCTTAGTACACTCAATTAGTTTGACAATTTGAAAAAATAATCAGTTGATCCAAAATATTTCAAATAACGTAAACGTGATTATTCACAATAATAATTTTTTGCATCAACGGACGTTTTTACATTGTCAGGCTAATTAATTATTCTGAGAGGAATCATTTTACGAAATAAAATTTGAGTTCACCGATATCGTTTTCGTGTTATATACCTTTAAAGCCAAAATATTCGTCATCGTAAAACGTCACCGTTGCCATAGAAACGACAGTTGCGTAGCTTTTGCGAAAAAATTCGAACCATTTTTCTACATCAGTACGAAATTCTTTCTTGTTTCTTCAAGCAATAACAGTCCAATTTTCCATTTTATAAAAGAATTGTACTGAGCCACCTTGTAGTTGCCAACTTTGGTAATAATTATGTAAATGTCGTGCTGTTTTTAAAGGTTGATCTGCTTTTATCTTAGCTTACCTTCAGTATTCGAAAACATCTCAGTTTCATCATTTGCTAATGTTTGCTTCTTCCTATCGACTTGTTCTCTCGCAATTGCTATAACTTGTTCACAATCTTCGATTATTCTTTCAATCTGATCGAATTGTGCGTAAGCTTCACCTAAAAGAATATATGCTTTCGTTTTGTCTCTTTCATCTTCTTGGCTTTTTGCGACTTCCAAAGCTTTTTCATACTGTTAAGTTGCCGCTCCAATCCGATTGTCCTTTCTATATACATGTCCTAATCCGATGCATGCGACCATTTCATTTTTTCTATCTTTTTGTTCTTTTGCAAATTCTATAGCTCTTTCGCAGCATTCAATTGCCATTTGATTCTGATTGTTCACTTTATACACCTTTCCTAACCCAATCTGTGCCCTTGTCCCGCTTTTCCTATTACCAATTTCTGCAGCCAGTTCCAAAACTTTTTCATAACATTTTAAAGCTGTTTGAATCTGACTCTCTTCCCGATATGCATCACCCAAACCAATGAATACATTTGCTTCCATTTCTTTATCATCTCGTTTTTTTTGTATTTTCCAAGGCTTTTTGATAATGTTCTATTGCCGCTGGAATCTCACTTTTCTGTCTATATGTATCTCCTAAACCGATACATGCCTTTGCCTCGATTGGTTTATATTCCCGCTCTATTGCCGTCTCCAAAGCTTTTTTTAAAGTAGTCCATTGAACTTTGAATATCATTGCTCTCTTCATATGCGTCATTTAGCCCAGTGTAAGCTGCTATTTCTTTTCCTTTATCACTTTGTTCTCTTGCAAACTCCAAAACGTTCTGAAAGTGCTCAATGACTTTCAAATTTTGCTTTTTGGCTTTGAATATTTCAAGGCTTCTTGATAATTTAGAAATGCTTTTTGAATCCATAGGCACGTCCTAAGTCTTGAGTTTTTGCTCCATAGGCACGTCCTAAGCCAAACTGTGCAAGTATTTTGATGTTTTTATCTTCTCGTTTTCTTGCAATCTGTAAGGCGGCTTTTTCAAAATGATCAATTGATTTTTGAATCTGCTTGTCGTCTATATAAACATACCCTAACCTAACATAAGCCAACGAAACGAACGTTTCGTTTCCTTGCTCTCTTGCTCTCTTGTAATTTCCAAAGCTTTGTTAAACTGCTGAATTGCTTCTTCAGTCTGATTGTTTTCTTTGTAAGCGTGTCCTAAGCCAAGGTGGGCCATTATTTCGTTCTCATGATCTTCACTTTCTTTTGAAATTTTCATTGCTTGCTTAAACTGCTCAATTGCTTGTTCTACCTGATTGTTTACTTTGTAAGTTTGTCCTAAGGGCAGATACACAGCTATTTCATTCGTTTTATCTCCGCGTTCTGTTGCAATCACCATGGCTTGTTCAAAGTGCTCAATTGCATTTGAGATCTGCTTTGGCCCTCCATAAGCACTCCCTAACACGATGTGCATGGCTGTTTCTTTCTGTTTATCTTCACGCTTCCTGGCAATTTCCAAAGCTTTGTTAAACTGCTGGATTGCTTCTTCAGTCTGGTTATTTTCTTTGTAAGCGTTTCCTAAACCAAGGCGGACCATTATTTCGTTCTCATGATCTTCACTTTCTTTTGAAATTACCATTGCTTTCTTAAACTGCTCAATTGTTTGTTCTACCTGATTGTTTATTTAGTAAGTTGGTCCTAAGGCAAGATACACGGCTATTTCTTTTTCTTCATCACCGCGTTCTCTTGCAATTTCCAAGGCTTGTTTAAAGTGCTCAATTGCACTTGGAATCTGCTTTTTCTCTCCATAAGCATGCCCTAACGCAATGTGCACGACTACTTCCCTCTCTTTATCTTCACGTTTCTTGGCAATTTCCAAAGCTTTGTTAAACTGCTTAATTGCTTCTTCAGTCTGATTGTTTTCTTTGTAAGCATGTGCTAAGCCAAAATACGTCATCATATCCTTCTCATGATCTCCACTTTCTTTTGAAATTTCAATTGCTTTCTCAAACTTCTCAATTGATTTTTCAATCTGATTGTTTTCTTTGTAAGCGTGTGTTAAGCCAAGATACACGGCTATTTCTTTCTCTTTATCACCGCGTTCTCTTGCAATTTCCAAGGCTTGTTTAAAGTGCTCAATTGCACTTGGAATCTGCTTTTTCTCTCCATAAGCATGCCCTAACGCAATGTGCACGACTACTTCCCTCTCTTTATCTTCACGTTTCTTGGCAATTTCCAAAGCTTTGTTAAACTGCTTAATTGCTTCTTCAGTCTGATTGTTTTCTTTGTAAGAATGTAATCCAATAAGGTGCGCCATTATTTGGTCCTCATGATATTCATTTTCTTTCAAAATATCCAATGCCTTCCCAAACTGCTCAGTTGCTTGTTCTATCTGATTGTTTTCTTGGTAAGCATGTCGACCTAAGCCAAGATATACGGCTATTTCTTTCTCTTTATCCACGCTTTTTCTTGCAATTTCCAAGGCTTGTTTAAAATGGTCAATTGCATTTGGAATCTGCTTTTTTTCTCCATAAGCATGCCCTAACGCAATGTGCACGACTACTTCCCTCTCTGTATCTTCATGTTTCTCGGCAATTTCCAAAGCTTTGTTATACTGCTCAATTGCTTCTTCAGTGTGATTGTTTTCTTTGTAAGCATGTGCTAAGCCAAGATACACGGTTATTTCTTTCTCTTTATCCCCGCGTTCTCTTGCAATTTCCAAGGCTTGTTTAAAGTGGTCAATTGCATTTGGAATCTGCTTTTTCTCTCCATAAGCATGCCCTAACGCAATGTGCGCGACTACTTCCCTCTCTTTATCTTCACGTTTCTCGGCAATTTCCAAAGCTTTGCTATACTGCTCAATTGCTTCTTCAGTGTGATTGTTTTCTTTGTAAGCATGTGCTAAGCCAAGGTGGGCCATTATTTCTTTCTCATGATCTTTACTCTCTTTTGAAATTTCCATTGCTTTCTTAAACTGCTCAATTGCTTGTTCTATCTGATTAGTTTCTTTGTAAGCAATTCCTAAGGCAAGATACACGGCTATTTCTTTCTCTTTATCTCCGCGTTCTCTGGCAATTTCCAGGGCTTGTTTAAAGTGCTCATTTGCATTTGGAATCCGCTTTTTCTCTCCATAAGCATGTCCTAACGCAATGTGCAGGACTATTTCGTTCTGTTTATCTTCGCGTTTAGAGACTTCTTTTAAAGCTTTCTTAAAGTGCTCATTTGCTCGTTCTCTCTGATTATTTTCTTTGTAAGCATGTGCTAAGCCAAGATACACGGTTATTTCTTTTTCTTTATAGCCCCGTTCTGTTGCAATTTCCAAGGCTTGTTTAAAGTGCTCAATTGTATTTGAAATCTGCTTTTGCTCTTTATAAGCACACCCTAAAATAATGTAAATGGCTGTTTCTTCCTGTTTATCTTCACGTATCCTGGCAATTTCCAAAGCTTTGTTAAACTGCTGGATTGCTTCTTCAGTCTGATTATTTTCTTTGTAAGCGTTTCCTAAGCCAAGGTGGGCCATTATTTCGTTCTCATGATCTTCACTCTCTTTTGAAATTTCCATTGCTTTCTTAAACTGCTCAATTGCTTGTTCTACCTGATTGTTTACTTTGTAAGTTTGCCCTAAGGCAAGATACACGGCTATTTCTTTTAGTTTATTTCTGCGTTCTGCTGCAATTACCAAGGCTTGCTTAAAGTGCTCAATTGCATTTAGAATCTGCTTTTGCTCTCCATAAGCACTCCCTAACATGATGTGCATAGCTGTTTCGTTTTGTTTATCTTCACGTACCTGGCAATTTCCAAAGCTTTGTTAAACTGCTGGATTGCTTCTTCCGTCTGATTATTTTCGTTGTAAGCGTTTCCTAAGCCAAGGTGGGCCATTATTTCGTTCTCATGATCTTCACTCTCTTTTGAAATTTCCATTGCTTTCTTAAACTGCTCAATTGCTTGTTCCACCTGATTGTTTTTTTTGTAAGTTTGTCCTGAGGCAAGATGCACGGCTATTTCTTTCGATTTATCTCCGCGTTCAGTTGCAATTTCCAAGGCTTGTTTAAAGTGCTCAATTGCATTTGGACTCTGCTTTTTCTCTCCATAAGCACGCCCTAACGCAATGTGCAGAACTACTTGGCTCTGTTCATCTTCGCGTTTGGGGACTTCTTCTAAAGCTTTCTCAAGGTGCTCAATTGCCTATCCATCTGATGGTTTTCTTGGTAAGCTTGTGCTAAGCTAAGGTATGCGGCTATTTCGTTCTCTTTATCGTCTCGTTTTGTTGCAATTTGCAAAGCGTCCTGAAAATGTGCAATTGCTTTTTGAAATTGCTTATTTTCTAAATAAGTAATCCCATGCATGGCATACGCTGTTATTTCTTTTTGTTGATTTTGGTGTGATTTGGCGATATGTTGGTTTATTAAATCCGTATACCGGTCTGTACATGCTGTTTGGTGCATTTTGAACGGATATTGTTCATGAATAATGGTCATGTGAGAGGAAACGTAGGTTGGTCCGCAAACGCCAATTTTCCTTCGTGTTCCCGTTTGTCAATGTAAGTGCTTTTGGAAGACATGGCTACACTTATAGTTTTTGCAAATTCTTTCTATTGATTTTGTATTCTTTGCGTATGTCCTCTATTCAAATACCTATGCCGGTTGAAAAGCATATTCATTTGTTAACACATGTGTGGGATGCTTCACAATTTTCTATATATACTGTATAATATCAACGATCATTTACGTTACTTAGCGAATTGCCCCTATGAAATATCAATTCATGAGTGGTATTGCGTTCACCTCTCTTGTTGTGTAAGCTGAGAGACTAGAGCTCAAGCTTTGCTCAGGCCTGATCTTCATGTGAGGAAGAAGGGGCTGCATCTGTTTTACAATAACAGGCAAATTTCTATAATACTTAGCATGAGTAATAACAATTTGGTATCAGGACACCACTATTACAGTCGATTTCATAAACTAATCAGAGGCTCTGTTTACAAATCGGCTTTGGAATTTCAGTAATAAAATGCAGGGTTCGAACTTTGGAACAAAATTTGGCAACAGCTTTGTGAAATCGATATCCCTATTATTTGGTTGCCGCGTGGACAGTTTGACAATATTAAATATTGGAATGCTTTATAAATCTTACATATATTTTAATTTTTATTGTTTCTTTACACTGTACAATGCAATGATCTAAGTTCAGGATTTGCGGTCTAAACGTGCATACAACTATTCCATTCTATCGGATACTCTTACGTCTTGAGTTTTTATTTTTAATTAAAAATTAACTTTTTAATCTTTTTGTGCATTTTAAAAAACCTAAATATCTCGAAAGCGAAGCACGATAATGGCAAACTACAAACACAATTCATACTAAGCGCTAAGTAGTGAGAAAATAAGGCTCTGCAATATTTGCGTTCCTCTTCGACCAAGATTTTGGACGAAGTAAACGAGTCTTATCTGGTTAAACCGGTATTTAATGCGCGCGATTACTATTTGATACATTGATAGGGCTGGGCTTCGATTAGTGTGTACTAAAATATCATGTCGGATTTCGAGAGTCAACTTAAATCCTCAGAGTAAAATAATTCAGAACTAGAAGAATATTTAACTGAAATACCAAACGTCTCAAATTAACTGTTCACGATGTGCATGACGAACAAGGGATATGTGATCGTGAAAATTATTTAGAGAAGCAATTGCTTGATAAAAGTTCGCAGACGATGAGTAATGAAGATAAAGCTGTAAATAGTAATCAAAGGCAAAGTGAAGTCCCTCAAATGAATGTAAACTGTTAATTACGGCGAAGGGCAGTCTGAAGTGATTAAGCGATTACGAGCACCTTTAATTGGTGATGCTATTAAACGACTACTACTTCATCCTTGGATGTAGACTACACCGAGAGGACCCAGTAAACAATTTGAAAATATTGATGTTGTAATATACTGGTATGAGAAAACTGGAACCATAACGTTTAAAGGAAATAAGGCAGATGAAATTGTAGAAAACTCAACAAGGCGACTTGTCAACAAGACGAGCGAGAAAGTCATTACGGATTCGGTTAGTCCAAAATGTAGTAATTTGCATTCCACTAATTATCCACAGGAGAGTAATCTACATAAAGAATCACAAAACTGATCAAATATTCATAAAAGGTCTAATGCGACCAAACGCATCCCTACTTCAAAGAATCTGGTGTTTAAATCTCAAATGGAGGGCTTTATTAAGGGAGATCTCGTGAGAAATGAAATCTCCACTGACATCAAAGAGTTTAAAGGACACAGTTTAGAAGGAATTGTATGATAATCCAAATGTTTGTTAACGTGTATGGAGAAGACTCTTCTGAATGTCCTCTACTCCTTGGCTTTCGGCGAATACTAGAACCTGATGATGTCGAGGGACTTTTACAAGAAACAGGCTGTCAAACAAATTTCCATCAAAGTTTGCTGATGTATTTTTAGCATACCAAATATTTTTTACAAATTTGAAAAGAGTAGAATTGCGTTGCAATAAGTTGCAAGAAAAATTGCACCGTGTGACAGGGCCTTTAACCAACGCCAAAAAAGAATTTTTCTGCAACAAAATTGAGCACCGTGCACATTTGATACATAATTGGCAATTAATTATTAATTTGATACGCAAAAACAACAAATCTAACAATATTTCTCAACTTAAAAGGAGGGTAATGTTACTTCAGATGACGCTAGCGACATCAAGATCGTGAGTGAGTTTTCAATCCATCAGCTCGGATATTTAGCCACAGAAACTTGCATTGTGTTTCCACAAAATTGCACAACAATGTATCCTCGTATTGGGCTATAGGATCTTTTAAATTCCAGCCATATCGCCAAAAAAATTGATTTTCCAGTGTTCAAACGTAAAAACTGCAGACAATGGAACTAAAAGCCGTGAAAACCATGCGCTACATTCGTAGAATTGTGTGAAATGTAACAAACAAGGACGTGCAAAAGTACTTTCGCTCCTGGAAAATTCATATTTCGCATCAATTTTCGGCGATACGTTGTTGCGCCGACCAACAACATGTATCTGCCTAATTTAATTGAAGTTAACGTTCCGCGCTGAAGACCATAAGAAAATAATTCTTCAAATTTAAACGGTGATACTTACTAGAAACTTTCCCAGCAACTGTGTTGTCTGTATCAAGCTCTTTCGTTTTGCAAAATCCGTAGAAATACTTCGCTTGTGTGAGTAAATATTAATAATATGTCAAAATAAAACATCCATGCAGAGAGCCAGTAAAAAGCAAGTACGGCAGCGTTGCTGCTCAGATAACCAATCGCGAACGGACGTTTTTATAGCCACATGCTAGGCATCTGTGCCGTATACACACATAAACATTAGAGATCGCAGTAATTAGTGCAAGCTGTAATCTTTTGTTGTTGTGAATGGAATTGTGCTACCAAGCTGTGCTACCAATTTAACTCAGTCCAAGCTAAAACCGGCTGTTCAAGAATTCTGTTCCGCATAATCGACTGAATCTTATACTTCGGGCTAAAGTTCGGGCTAAAGTTTGTAAATAGTCCTTGCAGATCGATGCCCGATATCGATTCGAATGATCGATACCTGATTAATCGTGATTGCTGACTTGTCATACAACAACGACTATAACATATTAACCATATCTTGACGTATCAACATCGCTATTTCCTTGTTATAATACCTATAATAAGGGTTTTTACTTTTCTTGTCCTCTGCTTTTTTCCTACATTTGTCCTACGGCTACGTATAATTAATATTTTGTACAATGTCATTCACAATTTTTATTTCGAATCCGTCTGATTGGTTTTTACAAATGTGTCACGTGATGTTTCTTATTGCTTGTATAAAAATACAAGTGTCTTCCAGCATATTCTAGAATCAATCAAAACGTCGACTTTTACTTAATCGTTTCAGGTAGCGAATGAGCACATACCTTTCGTGTACGATTAACCGCGTTGCATACCCTGCCAACGTTAGAGGTCGAAATAGCCAAATTAAAGGCGCTGCGTAAAGCTTGTCACATTAATATGTGTCATCATGCTCTGAATAGTGATGACGATATGGCTATTTGCCACAAGAATATTGCCATCTTCTTAGCGAATGATGTCATCTCTCCAGCATACTCGTTGCAACATCAGATTAGCCCTGATGAAGACACTGGACCGGAGTGTCGAAACTTTAATTTGCTGTAGATGCAGTTCGATCGAGTTTTGCATTGGTTTAGATATAGCCAGAGTAGTGAGCGTAATATGATTATTTATACCACAAAATTGTTCAACATTGTTGAAAACAAATAAGAATGCTAACCACCCACAATTTTCTTACGTGCTGTTTGAACAACATGAAAGAACATAAATTTTTTAATGGGCTACAACTACATGTGACGTCATGTCTCAGCTGTCACTAGCTGAAATGTTATAATTCTGTCTAAATATTCGTTTTAATAATAAAAATAATAATGATGCAGGCAGATGAGCTTGCCAGAGTCTTTCATTGCTGAACAAAAAATATCAAAAAAGGGATACAAAAAAGCTATAATAACTCCTCTTGATAACTTAAATTTAAAATCTCAACCGCTACATTTAAAATCAAATGCTATTTTTTCTCATCTTACGTCAAAATAAAAATTGTTTTTATTAGTCATTGCATTGTATTTCTTAACTCAAGCGGGAATTTTGTTTGTCGGTTTTCCAAGCCGGTATTTTTTAAGTATTTTTTACTCTGTTGCATGTATAGTGCTTTCCGCATAAAGTTCAGGATAGTAGATTACGTCAGCTGGTTGGCTTCGTTTTAAATTTTAAAAGAAAAAGGCGCATTCACGTCAACAAAATTAGTCAGGTACTGATTAATTAAACTGCTTAAAGATATATAAATTCGTCCCACGTTAACAACATTTTTAATCAACTGGCCTCTGCATGGATTGCACTGAGCTGCTATTACAGTTTAAGTATTTTTTTCTTACCCGTATCACTGCATGAAATTGGGTAAACCGGTGAAAATATAAGAATTTTAACCGCGATTAATGATCAACCGGGTACAGAACGTCTACCTCTATTGTCATGCCATTATTTCACTTTCGATAAGGTATAAACAGTGCTTCAGATCCTACTTGACATAAAATTCAAGTGGTTTAAATCCACTGTAAGTATAATATATGTGCATTGAAAAGAAACTACATTTGAACCAAAAGAGCTACACTTGATATAATAATTTACATAAAATGCACAATGTGTCATTTCATCATCAACATTTTACTGCCACGTAATAATGTTCTAAATGATTTCGTGAAAAAGAAGCGACGGAAAGGTAATTTTCGTTATAGCGCACGTAGATATTTTGCTGCCATTTATAAGGGAAACTATATCTTTACATAGATATGTCCACTTAAATTGTCGCGCGCCACTTTCTGGAAAAGCGAACTTTGTTTTCAGTATAATCGGAGATATATAGAAATATAAAGTATGTAGAAGCTCGTCTTCTTGTGTTTTTAGTCCAATATCTTAAAGCATATGAGAGTTATTGCATGACCAAATAGTTTAACAAGGTAAGTACTAACTTGCACTGAATTTTTGAAAGCTCAGCTACCGTTTGTTGTTTAAGAAACCACTGTATCTTGGACTCATGCCTAAATGCCACAACACTTCTAGTAGGCAAAATGGATTGATACTTACTAAATCCACCTTGTAATCACTCCTTATATAGGTGGATGCTCGATCTGATTATTTGCCTTTATTCACTAACAACTGATTCATCTTGATCAATCTCTCCTGTAGCTATGTTACAGTCATATCAAGTGTTCTGTTTACTCTTGTTGTTTGAATATTTTTAATTACATATTTTCAATTACACAATTTGCAATTACATACAGCTAATCAGTGGCGCCGTGGGTCTCGTGTTTTTTGGGGGGGGGGGGGGGGGCAAGTGCATCATTTCCCCGACAAACAAATTTTTTGCGACATAACTAATTCAGTCGTAAGAAAATGTTCATTTGATTGACTTTTACGTTGGTTTCCACGTAACCTTTTCGCGGCCTTCTTATCTAGTCGGCAATTCGCCGATGGAACAAATAAGACCAAGCACACTTCAAGAAAACATCGCAAAGTGCGTAAAGGTGAAGTGGGAGCCGAAACCGGCTTTAGTTGAAATATATAATGTACTTTATTCGTTAGCATGCGGCTTGAAGAATTTCAGTATATGTCGCAAGTCTTGGCTCATGTAAAACGATGTAATTCGGTGTAATATCATTAAACTATAGCAACGGTAATACGGTTGAATTAAAAAGATGGCACGGGCGTTTTTATCCTAGACTGCTAATATATAGCAATACGTATGAAGAAAACCACAAATATTACGATTTTATATCCCAATCAATGTAAATTTTGGAACAATACAGCAAGTTTGATATCGCAACATATTTCGCAACAGCTGCGTGTCCGCAAATGAGTTAATAACTTGTTCATAATCTAAAACCTTTGTCAAGTCTCGTTCAACATTAATAAGCATTAATGAATTTAATCGCTTCTGTCCCATTGTTGATCTGAGATTGTTCTTAAGAAATTTAAGCTTAGAAAATGTACGTTCACACTTAGTGGAACCAATGGGAAGTGTCACCAGTATCTTGTATACGGTGTACAGTTCTGGAAATGCGTTCTGTAGGTTACACGTGGACAGAACTTTTAACACTGCAATGAAGTTTTCCCGATTGGTATCATCACTAGGGCCAGGAGAGGTTTCATTGAAAGGACGATCGTCTTTTGGTTTCCTGAGCTTTGGATAGATCTCTATAAACGAGATCTACTCTGCTTTCAGTTTTCCTTCATTAAAATCGTAATTACGTGCAACATTTTCAAAAGCATCTGGTGGTAAACTGTTGCTGGAGTTGATATCTTGGAACCGCTCAGGATCAAGTTGGGCAAAGTCAGCTAGGATAGCTTTGTGCGATGAGAAGCGATCGCTAATTGACATGATTGCTGTGTCAATGGCATAAACAAACGTTTCCCTCCGATATCTACTGATTGGATCTTCCTCGATTTCGTCGTTGGATAACTCGCCAGGAAGTCGTTTCTTCTTTTTTGTGCGCTTGAAGCAAAATCTTGTTCTAGTTCGTGGTTCACACAAAACGTTTTTGCAAGGGCAAGAACTTTGCTAAATTCCCCACGAAGCTTCTCGAGTTGTGATTCAGCAGTTTCAATCAATCGAATAGCAGTAAGTAAATCAATCTTTCCTGATTGTAAACAGAGAGATGCAGGATCGGTTATGGAAAAGATCTTACTGAAAATATGTGCAGTCAGAACCGTCTCGAATGATGTTAACTTAATCTCCAGGGCTGCAGCGTCGGTGATGGTCTCTCGGCTCTGGTCTACCGATTGGCACTCGTCAAGGGTGCCGATGAAACGTTCGAACAATTTCCCTTTTTGTGCAAAGAAAACATTTTCTAAAGCTTTCTGGTGTGACCACCATCTTGTTGTCGATACTCTTTGTGGTCAGTGAATTTGTTGAATATTGGATTCCTTTTGCTTCTCTTCAAGAATGTCACTACGCTTCCTGGATTGCGAAAAAAAAGCATACAATTTCTCCAACGAACCAAACAAAGATTTTGCCGCCAAGAAAGACCCACAAGCCTCCATTATAACGAGATTCAGCACATGATCAAATGTCCAAATGAATATGCATTGTGGATTGACCTGTTGAACTAGAGTTTTCACACCTTTGTATTTTCCTGTCATGACAGACGCACCGTCATAGGACTGACCGACGGCGTCTTTTAAACTAAGACTACTCTCTTTTAAAATTTCTTGAAGAGTGTTGAATAATCCCTCGGCAGACGACTCCTTCACTCGCAGAACACTCACCAATCGTTCAACAATGTCCAAAGACCTATTTAAGTAACGGATAATAATTGATAGTTGATCTGCATGGGCACTGTCGGTAGTGCAATCCATAGCAATACTGTATATTCCGGCGGCATTAATTTCACCGACAATGAATTTCTGGAGTTGCTTTCCTATGCTGTTTATTATCTTGTTTTGCGAATCTGCACTCATAAACGAAACAAGATTTCCTCTGCCACTTCTTGACTTTTTTCCTTTCGTTTTTCCGATTGGATTTCTTCTTCTCTTTAATTTGGAATTTCTCACTGCACGTATATGATTACTTAGTGGCTCGTCGTATTTTGCAAGAAGATTTACGACGCTACGAAAGTTCCCTGTGCATGTTTCGTCCAATACTTCCTCCTCTGCGAAAAAAGATGGCTCGTCCACTTTGCGGTGCCCTCTGAACGCCATGCCTTGCTGAGCTAAACATAACGTTATGTCGATCAGCCTTTTCATCACTTCTCTATTCTTTCTAACCTTCTGTTTCCTCGCCGTCTCCGTCTTTGCGGCCTCGTTAGAAAGTTGTTCATTGACGGGAATGTGGAAACAAAAATTATGAAAATCAACTGTTGCGTCAATATGACAATGAGATTTTTCGTGCTTTGCAAACTTCTCAACAGCCTTTTTCCAATCCCGATAACCGATCTTTGTGAACGTTTGTTCTTTATTACCGCGACAAAAAAAAGGCAAAAGTGACAAAAAACGGCATCTTCTTTCGGTGAATATGACAGCCATTTTCTTCTAATATTGTTTTTTCCAACTTTTGTGTAGTACCAGCTTTCACTGAAAGAACGATCATGAGAACCACATCTCGATGTAGGGAATCGCTTCTCCTTCATTTCATGTGCCTTTGGCTGAAACGCTCCTTGTGAAATCAATCGCTTTCTGGTTGCAAGATCAAGCTTTTCCATGCTATTTATGTATAGAGCCGGGTCGCTCATGCCCGCATGGCTTTCGCAACTTGCTTCAATACCCATTTGGTCGATGGTTTCCTCTTGTTCGACAGAACTCAGTTCTTCTCTGTTAATGTCAAACCTTGCTTCATCACCAAATTGGTCCATAGTTTTCTCTTGTTCGAGGGAACTCAATTCTTCCTTGTTAATTTCGCAACTTGCTTCTTCGGCGAATTCGTTTACCGTTTTTTTCATTGTGCCCGCCCCTGTAAATTTAGCATGTTAAAACGTTTATAAAAATGATATTTTATACTAAATATATTTCGATTTTTGAGTATCTTAAATGATTTGTATTAAATATGCATATAATATATATAGATATATGTCGGTTGCTAACCTGAAAGGGATTGGCAGGAACCCCAGCATTCTTGTATGGAATATGCTGGTGTTTCTTTAATCGATCAGCGTGATATTTTCTGTTATGACGGGTCAGATAATCGCTGTCGAATGTTCTATCACAAAGGATACATTCTACTTTCCTACGTTTTCTATGGTGTGGCATTACATACCAATGAGAAAATAACAGATCAACAGTACAGCCTCACTTCGCCTCGCCTTGCAGTGTTTACATATTAGAATTGTGTTGTTTGTGTGGTTTGTTATTTCCTAATTTGAGCAAGTGCTAACGTGCAATAAAGGGGAGGAGCTAATGCCGTAAAAGGCAGCAAAATGTTTAAAATGGCTCTCTAGTTACGTCCTTGATCGAAAACCGGAAAAACGATTGATTTGAGTCCGATTTGCATTTCATTAGTATCTTTTTTATTCAAATATGCCTCACATTGTTGAGAAGTAAATTTCCCGCTCGTATATTAATATGGCATAATACAAGGAAAAACGTGACCGCAAAAATTCCGACAAAATATCCAATTTTCCGACGGGTCTTGACGATAGGGAGCGCCATGGCCCCCCTGCCCCCCCCCCGGCCACGGCGCCCCTGCAGCTAATTCAATTAAGTCTGACTTCGACATTATTGAAAGGTGCAATATCAGCAACCAAAGAATAATGGAGAAAATGCAGTTTCAAATAAAATCAGCACATTGGTGGTCTAACAGGATTACAACTATAGTATTTAGTATGATATATTTTTACATTTGCACGTGAAACTGTTGGTAGTCCAATTTTTTTGTCGCTGCATATTGCCCATTCGACTATTGTCGACGTCAACCTTAATTGAATTGGCTGTATTTAAACGATTACAGTTTTGATACATTAATCGATCGCGATTGGAAGTTTTTTAAATTGAGATAGCGCTTTAATCACATCACATGTTCACAATCTGTATTCAAAGTGGCTATGTAGATTTCATATCGCGAAGCTGAACATTCACCTTGTTTTTTATAATTTTTTATGATTTGTTGATCTTATAAAAATTATGATAGTAGCCCCTTTTTGAAAGATCCCGAACAAATTAATTGGTCAGAGAATATTCCTATTGACGACTGTAACGGAAAAGTGGAATATTTTAACTTCCATGTCTAGCATGTATTGAACAAGCATGTGAGATCCAGTGAAATCCATGAATTTTAAATGCCATTTTGCCAAAGAATTGAACCAATTGTTGTCTCTGACTCTCTGAGGAATAAAAAACATAAGATTGGCAAAGACATCGGGCATCTCGGGACGACGTAAAAATTAAATTGCTTGAGGCCGAGAGGCAAAAGAAATATATAACAATAAGAGTCGCAACTCAATGTGGAAAGCTATTAGAAATTGAATGCCGCGCAGAGACCAGGCAACCAATCTACACACGAGATGTTAAGCTGTAGGCAAACAAATTTAATGAATTTTTCACGACCGTGGGTGATCGTGCAGCGGACAAAGTAAAATCTTGGCGAATGAGACTGGTATTTCTCAAATGACATTCACCAGCTTCAATAGTTTTATAGGAGACGAGTTCGTTTTACCTGAGGTATCTACGGCCGAAGTACGCAAAATAGTCTTTTCATTTTGGTCGAATGAGGTTCTCGGGCCTGATAAAGTACCAGTGAAGGTTATTAAAGATGCTTTGTCGTGTATTCTACCGACTTTATATCAACATATTATCTCTACATAGCTACATCAGTTGTTCCATCCGATCGGAAGGAAGCCGAAGTGATTGCGTTGCTGAAAAATGGGGATCACGAGGTGGCCAATAATAATCGCCCAGTTTCACTTTCAAACGCATTCTCTAAAATTTGTGAACGCGTGTCCTCAATCAATTGCATTACCTGTTATTTTGTTTATAGCATGAATTAAAATTGGCGTCACCTAACACAGGCTTACCGTACTGCAAGGAAGTTGGTAATTTTGATTGAACATGTCTTAATTCTTGAAAAAGTACTTTCACTTAATATTTTTGCACGAGCGGAAATTATATACTCATCAATTACATACAAGGAAGATGCTTACAATGACGCGCATAAGGAACAAAGACCGAGAATTACGTGTGTCGCCGCTTGTAAAGGTTGTTTTATTTGTACTGTGCATTGAATGGCAGTCTTCGTGTTGTATTGCAGTGCCGTGTTACGATTATTTCACCAGAGAAGCACGTTCTTGCTTCCCTCAGCCAGTGAACGCCGCAAGAGGACGAAACGTAACAGCCTCCAATACGTGTGGGAAGCCTAGCACGAGCTATTGTGAAATCTCCCCAGAGAAGAAGTGCTTTATTTGCAATGCAAGCAGTGCTCTGAATATGCATTCTGCTGAATACATGGTTTGTAATTCTTATTAGAAGAAATTTCAATAAAGAACATATTTTACTTCATTTTCATTTGTACTACTAGCTACCTGTATACGAAAAAAACTGAAAAGCTTTCTGCACCTAGCCTGGGAACAGCGGCTAATGATTTCAATTTACGATGTTTAAATATAAAAATCTCACCTACGCTTGGGGCTTTTTTGTGAGTTCTTTATTTCACTAAAACTGGACATTCAAGGAACTCACATTTTACGAATTTTCAACTAAGTTAAAGATATGTCGAGTATGTTACAGAAAAGCAACACTCATAGTGTAGCTGAGTCTGTTTGGACACGCTGTTTTCTTCTGCATGAGAAAATAACGCATGAGCTGCAAGCCTCGTGGCATTCTTCAAAATTTTGAGGCACCTTACGCCTAAATAACAGAAAACGTTTGGTTTATACTTAGGTTTTGCTTGTACATCATTTTACATGTGTGTCTTTGATATCGTTTTACTATACGACGCCTTGGTTTACATGGAATAAAATAGTATTTAAGAGGAACCTAGTTAAATCAGAGCGTTAGTTGTCGATTACAGGTGGCTTTTTCTACACCAAGGGTATAGAGTTGTTAATATTTTAAAAACTTCAGATTTTGATCGTCTTAAAACTGTTACAAGTTCTGGCAAGGCTCCTATCATAGACAATCTAAGGAATGGACTGGAAACGCAAGCTAAAGTTTACGCGACATCCGTGATACGCTTTACTTTGGAACCCTGTAACTTCCCTTTAAATACATTTCAGGACTTCGTATTTACATATTTTAAACAAGAACAGAAATGTGAATGGAACTATCGACTTTTAAAACTTTTCAGAGAGATAAACGAGGCGGAAAATCACCATTTAATGTTTCCGTAAACCTTTTTCAACAACAACAATGGCGACATTTCTGCAGTCAAAAAGAATGCAAACATTCAGCGTTGGGTTTTAGCTTTGTTATATCCATAAAGAATTTTAAAAGTCGATAGTTCCATAGAGATTGCCGCTCTTGTTTAAAATATGTAAATAGAAAGTCCTGAAGTATATTTAAAGTGAAGTTACAGGGTTCCAAAGTATAGCATATCAGGCCGTATCACGGATGTCGCGTCAGCAACATTGACACTTTAGCTTGCGTTTCCAGTCCATTCTTTTGACTGTCTATGCTCCTATGTATCATTTCAGCACACTACGGTGCGATTTGTTTAACATATGTCGAGTATCGATTGTTACTTCAAAAGAAAACAAGGCAAAAGTTACGTTGTTTCAACTAATATACATAAACGTAGTTTATTTGTATTCTCGGCTTAGCACTATTTTCAAAATACTAGCAGGTGCCGCGTGAGACTTGCATGCATTGATGATGCATCACCGCATCCTAAACGATGCTATACTACGAGGTAGATTCACGTGTTTCTATAAAAAATAACTAATATATGTATATATATATATATATATAATATCCTATTGGGGCAGACACTTGACGATTTGAAATGTTGAATTTATGTTTTATCTTCTCAGTAATTGATTAGTTTAGTTTTGCTAACGACTGGTGTACTGGCTGAAAAATTAGTTTAGGTGTTTAATTTAATTAGCTTACTTTCCCATGATTTAATTTAATTAGTTTACTTTTCGATGAGTTTGATTTAGTAATCTTTAGCTTATAGCTCAGCTCATCCTATATATCTCAACTTACTTGTATAAAAAGTGATTAAACTTAACTTCGATTAGAGGAACCGCCAACAAAAAAGAAACACATATTTTGCACTTAATGACTATATTTAACTACAAAACAGTGATTTAAAAAGTCATTTAGAGTCTTACACAACTGGCTTTAAAAAAGTGGGTTTTATAATCGGTTTCGTCTTTACAATAATATTGTTATTCTATGCTTGGCCAGGCCTGAATGTATTCACTGCAAATACAGCTGAGGATTCGTCAGCACGATGCGAGTAGCAATTTTTACTAAATAGTTACATTGATTGAATAATCACCTTGAACCCGATGTGAGGCCTAAAATGATACACATTCTAGGAGTCGCAGAACTGCTGAAGACAGTAATATCTGGAGTAATATCACTCTTTCGAGACCGTATACCGTACTGAAATAAATAAACTCTTAGTTACAGTTACTTGGCTATCGTTTTGAGTCACTTGACCAAATACAGGAGTCAACTAATCATAACGCCATCCAAAAAGTTGTTTTACTTCAAATTTTGTCAAGCATAAGTTTAGCATATGTCTAGTCTATCCTTTCAGGGCATGGCAAGAAATGACGGACACGCATGCGCACAACGCTTAGTGAATAAGCAACAATTTGATTAAACTTCTATATTGAAATTCACAGGAGTTAATTGGGAAAATGACAAAAAAAAAACAGTCATAGTACATTCAGTTTTAAAGTTATCTGTCTGTTTCAATCGGATATAAACAAAATAAAATACATACTTTCGAAATAATGTAAAACAATTTTGATAAATGTTACGATTCTTGCGGTTTTCAACATGAAACCCTAAACCGCTACTATATAGGAAGCGGCATAATGGCTAACTAAAAATTGCCTAACCATCTCTTCAAGCCACTCAAATATCAGGGTTCATAAAGCAATATCGGTTCGGTTTCAATCGAATTTGAAGAGAGTAGGAATGTCATTGATGCTTCGTGTTATGCATCATTCCTTTCCATTTGTCGATCTTGCGATTTTCGGCCTTCATAATAGCTAGATTGCTAGAGTGTTCGATTCATCAAGGTTCAATAAATCTAAGGTTTTGATGATCTCAGTTTGTGCGAGAGTAGGCAAAAATATCCAACATGTTCTATCTGTTTTCAAAACTTCAAGTGATGATCTTAACACCTTGTCAACTGGTACTCGTCGATTTATGTTTCTTAGCGGGGTCATGTAGTTTTTAAGGTCGCAAGTAAGTGTAGGTTCATGCACGTTGTAAATATTTGCAGTGGTGAAGTTAATCATGCATAGCATTGTTGATGTGTATGCAAATTACTAGGGATCTTAATGATGAATATTTAATCATGTCCATGATTTCTCGCCATGTGTCAAAATGATTGTCAAATACATTTGAATTCTTCGGAGTAACGACTCTCCATATTATCAAAATGACTGTTTTAGATGTGTTTCGTTAACTATTTAAAGAATCAGTCTAGAAACATTACACAGAAGCCGTGCCCTTGAAGTGTCGTCCTAGGACAAAACAATAAACAATCAAAGAAGTTCATACAGCTATTTTGACTACTAACGGTGTTTTCTCTCTCTTGGATTATTTTTCAAGATGTGCTTTACAACTGCAACAATCCGAACTAAAAAAATTATTGAAGTACAAATTTACTGATATTGTAGGTTGATGAAGAGTCTCCGTTTGCTTTACAACCAACATGGTGGCAGTCCGACACCTGGTGGGATGCGATACAAAGGGGAATAGCAAAGATTGGTGAAGCACTTCATGTTAACATCACTATCGCGTTTGGCAAATCATACCACATATCTGGCAAGATCCGAGTCACATTTTATTCGGAGAGGCCACAAGCAATGATTATTGAGAGATCAGATGACGGTGGAGTGACCTATAATGCTTATCAGTATTTTGCCGAAGATTGTGTTGCCACATATGGAATAAAACCGAGTGAATCGCCTCCTGCAGAAAATCCCTTGCAGGTAATTATTGAGCAATATTAATATGCTTCGAAATTAGTCGGGCAGACATACGTACATTTTGCTAATCTGATATACGTTATCTTTTTAATTTCGGTTATGATAGGGACGTTTAAACCATAGTGCTCCTCCCTCCCCCTCCCTCCTCGTTGCTTTTTTCTTGGCGGATTTGGAAGAATCTCAAAGTCATATCAAGGATGACTGGAGGAATTCAATCCTTTTCCCGCAACCTCTCTACAATGTCAGTTTCTGATATCCAGGGTCATATATTTCTATAATCTTAGGTAACATGCAGCGAAGAGTACAGTCGACAGTTTCCAGAAAAGAACGGGATCGTTGAATTCCAGGCATACGCTCGATATCCCCCGGAGGACTACATGGCTCCACACATTCAGAGTTACATGTTGGCAACGCATGTCCGGGTACGTTTAGAATATCCAGGCACGGATGGACTGGAATTAATCAATTCTGAGGTTACCCTTAATCGCTACTACTACGCAATCTCGGACATTCGTATAGACGGACGCTGTAATTGCCATGGTCACGCGGAGTATTGTGATGGAACTGGGATGAATCAGTATTGCTTTTGTGAACACAACACGATGGGGAATGATTGTGAATATTGTCTGCCACTTTATAATAATCAACCGTGGAAAGCTGCCAATACAACACATGCTAATGAATGTCAAAGTAAGTGAAATAAATAAGATATTACTGGTCCTTCGCAATGACGCATATAATGTTTTCAAGATGGCGGATTTGCAGATTTTGCGACCAAATTTCACGAGTATCTATATTGGAGGTATCACCACGCCATGTTTTTAAAATCGCTCGCTTGAATACATTATATGGCACAGGCTTCCCAAATTCTCAAATTTCAACTTCCTATGATACTCCGTGAAATCTAATATCCTCGGCTCTAAAACAAAAAGGACAGTGGCGTAACACTCTATTTTACTTCAGAACCCGTTTCCACAGTACCGATCTGCATGGTCACGACATCAAGTTCGGGCATTTTGCAGTCATGTTTATTCATACCACTTCTCTATGATTGGTTCCTATTAAATTCTGCAATATGGTACAGTGCACACGGGATATCAGTTTTAATCACTATCATGATCATGGCTTGGTCTACATTTTTCTTTACAGAATGCCAATGCAACGAGCATGGGTCGTCCTGTACCTACAACTCCAGTGTTGGAAGTGGCGAATGCATTGACTGCGCTCATAACACGACAGGAACTAACTGTCATGAATGCGCAGATGGATTTTACAGGGATATAAACAAACAACTTAATGACCCAGATGTCTGCATACGTAAGTAAATATATTAATTACCTCTTGCAACGTTTAACAATCTCTATTAAAATTTTCATTTCGTAAAAAAATCTATCGATTACGGAAAAAATACCATTCGTCAAAGAGAAAGGCGATTATTTGAGCAAAATTTAATGCATTATGTTATATGTTGAGTAACGTTAAACAGTTATGCTACAGAACAGGAAATTAACCAAAGAGTTCTTTCTATGACAAATTGTGATTACTAGTACCATTATAGATAAAGGGGACGCAGAAGACACTTAAGAAAATATCATTAAAATCCTTTTACTTAAAAAATCATGTGGGAGGGGCTGGAAGCAATCAATAATGATAGAATAATAATGAAATACATACATACATTTTTTAAAAGCTTTTGGTCTCTCTCTCTCTTCTTCTAAGCCCCTTTCAACTCTATGCAAATAGATCCAACATTTCACTAATTTTGCTTAAATTTTTTGCAGCCTGTGACTGTTTTTCAGTTGGTATTATTGACAGTGGTTATTGCAATAAAGACATGAGTAGAACAGACATCGTTCTTGGACAATGTAATTGTAAGGATAACGTGTTTGGACGTCAATGTGATGAATGTGTTCCAGGATATTGGGGATTTCGTTTGCCCCCAGGAGGGCATTGTCAAGGTAAGATTGGACGGAAGGTTGGCGTTAGATACTGGTTGTGAAATACACCGAGAAAATCTCAAACCGCGATTTAATGTATTCACGAGCGATGGCGAGCTAAATACATGAAGACTCATGAGGTATGGTATTATCCGGTATCACCCTAACACTCAGTAAGTTATAGTTAACATGAATCTAGTCTTTCATATCTCTTAGGATGGTTCTGAAATATAGTATATACTTATATAAATTTATGAAATTTTGGAAGTGCCACGTAAACCTATTTTTGGTGCAAACGTGCAAGAAACTGATGAAAATTTGATTTTTGATTGCTACACTTGATTTTCCATTTTCTGAATAATAAAATTTGCTCATTTTTGCACATTTTTTGAGTTTTAAAAAATATAAAATACTAAAGTTTTCTTCGATTGTTTGCCTGGTAAAGCTAAAAAAAAGCCCCATAGCTTCAGGCAATACGGAAAATCCCGCCTTGTCAGTAACCATTCAGATTCTGTTATTTGTCTGTAAGATGTTTGCCACCTAAAATATTCTTGTTTGCAGCAGATTTTCTGTTCGCGCGAACTAAAATCACAGATGGAAAACAGACTAGGAACTTTTCATCAGCAAAACATCCAGCTTTTCGGTCCTAAAAAATTACGTGTACAATCGGATCTTTTTAATTTAAAGGTCAGAATAGTTTCAATAATCTTTGCGTAAAAATTAACCAGTGAAAAATTCATTTTAAAGAAAGATGATATTAAACGCCAACTCCGAAGTAGATTGAAGTTGAGCACTTTTATTTCAACGATGATATCAGCTGCGTCTTTTAATCTTCTAGCGTGTAGCTGTAACGTGTTGGGAACATTGAATAACAGCCAAACATGTGATCAACAAACTGGAAACTGCTTTTGCAAACAAAATATCCAAGGAGAGAAATGCAACGAGTGTATAAACGGTTTCTATCTTTTTCCAACCGATCAAGAATCAGATTGTCTGGAATGTTCATGTGATGTTGGAGGAGCGTATGAAATATGCGAAAAACAAACTGGTAAGTCAACTGTTTTATTCATTGTTACACTTTCGAATTTTTATTTGAGTATTTATTGCATACCAATTTTAGGGCTGGCTTCATACTGCCATCACTTTTAAAACCATGGCCAAGTTTTTTTGAAAACAATTGAATAATAGAGTTCACCAAGGAAATATTGTGTTTAGTCACAAACTAGAATTTAATTGATAATTTTTAATTTTTCCATTGCTAATAGTTAAGCAGCCAATTGTATTCAATCATATGATTTAGTGTACTGTGATTTACTTACAACCAATTTCTAAAGATGCAAAGGACATTACTTCGTTAATTAGGAGACTAATGACATTTAATTATGTTATCTTGGGTCACTGAAAAAAAAACAAACCACCCAAGCAAACGACATTGGATTGGTTCGATATTGATTTGAATTATAATGAACTATATGCTCCTAAAAGTCTGCTGAGTTAAAACGGCTCCTTCAACCTCACCTTGTTTTTTTCTAGGACAATGTAACTGCAGGCCGAATATCGAAGGAGAATATTGCACACAACCAGAGTCTGGATTTTTTGTTCCACTTTTGGATTATCTCCTTTACGAAGCAGAATTCCAGGATGAAAATGATGATGTGCATTATGAATTGGAACGAGAAGAAAACCACCATACGGGACAAGGGTTTGCACGTTTGGCAGAAGATACAACCATACACTTTACAAATATTCAAGTGAAAGTAACCTGGAGATATTATCTTGTCGTCAGATACGCCCATGATCCTCAATATTCAACCACTGCCTTCATTTTGACATTAACTAGCAATAACATGAGTACGACATTAACATTGGCTGACAGCCGCCTGCAAGCCGATTCAAGATCAGTCACAACAACTGAAGCACTTTCTCTCACGGCCAATCAACTTTATAACATAACAGTCAGTTTAACAAGTACAACGAGTGATCCAGTAGATGATCTGTTGGTCGACTCTCTCGTCCTCAAGCCTGACTTAACTCCGAGCAGAATTCGTTCTGAATTGGATACATTGTCAACTTTGTTGCTATGTTTTCTTAATGCCACCTATCTTGAAAGTGCTACTGACACCAGATGTTCTGAACTGGTATTTTCGTTCGCTACTGAAATGTACGATGGTGCTTTAGGTATAAATTTTCTAACATGTGATGTTAAAGTTGAGTAAAAATCTACAGCAGTTGAATTACATAAACTAACAACTGTGTACTACAATAAAATAACATTATTTTTATGAGAAAATGCTGCTTTTTGGACGGCCGAGAGGCGTTTTCAAAAAAGAAAATTGCATAATAGACCAATATTGGATGAAGGAAAACTCCCGAAAATTTCCGGAAGGAACATAGTTAAATTGTTTGAAATAGAGAATTTTGTTGTCAAGTGCTGTAAACTTTTGCCGGAAAACATACCTTCGCAAAATTTGTAGATCTTGCACATATTTTTGTAAAATCGCACTTCTAATTTATAACCATTTCTAATTAATAATTTTATAATAGTGACTCACCATTAAATTTTAACACAACAGTAATATTTAACAATTATTAAAATTTTGAAATGCAATTAAAATATTAATATTATGTAGCGTGCGATTGTGATCGGCAAGGATCAAAAGAAAGTAGTCAATGCAGCCCGATTGGAGGTCAGTGCAATTGTTATAACGGAGTTGGTGGCAGAAGATGTTCCTATTGTCTTCCAGGATATTATGGTTTTGGCTCAGGAGATTGCAAAGGTAAAAAATATTTCAAATATTTACGTGATGCAGTTACTCATACGTAATCAATTTTCAATTTAGAATAGTAGCAGTTGGTTTTTCTAAATAGCTATATAAATCATAAAGAGTCACTGTGATATCAGACTAGCCTGATTTTCAATCTGACTTTACTAGCAACAACAAGTGAATTTTCTGGGAAATTTTAGTTGTAGTTACGCAACAAAGCGATTATTGAGAACTTTGTTACAATCTCTAAAGTTTTGTTTCCTATATAGTTGTAACCCAGTTTGACAGAAAGGCTTATGGAAGACAAATCCAAAACAGAATATAGTCTTTGTATACCCTTGGGTAATAACTATTTTATGTTCGATCGTTTCCTTTTTTTAGTTTGCGAATGTGACAGTGCTGGATCAGAAAGCAGTGCCTGTGACATATCATCCGGGGTATGTCGATGCAAGTCACACACTCAAGGTGAGAGATGTGACAGGTGTAAGATTGGAACATTTAATTTGGATGCCAGAAACGAAGACGGATGTCAATCTTGTTTCGGTTATGGTCATGGTACGGAGTGCATTTCAGCTCAAGGATTCATTGCCGCAAACATTAGTACAGACTTTACAGGTATGCACGCCCGTGGATATTAATATATTCGTTTTCTATTTCATTCGTTTTTTCTTTCGTTTTTGATATTCCTGTAGTATGTCAATACTCGCCCATTGCCGTAATGAGCGTTAGTAATTGAGTATGCAGTGCTATACACTTTGATTTAAACAATAGTGCAAAGTTTGCTTTTTGAAATTTTTCAATCCTGAGAGCAGAAGCAAGACCATGCAGGGTCAGTATGCAGACCCAACAAAAATTGCACATTATCTTGATTTCACATGTAAAGTTAACGTTTCACATCAGGGGCCGGTTTTAAAAAAGTGAGTAAAGTTAACCAAACGTCAAACAATCAGAACAACTTATTTTATACTTAATTACTATGTAACTACAAAAAATAATTTAAAAAGTGATTAAAAGTTTCATACAACCGGCCCCTTAAGTGTTCAAGTCGGGTTCAAGTTTCACATAGATTATATTAAATCATCAATTAGATGATTAACTTTGACGAAAGGCAAATTTCACACAATTAGGAAATTTTTAAATTGCACATGTGAAATGTTCCATTTCCACAAAAAGTTTTACATTTTAAATTATATGTGAAATTCCTGGAAGCGGGATTGACTGAAATGGTATGGGTATTGTGTAGCTTACAGGCCTGAATTATTTAGATGTTTAAATACCGCTGGGCCTCGCTTAAAATATGGCTCTCTTAAGCAGGTTCTACTCTGGGCGGATGGTTACCTATACCTAATAGTGTTGAGGCGATGTCAACCGCCGGTACAAATGGCTTGTCGATTCGTGGTAATCTTACACTTCTGGCCCCATCGAAGTATCTTGGTTTGCAACTAAACTCGTATAACCAAAAATTGATTGTCATAGTAAGTTAAAAAGCGTATTTTCATTTTCCACGAATATTGCAATGTACCTGTTTTCTGTCATTTAGTGTTTGAAAAGCGTCATGTGACATGTTGGTTTATGCTACGAGTATTTTGCATCAAATATGCGAAAAATTTTCCAAGTATTTTCCTGTTTGAAAAAATGGATGTATGTCACATCCAGCAATATAATACAAGCATTTTAAATTATCTGCTTTCAATGTTTTGCGTCCGATACGTAACAATAACATATAAATAATAATATTCCTTAATTTCTATAGACAGTGCAGATATCCTAAACTTTTCAATAGCTATCGATGAAAACAAATGACTAGAAATTATCAAATTTGGTTGTTTTAGCTATTGGCTTTTGTCGCAGTTATTGTCCAATAGGCTAAATACAGTCTTATTCGTTGAAAAAATGAAGTCTTCTCTTCGCTTACATTTGAGATACTATTAATTCAAGCCCCAGAAGTATTTGATCCATGAAATTCCTTCGTATACCAGTTACTGTGTAATGTAACAATGGTTTCCAAAGCAAAAAAATTACCCAAAGAAAGAAACGTCTAAAATGTTGTGTGGAACGTGAAATGTTGCATACCATCCATTTTTTCGCCTGCACTTAGACCTCCGAGCAATAACTGTATCTAAGAAAATTGTAATTCGAAATGACAGTTTGCGAGGTTGAAAAGCATGCGCATGAAAACCAGTAAATTAATTGAATCTTAAACTCAGAAGCGAACAGTTTATTATGCACCATGGAGTAATTATGAGCCTCCACGTGCATGAATCGAGTAGTGCATCCTTATTATTACACATGATTATTTATTGATCTTGTGAATATTGTTGCAATTATTAGTAATCCTCTTGGAAAGTAAAAACAATTGCGCTCCTCTAAACCGATGATTGGCTAACAAAGCTGAAGATAAAACCTAATTTTCTAGACATCTGCTCCTGTAAATTACTCTGCTCAAGAAATCACCCTAGTCCTTATTGGGCGAGGATACATGGCACATCTTCAGCCTGACAGAGCATCCTCTGGGACAAATTATGATGACACCTTCACTTTAAGCAAAAGTCAGTTAGTGCATGGTAGCCAGGATATGACGGCGTTTCATTTCCAGTCTTTATTGTCTAATATGAGTTCATTTGAATTAAAAATCAAATCAGAACTCTTGGTCACGAAGATTGTTCTTCAATCTGCTGTGTACGATAGGACTAGCGATAGTCAGAATCAAGTGAGATTTGTTGAGAATATGACGTGTTTTGAAAATTACGCTGGTTTGTCTTGTGAGACCTGTGCTCCAGGTAAGAATCAATATATTGTTTGAGTAATTTCTTCTTCTCTCGCTCGAGACTACATCTACATATTGTACTAAGACCGCAAAGACCATGTAGGTTATCACTTCACTAACTAAAATTTACCAAGCTGATACTTACACAGTTCAAAGTACCAAGCGATAATGATAATTCCGCTTTAAGTTAAATAGAGCTTGCAACTTCCCGTGATTATTTTTTTACTCTTCGAAGTGTTTCACAACTCTGTCTATTCAGGTTTTACGCGGGAAAGCGCAAATTTAGGACCGTTTTCCAAATGCGTTTTGTGTTCGTGCAATGAGAGATCAAGTGAGTGCGATCCAGAGAGCGGCGTGTGCATCGGTTGTGAAATTGGAAGCACTGGGGATCACTGTGAGAATTGTGAGTTTAACGTCGTTGGTCTATATTGCAACGTTTGCGCCGACGGATTTTATGGACTTACTCAAGGCTACAAGAACTGCAAACGTAAGTACATGTTGTATACACTACAGAACTGAGTACGGTATTAAACTGAACATAATTTGCCTGTATGCGTATTAAAACCAGGGTTATTAATTGGTATTGGACTGCAGTTCCATCCCCCCACAAGAGAATGACGTCATTAGATGATGAAAATTAGCCACCGTCATCTCTTTTTAGAGCATGATCACTTATGCATAGTACTATGCCATGACTCTAGACACTGTCTTTGGCCAAACACTAACATTGAACTGATTAACAACCGTTATGGCGAAATGTTGAAACTTTGGATCGTTAATGCATTTCGATCAGGCTTTGTATTCATTTATTAAAACATAACATAAAAGGCTGAAAAAGTCCTTGCATTGTAGAAGCTATGCACATGCATAGGCGTTTCCGTTATTGCTAAAGGTCTAGACTAATCCAAACTGATACTATGATCATCAGCATAACCAACTTTATATTTTTCTTCACAGCTTGTGACTGTCACTTACCTGGGACTCTACATGGCAATACATCCAGTTGCAATCTGACTACAGGTCAGTGCAACTGTAATCAGACGCTGCATACGGGAGGAAGAAGATGTAATGTTTGTCAAGAGAACGCCTGGAACAGAACCGACAGTAGTTTGACTTGTGAAGGTAAAAACAGGTTGTTAAAAACAGTCTCGTTTGTTAAGCGGCAAAAAAAAAGGAAATCAAAGACATGCTAATGGCGAACTGGAAGGAAGTCGTTTCATTTGAGATTTGAGTTTTTAAAGAAGACAGTCTTAAGATATGCAGGTAGAACACGCGCACTATGTGATGATCTTTAAGACTAAAGTATCCGTCCTTAACCTAATCCTTCTTGATTTTTGCACGATCAAATGATCCGCGCATGTGGGAAACCCTAACATTGCTCTAGACATTGTAAAACCATAAAAAAGTCAAATTTAAGAAAATTCCCACCTTTCCTTATCCACCCAATAAGATATTGCTATATCAAAAGTTGCTTTATGTTTGCATGGTGCATGTAAATCGCAGTATAATCTTGTGGAAACACCACGAAAATTGATGATCGCAAAGCCTTCGATCCGTAATCTCAAATCTCCATCAGTGCCTAATCTTTTCTTCCTCGTTTTTTAGCAAATTTAAGATTTATTTCATTCCTCTTGCTGTTAACATATAGAATGTCCCCCATGCTTTGGGATGATAAAGGTTGAGGTGGAAAGATTTCGACAACAACTAATGAGCTTGAGTACTCTACTTCACTCGCTGCTCGAGATGGACATATTGAGTCAGTCGTTTAGTTTTCCTGAACGGTTACAAATCACCCAGAAACGTGTTGACGAAATTGTTACAAGATCTGAGGTAATTCACAAATAAACTATTGTTTTTAATAACGAAACTTTACGACCTTTTGTTGCGTTTGTCTTCAAAGCTGGGATACTCTGGAGAAAATGCTACAGCTTTTACATTGACATCCGCTCATTCTTAGATGAGGATATCACAATAAATAAATCAGCTTACGTATAAGCTATTTAACCCGCTCTTTCGGTAGCTAACAAGTCGTGTTGTCTACGTCATTCGTGATAGTGAATCAGTCGAGTGAGCCATTCAGCCATTAGTTCGCGATTTCGATTATAGCTTAGCAGTGGCGTATAACGTTGTAATAGCGAGTCTCCGGCTCAGAAATGCGTAAAGTACCTCTGATACAAGTGCTGAATGCACGAGTCAGGTGCCATTATAGTGCGGAAACGAATGTCCTTGTGTAGAGAGAAGCTTTAAATGTAGATTCTCTGAAGTGCAACGTCCTGCCCTGTGCAGAGCAATTTACGGCATTCTGACCTTTCAGAAACGACAATATAACATGTTCGTTTCTTTGAAACCTTGCTGACGATCTGTTTCGGCCTTATAGCCTGAACAAAGGGCCCCTATATTTAGTTGGGTGCCCCCGAATCCTCCCGGTATGAACCCATAGTCAGTACTGCACTGCTGTTAATTCGAGTAATTCTTTTTCTTAAGCTTTGTTTTCATCTAATTGTGACTATCGCGAACATAATTACTATACTTTTTGTGCTGCGTGTTTTTTCTTAATTTGTGATATATATATACTTCATATATTCTATTGGGGCGAAAGCTATTCCGGCATACCTTCAACAAATATCTCCGGAGCCCCGTCGATCAAACACCGCGCAGAAAAGGAAAGATCTAAACTCGAAGATAAATTCATTTTTAGGCGATTGCGCGGAAACGAGGTTATTAGCCATAAGTCATTTAGTTTCGTTAAAGGATAACTGTCACATGTTACCACAGGCCGTTATTATTGTTTACAATCTGTTATGCTTTATCAAAAATGAATTCAAATGTAATAAAACCTTGCTTCCAATTAGAGAAGTAAGAATCAGATAAAATAATCAAAGATTTGTAAAGGATTGCTTTGTTACAAGACGGATTAACAATATTTTATCATGATGTTATTGCATGATGTCCCAGAATACTATAGTGTGACACTAGTATCCTTTTAAATGTGAACTCTTTCGGTTCGTGTATGATTTGTTACAGCTGTATACCACTGATCTAAATTACTGGATAAAGCATCCTTTTGAATTCGGTGACCCAATATTTATAGTGAGATGACACACTAAAATCGATCAAAATTTCTGCAAATCAAATCACGACGTGTAAATTAAAACTGATCAAATTATCAGGGAAATGTCGTTTCCATATTAACTGCGAATTATTTGTAAAAGAAATTTCATTCACACAATGTTTATCCATTCCCACCAATAACCTAAAACTGTAAAAACCTCTTCTACTACCTCAATAGTACCAATGTAAATTTATATGGGATAGTCCAATATGGCCGCCATTGGCTTCAATTATCCATGACAGAAGCTTTATTCAGTAATTTAGATCAGTGCTGTATACATACTGATTGAATATAGAAATTTAACTTTTTTTAAATGCAGAACTTGGCCACTTTGGAAAAAGATGCAGAACTACAAATAGCGAGAGGCTTTGACGTATTGGAAATATTTGAGGAAAGTCGGACAGAAAAAGAATCAGAAGTAAATATAACCTTAAACGTCGTTAGCAGGATTCTACAGGAGCATCGAGAAACGTTGGTCATTATGAATGACATTCGTAATTTACTAGCAGAGAGTTACAATTTATTGAATGATACATTGGAAGATCTCATGAAGGAAATTCGAACGTCGTTGATGCTACTCGATGACTGGGTGGAAGACTTGGAAGATATAAACGCGCAGTCTATGGAGAAAGTTATGGAAATTGGACTCATTAACAAGACAATTGTCAACCATTTGGAGTTGTTAGTAGCTGTCATCGCGAACGCGAAGACGGAGGCAACGCAAGCAGCCAACATGTTCGATTCTCTGGTATTAAAGATTCCTACATTGCAAGCTAACATGTCTGATGCGAAAGAGATTGGCAAGAGCGCCTTTGCCAGAGCTCGAGAACAGTATAACAACGCCTCGATCGTCTTCAATGTGACATCACAGCTTGAGATGCAACTGTCTAACAATACGTTCAGTATTACTGTGGTAAGTATATCAATTAGCTCAAACACGAGAAGGGAGACTTCCTCCGATTTCGAAACATTGAGAAGAGTTCGAAATGCGAGGTGAACTATTTGAAAAACTAGATTCATATTAATGATTCATAACTAATTCATATTATTAATCTAGATTAATAACAATCAAATTATTGCTTCATAAATAATTCATACTAATCTTGATTAATATGAATCTAGTTTTTTTAAGACGACTATTTTTTAACGAACTTTGACGTGTTCTTAACTTGGAGGAAACACTTCTTACAAGTGTTCGAACTAACTTACAAGAAAATCAACGAGAAAGCTGGCCTAATGTATGTAATTTTGTCCTCCAAATTCCAAACATCCTCCACGGTATTGACTTTTCTTTTAATTGCTTCGTGAATTATTAACGAATTTGATATTTATTAATAAAATTTTATTTAATTGGTTGAATTTTCTGATCGAAATCTTTACAAGTAACTGTGAACTAGCTTCATGTTTTCAGAACAAACATCATGAATTATACTTTTAGGAAGCATTGTGGTTACAAGATGTCGCCGAAGAAGTACGTAAAAACGCAACAGAGGTTACCGAAGCAGTTTACAAAACGTCTGAAGACTTTTCAAGTGTTATAGATCAAATCAAAGATTCATTGAAAAACATAACAGTACTTCAGGTAATTTTTCGGCTGATATTTTAAGGTATCCAACTAACTTCACCAGACATGTCGAAGAGGTCTTCGTCGGCATTCTTGTTTTCAATGTTTATGATCAAACCATTCATTCAGCATTATTAGCTGTTAATTCTATATTAAAGTATGACGCTTACTTTGATGTTCTCAATGTTCGTTGCGATGTGACGTGTTGGGTTGCGTTGTGCTTAGTTGAGTTATACTTGATTGAGCAGGGTTACATTATTTGTGTTGGGGACGTATACTGTAGAGGCTGGTGCCGGTTTGTTAATTCCAGTTATTTTTCAATGTTTCGCAAAACTGTAGGGAAAGATGATTCTACAATCACGTTTAAAGATCTTAAAAACGATTTCAAAATAAGTTAATAAGGCTGAATTGCGAGAACGACTATAACAATATTCGCCCCTCTGGCAATTATCGACGATGCATGACTACACAGCCAAAAACGTCACAGATTTGCTGCAAGTTGTTAATTTTACAGGCTTGTTGCAACTCGTCGACAAGTTGCAACAAGCTGGCCAATTTCACCAAGTTGCAACAAGTCTGATAAAATGAGCTGGAACTTTTCATTTTTACACTGTCTGTTTACAGAAGACCTGTTGCCAATAAGCCGTCGCAAACCATGCGAACGCATCCTGGTGTCGGCTTGTTGATCCATTTGTTGCAAGATTTAAACATATTTGTTGCAAGATTTCAACATATTTGTTGCAAGTTCCTCATTTTTGGCTGTGTATGCCGCGGGTGTTTCACAAAGAAGGTCACAAAAAGGTCAAAGAAAAGTATTGCGTGGAGAAATTGATATGCGGGGCTTTCCAGCGCATTTTAGAAAGTTTATTCATATTTCTCCCTACTGTCGCGTTTCAAATTTGGAAACCGTAGACAGTCATTCAAAGGTCGCATTCTTTATTAAACCTTTGTCCCCCATTTGAATCTAATTTACCGTAATTAGTTAATTTTACGATGCATGAGTTAGACAATCGAAATAATCTTGAAGAAAAGAGAACCTTTTAGCCTAAAAAAGTCCACTAGGTTTTGAACCATATCTACCCTGGACAGATGATTAATCGACGCTCGCTGAAAATTTAATTTGCCGTACGAGGTTGCTCCCTTACGAGAAATGACAGCCCTACGAGAAAAGGGCCTGCAGGGCCAAAATTTTTGCTCCGTTAAAATTGCGGGAATTTGAAGAATCAGTTCAATTTTTTTGAGTTACATTCCTATACCTTTGCAACTCGTCATGTTTTATTAATTTTCGATTTCAATTTTTTTCTTACCATTTTTGATGCCCGTAAACATGCTATTTGATTCAGACTCTTCACATTCCAGTGTCACGATGGCTTTTATTATGAAAAAGACACCTTGAAAACGAAGTGTTTGAAAAGAGCCTCAAACTCTGCGTTCATTGTTTTATATAATATACTTAAAACTTGAAGGGCATTTTTGCTACCTTCTGTCCCTCCCGACAAGAGGCAACGGGGCTCTATCCCTGCTGCCCACCCTCCCCAGACCCGGCGTCTCTGAGGATATCTATCATGCAAATATGCTGGACATTTTGATCTTCATTTAATAAAGGAACAAGTACGAGCATCAGAAAAACAGTCAAATGCACACCTTGCCCAAAGTCAAAAATTTCATGCAGAGGCTGTGACAGCAAGGCGTGAAGCTAAAGCAATAGAGGAACATGCTCGGAAAATACTTGATACGATGGAAAATTACAGGACAATTTCGAAAGAGACAAACCAACAGTCGCAAAGGTCCATACAAGAAGCTAATGAACTAACAAGTTTTCATCAGTCAAGAATTGACTATGCGGCCACTGTTTCTCAGTCATTGTATCCCTCGTATAATTCATCTCAATCCTTGATTGTTCTGGCGCGAAATGTTGAGAAGCAAGCCAGGGATGAGAATGGAGTAAGTTATTCGTTACGTTATGATACAGAACTATAAGAAACAAGCTATATAACCACTTCGTTTGCTATCGGTGAGCTCGATAAATACTGGAACGATGACTCCAGGTAAAAGCCTGCGTCCAATCACTAAGCGCAAACATTTTCACGCGTTTGTTTAAGTTTGTAACGTGACGTTTGCCGTTTGAAACGCTATAAGTGTTACTGTTTAAAATTATTAGAACTGAGTCGGTTCCACCACTAAGAAACGATTATTTACAAGTTTAATTTTATCGCTTTTGCATCATTTGAAATCCTAAACAAGCTTCTACTCTACGAAATTGGCATGGTATGTTCTCTAATAAAAAAAATTGATAAAACGTGCATCAAAACATGACATAACATGACAGTTGCAATTACAGAACCCTCAGGTTTTGCATGTAAATGGTTCCGTTTCAAACGGCCAAACGTCACGTTAAAAACGTAAAAAGACCTGCGAAAATGTTTGCGCTTAGTGCGTGGACGCAAATTGCTGTATATATGTTTGGATTAAGTCAAGATGGAAAAATGATGTCAAGGTTAATTGCGCCATCGAAAACAGTAGAAGGGGACTGAAACTTGGTGATCTGTTGACGATTAATTTGACTTCAAAAATGGCGGCCAAGCGATCGTTCCGGCCCAATAATATATATAGAGTTCACTGTTAGCTATAGAAATAAAATCATTCGTTTGCAGATTTTTTACCAAAATGCGGAAAGCCGGACATACTCAGTTATTTCCCACTTAATGTACGGACTTCTATTTTACGCAAATATTCCAACTTTTAGCTATAAGAAATCCGAATTCATTTTCTTCACGTTCTGAGGGAAAATGAAAATATTTCAGTTTAGGTCTGATCAATTTATTTCCAAATAAGAATTATCACTTACATTAATTATCACATAACTCACATTATCACGTCTTTTTCCAGGAAACTTCAAAAATCTTCGTCTCGTCCCAGAGATTGAGAGATTATACAGCGGATGAAAAAGCCGCTACTGTGGTCAGGAATCATAACATTGTTTTGGATCATATCTCAAATCAAATAACTCCCATTCACGAAAAATGCGCTGGAATTCAGCAAGACACACACGCTGCGTTGGCAAACACAACGGCAACACAAAAGTCGGCCGAAGAACTATTAGGAAAGGTGAACGACGTTGCCGACGAGTTGGATAAGACAGCAACAGGCCATGATACATTGCCAACTCTAAACACAAATCCACTGGCAGCAATGGTTTCAGATATCACAAGAATTCGCAGTTCTTTCCAAGCTTTGAAGCTGGGCAATTCTATACAGAAATTACGCCAAGGGAAGGATGAACAACAAAATTGGCTGGATGAACACAAACCGCGAGTTTTGAAACTTCGTCAGCAAGTTGCAGCAATGAAGAGTCTTATACAGTCGTTGAAAGGCATTCCTTGTAACGTTTAGGAGCTCAGTCAGGATTTGAGTTGTGGCCGAGGATCATTAATCTTTCGACTATTCAGGCATAACCCGTTCCAATATTCTTCTTTATATTTCTATGATTTAGCATGTAATTCCCTCTTTGTATTTCTATTATATTGTAATTAGTGTACCATATATAATATAGTTTTTCTTACCTTCGTGGAATCATCATTGATAAATGAAGTTTTTATGTACATGTGTGTGTGTGTGTCACAGGAGACTGGACTGAGAATTACTCGATACAAAAGGCACAAATGAAGTCACAAATGTGTTGATCTCTATTTCTCCTATTGGCACACATACACAGCCAAAAATGAACCTGTTCTGGGCTGATGAAAACAGCATTGAACAATGTTTTGCTGCCAACATTGTTCAATGTTGTCAACAATACTGAACAAGTTGTTGAGCCAGAACTAGCCTGCAATCAGGTGTAACAATATTGAACGATATTGAACTGAAATTTGTGACTATATCGCAACCAGGTATATAATCCGACATAATAAGTGCTACTCTGGTTTTGTTAAATGAATGAAATCACCGAACAAAGATTGCATTCACGACCCAACGTTTCGACACTCCGGTCTAGTGTCTTCATCAGGGGGGTCTGATGTTGAAACTCACGACCTTATATGCTGTCAAGGTGACGTCATCTACCAACAACATGTAAATACTCTTGTGGTAAATGACTTCCGTCATCCCTATTTAAGGCACAAGGGCTCGCATTGATATGCCAGGCTTCCAAACAAAGCCTTTGACCATAACGATTGTTAGTGGTAATCACTTTAGAGTCTTCCCACGCAATGTTATGGCTTGTTTCACACACGTGTTCAGCCAAAGCTGATTTTGAGCTGTTAAAATTAGAAACAGCCCTTTGATGTTCTTTCAGACGTGTGCAAAACTGGCGTTTTGTTTGACCCAGATATACTTTCTCGCAATCACCGCATGGTATAGAGTATACAGCATGTGTTTTCTGATCAGTCGGAACGCGATCCTTGGGTTTCGCAAAAATATGTCCCAATGTCTGAAAGGGTTTCAGGGCAACCTTGATACCACAATTATTAAGAACTCTCCTGATTGGTTCCGCAATTCCTCGAATGTACGGGACTATTGCAAAACCTTTCACAGCGGAATCACCCTCTGGAAAGTTGCAATGAGTCAAGGTTGGACGCCTTAAACAATCGTAGAGAAAGCTCTTAGGATAATTGTTTTCTTTCAGAATATTGGTTACATATTGATACTCGTTTTCCCTAGCATCGTTGTTCGATGTTAAATTCTCCGCTCTCTGAAACAAAGTTGTAACAACAGACCTTTTATGGCTTCTCGGGTGATGCGAGTTAAATGACAGATATTTATCAGTATGAGTTGGTTTACGATAAGCAACAGTTTCCAACTTCCCATCAGTAGTTCTCTGAACATAAGTATCCAAAAAGGGCAACTTCCCATTAGTCTCACGTTCTACGGTGAACTGTATAGAAGGCTCAATTGAATTCAAATGTTGCAAAAGAACAACAATCTCATCTTGAGAAACCGCAGAGATCACATCATCAACAAATCGCTTCCAGAACGATGGGCTGACCGGAGCCGTTGTTAGGGCTCTATGTTCAATATCTTCCATTACTAAATTAGCAATGACAGCCGAAACCGGCAAGCCCATCGCTGTTCCAAAAACCTGTTTGTAATAAATTTGCGAAACCCAAGGATCGCGTTCCGACTGATCAGAAAACACATGCTGTATACTCTATACCATGCGGTGATTGCGAGAAAGTATATCTGGGTCAAACAAAACGCCAGTTTTGCACACGTCTGAAAGAACATCAAAGGGCTGTTTCTAATTTCAACAGCTCAAAATCAGCTTTGGCTGAACATGTGTGTGAAACAAGCCATAACATTGCGTGGGAAGATTCTAAAGTCATTACCACTAACAATCGTTATGGTCAAAGGCTTTGTTTGGAAGCCTGGCATATCAATGCGAGCCCTTGTGCCTTAAATAGGGATGACGGAAGTCATTTACCACAAGAGTATTTACATGTTGTTGGTAGATGACGTCACCTTGACAGCATATAAGGTCGTGAGTTTCAACATCAGACCACCCCTGATGAAGACACTAGACCGGAGTGTCGAAACGTTGGGTCGTGAATGTAATCTTTGTTCGGTGATTTCATTCATTTAACAAAACCAAAGTAGCACTTATTATGTCGGATTGAACGATATTGCCGACAACCTTGAACAATGTGGGCAGCAAAACATTATCGATGCTGTTTTCATCAGGCCGGAACAGGGTTTTTTGCTGTGTACAGATATAGTCATATTAATATAGACGTACATCTATAATCATGATGTTTAACGATCCACAGGAAATAAATGTTTTAAAAATTTGAACGACCAATTTGGTGTGATCAATTTAGTTGTGAAACTAGGTAATTGGGCCATGTCTCACTAAATGTCGATGCTGAGCTCTTACAAATAAGATATACTGCATTAAACCGCTGAGCAAAATTCATAAAGAACGATACATGACCATATAATCCGAAGGTATAGAAGAAAGAGGCACTTCAATAATGTCTTAAATTACACAATAGATTAGGATACCTACACTGCCGTAGAAGGCTACCACATGAAGCAATTCATTTGATCACTGCCATCATCTGAAACTTGATACTTAGGGTTCGCTTGCGTAACAAATGCTTGCGTTAGCTGGGTTGCACCTTCAATACACGCATAGACTTGCCCCAATCTTGCTCGATCAAAACCTATTCGAGCGTGACTTGGATCAAGTCTAATGCAATCTTGAGAAAATGTAAAGCCCGATTTAGATCCCTGAGAAAGGGCAAAAAGCTATGAAAAAAGTACATATGTCTATCAAATCAATAGCAGTAACTTAACACCTTTGTTTTACTTGCGCGACATATGCTTTCGTGACGTAGGCAGGCGTTAGCAGGTTAAACAAATTATTTTTTACTACTATTTGATAAATTCGGAAAGATGAAAGTCGGTTCTATGCGACGTTCTATGCTTATCACCGCATATTACCACAATCGTAAAGCACCGGAAATCGACCGACACAATTTTATTCAAGTCACTGAGTATTTAATTAAAGAAATACAGTAAGAACAAGTCCTTGGTGAAGTTCGCTTATATATGGCCACGTGTCGCCACTTGGCTAAAATAATTTTAAACCAAAGTGCTTTACGTCTAAGGCAAGATTGAGTAGCTGTGCGAGATTAGTATGCTGCCTTGCTCTCTCGCTTAATTAACGCTCACTCGCAGCAAACAACATCTACACCATCATCACAGCAACTACATCATCTAAACCACAAGAAGGTTCTACGAGCAAAGAATCTCTTGCAATACTTTTATAACGACAAATTCCACCGCCATGCTTTCGCCAGGAGCGGTGAAATAGAGGGTAAAGGCTAAAGGAGATCGTCTTAAGAGTCTTGAAAAACAGCCGCCACCTTTAAAACCCACCTCTCGTCAATCCCCCTTAGTTAAACCGTGAAAATTTTATCACATAGACAAATAAAACCTGTAGACATCAGTAAATTTACCGCAGACCTGGCTGCATCTAGCTCATGTTTGAATACTCCCATGCAACTTGATCCCTTGATGAACTGCTCTTTCTAATAACCGTACAATAACGTTAACCGATCTTCTGGATCGTCATGCTACGCTAAAAGGAAAGTTGTTACTTCCAGGGGGGACTAGGCCTATGGTTCCATACGAGCAGCGACAATCAAGGAAAACTTTTCAGGGCTATTAAAGGTCTGTTAAGGGGAAACGATAAAATAATATTCCCTATAGACATGATGAAGTTACTCTTTTGAGTTGTGAACTAACTTTGCAAACGGTTTGCTGAGAAAATTTTAAATATCCATTCAATGGAACCTCTTTAGCCAATAATGACGACGAAGAGCTTCAAGACAATGGCTATATAGAGTATCTAGTCAATATACCACCTTTACTGTTAACTTAAGTCGTACAGAATGTATTTCCAGGGTGACACAAAAACGTGTTTCTAGCGTTTTGCATACACCTCAACGGCCAGTTTTTAACCGTCAGTTCTCAATTGAGAACGCCAGGTGGTACCCACACTCCAGACTCACGATCATCGGCCTCGCATATTGCTTGGAGCATTGATTATTTCCCTTCGTTTGAGAAGACAAAGTTGCTTCGTCGAGAAGTAAGGACAAGAAGAGTTCAAGGCACCACTAAACCACCACACCGTGCCAAAAAATATGGCGGTCTTCTTCCTGAAGCTTACGGTACAAGAAACTTGGATGCGCAAAGTCGCGCAAACACTTTCAGGAATGAGTCAAAGACGACAGCGCTAACTAAATCAAACCCGTGTAGTTATGTTTTAAGTTGTTTAGCTCCGTTTAACGATCTTTTATGGCGAAGTCTTTGCAAGAAGGAAAGTCCAAGTTTGCAAAATTAATAACTGTTGTCTTTTTTGACTTACCATGGGCCATTTGGCCGTTTCCTTCTTGATCAAGCTAGATATGCCATTACGTTCAGTGCCCTTGATATAGGAGTCATCTATTTATGGCCTTGGGTTTAATTCCCAAACACTGAATGGCAGTCTAGCTTTTCCAACTAATGAGACTTAACTTTGAAATATGTCACGCCAGTAGCCAATTTGTCAACATGGGTAAACAGCGACAGCCGACAGAGAAACACATACCATATTCTATAAGCCTCAACTCAGAACTCTGCGACTCATTTAGTGCTTACGAGAAAGCTTGACGTTTACAGCTTGCATATAACCATGCATTTTATATACACATGTAAACTAAGTGCATCGCCGTTGTCTTACAGCTACCTACCAGTGCCGCCAGTGCAGTTAAAAGCATCCATTTAAGCATTTCATGTTTTACGCAAACTGAATCGCAAATTGGTTGCAGCGTGACTTATTCACAAGGCACAGTATAACACAGTGCTATCTTGTTGCCATGTTATCTCATCACAAGTTGTCTTTAACTCTTTCATCTAACGAGATAACATTGCAACAAGATGACACTGCATTATACTGTGCGTAGTCAATATATCATGCTGTAATCAATTTGCAATTCAGTTTGTGCAAAAAATGAAATGATTTGAATGGTTGCTTCTAACTGCACTGGTAACTTTAATTCCGGATTGTGAGACAACGGCGATGCACAGTTTACTTGTGACATATATAAAATGCACAGTTATAGGCAAGCTCTGAACGTAAAGCTTTCTCCTTGCTGCAAACTGAATCGCTGAGTTCTGAGTTAAGGTTTAAAGAATATGCTATGTGTTTGTTTGTCGTTGTTTGCGTATGTTGACAAATTGGTTACAAGCGTCACATATTTCAAAGTGATAACGCAATGCCATCTTGTTGCAATGTTATCTCATTACTTGAAAGAGCTCAAGACTGCCATTCAGTGTTTGGGAATTAAACCCAAGGCCATGAATAAATAAATGGCTCCTATATCAAGGACACTGAACATAATGGTATATCAAGCTCTATCAAGAAGGAAACGGCCAACGGAATGTCAAAAAAAACGTTAGCTTTATCTTGCAAACTTCGACTTTCCTTCTTGCAACGACTTCGCCATACAAGATCATTAAACATAGCTAAACAACTTAAACCATGACTACACAGCTTTGATTTAGTAAGCGTTGTCGTCTTTGATTCATTCCTAAAAGAAAACGCCTGTTTTAAAGGTTTTAATGTGTTTGCGCGTCTTTGCGCATCCATGTTTGTACCGTAAGCTTTGGGAAGAAGTCCGCCATATATACCTGCCACAGTGTAGTGGTTTAGTCAGCTAAACCACTACACTTTAGTTTTAGAGTGTAGTGGTTTAGTGGTGCCTTGAAGTCTTCACGTCGTTATTTCCCGACGAAGACAACTTGTCTTCTCAAACCAAGGGAAATGACGGCGAAAAGTCTTCAATGCACCAACCCCACACGCACGTCCCCAAAAGTCAAGTTAAGGAAATTTGCTTAAATATTAGATACAAACACCAGGTAAATAACGTTTACCTCCTTGGCCTCGCGGTACTGCCTAGTATTTTCCTGTACTCCACGCCCAGGCTTGACTTTAGTTTTGGATGGATCGGAGACCGATCAGTCCAACCTCAATTTGACTTGACCTGTCCCCGATACACCCAAAATTAAAGTCAAACGATGTGGACAATTCCGAAGACAGTTACCTTTACCTCTTCGCCATGGAGGGAAAGATGTTTGCCAATGAAATCACGAACGGGTCTTTCCTTGCTCATTAGCATGCAAATAAAAAAAATTGCAAAAACGAACCCATTGCAGGCGTTTTTTGGGTGAACTAACTCAGTAAACTACAAGTAAAGAAGTAGAAAGACCTTAGTTAGAAATAATGGCAAAAACACCTCATTCGTGCAATTAAAACTTATTTTCACCATTGAAATAGATGATCAAACATTATACATACGGGTATTTTTGTGGCATACAATGGTCATCTGACGTCATTTGCTGCAAGGTCCTCGGACACGAAGCTTCGTTGAAAATCTCTCCTCTTGCACCGAATGTTTTGACACCAAACGTCTTCAAAGTTTCACTGAAATGGCGCAGGACTGCACAGAAATGGCGACGAAGAGACAAAGAAGACAAATTGGGGGAATTTGAGCTAAAATGTCGAAGAAATGGAATAAAAAATGAGAACGAACATATGGCGTCGTCTAGAAAATTCAAAAACAAAATGGCGTCAGCCTTCTTCTCCGATCTAAAGATGCAACGAAAATTGCTGTAGCGTAGTTGGGCATCAACAATATTAAATTTCTATTACACATGTAAGTATTATCTAACTACTCTACACATGTATTAGTTGTTAAATGTTTTCTTGTTTCACGAAAATTCTGTTCGCTCACTAGGTCGAAATTTCACTTTATAAATTTCAGATAAATGTACTGGTCTATATATATGACTGAGTTTCTATTTTTCTCTCTCTCTAGATGCACCGTAAGACAACCGATCAAAGTGATTTAAACAGAATCTTTTCGAGGTAAAACAATTTTTATCTAAAGTTTAGGTCATTCAGCTCTACAACTGTCTGAATAGAGCTATACATTAATTTTGTTTGAGAAAATATGTATTTTTAATGTTTCTAATTTTTATTTCTAATGGGTATGTTTCGATTTACATTTAAGATATTCCAGTGACAAAGCGAGACAACCACTTGACGAATGCGATGCGATGTAGTGGTAAGAAACCAAATAATACAATATTTACTATACTTGTCAATCACATTCAGGTCAAAATTGCCAAAATATGATTGCCTAATGAGGAGGGAATATTTCATTAATTCAGGGCAAAAATTACTTGACCCTGATTAAGCGACACGTTTCATCTTCTCAATTCGATAAACAAAATGCAGTGTTTTAACTGACCTTCCAGCGATTCATGATTAAAATATGTTCTATTTTTTTTTGACGTACAAGTCCATGAATGCCATCAACCTGATTCTCAGGGTCTTCACCTCTGCTACCCGCGCTACGGCGAAGACCCTGACACAGGCTGGTCACGTGGCACCCAAATTTTGGGTGCTTGACATTTATGCTTAGCAGGGGTAGGTAAAAACGTGTAATCACAAATTATTGTCAAACAACAAAGGAGACCGACGAAGCGGAAAGTCATCTGACTCTAAAACCGTATCTTTGCTTTGTTTTGTGTTTGCATCACGCTGTTGTAATCTAAAGGCCTGTTCAAACGAAGCCAACATGTTGGTCCAGCATCACCTAACATTGTTGGATGCAACATGTTGGCCTCGTTTGAACAGGCCTTTAGATTACAACAGCGTGATGCAAACACAAAACAAAGCAAAGATACGGTTTTAGAGTAAGATGACTTTCCGCTTCGTCGGTCTCCCTTGTTGTTTGACAATAATTTGTGATTACACGTTTTTACCTACCCCTGCTAAGTATAAATGTCAAGCACCCAAAATTTGGGTGCCACATGACCAGCCTGTGTCAGGGTCTTCGCCGTAGCACGGGTAGCCGAGGTGAAGACCCTGAGAATCAGGTTGGAATGCCATTTGATTAACCTCGCATTTGTAGTGAATTATTTTAAAATAAATTTTACCTTGCACATGAAAAAAATACGGGTCAAGTGACACCTCAATTTTACTCGGCGCCATGTAATTTCCAATACAAATGACCTCTGTACGTTAAAACCTTTTCTTAACTATCTTTGCACGATTTCGTCTCTTTTTTAAATTCTCCCTCACTAGTAAAACCACACCCACTCAATTGGGGGATAAATAGACAATTATATCATCGTATACCAAATGTTGTATCGATGGTTTCTATATTATTCTTTCCAAATTTTATCAAAACGTACTTTTATTTATTCTTTCTGTTTCTTCAAAACCGGTTTTGTTTACTGATACACTGCAATCTATACAAGGAACAACAAATTCAGATTTCCAGTTCAAATTTAATACTAATATAATGAGTGCTTATGTGAACTTTAAACTGGCTTTAATTTGAACTGCAAGTCTGAACTTCTCGATCCCCCAGTACCCCTCAAATACTTTAAGCTATTCATTTGTCGTAATTAAATTTTTCATTTCGTATGAAAGTTACATTTATATTTACATGATAACTACAATGAAACACTAGCTCTTTCTAGTTGAGTTACTTACCGGTATTTTACAATTACAAGCCGCTTGGTGATTGCTGTGAAGGATCACAATGCAACACGAAAAATCTAAATTCTATCGCATTGTCTTGTGTTTCACTGTAATTATTTTATACCTTACTTACGTAATAGTTTCCTGGTCAGGATAGTGTCATTCGTGTGTTTGGGATGTTGCCCACGCGCGTGGATGATACTACTCTGAAAAGAAAACCATTTGTATTTTATTACTCAACCTCGGTTCAAAGGGCCTCGGTGGTGAAGCATGTGGTGGACAGCCCGGCAAAGTCTGCTCGTCATATGACCAAATCTATCATTATATTTGCGAAATTTATTTCAGGTCTTTCTACTTCAGGTTCCACCACTGAGGCCCTGGGAACGAGGTTGTTCATTACTTTCGTTACGTAATAAAAAAAATGTAACCCAAATTGCGGTCATTTTTGTCCGTTTGTTTTAGTCCACTAACGTGCTTTTTTCAAGCGTTTAAAATATATCCCAAATTTAAATGAGTAAATTTAAGTTTCCCACGTAAAAAGAATCAGCATTCAAAAATTTCATCCAGGTTTTCTTTCTCAAGAAATAAAAAATAAACGTGCACGTTAGCGGACTTGAAAATGACAGCCAAGAATGCCTCCACATTTCTTTATTTTGTGTTGCGTTTTTCCTTGAGCTAGAGTCTCTTCCCATATATACAATTTACTGCTTATGCGAACACGATTTCCATCTGGTGCATCTCTTGCTACCGGAATAGAGTCGTATCGGGACTTTGCGCAAGGATTCCGATCATCCTGGAGCTTTGTCCGTTGACAACCCTGTGCTATATGTCACGCCTACCATAATTACTTAAAGCCTTCTCTAATACTTGTTAACACAGTTTTCTTGGCTTATCTTGCAAATAGTTTTCTAAATATCGTAATTATTTGTTTTTTCACAGGATGTCGAGTGAAAGAGTGAATACGAACTAACCAAGAACCAGAGCAAGATGGGCAATCGCCAACCGTGTTCATCGCAAGATTTCAACAAGAAAATACTGCAATGGTACGGTTTGTCAAAGTCATTTTTAATTAAATTTCGGTTTGATTTCTAATATTCTAAAATATTGTTAACAAATTTATATATTGCTATTTTTCTCCTTATATCGTGATCGTTGACGGGATATGAGTGAGGTTTTTACCTACTGGAGAGAGATAATGCCAACAAGACGAGACCATAAACGGCAGGATGAAGCGAGATCAAACAGCCATGACGATCCAGAAATGAAGTGAAAGTAAGTTGTCAGTTCAACTTTCACTTCTCTGCTTCGTGAACTTATGTCAATTCCAATTTGCTCAAACTAACGTTGCCAGTGCGGATAGTGCAGTAAAAAGCATACAAAAACATAGGACCTATCATTGCCTGAAACGAGATAAAGAGAATTAGACGTTTCTAGCGAATGCCCTCGGTAGGTACGGAAATTAATAGTCAGAACACGAAGTTTCTCTCATTTGATGGCAATTAAATGGGCTGTTTGCCATCTTGGAATCATTTTTAATCTCATTAACTTTAATTTTGAGGTAGCCAAGTAAAACCACCCCAAACAACAATACATAGATGCTTAAAATGTTGCGAATGAATATGGTGTTGAAAATCCAATTCGCGTCACCCTGCTTGTCACGTACAAATCATATGTGTAATGTAACATATCGCATATCCAAAATAATCCAAGACGATGGATAGCTAATTTAGGTAATATTTTCATGCTCTGCAATCTATATACGTGATTATTGGGTTAACCTTTCCTGCATAATGTTGCTCTGCAGCAACAATCTTTTTTTGACCAATATCAGCTGTGGATAATTATGTATTTGTATGGGCTGCCTGTGTTTTTAAAGAGGCAGTCTCAGATATTAATTATGCATGCCACTTCATCAATGTAGATATTACATGAAGTAGTTTTTGTAAAAAATGTATTAACCATGCACAAAATGGTGGAATATGTCATAACTCAAACTTGAACGATCGTTTAGGCTTTGGTAGGTTATTTTTCTTTCGTTTTAAAAATACTATTTGGTAAATTTGTTTGCATTTTGGATATTGATCCATGTTTTTGTAAAAATATTATGTTTTACACTGTATAATATTTGAATTTTCAATTGTTGCTCCAGAGCAACATCATGCAGTAAGGGTTCTTGTCTAGGCAATATGCAAAATTCGATGGGGTAGTTGAATACGCCCAAAAATTTTAACTGCGTGAGTTTGTTCTAAAATTTCATTGTTGGCAGTGCCATTTTATCAATTTTTCAACTCCCCCCCCCCCCCCCACATTTATTTGTATTTTATATCATAAAATGGCAGAAATATGGCTTATAGTATACCAACAACCATGGCTGTCAAATGTTGGGATCCTAGGTAGCGGCACTACCTGCAAGTGCCTGAAGCTAACTGAGATCCTTGGTTGCAACTAACAAGTGTTGTGTGGCTTGACTAATTCAAGCAAAGTGGGCAAGTTTGAACCACACACAGCTAACTTCAATTTTTTGGCTACCTGCTATATATGTATGTATATATAAATTTGTGCTTTGTTAACGGCAAAAACTGTTTCAAGGACTTCCATTCAAAGTAGACTGAATCATAAGGAAGCAATTATCAATTTACTGATATTGTAAATATTTGATATGAGTCATATTTCTGCGTAATAATATATTCGATATATATATATATATATATATATATATATATATATATATATATATATATACCAATATATATTTGATATACATATATGTTTATATATATATATATATATATATATATATATATATATATATATATATATATATATATATATATATATATATATATATACATATATATATATATATATATTCGATATATATTCGATATATGTATATACATGTTTATATATATATATGTTTATATATATGTATATACTTTTATTTTAGATCATATGACAGTGCTTTATACTCAATTATTTGATCTTTTTTGCCCCATACAAATTTTACCTTACTGCATTTACCCTTACCCTTACTGCATGTTGTTGCTCTGGAGCAACAATTCGAAAATTGGCCAAAAGAATGCGAAAAAAAAATTTTTTTCGGTTTTTCAGCAAATACACCCCTAATACATTCATAATCAATAGTAAAATATTTTTTCCCAGAAGAATTCAAAATTCATGCAGGAAAGGGTTAAGTAACAGTTGTTCGATAACAGTTGTTAATAGTGTACATATCACTAAACAAGGTATTTGCGCATACAGAACGTGTAATTTGCTATTTTAAACCAAAATATACACATCAAAACGATACCAAGTGATTTCATCGCAAACCTCAGGAGATATTTCATTCCTTAGAAATAATTGTCGTTTTAAAAAACAAATTGACGGTTCCTCAGAAATTAAGGAAGTTATTTTCTTTGTTTTAGTTTATGGCATCTTTTTCATTCGTTTTTGCTTGATACCTGAAATGCATTCTGGTAAAATGTACATATAATACAAAACATAATCCGAATATTATGAAACTCAAAATACGAGTTAAGCAAAAAAATCGAGTAGGTAACATTTCGATTGTATTACAAAATTATCATCAGACTAACTAAAGTTACAATATATACAAGGTCTTATACACAAGTTGGCATGCCATGATGACATCATAGAAACGGAAGCATCAATCAAAACCACGACATGTGCAGTGAGAAGTATGATAAAATGTGGTGTGTGGATTAAGAGAAAAGATTTAGTTCTTCGCTAGCTTTGTAATTCATTTTTTGGACGTCGTTTTGATTTGGTCAGATAACACTGATGTTTACTACAAAAGTACACATACCGGCCAATACACACACACACATTTTTCTAGTTTTGAACCATTTTTTCGACTGCGTGGGTTAAATCTTTATTTCACAGTACGTCAAAATTATGTAGCACCACTCAACTATTTGAAAACCGAATTCGCAAACTAAAAATCGGTTTATGTCTTGGAACGGCTTTCCTCGTGCGGTCAGAAATTTGTTGATTTCTAAACTGAAGAACAAATTTTCTACGAATCAATCACGCACTAACTTTTTCGACGAAAATGACACTAGACTTATGGTTTGGGTACGCGTTCCATACCTTGGTAAACGAGGTAAAACGCTAGTGAAAAATTGTACATGTCTTAAGAAAATACAAAGATGTCTAACTGTTGCTGTTGATTTCATTGCTATTTACGACACCAAAAAGTTTTCCTATTTGCTTTCCAACAAAGACAAAATTCCTAATCTTTCTAAATCTAACGTAGTTTATGAAGGGAAATGTCCTGGCTGCTCAGCAACGTATATTGGGAAAACTGAAAGGTGTTTACAGTCGCGGCTTTCCGAGCATATCAATCCGGCAAAAAGTGGTATAGGGCAACATTTCCACAACTGCCAACTTGTGCAATACATTGTTAACCTACACTTTGCTTTTGACAAACTTTACAACCCAACTGACGAATACAATAACATTTCTGCTTTTATTTCAAATTTAATAATTGACAACTCTCGTATTCTGCACACCACTAATTCTCGCACACCTAATTTCTCTTGTTGCTTGAGGCTATATATATCAAGTATCACTCACCCAGTTTAAACACTGGTCTCAAAGCTAGCAAAGAACTAAATCTTTTCTCTTAATCCACACACCCACATTTTATCATACTTCTCACTGCACATGTCGTGGTTTTGATTATCGCTTCCGTTTCTATGAAGTCATCATGGTATGCCAACTTGCATATAAGACCTTGTATATATTGTAACTGTAGTTAGTCTGAAGATGATTTTGTAATAAAATCGAAATATTACTTACTAAATTTTCTTGCTTAACTCATATTTTGGGTTTCAAGGTGCTAATCTTCGGCTTATGTTTTGTATTATATTTTTTGAAATTGTCGGCTGGTATTGGTTTTTAAATTGTACATGCTGTCATCTATTTCGTTATGGTCACGTGTACACATGGGCGTGAACGTGTGAAAAAATTGACATTCAAGTGCGAGTTCGGATTGCGTTTTTATATTTGTCAGTGCGGCTGACAGTATTTTGCCAGGAAAGAAGATTTCATGTTAATCTCAATGTTATGCTCTGGTTTAACTTAGAACACGGTTTTCTATAGTCTTTTTGAAAAGGGGCATCAACCTCGTTCCCAGGGCCTCTTCTGTAATGGAGGAAGGGAAATGGCCCAGGCAACGGCTGGATTTTTCTGCAATTTCATAAGACCTTACACAGCTAACATACTCAAAACCGTATATCCTCATATTTCCGTGCAAAGCCGCTGGATTATGTGATTTTTTCTAAACACTTCGATGTGTCGGTCATTTTGGAAAAATATTTCGCATGTGTAGTTATCACACTAATTTAATTAGAAAACCACGGTTCGTGCTTTTAAAACCAACCGGTGCCAGGGCCTTTTTTCCAGCCTCAAAAAGGCGCTGGCAACGAGATTAACGTGAAATAGCTTTTAACAATAGTTTTAACACTGTTTACAATACTTATGGCATGTCTTTTACTTGGTTTTATCACTCCAGTATTTATAGAGTTTATTGGGTAGTACATATCGACACGAAGCCTTTTTTCTCGGATATCCCTCCCCCCTGCAACCTTAACAACAACGCCATGTTTGCAACTTTTAAAGAGTAAACAATTGATTCTTAACGAATATTTATCATGAATAGTTGACGGGAATTGTCATGAAATTTCGAGAACAAATCCTGCATATTAACAAAAATACCAATCTTGTGACATTTTGAAGCTTGTGTACTTCGAATACAGAAAAACGTTGCATTTTTGTAGTTTTTTATATGATAATAAAGTAGTTTATAAATTATTCATAATTATCGTCTAATAATTCAGTTCCTTCATTTCAGAAGACGATAGAAAAGGCAAATAAACGCAAGAAAAAAAGTCCACAATGAACGACCTTCGATGACATGGACCCACAAATGAAGAACAATCCACACGAATAAGAAACCAAGTCATTACTAATATGAAAGTAGTGGAAATTATACAAATGTGAGTTGTAGTAGAAAACAAGATACTTATTATTTAGAGATCAAAGAGGATTTAAGGAAGTTTTAATGTCTTTTGTTGAAGAAAAGCAAAAAATTGAGTGAAAAATGAAAACTGAATTAACAACTAAGCTAATACTTTTGAAGTCTCGCGATAATGACACTTCTGCTTGTTTCGTTTTATATTTCGAGTTCAAAAATCAGGTAAAACATACAGCATAATGTTAATGTGGACAATATTTCTGAAAGAAAGAATACCTTAACGCTAGGAAATCTTGCCTCCCACATTTGAATTACGGTTATTTCTAAAAACAAAACAAATTCTGCATGCTACTTGATATGTTGGATTGAACGAATCAGTTTCAAGTAATAAGTTGTAGTAATGATAGTTTAAAAATCGGTTAACTAAGTTTATGAATTCGTTTCTATTACAATCATCAGCATGCGTTAAAAACAATGGTTAAAATCGTTTTCTAATCCCCAGGGGAATACACCATTTTTTTCTTTCATGGTTAGTTTGATTCGTGTATGCATGAAATCAGTGGGATGTATTATATTTTTTTGTGCATTTTTAATTCCCAAGGGAATACATGACTTTATAAGAAGAATCTTCTTTGATTAAATATAATAAGTATCTTGGTGCTTTTGACTTTGTTTTGGTAAACAGAAACAATGGAAAAATTGTCATTGTTTGTGTGCACTTAAGCAAACGACAGAATAGTTTGAGAGCAGCTGCGACGTACCATGCAAATGAAGGCGTTTCGGTTAAATAAGTATGAGTTACAGTAAAGTTTAATTTCAAATGTTTTTATTTTTTAAACTATACAATATGCTAGGTATATACCAGGGTGCTTGAATTGTACATCAACTACAGCTTAGGATTTAAATTTCTATCGATGAATTTTCTTTTGAAAATTTTTTAAAAGATTTATTCGCACTCTCATGCTTATTCGACCCAGCCTTAGACTTTGGTAAGTATCACATTTATATTTACTTCAGATCAGTTAAACATAACGAAAAGCCCATGCCCTTTCAGCTAAGGTTTTACGCTTCAAAACTCAATCAAATATTCAGTCTAAGTGGGTTTAAGTAGCTAGAGATAACGTAATTTTGATTTTTTGTTTATAACGTAATTTATTATCTAAATGTATGGAATGCGAGGGTGTGAGCCGTGTGTAAGTTGCACGGGGTTAGGCTTATTAAAGGAATTAAAGTTTTCGAAAGTATGTTAAAAAACGAAAACAACAGAGTGGAACAAAATAGCAGATCAAACATTGTACATTTCATGTATAAAGACAAGTAGGGAGCTTACCAGCTTGTACATTGGACCTTAAATTTTCTCTTCACGCTTGGCCTAAAACAACCGAATAAATTCATTAACTGCATACTTTACCGAAATTTTAGTTCTTTTAATTTTCTGATTTGGGTGGCAGTCGGGGTGGTGGAGGGGCATGCGGGTATATTAGCTGTGAGTGACTGCGCGATAGCAGAAATTTTTTTTGGGATCACTTTGGTTGGGAGCTTTGTAACCGCGCCTACTATAACGCAATAGGAAAACTTCGCCTAATGTTAACCCTGATCCTAACCCCAACCCTAACCGCCTAAACGCCTAACCGTAATTTTTTTTTACCCTATCCCTAACCCTAACCCTAACCCTAACCCTAACCTTAATCCTATTCGGGAAAAAATTGAAAAAAAAAGCAAACCAACAAACAAGACAAAACCAAAAACAGCGCGCACGGGATCGAACCCTAGCCCACAAGAGCACGGGCAGCGCCTTAGCCGATTGAGCTAACGAAGCTCTACGGATTTTAGCGTTCAAAAATTGTTTTTAACTTACTCGTACCGGCGAAGTTTTCCTATTGCGTAATAGTAGGCGCGGTTACAAAGCTCCTACCAAAGTGATCCCAAAAAAAATATTAGCTGCGCGATAGTGAGGAAAGTGAAGGTAACGAATGGAATGCAGGAGTTTAGGACCGAGGAAGACAGTTTAGAACTGAGGCAGGTAGGCAGTTGGTAGGATCAGAGGGGGGCACTTGTCATTTTGGCCTTGGGAATCAAATTTGCATGCTAAGTAAAGTCACTAATATTTGTTGTTTTAATTTGTTAGGTATGCGCAGCTGCTCTCTAGGGAAGATCAACTTAGCAATTTGTATTAACATTTGCTAGGTTGGTCTTCTCTTTGCCGGCTACCCCGGCCAGCTCTCCGAGTGCTACTTCCACCGTAAATAAGTAGAAATACTTGTACTACATGTATAAGTTCTTCTACTTAGGTGGAAGTAGCACTTGGGGAGCTGGCTGGGGTAGCCGGCAAGGGGAATTTTTTTTATTCAATTTCTCAATTCCCAAGGGAATTGAATTTTTAATTAAAAGGGGTCACATGTAAAATTTTGTAAACATTTATTGAAAAGAATTTGTAAACATTACAATTTGAATAGCAATAAAAAGAGATTACTAAATACAAACTTGTACTTAATAAAATAACAATAGAAGAAAACAGAACATGGCAGAAAAAGAAAAAACCTTGTGCTTAACACAAGTGAACAAACACAAGTGAAAAGATATATAAGGTTAATAAAACAAGATAAATTTTTATACTTCAGGATATAAATAATTACGAATCAACTGGAAGTGATACATTTTCCATTGGCAAAATTTTCCATTGGCACATGAACACCGAGTTAACGTTGTTTCACAATTACATAGAAAATATATGGCTCAAAATCGTGCAACTGATTAAGTCTAGGTATGAGTTTTCCCGTTAGAAACGTAGTCAGTGAATTTTAAATTGTTTTAAATTTTTGAGAAAACGAGAATCCTCAACAAATATAACTGGAAAGGATTCTTAGAGTCGAAGCTACAATGTCAACTTCCATGTGGGAAGAAACCCGTGGAGTAGCCAGAGAAAACGACGACTTTTGGCAGAGCGTTGACTAGCTCTTACTAAGCAATCCAACTACAGAAATAAAAAGCATTTTTGCTAATAGAAAGAAACGATTTTAATGAGCTGTTTCTTTAAAAGCTCAGACAAAATAAAGTTTCTTGCTATGCAAAAATTAAGCACATATGATGCCTATAGAAAATGTTTTTACAGCTTGAAAAACTGTTTCAAATGTCGAAACCTCGCGAGGAAATAATTAGTCTTTATACGGATTGAAATATCAAAGATTACGAAATTTCAACATTGAGAGCCACATATTTTTCTGATAGTGCTTTTAACCTGACAATGTCGAATTGATTAAATATTGTCAACTTCATTTTTCGAACAAAAAATATATGTTGTAGACGAAAAGTTAGACATTTTTTAAGGAAACTGTGCAGAGCACGAAATTTCAAAAGCAAACCCTTTGAAAATCCTACTTGGTTAAAAAGTTTTCATTTGCAACCATTTGTACCATCGTTTTTAGAAAAGAGGTGTGCAAAGCTTTCTGCACAAATTAGGGCAATTAAGTTGGAATAACTTTTATCCGCCAATCATAATTTTATTTTCTTTATATTAGTCCATATTTTCTTATGATAAGAGCTGTCTAATTCATAAAAAATCCTGTAAAAAGTTTTGGGTGCCTAAGTGCCTTGTTACTGATGAAGTTACTCAATATTGGACTAGTTTTTAAGAATTTGTCAGAAGTCCAAAAGTGTACAGCATTTTTTACATAATAAAAAAGATGGTGTAAAAGTATATCAAGGCTTTCCATGGAACAAAACACTTTGTTGCCTTTTAGAGAACTTATAATTTTAATAATGAAAGAAACAAAACCAAAATGTTGAAATATACAAGAATGGTCTTGCATTGGAAAATGCTTTAGGATTGAATTTGGTCAATTTTGAAAGATATCGTTGTCAGGTTAAAAACAAATCTCCTTGAAGTATATAAACTTATCTTTACTTACTTGTTGAAAAGACCATGTTTAAAAGCCACGTAAACCTGTTTTCTTATATCATTATTACTATACTATGGTTACAAAGTGGAACTATTTGAAACAAAAACTCAAACTAAAGCAATGGAAACGAACATATAAAATAACAAATTCTTTCAACTGCCAAAACACTAATTCACCACAACCAGACAATACGAATAGTTCAGGAAAAAATCGAAGTTTATAAGGAAATTTTAGGTAAGTATAAAAATAGAAATACCATTAAATCTATTTTACTTGATTTAATGCCCAACTAATTTATTCACAAATAGGAAAGACGCAACATTCAATAAACAAGATTTGTCATGTTAAGAAGTCACAATGTACAATAAAAAAATGCTTCAAATATTAGTTCCACTTTGCAATACTTTCACCTCAAGCAGTTCAACTTGAAGGTAGAAAGTTCGCTTCAAAAATCACAAAGTATTTTTAACTTTTAGAGTGTACGTAGTTCAACGGGTTCGATTTTTCTCCAATATGTGATTTTCAGATGAACTTTTTAAACTTCAAAATGAACACTCAAAGTCAACTTAAACAAAAGAAGATTAAGATGGCAAACCAGGAAACAAAATACTTTTTTTAAAAAAGATCTTTGATTGAATTCATAAAAATAATATAATCACTGTTTTGATGCTCAGGAAGGGATGTATTTCCCATGGATAGTAACATTAACAGTTTGTGATATAACCACCTCAATCTTCATGTTTGTTTAATTAGTATAACATTACAAATTCAAATAATGACAAACTTCGGTTGTTTTACAGTATTTGGAACAAATTTTGAATTAAGTTTTTTTCAAATTGGTTAAAATAATTTGTCAGAATTGAAATAATTAATTAATGCATTTAGGTCTACAAAAATGGATTAATTTTTCTCCAAAAAATTCTAATTTTCTATTTAGAAATACAGTTAATGGTTAATTTGCTAGGTTGCAAACACTGTCTAGTTTCGAATAATAACCAAATTACATTATTGGACTGTACAACATTTTTCTTAAAAAATGTTGGACATACTGTATGAATTTCAATTGATTTATAATTTGAATGTATTTCATTTGATGTCTCTGCCAGCAAAATGAATTTGCATTTACAGAACATGCTTAACTGCAATGGGAAATTGATCTGTAGGCATGAAATTTTTAACATTAAGTGGAACTATTTAATGCTTCCTCTCATTATAGCATTATGTCCCTATCACAAAACATACTAATTTGATTGTGGTCATAACATGTTCCCAAAAAATTAGCCATTAAAAACAATTAATTCAAGTCTTAAAGTGCCTATGACACAAAAATTTTTATTGTTTTATTTGAAAGAGCATGAAAAAATAAGTCCATTGGCCGTTTACAGTAATACACTATCTCTTTTAGTTGCTGAGTTATTCACAAAAATATGAAGAATATGAATTGCTGACTCACCACAATTTGTGACGTCATTAGATGGATAAGTATGTTTATCAAATACAAAACTTAGCATAGCTGAGTTGTTTTAGAGTTAAACTCAATGAAGATTTGGGCACAGATACTACACGACGAGGCGCATTGAAAAACATTCCTATTTTTGTAGGTAAGGTAACAGTGTCATTCCCAGGCCCCTCGCACGAATTTTGTAAAACAACTGTACTCTATACACCAATTAGGATAACATAGAATCAGTAGTGTGCCCAATATACCTATGCATGCCAGAAGTTCAGGGAACAGATAATGATTCAAAATGAAGCCTACAAGGATAAATATTTCCAGCTATAGAAATTCAATATAAAGGGCCTGGGAACGACAGTGTTGCCTTGGCAACCAAAACAGAAACGTTTTTCAATACGCCTCATCATGTAGTACTTGTGTTCAAAACTCCATTGAGTTTGACTTAATAATAACTGAGCTATGCTTAGTTTTGTATTCAATAAATAATATGGATAAATATATCCATCTAATGACGTCACAAATTGTGCCGAGTCAGCAATTTATATTTTTCATATTTTTGTGAATAACTTGGCAACTAAAAGAGATAGTGTATTACTGTAAACGGCCAATCCACTTACTTTTCATGCTCTTTCAAATAGAACAATAAAAATTTTCGTGTCATAGGCACTTTAAGTATGAAGTCATTAATGCATTAATAAAACTGGTACCAAGATTCAATGTTTTGAATATTTTAAAAGGCTTTTTTAAAAGGCCAAAGAAAAATACAACTAATTTCATCCAAAAACATGACTTCTTTTTACTTTTAGAAAATAATGAGTTCACCATTATTTGACTTTTCACCACTAAATTAAAATGCTTTGGAAGCATGCAATTTTTGACACAAAGTGGTCACACAAAATAATGTTCTATTTGGATGAGAATGACTGTACAATGAGGAAATATCATATTCATTGAGTATTTTAGTATATCACATCTATTTTTGGTGATGGAGAAATGAAATCTATTTTTTTAAAACATAAACATAGCCACTTCTTGTGAGAAATACCATACAATATTACAAGCATCTCAATTTCAAATAATAAAACATGAAAATATTAAGACCTTCTGTGCACTTTTCAACAACATTGTCCACTTTCTCATCATTGATCAGCCAGATAAGTACTCATAAAACTTTCATTGCACCATCAGTCTAAAAAATGTTAAAATATAACTATAAGTTGAGTAAATTATATTTTGACCAAACATGGGTAAATTGTATTACATATAGTGAGCATAAGTTATTACTCAAATCAGTAGAGTACCTTTGAACCTTTTTGTAAGTTAATCAAAGAATGACTATCTCTACAGGGCACTAGAAATAACTGCAAATATATTTTCATGTGCTCGGTAACTTTTCTAGTTGCCACTTGAAATGGAAGCCATTCAGATATATGCAAACCTCCCAAACTTGACACAACCAAGCTGCATTCATTTACTGTAATGTCATACAATCAGGATTACCCGAAATGCGGATGTTTTCACATTTTACTAACTGCCTTTTTGCTTTAGGAAAACACTCTACTGATTTTTGTAATATTTTGTTTTACCAGGAGGGCAAATCACCAGAACAAAACACATCTGTGTATTTCAATTACTGTGTATCTGTATTACCTAACACACTTGGTCAACTTTGCATGCCAGAAGAAACAGGAGTGCCACGAGAAACGCACATTTTTTAGCAAATCTTTGGCTCATAAATACTCTTTTCACATGAACATGGTTCAAATCACGTTAAGACTCCAGGGTTAAGACTTGGCAGCTATTTTATTGGTTCTTTCCAAGTTAATTGCAAGTTAAATTTAAAATTAAATGGATCAGAACAGAAAATTATGGTGCTTTAATATAATTGGCAACTTTAGTGCTCAAAAATGCACAGAATTTTCTTACAAACCAACACGAAAACTAACAGCAGACTTGATCTAAAGATTCTAAACTGCAGCTTTTACTTCGACAGTCAGACAGCGTGGACGAGGTATGCCTTACTAACACACGTGCAAATTACAAACTTTGCATCTTCAAATATTTCGTTAAAATCAGCCTTGATTGCCACAAAATTTATATTTATCACACATAAAGATACTCTGCTACAACAACTGGTAAAAGATAAAGCATATTACCTGAAAATAAAGGCAGGATTACTTGGATATCTTGGCTGAAATGCGAAGGATTTCTGCATTCTATTCTGGTCAAAATTGAAATTTGGGAAGTCCGTTCCGACTTACCGACGAGCAAAACCGACGTTGTGCGTAAGCAAGTCGATGGTTCTGAGCAATACGCCTTTTGGTCGATAAAAACACGGCGCGCTAGGTAAAAAGACTGGGGAGAGGTCGGATTTGATTTTCAAGGAGTGAGAATTTTTCACAAGTTTAATTTCCCAGCAAAAATTGGCCAGAAATACACAGTTTTTGTCGAAAGACATCATTGTTTGGATTCAGACTAGGTTTCCGGTTCAGTTCCAACTATCTTACACCTATCTCCAGCAAAAAGTGAGCATTTTGACTTTAATATTTTGAAAAAATTACAAATATTTGTACGTGTCAAAGAAAACTTTGTGAGAAATCTGTTAGCAGATTTAAATAGAGAATTTTACGGATACAAAAATGATATTTTTAACGACATTTTTTAAATGGACTGGGTGTACCTGCAAAGTGAACACAAAGTCGGCTTCAATCCCCCCCCCCCCTGCCCCCCAGGAATTATCGTTCCAGATCTATTATACTTCATTGTAGATAGCCAACGCATACCTACGATGAATCCAAGATGGCGTCGTCAAACCATAGGCGGTCCAGTGCTGATTATTGGCTTCTGGCTGGAACGAAGCTTTTATGTTATAAGCAAGGAAGCACGTTTGTGAAAATACTGCACGTTGTTCACTTGGCACACTTGCGTGCGACCCTCGCACATACGAGTCTTCTCGGATTCATCGACAACTTTGACAAATGCAAAAATATTAACAAAGAACAAAAAAACGTTTAAAAAACTACATACATTTAAGCAGCAGCCATTTTTTAAACTTTTACTCACAATAACTTTTAACCCAAAAACTAATTTCTAAGCATGTGAAAAAGCCAATTTCGGTCATATTCTTGACATAAAATTGTCAAAACCATGTTGGGGTCACCAACCCTGTGCACACCTCACAGTTTTTAAGTTGCGAAGAAGGCCGTGATTGGCTGGGCCACTTATGATTTAATTAAATTCCACTTGTATGCGAAAAAGAACGAAATATTTGATATTTTTCTATAAATGTATGTTTCGTACTAACAGATTTTTATGTATCACATTATGCTAAAGTCATAACAGAAAGAACACGCGCGACTACCTCTGGCCAATTGAAAACACAAGCATGCAAAACAAATACACTTCCGGAGAAATTCGTACTTTATCAAGAATAGTTAATCTGTAGAACTATATTTGTAAATCTGCTCTTTCAGATGGAACTGTCTCTTCTTTGAAATCATTATCAACTGAATAAATTAAACCCAATAAATTAAATTATATGTTTCAGGCCTTCCATTCGAACAATGGACCATTCCCTTTAGACAAGCTTTTGAATTAGGAATATTCATAAGCAGAGCTGAAAAGAGCATCCTAAATTTAGTAAAATGGCGACGTTTGGTTGCAAAATATTGTAAAATGTGGAAAATATAGTACTGTGAAGTTTGCAAATTTTGATATACTTTTGTATTATGCGCGGAAAAGTGTAATCACATTTCAAATTCTGATTGCACTTTTCTGATTACACACCGCACACAATAAAAAAGTATGCAAAATTTGCAAACTTCACAGGACTATATTTTCAACATTTTGGAATGCTTTGCAACTAAACTTCACAATTCTACTAAATTTAGCATGCCCTTTTCAGCTATGCTAATGAATTTTCCAAATTCAAAAGTTTGTCTCTTTCTTGTCTCAATTGTTTTTCGCTAATTTCGGCAACTACATACTCCTTCTTCTTATACAATGCAATTGTCCGTCTGTGTTAGTAGATATTGTTTAGTTGTTTATTGTTCAGTTCTTGGACCTTTGTTTTTTTTATTATATATTAATGATTTTTATAAATGTGTACCCGATATTGATTTTCATCTTTATGTTGACGATTCCAATTTATTTTGTTCTCATAAAAGCCTTCAGGCTTTAGAGACAATTCTAAATGATCAATTAAATAGTATTAATGAGTGGCTATGTGCAAACAAGCTATCTTTAAATGTTGATAAATCTAATTTTGTTATTTTTCACCCTCCTCAAAAGAGCCCTACATATTCTATTAATCTCAAAATACATGATAAAGTAATTATGCAAAAAAGAAGTATCAAGTATTTAGGTGTTTTAATTGATAGCTCTTTGAATTGGAAGGACCATAACCATGAACTCTCGAAAAAAAATTTAAGAGGCATTGGAATTTTGTTAAAGCTTCGTAAGTGTGTTTCTACTCAAATTCTTCTACAAGTTTATTATTCAATCATTTATTCATTTTTCATATATGGTGTTTGATCTAGGGAAATACCTATAAAACTTGATCCCTTGATAATCTTGCAAAAAAAAGCTGTGCGCATTATAACATTTTCCGACTTTTTAGCACATACTTCGCCTCTTTTCAAAGAACTCAATCTCCTAAAATTCGTCGGTATTGTTGACTTTCATACCATTCTATTTATGTTTCGGTATAGCAGGGGCAATTTCCCAGGCAATTTTGATGGATATTTTAACTCAGTTTGTAATACGCATCTATGTACACATGCTGCGTCTAAAAAGCCTTTTTGTTACCTTTAACACGAACGAACTATGGGTTGTTTAATATTCGGTTTTGTGGACCAAAAGTATGGACTACAATTGATGAATCATTTAAATCTTTAAGTATGACTTGTTTCAAAAAACAAATTTAAAAATCAAATAATTGGTCTTTACTGACATTAAATTTTCAATCCACAGACATCAAATTGATCTATTTTCATTTGATTTAATAAGTATTATACTTTATGTTGGCTCTTTGCTCTTTGTTCGCTTGTTTTTTGTTTGTTTTTTGTTTCGTACCTTGTTTGTTTGTCTCATAAATGTTGCATTGTAACTTAGGTTAACATATAATATATTTTAATTGTTTTCCGTCACCTTGTCAAATATAATAGCTTCACTTCCTACTTTAAGGTCATCTGCCTCGTCTAGCTCCTTTATAGTTATTGTGGATGGCCTTCACTCTTGTTTGTAAATAATGTATTGTAAATTTATCTTGTACTTTTCTGAGAGTGTTAATTAAATTATTGTCTGTTGTCTATTGTTTTATTTTGTTGTACTATGTTGTTGATGTTTTACGCTGTATTACCTGTCATGGCGTGTACTACTTCCGAAATTCTTTGCTTACGGCGGGCGAGAAACGCAATGAGAGTAATAAGGAAAAAGTAATTGGAATTTCCCTGGCCAGTTATCGAAATAACGTCCACGCCATTATACCAAGTTGTTGTTTCAAACTTTTAACACCGTGTAATAACACTGAAGATTTTGATAACATAATTCTATACGACATAATTGACGTGAAGAATCCCCACCCATTTATTGCTATTAAACTGAGGAATTCCCTGATAAAAATTTATTGCTACCCCAAAGAACTCCGTGGTATAAATTATTGCTAACCTATAGAATTACGTGATATAACCTATCCGTGACATAAATTATTGCTAACCTGAGGAATTACGTGATATAAATTTTCGCTAACCTGAAGAATTCCGTTGCGTAAATTTTGCTAACCCGAAGAGTTCCGTCATAAAAATCATTGCTAAGCTAAAGAATTCCGTGATATGAATTTTTCCTGACCTGAGGAATTCAATGAAATTATGTATCCTAACCCTGAGGAATTACACATACCTCATACATGTAGGTTGTAGCTTCATTTGTGTCGTTGTTGATATCGAGGCCAGTATTGTCCACTGCAGCATGTCAACCCTGACAATACAACTTGTAACATGATACTGTAATTAGCCAAATATTAAAAGAGACGTTTTGTTGTAATCTAGACAGAGTGAGCATGCACCCCGAGAGAAAAGGGTTGCACATGTAATATATTGAGTAAAGAAACTATTAAAACCGAGTGTCATTTACGGTGCCTCGCTACGCTACAACTGGTGGCAGCGGTGAAATAAGTCGAAGAAAAAACAACGTTAACAAAAATGGCTACAGCGAGCATTCTTCCATCCAAATTCGACGGAGACGATATTGTCGTGTGCCTACGAGAGTTTGATGCGTGCGCTTTAGCCAATGGTTGGAAAGACGAGGACAAAATTAAGAAGTTGCCTGCGTTTCTACGAGGACGCGCAGCTACACATTTCTACGCCACCCCTGCCGAAGAAAGAGCTACCTACGATGCCGCAACAAAAAAGCTGAAGCAAGCCCTATGCCCACCAGTCGAAAGGGAAAACTACTACGCAAAATTTGATAACCGAATGCTGCGCACTGGTGAAGACCCGTCGGTTTATAAATGGGAGTTGGAACAACTTCTAGAAAAAGCCGATCCGAACCTCACTGTAGAAGCCAAGTCTGCTCTTTTGTCCCGCCAATTCATGCGTGGTCTGCCAAGCTCTATACGTGGAAAACTTTTGGCTCACAACCCCACACCAACCTTAAGCGAGATGCTGAGTTTTGTTCAACGCTATCGAGCGATCGAAGACCACGAAGTCCCTGCACACACGAGCGCAAGTACGGCTACACACAAACAGACAGCGGACATCGACCAACTCGTGGGTTTAATGACCGAACTAGTAACTCGACAGAAAGCGCTTGAAGACCAAGTTGCTACTTCCCAGCAGTTGTACACCGCAGCAATCAAGCAACAACAACGTCCACGAGCTAATGTCACGTGTTTTCGTTGTGGAAAACAAGGCCACATTGCTCGAGAATGCCCCAACTCCAGCCAACGCCAAGACCGTTCCAACGTGCAATGCTACGAATGCTGGAGGTACGGACACTTCGCCCGTGAATGTGGAAATTATGCGCCTTTAAACTTCCAAGGGCCGTCTCGAGGAACCACAGGCCGGTAGACAGCCCCGAAACAAGTAAGAACTGTGACTTTATTAATAAATCTAGTAATATTAATGTTTCCAATGACAGTTTGCCTGAACATCCATTTGTTGCCTGTGTCATTGACGGTGTACCTGTCAATGCTTTGTTAGATACTGGATCAATGAAGTCTTTTATTAGTGATAGAATTCATAATATCTTTGATTTTGACGGTGGTAGATTAGATACATCGCAGTCGCACCGTTGTACCTCAGTTACCGGAGGGGACTTAAATATTGCAGGAACCATATCTACAATCGTGACTTTTTCACGTTCTAAACACAACTATCATAGTTCTTTTCTTGTGAGTAGTAATATACCGTACGATTGTGTTTTGGGATGGGACTTTATAACACAGCATAAATTAAGTATTCGAGGGGATTGCTTGGGAGGGCGAAGTCATTATCAGTTAGTGGGGACCTATGGGAAAATCCCAATACATGCGGAGCATCCAGCAATGAATGTAGAATCGAACGGAGTTGTGATTACAGAGGCGAACTCACCGGTCGTTTCCCCCAGTGAAGCGAGCAAAACCAATGCGGTACTCGTGCAATCTCAGTTGAAAGGTGTCAGTAAAGTGATTGCGTCTGAAGTAGTGGCAATTCCGGCTCGATCGGAAATGGTAATTGAAGGTAAGATACAGGCGAAAGGTATTTCCCAGGTTGGCATGATATCAGCTAGTCAGGCGGATAGTATTAGACGCTTACAAGGATTACATGTAGCCCATTTAGTTGTCACCCCTGCAGGTAAAACCGTACCAGTACGAATAGCTAATACTACATCAAACGAAATCGAATTACCGAAAGGCTGCAAATTAGCGGAATTTTGCCCCCTAATTGAGCAAGAAGCCGTTGCTAACACTAAGTTTCCGGTTAATTGTAATGCCGTACAAACAGATAATCTTGGGCAGAAAATCGATGCTTGCTTAGATACAGATTTAAGTAACGCCGAAAAACAACAAGTAAAACAAGTATTAGGCGAGTTTGAAGAACTGTTTAGCGACACAATTGGCCAAACCAATATTGCGCATCACAAAATTGACACCGGTGATAACCCGCCGATTAGGCAACGTGCCAGGCGAATGCCATATGCATTTCGCGAAGAATCTAACAAGCAAATTGAAGACATGTTAGAAAAAGGAATAATCAGTCCTAGCACAAGTCCATGGGCTAGTCCAATTGTCTTAGTCCGCAAAAAGTCAGGCGACCTTCGTTTTTGTATTGACTACCGCAGGCTTAACCAGATTACACGCAATGACGCACATCCGCTGCCTAGGGTTGACGATTTACTTGACGCGGTTGGAAATGCAAAGTATTTTACCACACTAGACCTCAAAAGCGGCTACTGGCAAATTCCTGTTCACCCTGACGATCGGGAAAAAACTGCCTTTGTAACGCATGGCGGCTTATATGAATTTAATCGTATGCCTTTTGGGCTAGCAACTGCGCCCGCAACATTCCAACGAGCCATGGAACTAGCTTTAGCGGGCCTTACCTATAGTATTTGTCTTTGCTACTTAGATGACATAATTATCTTTAGTGACAGTATTGCCGAACATTGTAACCGATTAAGAGCGGTTTTAACTCGTTTTCGGCAGCATGATTTGCGCTTAAATTTGGCAAAATGTACGTTCGCAGCTAAAAAGGTTCACTATTTAGGACATATGATATCCGAAGACGGAGTTAGTCCACTACCGTCAAAAATCGAAGCAATTAAACAGATTCCTGTGCCGAAGACAGTGAAGGAAGTCCGAAGTTTTTTAGGGTTGTCAGGATACTACCGCCGTTTTATTAAGAATTATGCCACTATTTCGGCGCCTCTTACTAAATTAACCACGAAAACCTGCACCACGCAGTTTAACTGGATCGCAGATTGTGAAAATGCTTTTACACTTCTAAAAACATGCTTATGCAAGTCGCCGGTTTTGGTTCATCCCAAATTTGACAGAGAATTTCTCCTACAAACCGATGCCTCGGATATAGGATTAGGCGCAATTTTATCCCAGCTTGATGACAATGGTGTCGAACGTCCCATTGCGTACGCCTCAAAAATCTTGTTTGGTCGCGAGCGCAAGTATTGCACCACGGAAAAAGAAGCGCTTGCGGTTATATTCGGTATTCGCACCTTTCGAACCTATTTACTTGGCCGGCCTTTCAAAGTAATAACGGACCATAGTGCACTAAAATGGCTTGACAATATGCATCTCAAAGGACGATTAGAGCGATGGGTAATGGAGTTACAAGAATTTCAATTTTCTGTTATTCATAAGCCAGGTACACTCCATAGCAATGCTGATGCACTTTCTCGTCTTGTAGCACATGACCAGTCTACTGAAAACACGTTGAATACCGCATCTAACTCACGGCATGACCCTGCGAATAATAGTTGTGCCATAACCCTTCATCCGACAGTAAACTTAAGGAAAGCTCAGCAAGACGACCCGAGTATTTTGAAAGTCATCCAAATGAAAACAAGCCGTACACCAAAACACAAACTAGCCGCATGGAGACATGATCGCAATTTAGTAATATTTTGGCATCATTACGATAAACTGTTTGTTCGAGATGGGTTGCTTTATAAGTCCTTAAAGACGAAAAATACACATCCAGACCCTGCCATAGTGGTGCCCAAAGCTTTAGAAACCGAAATACTAAAAGGTATTCACGACAGCCCATTCACCGGACACTTAGGGGTCACACGAACATTAGATCGCATTAGGAAACGTTTCTTTTGGCCAAACATGCGGAAAACAGTTGAGAATTACATTCGCCAATGTGACATCTGCGCCAAAAGAAAAGCACCCGCACCGACGGCCAACAATGGCACAGCCCCACTGCAAAGCTTACAAGTTAGCGAACCATTTACATTTTGGGCTTTAGATTACATGGGTCCCTTACCAGAAACACATCGCGGTAACAAACACATATTGGTTTTAATGGATCATTTCACCAAATGGTGTGAAGCCTTTCCTACACCGGATCAAAAGGCATCCACGATCGCAAAAATACTTGTTGATAGAGTTTTCAGCCGTTTCGGTCCCCCAGCTGTCTTGCACTCTGATCAAGGTGCAAATTTCGAAAGCACGTTAATGCATGAAGTGTGCGATGTAATGGGAATTACAAAGACTAGAACAACTGCATATCACCCTCAATGTGACGGGCAAGTTGAGAGACAGAACAGAACATTACAAGATATGTTAGCAGCATTTTGTACAAAACATGACAATGATTGGGACTTATGGATAGACGCAGCAGTTTTCGCATACAACACTAGCCTGCAGGAATCATTACAAACCTTCCCATACGAAATAGTTTTTGGACGGATTCCCAGATTACCGTTGGAATTAGAATTAGGACTGCCACTGAAAGACCCCAGCACGCAATCAGAATACACTCAGTTGCTTAGGAAGGTATTTCAGGAAGTAAGGGAGGTAGCAAGGCAGAATTTAGAGAAAGCAAGGAAAAAACAGAGGAAAAATAACGAGGAAAGAATTCAAACATGGCGCCCATTCGCCCCAGGGGAGACAGTGTACCTGCGCAGACCGAAAGGATGGAAATTAGGGGCCAAATGGATTGGGCCATTTGAAATTGTTTGTAGGATGGGTGTTGATTACAAAATAAGATCGAACCAAGGAAAGATTACGGTGGTTCACCATGATCGGCTAAAGCGTGGCTATGCACCAGTGAATGGCGGCAAGGTTGTTTGTCCTGCTCCAGAACTTGGGGGTGACCAGGTGGTCTACACTGTTCCCACAGGCAACGTTCGACCTCATTGCGACAATGCTCCGCATATCCTACGGGTTAGGCCTAGGAATCTCAGGCAAAATGTTCATGCGCCTGATCAGTACGGCTTTGCTGTGTAGTAATACTCCCAGAGGAAACATAATTGTATTTGTAATTCTTGTGGGCAAGAATATTATTGTTGAGGGATGGTGTAACATGATACTGTAATTAGCCAAATATTAAAAGAGACGTTTTGTTGTAATCTAGACAGAGTGAGCATGCACCCCGAGAGAAAAGGGTTGCACATGTAATATATTGAGTAAAGAAACTATTAAAACCGAGTGTCATTTACGGTGCCTCGCTACGCTACAAACTCTCGGATGCACTCATTCGCTTTCATTGCTAGGCGAAATATCAAAATATATACAACTTTTCTTTAAAATGGCGGAGATTTGCCGAGTTGAGAGCGTATCACTGTGATAGACAGCAATGTGGTTGGTTGATCAGATAATGATATGTGAAGCCCTCACGCCAGGCTGCTCAGTCAGCTCAGACGATCGTCTGGTGTGGGTAACACCCGGTGTTCTCAATTGAGAACAAATGGGTAATGCTCGTTGAGGTGTATGGACACACAAAGGACAAAACAAAGTAATCAAATATTCAGAGTAATTGTCATTTCTACAATGGTATAACTAATATTAATTCTACGTGAATGAACAAGAATATATAAAAGAACAATATGTAGACCTGTAAAATAATAAAGAGTTTCCAAGTAGCGTTTTCTTATTAATCTTTTGAAGTAGAAGTAGACTAGAGTTTATACCTAAGCTGAGTCTGGTTAGAAGCCAGTGTTGCCAGATGAAATCTCAAAATATTCATGTATGCTTACGCCAAAAGTTCACAAAAAGTTCATGTCCCTAATTTTAAGATCGGAACTCGTCGGAATTTATCGGAGACCGTCGGAAAATGTTGGAACTTATCAATATGTCTAAAAATAGGCACGCTATGCGTACATGTATCTGCAAAAAAAAGGTACGCTACGTGTACAGGTAGCTGCGCACAGCATAAATATGTAGTAGAATGATTGCAATAAATATTGAAATAAATAGTCCAATGTGTTTGAAATTATTACTGTATAATATAAACTTTTTAATAAAAACATGTTAAATGATTATAACATAAAAATTTGATAACAGTATCATTTCAGAGATAAATACTTGAAATATTTTAACATTTATCACAATTGTTTGAGCCAAATTTGCATGGATATCAATGGCTATTAATTGTTATTTTTAAAATTCGATATAAAAAAAACATGTCGAGTATACAATGCATAAATCGAATAACTTTAGTTTTACAAGTATGGTTTACTACAGAATGTATAAAAAAAGTAGACCCTTTGGTTGGAATGCTTTTTAATTCATTCGAATTAATACATGCGTAGAAATGCATGATTGTATACACATGGGACAAGTTAGAATATAACTTCAGCAAACAAAACAGGCTGAACAAAAATGTGAATTTGTAATTCATTATATTGTTTAAGATATTCAAGGTGTATTCAAAATTAGAACAAATTAAATCTGTTAAGTGACCTTGGAATCGAGTCATTCTGAACTATCAAATTAATGCAACAGATCGCAGCAGATTAACTGGTGATCAATTTGACATCAATCAATAATGCAAAATTAGCTTTGTCTTATATGAATATATTTTTGTTTCAATGCAATTGCTGGTGATTCAGATTTAACAAATAAGGCGACTCAAGCTGATATTACTACCCAAGGGAAAATGTCAGCCTATTATTCAGATTTCAGATCTAAGCATTAATAGACTTTGAGCATGAGTACTACTATGTGCTGGTACACGGTTTCTATACATGATATATAAATTTAAAATTGAATCAGAGAAAAAATACTCAAATTGATGAATTGACTGTCTATTCAAAAGAACAAGAAGTTCAAGAAATTGTATACAAGCATAAGGTGTGTCCCAAATAAGTGCAATCACAGACAAATGCTAGAAATGTAATAATGCAAGTGTACACTGCAAGCAGAACTAGTGAAACTGACACACAATGCACATAATGAAAACAACAAGCCCATCCATCAAAACATACAGTATACTCAAACCCGTTTTAAACAAGTTAACTGGACTCCTAAAAATTACGTACATGTTGTCCATGTTGTTAGTGTACCTTGATTATCATTGTATCAATGTCACTGCTTCTGTCAAATCGGTTTGTTGACTGTTGTAAACAGATGGATAATCCAACCGATGCAATATTTCCCCAGTTATCGAACCATCATCTTGCTTAGACATATTTACAATAGAAATAGAATATTCAGTCACGCTACGAAAAGTCTTCAGTTCAAAAAACCTAAGCAGTCCTTGTCCAGTTAGGCTTAACTCTTCACTATTTAACAGCCTTGGCAGACGCCATTTTGGAATTTGGAATATCACTCCAGTTCAACATACTATGGTCTGAATGGTCACTAAGTAATACGTCATTTTAATGTTATATTCTCGACTATTGGCTATTTTTAACTTACGCATTCGGTGATTGGCTACAAGCTAACAGCTAACAGCTAACAGCTAACAGCACGCGCACGATAGCAATATATCTGCATTCGCAGATACAAAAATCCTTCACAGACTATGTTTAAATGCGAAATAAATTGCTGAAAGAATTCTTTCTTTAAATTGTATTTAAAAAACAGGAGTGTCATTAGACTATAATTTAACGTGAGCAAATCTACTATTATTGCTTTCCGACCAATCCGACATTTTGATTTTTTAAAAAGACGGCGAACAGCGCAAAAAAGGCGGGAAATTTAATTCAACATAAATTATACAAATTGTGTTCTATACTTCTATTATGGCACCTTTTGTCCCTAACAGCAACTGCAAGTCTGCAAGACATATTTCTAAACATATTACGGGTTTTTTAGTTGAATCATTAAACATTTTCATCTTGAAAAAATGAAAATATCAAAGTTCATGGAATTGTTCATGATATTTTAAAAAGTTCACAAAAAGTTCACAAATTTTCAATGTTCAAAAAAAGTTCACGTAGAGGGTAAAAAGTTCACAAATCTGTGAACTTTGTTCACGATCTGGCAACACTGTTAGAAGCTCTAGTTACCTCTGTTCAGAAGTCGAGATCAGTGAGCAAACTAATACAGAATAAATAACACAAAGTACTTCGTACACAACTGAATAACTGCCGCTGTCTTACCCCAGAAGTGACAGCAGGCGGCTGAGGCAAGCAATTTCTTTCGAGTTTCAATTTTCATGGAGTCTGATGATATTTTTAAGAGAATCGTCAAAGAATTATTCATAAAAACTGCGTGCTCTTGACGAGAAACATTGTTTTCCCTATTTCCAAGTCACTTGGTTTGTGTCTTTGTAAAGATGATACATAGCCTGTTTATTATCAATAGTTCAGGGTAGGTATTTGAGCTTTAAATCGCAGATTTTATAATGACCTTCATATCACATGAATAGAGTTGGTTGCGTTTGGTTTAGTGCAATTATTACCAATTAAGCGAATCCAGGATATGTTATAAAGGGCAATTTAAACTGAGCGCTGTGTGTCGCACATGGGTTTTTTGGAGTGATAATTCTTGGTTATATTAAATTCCATGTGATTATATTAGATTGCATTTGTATATGAATTAATTTATATTCTGCATTGTTCTTTACAATGTGATCACAATAGACATTTTAAAGGTTGTGTTACACTGATATTAAAAGCCCTGTTGCCATCTAGCCGGTTGATGCAGCTAGGTTAGATTCTAGTTGGTTAGGCATTTTGTGTCCACATAACCGATTAAATTCATTGCCAGGGAACAAACCTATCTGTATCTGACATTTAAAATGCTGTTATATATACCCACGTGATACTAAGAAACTTAGAGTCTATAATATTTAAATATTTAGTATGCTGTACATGGAGCATACTAATGAGCCTATTTTTTTCTCTTTTGAATCAGAGCTCATTGGTGTGCTCTGTACATACAGCTCATGAGAATGTAATGAAATATTATAATGTAATACTCTAAATTAAGCAATAATGCAATGTGCTAACATCTAATAATTGTAATTAGTATTTTTACACAAGTGATTATAAGAAATCCGACGTTGTGATTGGTCCAATATGACGTGACATTCCTCTATATTCACCTACAGGTGAATATAACAGTAAAAACAAGTTTACAAAATGGCAACTAGCCACCGTTTTGTACAAATTATGGACAAAGAAATAAAAAAAATTACAACAACTTGTGTAAAAATACTAAAACAATTATTCGCCTCAGGCTCGGTGATTTTCGGGAAATATTCACCTCGACTTCGTCTCGGTGAATATTCCCCGGTAATCACCTCGCCATCGGCGAATAATTGGTAAATATTTGTTAACAAATAGTGTCCTCAATTAGTTGTACAAGCTAAACACATTTACACTTTAAAGAAGTTAATATTATTATTTACAATGGATAAACATCATCAGATAAGGTTGTGCCAAAGTTTAAGTTACCTGGAAACAGGCTATTTACATGGAAACAGGCATTTAAATGTCATTGTTTATGAGTGAAATGACCAAGAGTGGGTTCTCTACTCAGAGACATTTGAAATCGTGTTGTAAGATAAAATAATATCGCCTTTGGTGTTTGAAGTGTCGAGCGGATGCAGATAAGTGGACACATAGAAACAGACATCAGATATGATCGTGTTACAAAAGTTACGTGATGCGAAAGTGCTAAATATAATATTCTATCTGTGCTTTTGTTGCCAAATTGTCATTATAGCAAAAAGATAGCCATAACTAGCCTAAAAAATTTCTAGTAAATCAATATAAAGACAAAACAGGCAAATATTACTTTAGTTTGACCCCATTATAGGGATATACATAATACAAGAAAACCTTTTGCCCTGTGGTGAGGAATTTGCCTATTATGTTTCCAAATTGTCTGATGGGCTCTATGGCTACCTGGAGTGGGATGGGCACAGCAGGAATTGACTGGCAGATTATGGACTGAAACTATAGTATAAGTCATAGAGGTTCTGCAAGCTTATCATCTTTTTAGAACAAAGTCCAGAATGTGGATTTAGAGAGTTCAATGTACAATAACATTAATTGTTGTCAGTCCAACTTATAACATGACATGATATACGTCCATGAGACATGATATACGTCCATGATTGTGTACCTTGTTTAGTTTATGCTATTTTTTGCAGTGATATATTTTTGGAAAAGCATTGGAGAAGCGTGCTGGGTCGCACAGTTTGTGATTACTTCTTTGAAGCTCAAGGAAAGGTATGTGTTAAAATTACACACAAAATAATTGGGTTTCCAGTTTCCTTACCCTAACAAATCCCATTTCCTTACCCTAACAAACCCCACCCTACCCTACCCTACCTACCCACCCCTACCCTACCTTGAGCTACTTATTGTGTGGCCAACGAAATCTTTTAACTTGAGGTTTGCAAAAACCTATTTTTGCACCCAGTTTGTGCTGCGTCGAATGCTCTGGATGGCAGATGCATCATGGGATACAATTGTGTCCACTGATCCTGAAAGCATGCTCAAAATTAGCTTGGGTATAGTGAGAAAGTGGAGAAACCTGATGTTTTTGATTGCCATGCATGAACATTAAAAAAAGCTATAATAAGAGTTGTGACCTATATCCTACCAGTACTTATGTTTTTGCAACAAGAAATAGGTTTTTTGCCCCAGCTAAAAAAAATGAGTTGATATGTCAGGCAAAGGTCAAACTTATAGTTTGGTTGTGTGCTTTTTGCACTGTATGCTCTGTATAAAAAGATATAGAATAAGTTTCAAGATAGTTTTGCAAAAATTCGTGCAAAAATTTGACAGTATAACTGGCGCCACAGTCCAACATGCTGGTTCCATACTGGTGGCTAATTTGCCAAGCCACATTTATGGTCCATATTCTGTCTTGATACCTTTGTATTTTGTTTTGGGTTTTATAATTGTCTGGCTCATTGTTGTTCAGCTGTATTATTAATATTATGCTTTCAGTTTTAAGTGTGGTTTAAAAATGCATTTTGTTTATGTTTTCTACAAAACTGACATTGCGTTTTCAAACGCTTAAATGCAACTCCTAGACGAACTGTTAAGAGTTTATATCTTTTTTAAAATTATTATTCTTCAAACATCTTTAATAATTAAATTTTTTAATAAATACAACGCTCACTGACTAATAATGTATTAAATCTTTCGCTAGCCAGACTGCTTAGCTTCCAGAAACATTAGACACCTAAAACATAATGATTATCAAAATTATGTGCTTACATTCCATACTGCAGCGTATGCAACTTTTGATGAAGAGCTTGACTCCCAAGCTCGATACGGAGTACCATATTGTCCTGCCCTTGTCACACAGGATGGCTGGTTAAGGCCAAGATCATCCTGTGTGACAAGGGTAGGACAATATGGTACTCCGTATTGAGCTTGGGAGTCAAGGCCTTCATCAAAAGTTGCATACGCTGCAGTATGGAATGTAAGCACATAATTTTGATAATCATTATGTTTTAGGTGTCTAATGATTCTGGAAGCTAAGCAGTCTGGCTAGCGAAAGATTTAATACATTATTAGTCAGTGAGCGTCGTATTTATTAATTTAATGTTTTAGTAACCTGACTACGCAATCTTTATAATTATCTTTAATAATGTTCATCACAAACAGTCATTGAAAAGGGTTCCCACGAAATAACTATAATATCAAACATTATACCATATGAATGATTTGTGTTGTAGGCAAATTCTCCTGAAGATATCCCTCCTGTAATTTCAACTGGATACAGTTATCTGATTAGCATATTTAGAAATGATCTGTTCTTTGTTTCTGTCGTAGAAAATGAAGGTTCGTACCGTCTCAATGTCAAGTTGAGGTAGATTTGTGAGATCATCGGACAATGACCGACCAAATTGACGTCTTGTCCGATGAAATCGTTCTATGACCTGACATTTGACCGCCAAATTTACAGCATAGACTTACTGTGTCTAGAAAAAATGGCCGACAAGTATTGTGTTCACAAGCAAAGTAATTATTTGTAGCTCTGCAGCATGCTCTGAACTCACCATTAACAATAGCGGTGGACCACTCGCGATTGTTTTGTCTTATTACAGATTTCACTCCCTCTACCAATACCGCTACCTTTTCCCGATTTTTAAACAATTTGATTGGTTAATCGGGTAGTTACAACAGATCTGATTGGCTGAAAGATAGACTAAGGCAGCGGTAGAGGTATTGGAAGCGAAATCTGAACCTCTCTATTATATATAGTAGTCACACACTATAACTACAAAACGTTAGGAGTTGTATAAAATCGGCCCCATTAGATGTGATCTGTACTATTAGTTGGAACATATCTCAAACATAAATATATTTACTATATCTTAATCGTCTGAAACGCTAGATATACAGTTTATTTTATCAATATTGGTATACTTAAAAAAATTTCCTAGTACACCAACATGGGGACTATGATGTGACATGCATGTAAACACCGTACATAGTTTGTTATCATATCGTATTTTCTCACACTTTATTTCAGTCGCGCCGCTATTTGTGATTGAGTTTCTCCATAGAGTGGTCGACCTGATCGTCGAATATTTCTCGGACTGTTCAGAAACTATTATCAAAGAAAACTGTGTTATTGTCTACGAGGTATGTACGATGGACTACTGTAGTTGCTGTTACAGGTAGAAATCATAGGCGCACATGGATGAACTTGCCCAGACATTAGCACCCCTAATTCACACAAATCACGCTTCCTCGTGACAGCTGACTCCGTAGCTTAGTGGTCAGAGCATTGCCCCGGCATCGCAAAAGCCTAGGTTCTATTGCTGCCGGAAGACCTATGGCAACCTCGTACCCAGGCTCTCTCCTCTACGCTTCTTGTTGGAGGAAGAGATCCTGGTGAATGCTGGTCACGTGCCTCCCAGATTTTGGAAGCCAGCCTGTGAGGGATGGTGTGTACTACTTCATAATGGATGTAATTTTAGTCTCACATTTGATAGAAAGTGTAGCACGAGTTACATTTACACTAATAACGTACGAATCCTCCCCTAACTAGTAATAAATAATCCAAAATCTTGGAGCCACGTGACCAGCATTCACCAGGGTCTCTTTCTCCAGCAAGAAGCATAAGGGCCTCTTTCGCCAACAGCTGCCTTTGGCTCGATTTCTGCCGGAGGACCTGTATAGTTGATGATGAAATTTTCTCAACTGTTACCGTCGCTATTAGACATTGTGTATAATTACAATAGTATTCCCTATTCTCCCAGTGGGTTTGCAATTTCCCGATGAAAATGATCTTGAATCTTTGTGGCACTGTTAGAAACGAATTCAGGGATGTTGAATATCATGATGTTGTTTGAGGAACGTTTAGTAAAGGCCGGTTACACTTACACGAGGCGACATGTCGCATGCGATTGTCATTCTGGCGCATGAAAACGATTGCTAACGCCGGTATTTCTGTTAATCAGTTACAGGCAAAATTTAAAATATGATATCTTTACGCGTATTTACGCGCCAAAATCAGAATCGTATGTGTCATTTCGCACCGTGTAAACTGGCCTTTACAAAAATGTTTGGCAAATGGTCAAAGGCACAGGTGAAGTTGGCTGAAATGTCGTTTTTACTCTACAGTTGTTGGAAGAGATGTTAGACAATGGATTTCCACTGGCAACCGAATCCAATGTTTTAAAAGAACTTATCCGACCTCCCAGTATAGTTAGGAATGTCGTAAATAAAGTCACAGGAGATAGCAAGTGAGTACTTGTAGACTGAATTTCTCTGTTGATCTTGAAAGGCCAGGGGAGCCCTTAATTAGCTTGGCGAGCTTTTTCACCACTAGCAGCGCCATCTTGAGCATATATGCGCAATACATTGTTGTCCATCCAAAGTAAATCAACTATTTTGAGCCGCTATAAATAAAGTATATAAGAGAGAGAACCGTCACTTTTATTATTGTAAATAACAGACAAATGCTCGGGACAGCTATTAAAACGAAGAAAACCCTAGGCAAATAAGTAAATCTGAATAAACAAAATTTTCAGAAAATTGAATAACATATCGTCCTTGTTACGCCGAAAACGTTCATGGCAATATTATTTTTATCATGGTGTGTTCCTGTGCATAGACCACAATGCATCACGATTAATAAATCAACCAACAGCTTCCTTGTATGTGAGGAAAAGGTAGTCTGTGATAGTGAAAGTCGTATCTGATCCTCTGTGTAGAATAGCACTTTAATCATGTTTGCAGCCGATTTTGAGTCAATTGTGAATTTTGGAGCTGACTGTAATCTGAAACATGGCACCTGTTAAGGACGCTGGCACACGCTGCAATTTTTCTGCAACTTGCAAACAATTCGACTTTTAAAAGATGTTAATTACTGACGAAAGTTTGATATATGAAGAATACGTGTTGAAATGAATATAACTGGAAGGCTACCTGAGGCGGTAAGGTAGCCTTCCAGTTATATTGAGTTCACTTAGAATACATTAGCAAAATGTACTGAAGACGTGTGTTTGCCAATTTTACATCGCTCAAGAGTAGAGCAAGTTGCAAGGGCTCAGGCGACATTAAACACAACTCGAGTGCACGACATATGGTCATTAGAACTTTCTCATCACATGCACAGCATTGTTTTTGTTTTGTATTGTTTACTCTGCGTCTGTTTTTTGCAGCCTAAGTAGTCATCTACCGACGGGTCAGTTATCAAACGTTCCTTGGAGGAGAACTGGAGTGAAATATGCTAATAACGAAGTGAGTAGAAATCTTCGCCTCGTATTTAAATGAGGAGGTGGTTATTTACAGTAGATTATTACATCTTGTCATGATCTATAAGTTCTGTGGAGTTTTGCATAATAGACAACAATGTAAGCTCAGAATAAAACAAATTCCGAAAATAGACATCTTGTATTCCTGATACTCAAGATAAAACAAGAAAACGGCGGAGTTGGTTATATTTCGTCTTTATTCCAAAGACATTGTCAAACGAATTGATTATGTAAATTACAAACAGGCTGGGCTATATATCTACAAAGTTCAATCTTGGCAAGCTGTAGTTAGCCATTACAATCAGTTCAAGTTTTGGAAATTTAAAACCTGCCTATATTTGTTATTGAAAAGCTTTCGATCCGCGACCTCAAGACATGTGCATTGTGTGGATTAAATAAGACTTACACTTCAGACGTTTGCTAGCATGTCTGCTTACACGTGTGGTAGTGAGGTTTTCCACAAGACTAAACTTGCAAGTTAACCCGCTCTTATTGTTACACTGTACATAGAGACCTCATGAGAGACCTCATCGTATTTTATAATTCGTGTTTTCAGATCTATTTCGATGTTGCCGAGAGCATTGATGCTATCATTGATAAACAGGTTTGCAAATGTTTGTTAATAACAAAATATGTACCGTATATTGTGGATGCTTTAGTACAGCACAGCTAATTAAAGGAAAGTAGGAATAAAAAAATTAAGGCACTTTTCTACTGCTGGTATAATACGATGACACGATAGTTTTCAAACTTAACCTTCCTCCCAATTTCGGACTCGGTACCGGCGCTCTAACCATGCGCTATTGAACTGTCAAGCCAACAAGTACTGGTAACCAGTGTTCTCCAACCTACTATTTCATAACATTCATTTAATTGCTGTCACATTTGTAAAAACGTACTAAGTATCATGCCAATGATTCTTTGCATGCTTAGCGTCCCAGAAAATGGCAGACTGTTAAGATGTATTAGTTATAGCAGGGCGCTCTAAAACACGGGCGGGGAAACGGCTATTGAACCCCTGATCTATGTGTGAAGCACGGGCCCCCGCCGTGTATCGCCAAATGCAGAAATTTTCATAACAAATATGGCGGGCGAACCTGAGGTGTCCTTTTTTAGTTCGGATATCCCAGATGATTTTTAATGGGGTAAATTAAAAATGAATTAGAGGAAGATGAAAACGAAGCAGCAGGCGATATTTCAGAATTACCGAAAAGTTTAGATTGGATAAGATTTAGAACGCCCTGGTTATAGGTAAATTGTTCCGTTGTCGGTTATCATTCGTGTGTATATTATGATTTGTGTTTCGGAAGCGAGTACAAAATCGCCTGTCATGGGTGGCGTATGAGAACCAGGCCGCATGAGACATTATAAACAGACATTGTAATGTAAATTATAAACACAAGCGTGTAAAGCATCACTGATATGATACTCACCCATTTAACTCGATTTTGTATATGTTCAGTGATCGAAAGTGTTATTTTACTTTCTTAGGGATCTACGATATTTTCTGAAATTCAAGGGACTGTAAGTGACGCTTTTTGTTCTGAGTGACTGTGAAATGTTTTAGTATTACAGAGTAAAGTTACTTTTAAGTAGTGAAGTTCCCTCCACAGCATGAAAAGTGCGCGACAGCGAAAACAGCTCTAGGGTATGAGAGGAAAATAGCCGGAACAGGGAAACAGGGTGTATTGAAAATACAAAAACTCGAAGACAAGGCCTGGTACTAAGTCGACAATGGCACGTCTTTGCGCCAACTATTCATGAAAAATTTAAATATGTAGCCTGGATGTTGTGGGATATACTGTTCCCAATGGTACAATAAATACAATTAAGAAGAGAACAAGTTATATTTAAAGTAAAGGTTTTTAAGGCATTAACAACAATGGCAATTCAACATTATCTTGTACTGTTGACTCGCACTTCTGGCGCCTACTGTTGCTACGCGCAATATTTAACAACGCAGGATAACGGGAAACGATTTTTGATGTGGGCTTGATGACAATCCTTGCTATTTTAGATCGACTGCAACTGCAAATTATCTGGGATGCCTGGTAAGTAGCATATCTTGGTGATTTCATTCTATTATTTTAAAGCTCGCGCTAAGTTTTGATGTAACAAGCCAATGAAAATCACTTTGAAACACAGAAATAATATTTCCTTGGGTAAAGCGGACATGAGCAGTTGTTGAATGCATATTTCGACCCCTGTCAAGGAAAATTGTCATTTTTGCTGTACTAGACACAACCTACAGGTACCTACGCGAGGAGCGAATGTTCGAGCTGTGTACTCTGCAGAGTGAGTTAAAGGAATCCAATCCGGAGATTTCGAAAACTGGATCTCAGGACGTGCAATGTCCAGCGATTTGTGCACTTCGTGCCATGTTTGTTGTTGTAACAATGGTGATTTTTTGCAAGCTTTTATAATGTAGAACGATGCATCAGTTGATGTCTGGATATTGATAATTTAATGCGAGTTTCAGATTTCAATGTTAAAGCTTATTGAATCTTATGCTTCTATAACGATCTAATTAGTCCAATTTAACATAAATTTTAACAAATTTTCTCACACAGAAGTCACGTGCTTAACTTCACGCAGGGGGGTTAGCACATCCTTAAGAATTTTTATTACATCCCCACCCCGCTTCCTGTCTCTTCGCTACTGGATACAAGCAAATAAAACTTTCCGAGGAATGATTTCTCGTTTGTACACGGCTTTAAGCTGTTTACAGCCGGTCAATCCAGCGAGTGTAAATGGAGTTGTTAAGAAATTATTTGGGACTTTATTGCTTTTTTTGTTTCAGACCTCAACATGTGTTTCATAAACCCAAGAGTCTTAGAAGATGTTAGTTTTCATCCTTGTCTCAGGTTCAGAAGATGGGAGGTAAGTGCTCCACAACACATATCTACCCCTGCAACTGACAGTAGGATTGACAATCGGCAGAAAATTTTTTTTTTGAGTGGTATAAACAGCTAACTCATTAAAGCGATGACGGGTTTTGGTTATTTTCAGGTCCAAATTAGGAATCATTTCTTTGCAACAGCATCGAGAGCACATAGGAATCTTACGACGACAGATTTACTTGCTACAGTAAAGTTAATCCTCTGAACATCAGGGTTTAAGTAAACAATAGTCCATCGTCGTTTGCGCGCTTATAGTTTACAGTTTAAGATTTTGGAAAGACAACCTTAATTGAAATAGCTGTATAACGATATAGATCATATCACCACCTGAAGCGATGAAAAAATATTCGACCTTTCGAGCGAAGGCCTTTTTCCTTGTGAAAATCGAAGCGCCTTCGCTCAAAACGTTGAATATTTCTCTTCTACCATTTCCGGTGGTCAAAGATCTTATATTTTTGGCTATACTTTTCGTTGCACTTCTTACACTGACAACGTCGGTTTGAGATATTATGACAAGCGAACGTTTACATGAGAGTTTTCTCAATTCTGTCAACAACAGCCTGATGTTTTTTCAACGAAAGTTGGATAGATTAGCGAAGAGTACACCAAGATTCCTCCCCGTGAATTTTCATTGCCCTTTTATTATTTTGCAGACTGATCGAATTCTATCGTTCGTTCCGCCAGATGGACGTTTTCGATTGATATCATATAATGTTAGCACTGGGTAAGACACAGGTTTACAGCGAGAATAGGCACGTGCGTGGTTAACTTCTGATGATCTCTAATTCATTTTCTTAGTATTGGTAATAGTATGGTTTGGACTTGTGCAATTTTAAACGTCTTCGAAAAACGTCTGCATGTTTTATCACATTGTACGAAAATGCATGCTATTACTTGTTAATGCTAGGGAATGGTATTTTCGAGACGAGAATACACACAAATTAGCTGTATTAGAGTAGTACATCCCGTCCTTTCCAGCTTCACTTTTTGTTTAAAAACTTTAAATGTAAGCGCATAATCGTTAATTATAAACTAGTCTTTAATGGTAATACAATAAGTAGATCTGTGCATGTTGGACGTATTGAAATTTCTTGTGGGATCTTGCTAACAAGTTTTTCTCAAAAAGTGATGTTTCAAGCTCAGTTGAAAAAATAACTTATTATATATTTAATCCCAGCTCTGGTTTCTTTCGTTTCAACTGACAAAAGCCATTCAATTTGTTTTAGACTGTTTTTACGTTTGTCTTACTCCAGTTACATATGGAATTGAATTTGAACCTCTCCTATGTGTGAATATGTTGTCACTTGATGTTGTACAAACTAGTTCATATTCTAGTTGATCTGACCGGGAGTAAAAGGCCTGAAACTAGCTACCAAATAGAAATCCATTTTGCTGTTGGTAATCACTTAAATATTTTTTTTTCGTTAGTAAATTTTGCTGAAACTTAGTAACTGTCATTAATAGACAAAATTATAAGTCTGCCAGAAATTTATAAACAAAGTAAATTATATTTCATGAGAAATTTGATAATTTGGGTCGAGAAATGGATTTCTATTTTACAACTACTGCCAGTACTTTTCCGTGTTTTTAGATCAACTGGCTTGTTTCAGACCTTCTTACTCCCCATTTACATATTAGTCAGAATTTGAGCCTCCCCCATGTATGAATATGTTGTTATTTGATGTATGACAAACTAGTTTATATTGTCAGCAACCACTGGTCAGTAATCTACGATGTCTGTATTTTAGGGTTCATATGTTACCACTGTATGCAAAACCACGAGTTTTATATCAAGAGGTACCATTTAATTTACATCATTTTGGAATGTTGTTCCACTTGCAAATAACAGCACCTTAGATTTGTGTTAACCCCGATGCCAGTACACGCGGACAGATTTTCCCACTATTTTATTATATATAGCAAATATAATCATTTGTACTGCAGATACACGGTAGACGTCATAATGAGGTAAGAACATCAGTGACCCACACGCCTAGGCCACTTTTTTGCTCTTACCACATTATGACGTAATATGTGTATCTATAACTGAACAGACAACGGCAGAACGTTATCTGCCGATAATAACACACGTTCGCGTGTAAATGCTTTTGTTTTTGGAATTGTCTCAATCAAATCAAGTTTTCGAAAATTGCCAGTGAGTAAAATGTTTTGTTTAGTTTGTGATTATCGGGACCGCGTATCCTAGGAGACAGGAATTTTTATTGGTCACTCCTCGAGAAGAGTGACCAATGATAATGTGCAGATTCCTGTTTACTAGGATACGCTGCCGGATAACGATTTATGCATAAAATCTTATACAGGAACCAGCTTGCGTGAGCGTCGAAACCTATTTGACCTCACGATTGTTGCGAACATAGCATTTCTCGATACTTTCTTTATTTCGCTATATTTTCTGTATTCAGAGAGTAATATTGGTGCCTAAAGGGGTCTTATCATTTTACAAACATATCTATGCGACGAAGAACTAGTGTTTTAATTAGCTATCTTTGTAGCTACGAAATGACGTCCCAAAAACTATCGTTGCTTTAGTTGCAATTTGGAATCCATTTATAATTGTTTAGTTCTTCAGATTTTTGCTAAAATTAACCGCGAATACTTAGATTTCTCGTCGTAGAATGGCGTAGTTATGCATATTCATTTCTTTTTCCACAAAAGTTCGGCTGTATTACTGCTAAACTTATTTGACGAGCAATAAGAGGCATTGTCTTGACACCGCGAGAAAGTCACTATCCGGTGGATAGCGCTATCTACCTTTCGAGCAACCGACCCAGGACTGCAATGCTCTCAGCATGCTGAAAACATCGCACGCGACTACGAGTCTTTTATCTCTGCAGTTTGCAACTAGATTTATCGCAGTAAAAATCTCCTGTTTAAACGTTCCTGTAGCTTCTTTCGATGTATTGTATGATGCACATGCATCGCCTGTACGCAGTACGTATGTTGTCAGAGTCTACTGTAGGTTCCTGGTAAAAACCGCCTCGCAGGATCATAGCGATTGCTCGCATCTAGCCAAACTGATATTACTGTTAGTAGAAAAAACTAGATTCATATTAATCTGACACTGCAGAGAACAACGAAATTTTCGTTGTCTCGAGCGGGATTCGAACTCGTATCTTCGGGTTTCTAGACCGCCCTACCATTTGAGCTATCGAGTCAACTGGGATTGGTAGTGAGTCTTATCCAATTCTAAAAATAGAATTGAAACACTCCGCGTCCTCAAAGACAAGCGTTAAGTCGTTATCTGACTTGTATTCTGTTATTCAGAGCGGTTCTGGGAGATTTGAATTGACCATTGGAACAAAACAAGCTATGGGAAAAAACGTAAGTGCATGTAATACGCTTTAGACGTGGTAAGAAATTATGATAGAAAGTTAAGTTAGAAATGTATTTTGATTCTGCATTGATTTCTCGTAGAAGTAGTCTGTTGTAACGACGACGTTCACGACAAAAGTGTGGGATTTATACCCCCAAAATTACTCAGCAAAGTTGACCATTGTTTATGCTGCTGCTGTTGTTGTTGTTAATTACCTTAAAACAATTAACACTTATTGACTGAGAGCGAGGGAAACAGTATGTTTTGTGGACCAGAGACTGTCGAGGTCCACAAAACATACTGCTTTCCCGAGGTCTCAGTCAATAAGTATTTTATTATATACTGAGTGTCAAAAGAGAAGAAAAGTACCACAAATCAATCAAACATGTATAAAAAGGATTACCTTTTACCTGGCATGGCTCCGTGAGGCTCTGTGGATTTGTTATTTACCGGGGAATTAAAAGTAATGTCCACCGCTTAGCTACGTTGCCAGGGAGATAGTAGAATTTCTCCACTATCACGTGATACGTTCTTAACCAATAATAAACAGGAATAAATGAACTTTGACACTCAGTATATAATAATACATCTTCTCGTCTGGCGTTTATACTGTCAAAAAAGTTAACAGGGCTGCATAATATGGCGGACCGCAGGACCATTAGTCCCGGAAAAGTTTAAAAGTTGGCAGAAAAAAAGCATGTTAAAACTTGCAAGCAAAGTGCAACTTGCATAGTTAGGATGGATAATGAAAAAAACTAGCTATATGATCAAAGAAAAATTTGACTTCGGCGAGCACATATAAGAGCATTGGGAAAGAAGGACTGGTGTACTTTACATTGCTCTTAAAGTGCCTATGACACGAAATTTTATATTTTAGAACTATATGTTTATATTTCGCCCTGAATTCCTGTTGAGGTTTCGTTTCTTAAAGTTTCGTTTCATATTTTATAGTTAATCAAAACTAATATATTGTCTGCGACCCGTTGTTCAAGGTACGCGTTTTGTTCTGAATTTTTTACAGATAGAGAAGGTCGTGGTAACGGTACCTTTTCCAAAACAAGTTCTCAACCTTAACCTAACACAAAGTGGTGAGGAACTATGAAATTTCCCGTTTCGTAATGGAAGCTTTGTTTCAACATCTCTCTATTGTTTTTTAGTCGGTACATATTCGTTTGATCCAATAAAGAAAGAACTTACGTGGGAGGTAAGTGATAGCCTGTACGTACTGTTAACTTAGTCGTAAAAAAATTGATGTCCAGTTCTTCCCGTAACAAATGTAAACATTGCTAAAATTTCGCTTCTTTCGAACTACTTATGATTTATGGCGCACAGTAATTGGCCAGTACCCTATTGCATGTTGTCCCCGCCTTTTGTACCTGTAGCTTTCTGTTTAGTGTCGAAACGTGGAGGCTTAGCGCGTTATAGCTTTCGATATGTTTCAACTACAACGACTATGACAAGCTTTAAGCAACGTTCCTTATTTACCAAGCTGTGTTCATAAGTTTCAGACTTTCAATGATGTTATAAAATTCGTGTAATTCTTTTGGGAAAATATAAACAAAGCGATTGTTTACATCACCCGCTGGACATCATGTTTACGCTTGCACCCTGTCTACAAAACAAAAGACTTGAGCCTGCAGTAAACCTGGAACAGAATTGAACAATGTTGTGCCGCCCATATTGAAGAACATTTCAATATTTTAAGCCTGAATCGTGTGTATGACAATGCTGAACAGTATTGTTGACCACATTGAAAATGCGGGTAGCGTATTGCAACCAGTGGTTTATTTTTTCCGTGCTTGTACTATACAACGACGCGTTTTCGTTTTGAAGCAGTGCGTGAAATATTGATCCGTTTTACACAAATATACTTCCTGTACGCACAAATAATGCCAGTGGCAAAGTTATATGTAAAAGGAGGTATGTCTTTTCCAATAGAGTAAACATGGCTTGCACGTACGAAATTTAAATGCTTAAAACAGATTTTGAGTCTTGAACAGCAGCATAACGCCAGCAACACAGCAACACAAATTTTGCAACCACCAACTGCAAATTATTAATTCAAATTCAATAGTATTTCGTAAGATATGAAAAAGGAGTAACCAGCTTTGTTAGTTATATCAAAAGCCTTTTTAAACATTTGCCAAATGTCCTTTAACTATAAAATTTGGTTTTGTTTTAATAATTAAGTAGCATTCTCAATAGACTAACAGCGTTTTATTTTGAAATATTAATTTCTGTTTAGATTGGCAAAATGCAATCCCAGAATCCCACGCCAAATATTAAAGGAAATGTAAGTTTAAGGGCCAGTACTATACCCTCTCCACTTTTTTGCATCGAAAAATTACAAGTCTCGTTTGCTAAAGAAAATATCACAAATATCATGGCATGTTGATGTTGAGATCAGGGCAATCGAGTAATGTTATTGTTTTTGTTTCAGATATCGTTACAAAGCGGTGTCCCACCTCCCGAAGAAAGCCCTACCATATTTGTAAGTTGACTGGATTAGTATCTTGATTCAAGTCTTGCATAAACGCAACACAAGAAAAGTTATCACACGTTTATCCTTTTAGCTCGACTTCAAGATCAGCGCTTATGCTGCGTCGGGCTTGAAAGTTAGCAGGCTTGATATTTATGGTGAGGTAAGTGACGCTGGTAACGTACACGCGTGAAAACACGCAAATTGTAACCAGTTTGTTCACATTAAGCTGTTCACAAGCTGTGTTCACACACTTTGTAAGACCAATGTCCTGAGAACAAGCTGATAAACTTTTGTTTACATATTCTTATAGTTCAGAAATAGATCTGTTGTCATCGAGAAAAAAATTAAATTAAAATCTTGAAATTAAGCAAGTTATCAAGTAAAATGCTTTCCGAAATCTATGCGCATCAGTCTATCAGACGCATTAAAAATAATGTTAAGCGTACGTTTTAACCGATTATTTTTGAAATTGCATACATTGTAGGTGCATATCATGGCTTCAATACGCTTTGTTGTCCAGAGTTCAATACGCTTTGTTGTTTTTTTTGTGTGCGATAAACACAGTATGCCTTAGCTGCAGAGTATCACCTAAAGTAGCAACTGACAAAGAGCGCATTTTAGAGCAATCCTCGAATAATTTTAATTAAACTAGCGTCTAACGAAGAGCGTTGCGCGAAGGCATCAGAAACCTAAACTTAATATTCAGAAAAATTATTTTTCTTTCGTACGTTATTTTATTAACACTGTTTTATTCGTCATTCATTTGACTGCATTCAGAAAAAATGGATATAGATAAGTAATGGCAGATATCCTTAATCGCACGCCTAGGGCATTCTATAACGTTAAAACATTCCCGAACAGGCGTTTCCCATACTTTTCAGTAACGTTCGTGCACCTTTTCTTCACCTCGCAATCGGCAACGCAGTTTTTGGCGCGTAACATTACTGTACGTATTATTACCACGACAAAATTACTGGATGTTGATTGCTTAAGAGGCGTACAGTTGTTTCATTAATTGTACATCGGTACCATTAATGATTTCAAAACAAACAAAATGACGGAAAGGTATTTCAACAAACGCAACTGCTCCAAGCAAAAATACTGGATAAAATATGAGGAAAAGCTTCGAAATTTTGGTTTAAAGTAAAATTATGATGTTGATATTGAAAATTGTCTTCCGCAAGAGCTGGGTAAAGCACTTTAGGAAAGTTTGAAACACTGGGGAAAGTTTTTCAATCCTTAAACATTTGAGATGCATGAGTAATTTTGTCACGGTAATAATAAACAAAAAATCATACGATGTTGCTCGTACAATTTTGGATTAATAGTACTCGTGATGTTTGGAAATTTTGCCAAATTGGACTTGCCCCGGCGAATTTTGGGAAAATTTCCGAACATCACTTGTACTACTAATCCCAAAATCTACTCGACATCGCATGATTACCTATACAAACTCGTCTTTTTGTTCTTCAGAAATACAAGCCATTCAAAGGAGTGAAATACTACACGACAGCAGGACGATATCAGATAAGAACCTGAGCAAAACGTTAGTGAACAGTTAAGCAACAAATTTTATTGAGTGTAATTTTAAAATTTACGTACATGGTTGACTTGAAATTTTACAGCTTGTGTACACGGGTGAGGTTGTCGTAAGATAGGAAACGACTTTGTGTTCTTAATTTATCAGTCACAAGTTGTGTTCACACTGCACATTACATAATCACCATCAGATTGCCAATTGTCATCATCTGTCTGATGATAATTTTGTAATAAAATCGGAGGTTACGTCAAACCCAGAATGAACAGTCTTGTGAACTTGAAGACTTTAAGGGCTTTAAACTCTGATGTCCATTGTTAAAACTCTGATAACAACAATATCCATGCACTGTAGAACATTACGGATAAAAACTGCTTAGTTTAATCGCGCGAGCTTCGCTATATAGCTAGATGGATAGATACAGTTGGACAAACAATTTATATATCCACGATAAAATCCTCAGTATTACAAATAATTTATAATAAAAAAACTTAAATTGGTTTACAAGATTGCCGTGTGTGAGGCTATATTTTATATATTTGTGTAGCCTTTTAAACTGTCGAAATTATTTTTTTTGGAGCAAGTTATTCCACATTAATGCCACACTACTGTAACATATACATCGCTTAAAATAATTTCTTCTTGATGTTGGAATATGTCTATATAATTCTTAATTTGTATTAAATTACTATTCATAAGGTTATATATGATATGCGCTGTATACACGCGTCCTGCGCTAATTTAACCCTCTCTATTATGAAATAAACACATCATAGAACTCGCCTGGTTCGTCCTGGAGAACCAGCTATTGAAACTAAATGTAAAAAATGGTCGAAAATTTGTTTCAACTTGCAATAGAAACAATGTGTACATGTTGATGACAAACGTTTCTAATCGCTTGGAAAGCTGTTTAGTATTCAGTATTGACAGTTTTGTTACGAAATGCCACCTGCGCTAGTTCGAGTTAAACCCCAAACGCTTTACGATAATAACCGGCTGGCAAAGAAACATAACTCGACTTGAAAGACGTGTAAGTATCTCCTCATGGAGTTCAGAGTTTACGGCGCCGATTCGATCGTGAGTTGGCTGCACACACAAAGCTTCGCGTCCATTGGCATTCAAAGTTGGATCGCACTCACACTTTTACTCGCAGGCCTGCTAGGTAACGTTTACTTGGGCTTATACATCGGCGAAAAGCAAAGGACATCGTTATGTGGACTGCGTGTCATGATATGTAATCAGGTCTTTGTCAATCTGCTGGCACTCTATTCGCACGCGTTTCTGCCCGCGCATAACGAGCGCTTGCAAGAATCGGGGGCAAGTCTAGGCTATTTGTGTAAAATCATGCCTTCTCTTGGCTTCCTCAGTGTCGCTGTATCGCTCTCGAATCTGGCGTGCATATGCGTTGTGTACTACTATAACAAGAAGAGTTCGGTTGTGTTGTCCCGCCGAAACGCTTGGCTCATTGTCACCAATTTATGGTTCATTGCAGCGCTACTAACTACACCGTTGGCGATTTCGCTGGGCAGCGTCAGGATAGAATTCAACAACACCAGCGCCGAAATGTGCGCGATCGTGTGGCAAAATAAGCATTACGAAGAGACCTACATGGATTATGTTTTCATATTCAAGTTCCTCGTGCCGCTTCTGGTTATTTTCACGATATGTTTAAAAATCGAACTACTTTCCGCGCGGCGAATGAAGTGGTTTCCCAATTTGCCGACCCTCCCTGCAGTTCTGATGAGTATCCTCGCTGCCACCTGCTTGTTGCTTCTTGTTTATTTCTATCCACTGCACAGCGCTTGTGCCACGAAGGGCTCGCTTTTCGTCCGAGAGCTTGGTTCCACGACAGCTTTTGGTATCATCCGCACGCTGGAACTTATCGGTCTTGCCAATTGCAGTATCGTTCCTGTCGTTTTGACATCTTGCATCGACGAGTATTCCAAGGCCGGGGATCTCTGCGATGACGAACGGGAAAATGATTTTCTGGCCGCCGTGGGAAAAGACGACGCTAAATGTTTGCTTGTTTTGCCTTCTCCAAATGTTAGCTCTGTTACTTATGATGTACTGACTGAGAACGTCGTCGCTGACGAATCGAGGTCCAACCTTAAGAGCAAAGATGTTAAAATATTAATTACTCTTTAATAATCCGCATGCATTTTGAAATAGTTCCGGTCGATACAGTGCAGTGAACGTCAGTTTTTTTTATCTTCTGACATAGAACTATTGAAATTACGAATTCTAAAGTAAAAGATTTGTCTTTCTTTTATATTTTAAAACATGTGTATTTTTGGCAAAAGTTCTGCTATGCCAATGCAAGGAAATTAATTTTACACCTCGATAATTTATTAAAAATTTAGACACTAGCTTGTCATGGGAAATGTGTCATGGTTTTCCATAAAAATAAATTAAAGTTATAAAATTAAGTTGTGTAGTACGTTGCATGATATTCCTGTATTAACATTTTTTAAAAAGCAACGGTTGGTTGCAATCTTTTCTTTTTTATAGTTCTAGTTTTATCATGCAAATTTATATAAATACATGCATAAAATTTTAGGTACTAGTCCCAACAACAAAATGCGGTATTCCATGTGGGACGTGTGACAAATGAATATAGAAGATACAAGGAAAAATAATAAGAATACCAAATTTGAATCGCAAACTTCGATATCTCCGAAACAAAGTGAAAGAGGTTAATTTCACAAATAAATAAAATTTCGCCGTCGTCTTTTCAGTTTATAGAACTATAAGTAAACTAGAACGATAAGTCGGGGGGGGGGGGTATAAAGCCAATTTGATTCAGTTTTGAGCTGAAAATTTTTCTAAGTTTTTGTGTTGAAATACTTGGCATCAAAAATCGAGCATCCCGTTTCTCGTTACCAAAATAATCGTAACCCTGTGTCCCGTAGAACCTATTCGGAGTCCTCATCATAGTATGCGAATCATATGGGCTTATTTCCTTCTCTCGCTAATGTAGGGCAGTTTTTCCCAGGCACCCGGCTAAAGGGGGCTCTCACATAGAAAATAAAGAATAAACTATGCATAATTTGTCAATTAACGACACTTCCCGTACGATTTCGCCGATCCGGATCTCAGATTTTAGCATTTTCCTGGGGGAGTATATATACCCACGAACTCCCTATAGATGACGCACTACAGGCAGCAATCGGACATTTAGGTCAATGTTTCTGCGCAGCTCTGATCGCGGTCGAACTAAAATGAACTGTTGAGCATTATGACCGGATAAAAGCTAGTATTTCTTTAATTTCTTCTAGCGACCGTGTGCAACACTTTAAGGGGGTACGCTTGTTAACTTTTTCATTTTTCATCTGTCAAAGTGGATAAGAAAACACAGACTTTTATTTTAATACCTTTAATTTTATTTTTACTTCTTAATTACAATTAATTCGTAAGAGTTGTCTTGATCGCTATAATTTGACAAATGATTTAAGTAGGCTAATTACTTTTGATTTCAATATTTCATTAGAATTATTTCTAGTGTGTATTCCTTATTATGTTACTGACGTAAAGTTCTTATGTACTGAAGTAAAGTTCTTATTTAGGCATATTTGGCTTTGGTGGATTCTTCCACTCCTCGAATACATCTTCTCCACGCGAAGTTTGTTTTGGTATCCGATCTTTGAACAAGACCTCTTGCGAACTTTTCACTCTGTTAATTTGGGTCGCACCGGAAACATGCTTCTGCCTTTCGCTTTCATTTGTAAGGTCAATTGGCTTCGACGTGCCTTCCATCTTTGATGGGTCGATTTTTATTATGGGCAGTGGCTCATCCCTCGGTCGCACGTCTTTTGGGGTTTCCTTGGTGTAATAGGACCACTGCCGTGCAACTTCCGGCGATGCTGTAGCTGAAATATACCGCGAAGCTTTCTTACTTCCACTATTGATGTGCTGATTCACCGTTCGTTTCGCTTCAGCAGTACCAGGCTTGGCTTTAGCTACAATGTCTTTACTGAGGTCCTCGTCTTTCCTGCACACGCGATACACGTAGCTGTCTTCAAGTTTCATCTGGCCAGTTCTGCTAACAAGCTCATCCATGCCAGAATGACTTTCTTTGGTAGCAGAGCCACTCGTTGTTGCACTAGAACGGCTTGCTTTGGCACTGGAACTGCTTGGTTTTGCGGCGCCAGGACTGCTGCTTGCTTTCCGGCCAGGGCCGCTGCTTGCTTTAGTCGCCGTTGTACCAGATGAACCGCTTGCTTTGGATCCAGAACCGCCTGGCATTGTTAACTCTGAGAGATGTATAGAGAACATCAACATGGACCAGACACTTATGTGTACGGATATGTACAACTTGCATGCGTATCACTATGTTATAAATACCACATGGTCTTATACAATAAAAATTGACAGATTTAGCACAAAATATAAGATACGGCCGAATATATAAGATCTCATAATCTTGCCGCAAAGAAGGTGGATTTTTTATGTACTTAATATCATTAGGCGTTACTCTGATTTTACAGAACCCAAAGTTTACTGTCACTGCCCGTTTAATCTTCGCGGCTTTGTGCAACTTACGCTAACTGCAGCTCTTGTTCGCCTCTGGTACGGTACATAATAACGGTATTGGTTAGCCCTACCGCTAACTTACCGCTTAAATTGTATAAATTTAATTGTCAAGGTGCACATCTCCTTGCATGTCTATCTAACCTTTTAAGACAACTTGTGTAACTAAGTGAGTCTGTCTGGTTCTCGTTTTAATAAATATGCTACATTACCTCAAAACTGGTTAATCTTTCTTAATCTTAACTTGTAGTGACTTTTTCTGCTTCAGTTTCCTTTCTTAGCTCTCTCTCGTGCACTGTTGACTTGTAACATCATATGATGAATGTGTATGCAATTATTTGTATCTATATGTGGTCGTTTTTGCACTTTCGCGAAAGCGTTTCCCTAGAAACCATATTCTTGTTAAATGTTTAATGATTAATGACAGAACGGAAATGACTCATTTCTAGATTTTGCGTTGGATTTCTAGGAAATACTCCGTAATTTTGGGAAATATTATTTGCTTTGTTAGTTAGTTGAAGTGATGGGGAGGATAACATTTTGCGTTTTCGTCCAAACCAGAGTTCGCCAAAGTGTTTTTGAAAATCAACAAGCGAGCTTATTTAGTGCAGTGGGCGTCAAAATCTGATTCCTGTTGATACAAGTAAGTTGTCATTTATGAAGACAGCTTTTCCAATATACTCGACTAAAACATGTGAGCTGCCTGCCATCTTGAATAGTTGTTAACCTCACTAACTCTGTGTCGCAAGAAGAAAGGAGTTTCTGGTTCGTTCTAATCGCCGCTTCTCGAAGTGCTGCGTGATCTCACTTGTTATCCAACATACATATGCTTGGTGATCCAAGATGGCGGACACCTTGCATGATTCAGTCAAAATAAGTCACGAATCAGGTGAGATGTCTAAAACTGTGTGAAACTGTATTAGTTGTTTTAATTACCCTTTAAACATTTTCTTTATCATTGAATTGACTAACGAGATATCAATGTGCCAAATTAAAACTAAAACATACAGTATTATCTTAGTTGCACTAGGGTTATTTTCATCTTACCCTTTAAAAAATTCCACATTATACTGTTTCAAAATCACATATGAAACCATGTGATCATGCACATGTAAAATTCATGTGATTTATATATATTTTGCAACATGTGAAAGTTTTGTAAGGGGTATTTTAATGGTGTTGGGAATATATTTACAATGTTAATAGAGTTCCTAGCCACAAATTAGATATTCTACCAGATGTCTCACTTCCTATCTATTCCTAATGTTTTCGTGTCCGCGATTTTTCGGCTGATCACGAATTACACACGCGAGATGACGCAACCAGAGAGCACGAATTGCTCACGCAATGGCACTTGCCACGCTGACGTGTACTGCTTACGTGAGAGCACGAATTGGATTGGCAAGCGTAATGCACATTTTTTATTAGAAAAAAGATAGGGAAATGCAGAATTTTGGCAGTTAAACGGCGATTTTAGGCGCAACTACCTATTGATCTTTATTTTCTTGACGAATTTTACTGATAAATGATACGCTGCTTCTTTTTAGCAAGAAAGATTCACGCCACGCGAGCAAATCTGACGCGAGCAAATCTGCCGCGAGCAAGTCTGACGCGAGCAATCTGACGAAGGCTGACGCGAGCTCTTGAAAATCGCGGACATAAATTTTGCTTAGTGAGACATCTGTTAGAATATCTAATTTGTGTCCTAGCTAAGAATTATATTCGACCTTTAAAAATCACAAAATTCGTCCAACATTTTGTACGCAACAAGGGCTAAAACTATTAGACTACTTGACTTGTACTCAGGCTACGTAATTTATGCACTTAGCTATCTTTAATGCCCATGTATATATGCAGGACTCAATTATTTAACTAATTTACCAATGAATGTATGATCAATTAAACCTCGAAGTAAAAATGTTGGGCGCATACATCTGATGAAAGTAGTCATTAGTGTGATGGGCAACATTTTTGTCGTTCAAGCTGGGAGGTCAGGTTTTACACCTTGGACGGACTTCCACTCAGTCTTAAAGTAATTGAGGAGAAAGGGCTGCCTTTGTATTGACATCAGTAAGTGCCTGGCAACCCTTTCGTGTCTTCTCGGACAAGGACGTTAAACCCTAAGTAAGTTAACTTGTTCGGTAAATCTGCTCCCCGAGAGCGAGGAACACAGTCATTTGAAAAAAATGAAACTGACTGTCAGCACGTCTTATCGGCCTTGGGGCAGGTATTCTGAACGAGAGGAACAACGTTGTTGAATTGACTCACCACATGATTAATTACAATTATTTTTTGGCATTAATTACAATCTCTATAGCAGTGCAATTAATTTATTTCAAAAGGGAAATAATAGCGAGGGTGAGAACTAAACTGTGTACTTGAAAATAACGTAAAATTCAATTGAATGCCTGAGATACATGTACATGTTTTCCTTTTTAATCTGGCAGACATGACATATTGCGGATAACATTGTTAACTGTTGTATTGTTTACTGTGATTGATCTTCCATGGAGTGTATATGCATATCGTCTCGATCTTCATAATCTTGACAGTTGCCACATTTGTTGTTTCCCCAGTACAACGACAGTGTCTGTACGTGGGAATACTGCGTTTGTGTCAGTAAATATTAATAATAGGTCAAAATAAAACATCCATGCAGAGAACCAGTAAGAAGCAAGTACGGCAGCTTGTTGTTGTTTAAATAACCAATCGCGATCGGACGCCTTTATGGCTACATGCTAGGCACCTGTATCGTATATATACCCTTACATTCAAGCACATTTTCAGTAAAGCATGGACTGTACTCAGGAATTAAGCTACGCTTAATGAAGGCGATACAGTGAATCACCTTAATGTGGCTCGATAGTCCAAATTATGGCACATTGTCATTGTACTTCTTTCAGCATAAAATGTTTTATACAGGGTGTATAAAAAAACGGAGTCCTCAATTAAGATATAACGAATAGGTAGACGAAAATGTAGAATTTCAGCTTTCTAATGGTAGGTTATCAATTAATTTTTATATAATTTGTACTGAACAATCAAATTGTTACAATTAATCAACGTAGTCACCATTTCAAATGTGCACAAGTCCACGCCCTTTGTCTCATATCCAAGACAACTCTTCGAAAAAGTGCTGGGTCTTGTCGAAGAAAATTTCTCTTGTTATGTGTCTTGTTTCTCCGCAGATAATGTATGCTTTGTAATGGCGTGCGATACACTTTGTCTTTGAGCTACCCCAAAGACAGTAATCTCAAGGTGGAAGATCGGTTGAAATAATCTCAGCCCTCCAACAATAGTTTTTATTTTGAAATGTTTCAACAGTGAATATTGTCTCTGCAGTTGTTGATTTTGACATGATGCTTTGCGATTGAAAACTTGTAAACACAAGCCTTTAACATTCTTAAATTTTGCCTTACGTCCTAAAGGACTCAAGTATCTTAAAGTAGGCGCTTGCAGTAAATTCCTGTTTATGTTCACATCAAAACCTTTCTTCATTTCCAATGAATGTTCAAGTGAATTTAGACTTTAATGACCTTATTACACAATGGAATTATACAGTAAAGAAACATGAATCAAGGTGTGGATAACATAGTGTTTATGCATATAGTCTAGCTCCTCATAATCTTGACTGTTGCCACATTTGTTGTTCCCCCACTGCAACGACAGCGACAGGTCACAGCTATACCACCAATAGAAAATGAAACATTAAATGAGCTGTAGTCGTGATTCTCCATGTCATCCCACACCTCTCTGCCAGAAATGCCAACTCCCAGCTTGTTCGTTCCTACGCTAGGATTGCTGAAGCCGAAAGTGACTTGGGTGTGGTTCATTGTATATGTAACCGTACCACTGCAGCCGGCAAGTGCCCAATCTCTTTCGTAACATAACACATCCAGTTTCGCTCCATCTGGGACACTGCTTGGCCATTCGTAGCCATCAGCAAGTCTTCCGCTGTCAAACCAGGTAGATGGATGATGCATTGTCACTCCAGAGTGATTCTCGATCATTAAATGCACACTGTGTTGCTTCACCATTCTAAAAACTTTATGATAAAATTTTGTAAGTCTTTTAAAATGCGTTAAAATTCCAGCATGCTTCAGATCTAGATAATTATGATCAACATAATTAATTTTGTCAACTATGTGCGTATATTGTTTGATGCAGCCAGGAATGGGATCAACATAATGTGTTTACATGCATGCCGGGTACAGATCGTAAATGGCGTCAGCTATTAAAATAAACTTCTGTCATTGCGTTTCTAAGCTGTTGTCATAGCCGAGATTTTACCCCATTGTAAAAGAAAATTCGCAAAAACGATTTAATATGGAAGTGAAGTTACGAATTAAATCACCACTATATACAGTTAAAAAGACCAGGCTTTTAGCTTTTGATTGTCATCACTTTTGTGAAATTTCAAGAAAAATGGAGCAAGTACGAATCAAATGTAAATAGCGGGTCGAAATCGCATATTTTCACCTCATAGCATTACTAACGAGCTTACGGACAAAATCCTTTGCCATAGAAACTTTACTGGTGTTTCTACAACATTAAACTCAATTGCTATTCAAACCAATTAATCAACCGTCAATATGTTACTCATAACAATGTATACGCGTTGGACTAGGATGTTTTTAATCCAGTCCATACCATTACTAAGATTGATTTTTCAGTGTCCAAACGTAAAAACTAGTGACAATGCGACTAAAACCTTTTAAAACCGTGCGCTATTGGTAGAGTTGTGGGAAATGTAGCCAATGAATTCGTGCAAAAGTTCTTTCGCTTCTAACAAATTCATATTTCGCATCAATTTTCGGCGATACGATTTTGCGCCCACCAACAACATGTATGTACCTAATTTAATTGAAGTTAACGCTTCGCGCTGGAGACCATAAGAAAACAATCCTTCAAATTTAGTTTTAAACTGTGATATACTTACTAAAAATTTTTCCAGCAACTGCGTTGTCTGCATCAAGCTCTTTCGTTTTGTAAAATACCTGGAAATGCTGCGTTTGTGTCAATAAATATAGATAGAATGTCGAAATAAAACATCCATGCAGAGAGCCAGTAAAAAGCAAGTACGGCAGCGTTGCTTTTCGGATAACCAATCGCGATCGGATGTTTTTATGGCTACATGCTAGCCACCTGTATCATATATACCCTTTCGTACATGCATGCAACTTCAAGCACATTTTCAGCAAAACATGGACTGTACTCATGAATTAAGCTCCGCTTAGTGAAGGCGATACAGTGAATCACCTTAAAATGACTCGATAGTCGAAATCATGGCACATTGTACTTCTTTCACGACAGAATGTTTTACACAGGGTGGTGTATGAAAAAACCGTAGTTCTCAATTAAGATATAAATTTCAAACCGAAAATGTGGAATTTCAGCTTTCCAATGGTAGTTTATCTATCGAATTTTATATAATTTGTACTGAACAATATTTATCTAAACAAGCGCGGTTGGAAAAGTAAAATATGTAGATGGATGCAATTTACTCGGTTAAAATTGTTGCTCCAGTTAATCAACGTAGCCACGATTTCCAATATGCACAAGTCCGCACCCTTTGTCTCATATCCAAGACAACCCTTCGAAGAAGTTCTAGGTTTTGTCGAGGAAGATTTCTCTTGTTCTGTGCGTTGTTTCTCAGATAATTTATGCTTTGTAATGGCGTGCGATACACTTTGCCTTTGAGCTACCCCAAAGACAGTAATCTCAAAGTGGAAGATCGATTGAAATGATCACATCACTTCAACCATGGTTTTTATTTTAAAATATGTTTCACCAGTGAATGCTGTCTCTGCATTTGTTAAATTTGACATGATGCTTTGCGATTGAAAACTTTTGAACACAAGCCTTTAACATCCTTAAATTTTGTCTTATGTCCCAAGGGACTTCCTAAACCAATATTTCGAAGTATCTTAAAATAGTCGCTTGTATGTAGTAAATCAAAACCTTTTTTCATTTCCAATGAATGTTCAAGTGAATTTAGACTTTAATTAATGACCTTATTACACAATGGAATTATACAGCAAAGAAGCATGATATATTAGTTAATTATTAAAAGATCTTTCGAGTTCTGTGTCCTATGAATCAAGGTGTGGATAACCTAGTGTTTATGCATATAGTCTAGCTCCTCATAATCTTTACTGTTGCCACATTTGTTTCACCCCCACTGCAACGACAGTGACAGGTCACAGCTATATCACCAATAGAAAATGAAACATTAAATGGGCTGTAGTCGTGATTCTCCATGTCATCCCACACCTCTCTGCCAGAAATGCCAACTCCCAGCTTGTTCGTTCCTACGCTAGGATTGCTGAAGCCGAAAGTAACTTGGGTGTGGTTCATTGTATATGTAACCGTACCACTGCAGCCGGCAAGTGCCCAATCTCTTTCGTAGCATAACACATCCAGTTTCGCTCCATCTGGGACACTGCTTGGCCATTCGTAGCCATCAGCAAGTCTTCCGCTGTCAAACCAGGTAGATGGATGATGCATTGTCACTCCAGAGTGATTTTCGATCATTAAATGCACACTATGTTGCTTCACCATTCTAAAAACATTATGATAAAATTTTGTAAGTCTTTTAAAATTCGTTAAAATTCCAGCATGCTTCAGATCTAGATAATTATGATCAACATAATTAATTTTGTCAACTATGTGCGTATATTGTTTGATGCAGCCAGGAATGGGATCAACATAACGTGTTTATATGCCAAATACGGATCATAAATGGCATCAGCTATTAAAATGAACTTCTGTCATGACGTTGAGCGTGTTCCGGGCATCTATTGAAAATGATTTGCGTTTCTAAGCTGTTGTCATAGCCGAGGTTTACTCCATTGTGAAGGAAATTCGCAAAAATGATTTATTCAAAATGCAAGCGAAGTTACGAATTAAGCAACCATTATATATAGTTAGAAAGACCAGGCTTTTAGCTTTTGATTGTCATCACTTTTGTGAAATTTCAAGAAAAATGAAGCAAATACGAATCAAATGTAAATAGCGGGTCGAAATCGCATATTTTCACCTCGTAGCTTTATTAACGAGCTTACAGACAAAATCCTTTGCCATAGAAACTTTACTAGTGTTTAATCTACAAAATTAAACTGAATTAATCAACCGTAGATATGTTACTCACAACAATGTATACGCGTTGGACTAGGATATTTTTTTAATCCTGTCCGTACCACTAATAACATAGATTTTTCAGGGACCAAATGTAAAAACTAGTGACAATACAACTAAAACCCGTTAAAACCGTGTGCTATTGGTAGAATTGTGTGAAATGTAGCAAATGAAATCGTGCAAAGGTACTTTCGCTTCTGCCAAATTCATATTTCGCATCAATTTTCGGCGATACGTTTTTTGCGCCCACCAACAACATGTCACTAATTTAATTGAAGTTAACGCTTCGCGCTGAAGACCATAAGAAAATAATTCTTCAAATTTAGTTTTAAACTGTGATATACTTACTAAAAATTTTCACAGCAACTGCGTTGTCTGCATCAAGCTCTTTCGTTTTGTAAAATACCTGGAAATGCTGCATTTGTGTCAATAAATATAGATAGAATGTCGAAATAAAACATCCATGCAGAGAGCCAGTAAAAAGCAAGTACGATAGCGTTGCTTTTCAGATAACCAATCGCGATCGGATGTTTTTGTGGCTACATGCTAGCAATCTGTATCATATATACCCTTTCGTACATGCATGCAACTTCAAGCACATTTCCAGCAAAACATGGACTGTACTGATGAATTAAGCTCCGCTTAGTGAAGGCGATACAGTGAATCACCTTAAAATGACTCGATAGTCGAAATCATGGCACATTGCACTTCTTTCACGAGAGAATGTTTTATATGGTGTATGATGGTGTATGAAAAAACGTAGTTCTCGATTAAGATATAAATTTCAAAACGAAAATGTCGAATTTCATCTTTCTAATGGTAGTTTATCTATTAAATTTTATATAATTTGTACTGAACAATATTTATCTACACAAGCGCGGTTGGAAAAGTAAAATATGCAGATGGATGCAATTTACTCGGTTAAAATTGTTGCTCCAGTTAATCAACTTAGCCACGATTTCCAATATGCACAAGTCCGTACCCTTTCTCTCATATCCAAGACAACCCTTCGAAGAAGTTCTGGGTCTTGTCGAAGAAGATTTCTCTTGTTTTGTGCCTTGTTTCTCAGATAATTTATGTTGTCTCTGCATTTGTTAAATTTGACATGATCATGATGCTTTGCCATTGAAAACTTTTGAACACAAGCCTTTAAAATCCTTAAATTTTGCCTTACGTCCCAAGGGACTTCCTAAACCAATATTTCGAAGTATCTTAAGATAGGCGCTTGTATGTAGTAAATCAAAAACTTTCTTCATTTCCAATGAATGTTCAAGTGAATTTAGACTTTAATTAATGACCTTATTACACAATGGAATTATACAGTAAAGAAACATGATATATTAGTTAATTATTAAAGGATCTTTCAAGTTCTCTGTTCATGAATTAAGGTGTGGATAACCTAGTGTTTATGCATATAGTCTAGCTCCTCGTAATCTTTACTGTTGCCACATTTGTTTCACCCCCACTGCAACGACAGTGACAGGTCACATCTCTCCCACCAATAGAAAGTGAAACATCAAATGGGCTGTAACCGTGACTCTCCATGTCCTTCCACACCTGCCTGCCAGAAGTGCCAACTCCCAGTTTGTTCGTTCCAACGCTAGGATTGCTGAATCCAAAAGTGACTGAGGTATAGTCCATTGTATATGTAACCGTTCCACTGCAGCCTGCTGCTGACCAATGTCTTTCATAGCATAGCACATCCAGTTTCGCTCCATCTGGGACGCTGTTTGGCCAATCGAAGCCATCAGCAACTCTTCCGCTGTCAAACCATTCACCTGCAAGCTTCATTGTCGCTCCAGAATGATTCTCAATCATCAAATGTATACTGTGTAACTTCACCATTCTAAAAGCTTTATGATATAATTGTGTAAGTTGTATAATTTATTTCTACATTTAAGAGATTTGAAACTAGTTCCAATATTCTTCGAGAACTAGATATGTCATATGTTCGGTTCTTCATTCGAGCTAACGGACCAGTGAACTCTATATAAATTTCTGGAACGTGGTCTTGGCCGCCATCTTTAAAGCCAAGTTGAAGGCCGCCATTTTATTATTATTATTATCATGATATTTAGCCAGGATACCAACATCACCGAAGTGTTTTTCAGTTGGATCCTGCAATTATAAATATTACATGAACATTGATAATTAGATATATACAAAGGCATGACATACAACATGTTTCTATCATTTACAATATTATATAAACTTAGTACATTAATTATTACATTAAAATAAACATGGTACACTAAAATTCACGAACAACAAGTACACAACACATTACATTACATTACAAAATGATACGATACAATACGACACAATGTGTAACATTGAATATAATAGAATTCAATTAGTAATAAATTAAATAACCAGATCCCCACACAGTGTTCACCCGAACACAAAAAAAAAGAGGAAAAACCTTGAGATCGAGGTGCAAAAATAGAAAAAGCCTACTGAAAATATCTGCATTTAGTGAACAGAAATAAGGGACCCGGATATTATCTCTCAATTGTACTACTTCTCAGATAAGCTTTGAAGCTATGGAGTGTACTAGCGTTTTTTGGTCTAAATTGTTAAAGTTTAACAAGGAGCCACCAGGTTGTCACAAAAGTCACCCATTTAATTTTCAAACGCAGTTTTCAACCCTAATTAGCGCCCTTTTAGCTCTGTGTTAAGTCTAGAAGATATTTGTCTATTCTAGGGTTAAAAACAGCGTTTGAAAATTAGTGACCTGTTGCTTCTTGTTATCAATGGCGGCCTTCAACTTGGCTTCAAGGACGGCGGCCAAGTTATCTTTCCAGGTATAATTACATAGAGTTCATTGTTACGGACCCAAAACTTGAGTGGTTTTTCCACAAAATTTAAACTGATACTGATATTTAACATGCCAACTCACAAGGAGCATATTAACCGTGAATATGTTATTTGACCACAATGCGTACGCATTGGTCTAGGATGTTTTAATTCCAGTTCTTATCACGGCTAAATTAAAATCGACGTTTCGTTGTCCAAGCGCAAAAGGTAGACAGTCAACTTCAATAACTTAATTCTGAAGTATAAACATGCGCTAGTGGAAGAATGTGTGAAAAGGTAGCAAACGAGAACGAACAAAATTGCTTTCGCTTCCGGGAATTGATACCGTTGTTAATCAATCTGCGGCGAAATTGGCGTTCAGCGATATTTCTTCTCTATTTGCGCTAGCTAACAACGTGTTCTTAATTATTGGTACTCCGCGTTCAATACCATTCGAAAAGGCTTCTTGAAACTTAGTTTTATAAAGATACTTACTAGAAATCTCCGCAGCAACCGTGCTCTCATGACAAGCTCTTTCGTTTTGTGAAATACCTGGAAATGCTTCCTTTTTATCAATGAATATTATATTACAAAATAAAGCACACAAGGAGCCAAAGGGAGCTTAAGGTCGACAACGCAGCTACTTCAGGGACGCAGTGTCAATGAATTAGTGTAGGAAGGTTTTTTGAATTTGGCTATCGTAATAACCGCGTTCGGAGGTTTTTTGGTAACTTGCAAACTGTTTTGTCCGTGAAAACGATGTGTCGTCTGTTATCAGAAGGATTTACTTAAACGTGGACAGGATTGGACAGGACCCGTTTACGAAAACATAAATTAAACTCGTGACGTAATGATTAGAAAAATGCACTTGGCCTATAAAGGTCAGATGGATTCAAATTCCACTCGAGACAACGAATTTTTGGTTGTTTTCAGCAGTGTCAGATACATTGATATGAATCCAGTTTTCCTTTCTTTGAAAATGGATCAGAAATAGAACTATAGAAATATACCATGCACTGGACTGGTTTGGTAAATCAACAAGCAGACTTGGTTGTAAATATCCAGAGAAAGTTAGAGATTAATTATTTATCGCTATAATATTTATATAATATTAAATACCATTTTCTCAGTGGTGGAAGTTTATCGTATCAGTCTTATTGTTAGGAAGGGGTATGTGAACCAGTCACTTTCAACCAGTCACGTAGTTAATTAACGTGTGTAGTAAGTGAACTTAACTAAATAAAATTTATGCTCCTACGAAGAAACAAGTATGAAATTGTTTATTAAAAAACGAGTTTTTTATTGTAAATGAAAGAATAAATACAGTTGACTGCGCATTTCAGGAACTGAAAATGACGACCAAACGCGCTTTCTGCAAATGGACCATTCCCCAATTACACAAACTTTTAAATTTGAAAACAATTTTAGCACAGTTGGAAAGAGCTTCCTAAATTTAGTGAAATTGTGAAATTTGGTTGTAAATTTGGAAAGTAAAATACTTTTGTATTACGCGGGAAAAAGCGTTACCGCATTTCCCCATAGTGGTAACGCTTTTACGTTCGCAATAAAAAAGTATACAAAATTTGCAAACTGTACAGGACTATATTTTCGACATTTTACAATATTTTGCAACCAAACTTCACAATTTCACTAAATTTAGAAAGCTCTTTCCAACTGTGCTAAAATTGTTTTCGAATTTAAAAGTTTGTCTAATTGGGGAATGGTCCATTCCACCATTTTCAGCGAGTTAGCTAGACATGAATCTGTTATCGGGGCTCCCATCAAACCACTGACGTGCAAATTCAACTTATTCCGGTAAAGAAAATACAATTGGTAATTTCCAAACCCTTGTCTCCAAACAGTGCGAGGAGGGAAGGAAGTCAGTTGCTTGTTTTGACAAAAACTTGTGTGTGTTTCGTATAGACCTACGTTTCGCTACCTTGTACATTTTGGGCTGGGACGTTGGAAAGGCGAAACGTGGGTTTATATTCAGACTAAGAAAAGCTCTCTTCTTTCAAAAATGAGTCAATCTAGTCTAGTAAAGAGAGATGGTTCGGGGCACGTGTGGGGTTTAGTGACAAGGTGGTCCGACAACCTGCGAATGGTCTCTGAACTAGTGTTCCTCTTACTGTATTTTAGCATTGAACAATTGAGTCCATTGAACTCAATATAACTGGAAGGCTACCTTTGGCGGGAAATTTGAAGCCACTCGTACCCAGCCTTTTCACGCACGACCAAACAAAAACATTTAATTTGCGTGAAAATCCGATGTAAACATGCCTGTGATTGAAATACTTTTGCATAACCACTTCTTTTTGAACCAAATAAATGTTTTCTTGTTTCGAAAAAGTTGGTAAAATTTCCTTAATATAGATATTTGTCATTCTTCATGGTTTATACGAAAATCCGTCTCTAAACTGTGCAGCAAACTCGGTGCAACAATCGTCCAGCGATACAGTAAACTTACATGTACCTATTTCATGCAAATTTTTCACGAATTAGCATCTACATATAGTTAAACAAACCATATGCTTTAAAATAAATGTTAGTGCCTTGGTTTAATTATAACGCCTGCAGTATAACGCGTGACTCTCAAGGAAAACGCGTGCAATTCGCGCGACAGCACGCTAAAGTGCGGTAAATTTGGCTTCAGACAAGTTCAAGTATGTTTCATAGGAGGTAGCCTTCCAGTTCTATTGAGTTCAATGATTGAGTCACAGTTTACGAGACTGACGTCATTTTTTGTGAGAATCGTGTCTCACGTGCGTTGAACAATTAAATCACATTTCACGGCACTAAAATCAAGCTTTTCACACGAACTAATGTTATACTGATCACAGCTAACAAAAATCCGAACGCTGCATCTGCAATAAACTCAGCTCAGGCCAACTTTACAAGCTTCAATATGGTTTTCAGAAGGACAGGTCCACGACTTCACAGCTGTTAAATGTCTTGCATAATATACACAAGTTTTTGGAGAAGCAATGCCAAGTTGACACAATCAAAGTTGATTTCGAAAAGGCTTTTGATAAAGTAAGTCATGAACCTTACTTGTGAAACTTTGCTACTTCGGTATTGGAGGGAGTTTTCTTCGTTGGTTTGGGGATTATCTTTCTGGGCGAGACCAAAGAGTCAGTGTGATGAGGGTTACATCTGAACCACTTCCTGTGTCGTTGTCCTTACAAAATCAATCCTTGCACGTCTTCTCTTTCTCGTCTATGTAAACGACTTACCACCGTCTACGTCTAACGACACCATTGGGAAATGTTCGCTGACGACACCAGATGTCACCGTGCTCTGCAAAATCCTGACGGCAACAAGATTTTACAATCTGATCTGGACAAAATTACGGACTGGTGCCATGACTGGAGGATGAGTTTAAACCAAAGCAAGTGTGGAGTCCTGCATGTTTCGAGAAGTTAAAATCCAACAACTTTACGGTATACGCTTCTTGGTACGCTTGTCAAACCAGCATGCAGTCAAAATATCTTGGCGCAACTAGCGACCTCAAATGGAATAAGCAGATATAAGAGATATCATCCAAAGCTAACAAGATGTTAACTTGTCGAACAGCATTAACTATATCCATGAAATAAGCGTTTGTAAAATTTATTATTTGACGATGATTCGACGTCAGTTAGCTTATTGTTGTCAAGTTTGGGCACCACAATCTTTAAGCAACATCTCAACAATCGAACGAGTCCAGTGACGTGCTACTAAATTCATCTTGTCTCTTTCATACGACACGGATATGTCATACAATTGCAAGGAAAAACTGGTTACCATTCCCTTGTGTCATTGGCGCGAATATTCGGACATAGTGTATTTATTGTTCAAACGCATCACTACCAACTCGAGTAGCAACGCTAAAATCAAGAAGCGTGTAAGAGAAACGCGGACATCAACGAAGGGCGTCTTACTGGATGTACCAAAGTGCAAAACAGCTGCATTCCAAGACAGCTGCTATATCAGAGCTGCCAGTGTCCGCAACACTCTTCCCTGTTGTATCACAGACACCACCAAAACTCTGGTCTCGTTTGAAACTAGTTTAAAGCATCATTATAAAGTCTGCTCTAAGATCCTGAAGATCCGAAATTACAAATCCGTTTGTGTGAAATGCCATTCAACTCGATCTCCATTCAGCATGTCTACTCAAACATGTTGTTAAATTTCTGTATAGTCGTGGTATTTCTGTCCTTCGTCGTTTGTCAAAAATCCATTGTATTCGTTGACTAGTTGACACTGTTGAATGTTTGAACGTTCATTTAATATTTGTTGCATGTATGATGTGTATGTACAATTTGGAATCTCGTTATTAGAGATCTATAAATCTCTGTGTGGTATTTCCAGCCATGTTTCGTACGTTGTCATATATTGTTATATCATTTTGTCATTGTCGTTGTTATGTCGGATCGTATATATAATTTTTTTTTGTAAATTTTTGTGGTGGCAAATCTGTAAATTAAATTAAATTTATACCCTATGGCCTATACCACTCACTCTATCCAGTGTAAACATTAAATCAAGAGGTCAGTCGCAGGCGGAAATCACGTGAACGAATTTTCAAAGTAGTGATTTTCAACATGGCGTCTCAATCACAAGGAATTCAACAACTTCTTGCAGCGGAGAAGAAGGCTGCTGAGTTAGTGAGCGCCGCCAGAAAACGTAAGAATAATATTTTTTTACTTCCCCGAAATACTGTACTGTGCTTTTGTCGAGGGATTGGATCTATAGCTTTATACAGGGGACTTAAGGACTTTATTGTACATTTTATTTATTTAAAACTATGCTGTCGTATCAAATATGAAGCGATGGCTGGGAACTTATTTTAAGCTAATGTGATGTAACACGTGTGATGCTAAATAATTCATTATTGTGTTGTTTTAAAGGAAGATTTTATTATTGCATTTTGATTATTATTGTATAATGAAGGTATTAAGGAATGTCAAGGAAGGTGAATACGTAACTTATTTTCCTCAAATTCAGAGCTGTAACAAAGGCCCTACTTTCCCAATTCCACCTAGTGTTGATATAACTGTATATCAACACGGGAAATGTTTTATATTTGTTAAATGTAAAATTCTTGTGAGTACATGGTGGATTTTTTAATATTCAAGATGGTTGATTAATTTGATTTAATTTAATTTAATTTAGGCCTATGGAATTAAGGTTACTGTTTAACGTCACCTGCCCGCGTGTGCTTTTGATACCCGCGTGAAATTTTCATCATTTGATATTTCTTTTTTTACCTAAAGTGTTCGATGAAAATATTTTGGGAAACACAACATAACTTATTCAATATCAAATTAAGATATATTTTCGAAATGTTAGGATTCAAAACGAGATGCGCCACAGGATGTTGCTGCGATTTGCTTTGATACTTTCGAATTCGCAATATTAAATAGAATATTTTCTTGTCGCGGATTAGCCATTAAATTAGTGCGTCACATTTTCTACATTTGCAATAATGAATAATGAATAATGAAAATTTTCTGCGGCAACTTTCCAAAGTTAAAGTGACGGTAAACAGTAACCTTAATTCCATAGGCCTTACACTTTTGCCTTAAATTGGCAACTGGAAACCACAACAGCTTAAGCCAATTACTGCGGCACCATTACAATAATTAACACGTACAACAAATAATAGACATAGACATACATTCAACAAACAATAGACATAGACATACTACGAACATTAAGGATAAACATATTTAGCAAAAACATCAAAAACAAGTAGAAGGAGTGGCTCAGAGGTTCCGGACAGAATTACACTTGATTACCCTTGTCTTCAGAAACAAAATATATTATTACGACAAAATTTAACTACATACGTTCCTTGTATGTTTGCATGGTGATTATTGACCAAGGTATAATTTTGTGAATAGTAAATTTACGTGGCGTTTCCACAAAATTATACTTTGAAATTTAAGCTAAGTGTTTTAATTAAAACAGAATATTGTAAATGATTAAAGATTGCTGATCAGAAGATTGCAGCAGTGGCGGATCTAGCGTAAGTTAAAATAAATTACCACAGCTCATTCTAGGATATATTTACATTTTAAAATACCTTCAAAGCAACCTCATTGGTTAGATTTTATTCTTTTGAAATTCATAACCTATGACATTGTTATAAAGTTATTTTGAATTTAAAATTGAGCTGCTATAATTTATTTTGACTTACCCTGGATCTGCCACTGGATTGCAAATGATCAAGTTTTTAACAAATGTTTTCTTCAAATGGTAAATGTATTTTTTTTGTAAACAATATTTTATTGACAGGCAAGACAAAGAGACTGAAAGAAGCCAAGGAGGAGGCTCAAGCTGAGATAGAAATTTTCCGCAAGGAACAAGAGAAAGAATTTCAGGAGTACCAGAAAGATGTATGTAGATCTGACACTGTAGAAAATGCATTGTTTTTGAGTGGGCTTGTTTTAATTCAGCAAGAGGGCATGCCTGGATCCTGCTGGGTTTGGGTGATTAATTAAGTTCAGTTCTCACTTTGAACTCATCAAACTTGTGTGAGTGAAAATCAGTGTTTGAAGTTTTTATTGATACACATTGTTTGGCTACTTATGATGTAGAATAAATAAAAGAAATCTTAAGTTCAAATGTTCAAAAACCAAGAGGGGTTCGTATTTTCGAACAGATTAAAAATGGCTTGCGCACGAAATTTCAATCCTTAAAAGTAATTTCGAGTTCTGGTAGGTGCAAAACATGCTGGGTGTTTTATTGCTGTTCGAAATTTCAAAAAATGTGCTGGAGTTTGAATCCTTCAAAGTATCATGTGAACTTACATTTTTCTCTATAAGAATTTGTTTCTGAAGAAAATGTACTTTGGTACCAGTAGTTGTATGGAAATTCGGTAAACACATAAATTAGGCATGTAAAGCTGATTATTTCAAAATATGATTTTGAACCACTAAATTTTCAGAAATTTTAAACAGCAATGCAACACCCGACACGTTTTCCATAAAAAACCTCGTACATTGAGGCAATTCACTTAGTCGAGTGCGATTACAAAATTGCTGGGTTTGTACACCCTAGTTTATAATCAGTGGTAGGTTTCCCCGATCACTTATTGTTTTGAATTCAATTTCCAGCATATGGGATCAAAAGATGACTTCGTGCTTCAAGATGAGCAAGATACGAAAGAAAAACTGGTAGAAATTGAGAAGAGTGTTGAGAGTAATAAGGACGAGGTGATTCAGCGCATTTTAGCTTTGGTCTATGAGATCAAACCCGAACTGCACCAAAATGTACGCTTGTAAATTATGTGCGCAAATATATTCTTATTATATCTAATCCCAATATCACTAGCTGTGAGTAGGTAAATGCACTCTGTACTGGATATCATTATTTAAAATTACATTAGTAGAATCGTACTGGTATGCTATTGCAAATGCTGTAATTTGGTTGGCTTTCCTCGATTGATAACAAGGAGCAAAACAATCAGTTTTCTGCCGCATTTTTTTTCAAAAAATGCTCCAGCGGCAGTTGTTGAAAGTTAAAATAACGCCAACCATAGGTTAAAATTTAACCCAATGTCTTATATTTTCTGAATTTCTATAAAAGGAAATTTTTCTCCTAATCTGCATTCAACCTCGTACCTAAGATCTTTCATCTGCAATCTGTTTTACACCGACCGTTTAAGGACCATTCAGTGCATACCAGAGATCAGTGTTAAGATCAGTGTCAATGACCGGAACAAATTCGATGGGTGATTCAAATGGAGTAGGAAAATGGCGCGGGCAGCCCCTCTAAATTGGTTAAGGTGGTTAGATGGGGCTCTGCACAGTCTATAACATGCCCTTTCTATGACTCGCATCGAATACTGACTGCTGCCATATATCAAAGACATTTTCAAATGTCGGAAAGTAAATTCACACAGTTCAAAATCCACACTCTTGCTTCTGGTAAATGTTGCAGAGCTTTTAAACTCAATAAATTCTCCACAAAAGTACTGCGTTATTTTATAAATCTATTTACAAGCTGCTACTCACTGAGACAACTTTTGGGCCCGCTTTAAGGCGGATTTCCATTCAGTGCAAAATGTCGCGCGATCGACTTTTAGCGAGCGCTTTCTTTTGAATTACAAACAGTCAAGCGGAACAAATCTCATTAGCTGTGGTTGACTTCACACATTTCAAAAGAAAGCGCTCGCTAAAAATCGATCGCGCGACATTTTGCACGGAATGGAAATCCGCCTGTACGCGCCAGTCATTGCACACGGAACCGTTTTTAGGGTATAAATCTCCAGCAATGCTGAATCCCTCACTATGACTTGACATCCTGTGTTGGGGGGAGGGGTGCAAACGAAGTTTGCCATGAATTTGCCCTTGCATTCGTGTACATTCCCCAAGTTGGTGTGGGCGGGACTTACATCAACTGGTGCATTATATAGCTTGGGCCAAGTGGATAGGGGCAGACTGCTTTCCGAGGCCTTCCTACCAGACAAATGTGGCGAGAAACTGCCTTGCCACCGCTGATAAAACATTGCAAAGTGTATTCTGTAACCTTTTTCACTAGACATTTCTTTCCACGAGTAGTTTGACACAATTACGAAGTCTGGCAGTCCATAAAAATAGTATTCCAGAACCATCTTCAGAGATATGAAAAACTAGATTCATATTGATCTGACACTGCAGAGAATCGAACCCAACGAAACATTCGTTGTCTCCAGCGGGATTTTAACTCGCATCTTTCAGTTCATATTGATTTGACACTGCACAGTTACGTCACCTGAAGATGCCAGTTAAGATCCCGCTCGAAACAACGAATTTGCCGTTGTTCTCTGCAGTGTCAGAGTAATATGACTCTAGATTATCCAATAAAAATTGCATTGCCAAGTTTCTTAATAAGTGGAAATTTTTGGTAAAACGAATATGTCGACCTTGGTAACTACTGGCCATCATTATTCATTTCTTTAGATATTGATCGTTTCCATCGCTATAATGACAATATTTGCATAGCATGGCATGGGAACAGAATGATAGATTGATAGGCGTCACGCCAGGGCAGTTATTAAGCAGCATGAAGGCAAACTAGCACAGTAACTGAACTTAACTAAGAACTTACTAACTACAGACGTCGTAGATTTCGGGGCGGGGGCAACTTCGTTTTAAAATATGCCTGTATTTGTATCCTGTTGTTTGTTAATTGTTGGTGTATTTGTTGTTATAGCAGGGTTTTATTCTCGTCATGCAGATAATTCGCTCTTGAAATGCATAGGTGCACGCATGAGTGACACGTGATGCTGTATGTTGCAGCACGGCCGGATATTATTAGCACTCGAAAACGACGATGCGTGGAAAAACAACACTTGAAAACGAGACAGAAAGGTTGACACAAAACAAATCAGATCAAGATCGAACAAGACGCTTCCTAAGCGTTCACTCGAGCTAAAGCGGTCAGCTGCGCTCTACTTGCGATGCGGCATGCTTACAAATATTTTCATGCATGTGATGTAAACATGACGCATCAAATCTGACTGACAGTAAATTAGCAAACTAGCCATTGTAGTCGAAACGTCGATTCATTAAAACAATCAAAATGTTGTTCGGAGTTACTATTCTCTTGTATTTTATTAAAATACTGGGTGGCTCTCGTAACTATTGATGCTATTTGTGTTCATATTACTCATTGTTACTGGCGTCATAACCCGTCATTCCTGGTCGCGACTGTTTAGTCGAAAAATAGTGAATAAAAATGGAAGTGTCCAATTGTTATCCATTTTACTCCGAATACACTGAATCGATATAATATTTCACAGGTATGGGTCCACATTTACGCCCCGTATTTTAGAAAACGGAGATGTTTTTCTCCGTTTTGCCCTTGTGTCCACGCGTAATTAAAACGGCGTTTGACCTGATAATTGCGTCAAGTATATGGCAGTGGTCTATAGCGACGCGGGTTTTGTCTGTGTTTTCAAGGTGATAGACCAGAAGGCAGAAGTGTGTGGCTATTTTACTTGGGCTGATTTCAAGTCGAATAGCGTGCATTCAACTACATGTGGCTACATGTTAAACGTAGACAGAGAATGTCTGAGAAAGCCAATAAATATTATGAAGATGCTTTCCGTCTCAACGTTGCAAAAAAATCGTTTTAAAACGTTTGAAGAAAAAGCCAGTTATTCCACGGGGATTCTGAGTAATATGCCAGGACGAATAAGTGCTGGGTGGGACAACTGCCAGCCAGACTGTCGTACCAGAAGAATGGAGGAACTTTTTATATAGGATGATTCCAGAATCGCTGAACTCGTTGGCTAAAGAATTGCGGGCGCACATTGATCTTATATTACTATGCAATGCGCATGCTCTAAGCTGGGCGCTATCATATTTCCTCCGTTTTTGCGTTTACGTGTGGACGGACCAAAACGTTTCGAATACGCTACATGTGCTCGGGAATTTTTTTTAAAAGCGGAGGAAAAACCTCTATTTTAAAAAATATCCGCATAAGTGTGGACAGGACCTTATAGAAAGCGGAGATACCTGTATATATGTTATGTAGCAGTAGATTCATGTATTAATATTTTTTATTGCCCCAGGACAGGCGTCGGTTTTATGATGGAATGAGGAACAGTCCTTTTCATATGCGTTGCCAGTGCTTTAGCCAGCCTGAGAATTTTGTCATGCTATGCAAATCTTAAATGTATCTTTCTTTGGAGATTAATCGTTTCCATGGCTATAATGACGTCAGACTGGCTTCGTGGCTGCGTTTTGCAGCCATGCAGGCAAACGAGCAGAGCAACTGATAACTTACTAATTACAGATGCCATAAATTTCAAGCCGTGGGATGCATGTATATTCTATCCTATCGTTTGTATTTTAATTAACGCAATAACGTGAATGTAAGTGCACTCGCCTATTTTTCCAAATTTCTGCTCACAATAATTAGACGTTGTTAGGCCTACCGACGACAGAGATTAGATCACAGCTTTATCTATGCATATATGTGTTAGCTTCATCATACTACTCTGAATTCACATTTCATCGTACTGCACTCCATTGTTATTCCACAGCATAATTATTGAATCGAGTGAGATAAGTATAAACTCTCTCAGTTTTCTTTCTGACTATATGGATTACCGTATCCCCCACCACATTTTCATTTTGAGGGCGCAAGCACGAGACGGTAGCATTTGCAGGGTGGTTTTTTGTAAATTTTGGTTAAATTTAGCTAAAATAGTTACATGCATGCTTCACGTGAGCTTTGAATTAAGAGAGTCAGGTCCACTGAGGCACCAATATCGAAAGTGTTCTTTAACGTCAGATCCAGTCATTCGAGGCTTTTAAGACGAAGATTAATGAAGGTTAAGACATTCGCGAGTGATACTTCGGCCGGAAGCGGAAGCACTGGGACGCAGTTTTGATTATATGCAAACTACTTCTCCTGTGCTATCTTAGCTCAAGATATCCGTAGAAACGAGATACTCAAGCTAAAATTGGCCTTCTTCTAACAAAAATAATTCTTCATCACTTAATTATTTTTTATACTTCATATATTCTACAGGCTATACTTAGTATGGATACGTGCTAGTCTTAGTTTTATCTAGATGACGATCGAAGGGGTTTTATCTAGATGACGATCATTTGACGGCACAATTATATGTTCTAACAATATTATAAATATACCTTGAATAACACCACTATGTCAGAGTTATCAATATCAATGAATTTGTTGGACCTTACCGTATATTGCAACAAGCCTCGCTTTCTCCATGCTTTATAGGTAATGCATGCAAGCACGAAAACGAAGCCATTTGATAGAATGTGAGAAACTGTAAGGTCTTTGGCCAATGGTCAAAATGATTTCGTTTTGTACGGGGAGCACTTGATCTGTGGTTTATTTAAAAGACCTCTAGATGGCACCCCTACCAGAAATACAAAATGAATTTCCATGCAAAAATTGTTTCCAATCCTCTGTTCAGTAAATTGTATACCAGGGAGATTTTGTGTTCAACGACAACAAATTGAATTGCCCAGAACAATCGGAATGATAAAAAATTGCACATTGAAAACCTCAGCTCTTCCATGTTCTTCGAGTTGAGTTATTTTGTTTTAAACGAACGTTGAAACAATGAAAACTTGGTATTAGCTAGCTTAAAATGAGTGTTGTGTGCATGAAAAATTACAGCGTAGAAAATGGTGTCTAAATCACTTGCATTTTAGTCAAGGTATTTTTGCGTGCAGAGTATTCAGTATCGTTCAAAACTTGAAATTACTGTGTCAAGTTTTTATCATGCTTCTATCTATATCCTAGAAGATCTATCCTATTTTTGAACACCTGAAATGTGCGTGATCCAAGCTTATGGGAATATATATATTATATATCTATATATTGTTTATTAGTATTTATAAATTTTTGGAAGAAATCTTTCTGTGATTGATGGAGAGAAATTACCCCATTCTTAAGTTTTTATGTGCTACGGTTAGGGCAAGGAGCACGTTAAATTTTTCTGTATAATGAAAGTGGTATTACCCACACAGTAAGTGTTTTGTGCAGAAGCATTTATACGTACGGTCTAATTATACGTACGGTCTAATTAAAGCTATTAAGCCTCTCTTGCGCGATTCTAGTTTATTGCCTTAAGGTAGCCTTTCAACCCAACTATTGTTCATACAATGTAGCCGGGTCAACAAGAGTGTGTGTGAGGAACGAAAGACCCTAATTGGTACACCGTATGACACACTACCAAAAAATTGTAAATGAAATAATACTTCCTGTCTCTGAACTTAAAATTGTATCGTTTCCTGTTCAAATTATATTTGCTAGCATGAGAATGTTATTATAAGGTTGCTCGCGCAAGCATGTTTTTATGTTTTTAAAATGTTCTAAAACTCTACTCAACAGGGAACGGTTCCAAATATGTAGTGCTGCATTCAATTTCAAAGGATATTGCATTCAAAAAGTTTTTAATTCTTTAATTAAATATTTATTATTTTTGCCAAATTTGCAATTCACGGCTATATAGAGTTAAAGAGAGGATGACGAGCAACAAGTGCTACATGGCATTACGGAAGAAAATCTCTAAGTATCATCTTATCAACAAGTGTGTACCAGCTTGCCTTCTTCTTCTATTTTGATAAGGCAAAACAATGCACGAGGAGCGGACCGTTACAATATAACTTTATTAAATCAAGATATCAATCTAGCTCTTTATTGACTTCGATAAGTTCTTTACTCTCTCTTTCGACTTTATAACTTATCTACTTTTTGCACGAAAAGAACTCGTCTTTATTTTTATAATAACGCAAGCCACTTTTCGTGATTCACGTTACTACGGGTATGTTTACATTGACGTATCCAATGAGAGTTAGGAGCTCATATCTCAGTCCCAGTCTACTGTTCAACTATTACTTACTCTGTAAATATTAGATAGCTCTTTTTGAAGATAAATATCAATAGTATAGATTAGATTGTAAAATTAGATATACCTATGACATTAAAGAAAATGTCATGCTCTACATCTCTATATAATTTTTACAGTGGAATTTTACTTTAACAAAGAGGAATTCGAGGATGTTGTAATTTGGTCAAGCCTCTGAGACTGAGTAAACATTGCGCAGGCTTCTTCTTCGGCCAGGGCGATGCCAAGCCAAGGAAGTAGCAATTATGAAATGTGACAGCAACCTGTGTATGTTAACTCAAGGACCTGCCTAAATACATAACAATGGTAATTCATTGTTGCAATGCAAAGTTCATTATAGCTTATGTCAAAATAGTACACCTCTGTGCATTCTATAATTAAACTGTCATATTAAATTTACGCTTGTCAAGTTCCACAAGCCAAAGGTCAATAAAACCAGAATTCGTACATTGTTCTATTGTATGATCTAACTTTTGTATTTACTCAAACATTACTTTTTTTAGCTCATTTCAACACTACCTAATTAGATCATTTTCACAATTCTATTCAAAATAATTCAACTAATAATATACGATTTGCTTTTCACCCCTTTGACTTACACATACACTCGCGTCTCATATATTTTTATCACAAAATTATACTTTATTTTACACATGCATGTTCACTTTTATAACAAGTGTGTGTGTGAGAAAAGAAAGACCCTAATTGGTACACCGTATGACACACTACCAAAAAATGTTGAGTTAAATAATACTTCTTTCCGTTAATGTCTTTCTTGTTTCTGAACTTAAAATTGTATCGTTTCCAGTTCTAATCATATTTGCTTGCATGAGAATGTTATTATAAGGTTGCTCGCGCAAGCCTTTTTTTCTTATTCGGTAATAACCACACAGTAAGTGTTTTGTTTTTAAAATGTTCTAAAATGGCGCAAATTTCCTGGGCACTAGTCTGAAAATACATTTTCAAACGCTCATAACTCAACAAAAACTTCAAAAATCAAAGTAGCCAAAGGAATATGTTATATGTAGTTTCTTATTGCATTTCCAATGCACAAGTGGTTAATTTCCTATAAATGAATTTGAAATTTTACCTTTTCTGACATTAATAGTTTTATAGGGAAATTTAAACAAAAAACGTGTTGGCAGGAGCCAACAAGAAATTTCAACGCGTCCAAATACAGAATATATTTATTAGGCCCAAAGGTACAATATAAACATAAAATGAATTTGCCCCTCAATATGGTAAGTAAACATGTTCTTTTGTCCGTCCAGCGCCCTGACTAAGAAGGAAATCTCTAAGTATCATCTTGGCTGGAATATTCCACTGAAGAGCAGCTCGAGATTTTGACATGCGCATTAGGTCTTAGCCAATATCGCAACAAGTTACTGTATAAAAGCAATGGTTTTTCGGCATTCTTCACAACAACATTGGAGTTCGCAGTTAATTTCAGTGAAAGCATCATTCATCTCACACTTTCATAGAATATTTTGAGGTACGTTAACTGGCTTTAGTTAATATTTTGAAAAAGTTGTGAGTTCAATTTTAGGGTTTAATTTCTGTTAGAGAAATGCCACTCCGTTCTACAAAAGTTTAATTTACTGTAGGTTATCACCTACCATATGGTAACGTTATGTTTTAGTTTATTTTTACGGTCACGCAAAATTAACTCGAGTAAAGGGGTTTTCTTGATTAATCCAAAATGCTTGGACTTCTGATTATTCAATATAATATGGTCTACACAGGGGACATTATTAATTTGAGCGTAAATTTGTTCAAGCCTTCAAGGAACTGATCATTGAACTTAAGAAGAGCAGAAATACCGAGGGTATTCGAAAACTTTGAAATTCTGTCCAAAATTAATATACCAGATCATTACAAGTGAAGCCACGTGTTTGTTTTAGGAATTAGTCCTTAGTATGAAGCCTTAAATTTTTTTCGATTTGAACGAAGATAAACTAACGTGTGCTTGATCCGAAATTGTAATCTACGTGTCTTTATGTATCTTATTAGTGAAGTACTGTGGGTGAATTACTTCAGAGGTCATGCTTATTTAATAGGAAAATCCACTTATCGATCGTTAATTAAATTTATTCATTTCTCTAGGAAACACTAATGATGGAGCTACTTACTCGAGTTATTTTTGCTGCCATACTCTGCACCTTCGTTCTCGTGGATAAATCTATGAGAACAAATGCCAAATGCTGCAAGGCGGACAGAATTGGCAGATGTGACGACGGGACAAGAGGAACACCATGTTGCGGTAATGGAGGGTGCAACATATTCTGCTGCCACTGCAGCAGAGGCTGTCGCCAGAAGGAGAAACGAAGTAGCGATGAGATCAACACCTTCTTTGATCACGATCTTAATCAGGATTCGAAAATATCATTTGATGAAATGGTGACCGTTTTGAACGAGATACCGCGTCACCAGCTGCTTGATGAGTTTACGAAAATGGATCAAGACGAGAGTGGATTCATCGAAGCCAAAGAATACGATAGCGATCTGTAAAATGTACATTGATCGCTTGTATGCATTTACTTTAGCTCACTCCTACGTTGTTTTTCTTTGGGAGTGCACTTAGTAGTGTTGTGTCATTGTATGTTGCAAAATTGTTTAATGAAAGTTCAGTTGGAAACCAATTTAACTATTTTGTTAAATGAATTACTAGAGCCGTCCTTCTAGCGGTACAGTTGACTTGCCATATTATTGTCTGACTTCTGAGTACAGTTATTCCATCACACCGCCATGTGCAGCATCGTACATTATACGCTCAGCACGATCGTTTCAGTTTCGAAACTGCAGTACCCCACAAAACCCACTGCTTACAAAAATAATATTGTCAAACAAAAATGAAGAAAATAATAATGCGATTGAAATAAGTCACAGTGATCAAGCTACAAGAAAATTGACAACGCAAGTAAAACTACGGATTCAGTGGATAGAACAAAGACTCAAAGAAATGCATAAGACTAGTATAGTGCCAAAACATAGCACTTTGATCATTATAAAAATAATGTAACGTTTTTTATCCGCATTGACATACGTAACCAGGTGGACTGCATTAGATAATATCTTATCTGTTCACGCAAAATGCGAAATGTTTGATTTTGGTGCCGTGAAATGTGCTTTGTTCTACTCCCGTGAGGCGTGATTCTCAATAAAAATGCTCCGTGAAATAATAATCGCTAACTTGGAGTCGACTGTTCAAATAAGAGAAAAAATTCTTCGGAGAGCTTTCAGAGGACGGTGCATATTGGAGTATTATACATCCATTTCCGAGGATTATGTTGAAAGAAATACGATGTAGTCTATCTAAAGGACCATGACATAGATTTGTAAACAAACTACAATATGTGCGTCGTGAAACTTTTTCCCCTGCTGCGAAACGTGGTCCACCCTCACTCTCCTTGACCACCCCCATCTAATGTATTTCTATATAAAATTTTGAGAGGTTAAAATGTCCTCGAGACGCCTAAGAAGCTAGCCTGTATACTCTTTCCCAGTACCAGAGCTTTCAGATAAAATAAGAAAAAAGGTTTTCAGCTTATTCATGCCAACCGAATCATCCAAGTAAACTCTTTAAGGACTCTTTAAAATTTTGTGCATTAATTCAACTCCTTTGCTACGAACTCCAGTACGTACTATATGATAATGAATTCGAAACAAATAATTAGCTCCTTTTAAATGATGAAGAGCCGATGGAAACTGGATTTGAGACCGGTGGGCTCATACTACAGTAAAACAGGATATCAATTAAAAGGTGCTAAGCTGTTATGCTATACCTGATCTTAATATAAATTTGTTTCCACGCACTGTCACAAAAAAAACCATGCTAATATCATTGGGCATAAAAGCGGATAAATATGGTGATTAGACAAGGGGAATACCATGTTGTGGTCATGAAAGGTGTGACATAAAAATATTATTCGTACCGTTTCAGCGGTGCAGCGTCATCATCATCTTTATTTATTTTTTAAGTAATCGTTCCATACGTTATCGACAGCCCCTTCCCTCATCTCCACGGGCTTATTCACCGTGTTAGCAAACAAGCAAGACCAATCACCATGGCACCCTAATCACACAACATTCCGGGTTATTTGCGACGACTTCTTTTGCAAGTGACCTTTTAAAGTACATACAAACAGAAAACAAAATCAGAAAAAAATTAGTCAGAGATTGACAAACGAAAAAATGCTTGTATGCATGCAAAAGATTTTAGACTTTCCTTTCACAGTATTGTGCTAGTTGAGAATGAAATCAAATTATTAAGAGAATTAAGGTAGCTCGATACAGTGGTTCTAATGTGTAATGTTATTGACACAAATCGTACGTATTACGTAGATATTACGTTTGAAACAAATGGTTAGATAAAACGTCGAATATTGCATGTCATCTGAGATGGTTATTGACACCATTTCGCACGCGAAAACCGGCAAACTACATGCGAATTTTTTTATTCCTGACGTCAATAAAAAAATCATTTTTTTTAACTGGAAGTGCTATATCTCTTTATTTTGCACGGCGAACTATATTCATATTTTGCATGCAGTGTTGTATAAAATATTCTTTAATCCCAAAAAAATGTTTTCAAGAAAACAGCATTTTTGCAGTGTAAAAATAATTGGCATCATAGAATTGTACGTTGTCTATAGTGTTTGTAATGTAATGCGCAAGAAAGACTTTCACTTACGCAGCATAATACGTCATTTTTAGCGAATTTCATACGCAAGTGTTGCCATAGCAACGGAGTATAAGTAGTGCAAAATCTGCAATGTGATTGGTTACTGAGCGTGCATTATAACACAACAACGCACGCAGCACGCTGGGTATTTTGTTTTGTCTCCTGTTTGCCGGGAGACTGTGATCACATTTAGCGTAGTTTTTATGCACAAATTATAATATAATGTTGAAAAAAAAAACGGCATGAAAATGAAGGAGACAAAAAAAGATTGAAAACAAAAGAAAACCGGGCAAAGCAGAACGATAAAGTTTAAAAAAAACCATTCGTAGCTGTTTTTGCTGAGTACGAATTCGATTGAACGACTCGACAAAACTTTAAAAAGGCAGCGAGAAAACACAAAAAATCGTGAAAAACTGCAAGAAAAATACAAAAACTAAACTAATTTTATCAAGAAAGTACCTTAATTGTCATCGGGACAGAAACTCGTTGACATATCATCGGCGAAACACGAAAAATATATTCCATACTTTCAGCAAACAGAAACAAAACAGGACGACGAAAAGATCAGATTGTTCGACTTTCTTGCCAAAAATCTCATGCCATATGCAGCAAAACAGCTGTAAATTACTTCTTGTATCAATCCTACCCTTTTTAAAGCTTTTTTAAAATTATAAGTATCGAAAATCTGTTTGTTTTTGCTTAAAAAGTTCACAAATTCCTTCGCCGGCCGCTTAAAAATGTAAGCTTGTTGCTAAGCAATGAGCAAAAGCATTTGCGTGACGTCAATCCTAACATGTAAGGAGAATTTTATCATCAATCTGTTTGAAAACATTGTTTGCTGTGCAATAACGTTCTTATATTATAAAAGAAATAGAAAAACTCGTCTTGTGCGTTTATGGTGTGATAATGCACGTGGGAAATGTTAGGAGAATACTCGAGAAACGTGTAAAACACTCGGCTACGCCTCGTGTTTTACACGCTTCTCTCGTATTCTCCTAACATTTCCCGCGTGCATTATCACACTATAAACGCACGCGACTCGCTTTCTATTTCTTAAATAATTTAATTTGAAACACTAAATGTTAAAGTACATAAACAATTCAATACGAACTTATAGAAATTTAACAGTGCGAAAATTGAAGAGGTTGAACAGACTACATGGTTCATTTTTTGAAAACTGTATCGGCCACCTAATTATCTACGCAATTTTAGACACAGGAGAAGTGTCAATATTCAAAGTACATATTTATGCTCTTGGTTGTGGTTAGTTTATTAAAATCTAATCCCAGCAAAAATAAAACTTGGGCGAGCTATAATCTACTTGGTTTCTAAATGTCTCTAATAACAGAAAATGTACTAAAATTTGTCAAAAGTTAAAAGCCAAATTTTTATCTTCCTATATTGTAGATAGGAGATGTTATTAAGCTATGGGAGATGTTATTAAGCTATTACTACTTCGCGTATCCTGAAGAAATTTTTGGGATCAGTAACAGATTACGCTCAAAGTTCGCATGACCAAGCATACAATTTGGGGCGATGTTTTTACAGCATTTAAAAAAACGCAAATTATACGCAGGACTTCAAACTCCAAGGTGCCATTGAATACTTATATATTTATGAATATTTATTTCCCTGCATACAAAGGGAAACAGGAAAAATAAGCATGTCTAAAGTATTTTATTACTTGTTTTCGATTTTGTATATGAAAGTGGTGGAAACTGAGTATTTGCTGCCAAGAATGCACCAATTCTTTGCATGTGGACCGATACAAGATGCATAATATACTATTAACACGTGATTGAGGATGTGAGGTTAATGCCAATATCGCTAGAGAGGGAATACTTGTCAATTTATTAGAAGCCCTTATACAGATTCAAGAGGTTTTAGCAAGCGATTTGGCAGCCGCTGTAAATAATATTTTCTTCGTTGTCTCATTCATCTTACTTAGCTATGTACGGTTTCTAGTATATTTTAATTTAAAATTTCAGAGTTTATATTCGTAGTTGTTGCATTTTGTGAAACTACTTAGTTATTTATGAAACTCCGACATTTATACGACTTTGTCGCATGAATGGACTTTCAAACACGGTGATACATTACATCAAACACTAGAATTTCCTCTTTAAATAGTTTGGTTTCAACGGGTTTCACAGTATGTTTACACATATTTATTCTTCGCAAAAATATCGAGTTCCTTTGACTGTACGTGCAGGTGTTTAGGTTTTGATCTACCTATATCTTATCTCATTGTATCTTCACTGACTCAAATGTTTCATGCTACATTTTCCATCAATCTCTTATCTCTGTCAAAGAAATACTTTCGAAGGGATAATCTCCACACAACAGAATTCATCATTTTAAAATAATCGTCTAAATTTGTTTAATAGTAGTTTTATTAAATAAAAACTGATTTGGTAACCGAAAGGTTAAATTACATCAGCAATTTACAAAATTTGTATTTAGTGTTAAGAAGTATTAAGATATTGTTATATTACATTATTAAGAATATTAAAAATTCAAGAACTAACAAAGTCAATAGGCCTAAATTTATAATCAGTCATTTACTGTTTTCTTTAGAGACGATTTGAGGGAAGAATGATTTCCTAAAGCGTTCAGTTCTGCATAGATAATTGTTGTACTCGCATCTTGGTCGCATATCATAGTCTGTCGTTGCTTTGTGGTGCAATAGTTCACTTAATTTATCATTGTTCTCATTCTTTTTAAAAAATTGTTCGCATAACGTTTCTCTTCTTTCTTTGAGTAAAGGAATACCAGTAAAATCCCGAGCTTCTCTGTGACTCATTAATGGGAACAAGATTCGGAAAGCACGCCGCTGAATCTGTTCAATGTCCTCACTCAAATACTCTTGGATGTTAAAATGCCAAACTTGGCAAGCGTATTCGAGGACAGGTCTTATAATACAGTACTGCCTAGAAGTAACTTAACACATGCGGTTCGGTCGCGGTTCGTGCGGTTTGCGGCTGCGGTTCGTGCGGTTCGCGGTTACGGTTCGTGCGGCTCGCGGCTGCGGTTCGTGCGGTTCGCGGTTACGGTTCGTGCGGTTAGCGGTCGCGGTTCGTGCGGTTCGCGGTTGAGGTTCATGCGGTTCCTTAGCTGACTGTGCTAAAATCATTGCGGCGTATTCCGACATTCTCCGAGCTTTACATTTTACTATGCGACGATCGTTCGGTGTTGAACGGTGTTGAATAATCAAACATACTATTTACGAAATTATAAAACAAATCGCAAAAATACTTGACAATACTATTAATAGTAAATTGCGATGTTTAATGCGTAGCAGTTTTGTATTTGAAAAGCTGAACTATGTAGGTTTATTTAAAAGAAAGATACTTTATAAACCTTTTATAAAACTTTTTTGCCCACTAAAGCAGGAATATGCACATTTGTATACACAGATTATTGAGAAAATACAGTGATTTTGTTTAAGCGCTCACAATTTATCCGCATAAATAAATTAGTTTCTGTTTACATGTAGCGTGATTATGATAATTGACAGAGTTAACAATCAGAATCCATCGCAAATATAAGGGGTTAAAAATCACTCATTTACGCATTGCCTTTGGCTTTTGCGATCACTGAAGCCTTGGCCAACGCTAATTTGGTGTCTAAACAATAACACTAATACACTATGAATTCGTTCGGCGCAAAACGTCATACTGTGTAGGCAATAACAACAACACGCTTCCACGTATTCTCTGTAGACAACAGCTATTTCATAAAAAAATGAACACGCCAGTATCACAGAAACTATACCTGTACTTCCAAAACTATGTCAGACGTTAATTCTACTTAAAATCCAAAAATGTTGACGTTGGTCAAAAAGTATTTCGCACCAAACAACAACAACTGCTAGTTTGAATACGCATTACAGTATACTATTACAATAATTATCACAATGTTTGAATCAAACAAGCCGAGATACTGTATACTGATCGTGCTTTGAGTTCGCGTGGATAAAATATTCGTAACAGCATAAGCTTAAATGTACTCACTCTCACGCGTCCAATATGTCCTACCCATTCCAAAGTCCTCCATATAACACAGTAAGCCAGTGTATTTTAAGTGTTTTTCGCCTACGCTGTGATTTTGTTTAAGAGCTCTGCGGTTAATCAGCATGTTTCCGACTATGAATAAATTAGCTCGGTATACATAAGTGCATCACTATACATACAACACATTAGAAAATGATATAAAAATTTAAAGGAGGAAATATGTTGCTAAACCGTTGTAAATTCCGATATACCTCACATTATATTTAGTATTTGGTCATTAATTCAACATAATCATAAAAGTAAGTGACATATATGATGATAGTCAAAACGGCTTGCCCCAGATCAAAACGGCGAAGTTTCCGATAATGAAAACGGCCCCAACAATGTTAATCAGGATGCATAGCTGTTCTCAGCGAGTTTCCAGAATCCGAACAGAAAATAGATCTATTGTCCAAGCGCGGGTTTTGTTGGCTAATCCTATTGTGACTGCACAGTTTGCGTTATATACTTTGAAACAAACAGCATAATATAAATAGTTTGCAACATAAGTTTGACTTAGGGCCGTTTCGACTGATACGTATATATATAGTACAAGAAGAGAATTTAGAAGATATAATATACTGAAAATATAAAGCATTAACAAATACTATAAGAGTTAAATAGAAACCTGAAAAGGGGAAAGAATTTTGTGACACACTATAGTGAGTGTTTGGTCATTTGCATTACAGTGACACATTCCACACTATGCAAAACTTCGCTCATTAGACACCTTAATTGATATCGATGCGATAACACTTTGTTATGTTAACACGAAATCTACACAGTGGATTAAAAAATTGATCGGAAAATGCTCCAAAGAGAAAATGCTCCAAAGAGAAAATGCTCCGTAGAGAGAGAAACGACTCGACTTCGAGCATATAGCGATGGCTTTCCCATTATTGAATTAAAATATAAACCAACTTAAACGAAGAACAGCTTCTCAGACACGCACAGAAGAACAGAATACAAGGTATGGGTGTCAGTTTAGTGACCGAACCGAAGCCGAAGTCGGGCTATTATCGTATTCTTCCGTAAATTGAGATCAATCTCAGTAAAAGTGCGCAGCACGCGGTCGACACGAGGGCGGCACGAGGGCGAACCGCGGTTGGCCCGTAAGCGAGCCGCGGTTCGCCCGCGAGCCGCCCTCGTGTCGACCGCGTCGAGCACGCAGGTGAACCGCGGTTAAGCCGCGGTTGGCACGCGGTTGGCCGCGGTTTTCTGTTAAGTTACTTCTAGGCAGTACTGTAGTAGTGTACACAGTGATTAACGTATTCGTATCAGCGTTTCCTCGTTTCAACACTCTCAACATATAGAGTCTTTTTCCTGCTTTTTTAACAACATTGGTGACATGTTCGTTCCAGTTCATATTATCCTGAACAATTAATCCCAGAACTTGAGCTGAAGATACGCGCTCTACAGCAGTGCCATTTATAATTAAAGGTGGAAAATCCTGTTTATCTTTCGCAAAGTCTATTATTAGTTCTTTGCATTTACTGATATTCAATTTCATATTATTAGCGATGGTCCATTTATAAATGATATCTACAAGCTCTTGAAGGGTGCTATTAGTATCAGGTGTAACACTTTCAGTAATAGTACCATCGTCGACGTATTTCCATCGATTATTCCAGTCCGTGAGAAGGTCATTTATCATGACAAGAAAAAGGACTGGTCCCAGAACTGTTCCTTGTGGTACACCTCCGTTTAGAATTTTCCAGTTTGATGCACAGTTTGCTATCTTGACGCATTGTTTGCGTTCAAAAAGGAAACTTCGAATCCAATTTATAATTTTCGATGGTACTTTCATTTCGTATAACTTATACAGCAAGATGTTGTGATCAATAAGATCGAAAGCTTTCGAAAAATCGAGCAAGAAAACCCTTACAGCGGTTTTTGGTATATCAGTTTCATATAGCAAGTGGTGTGCAAAGCTTAATACAGCATGAGTTGTCGAAGTGTTTTTTAAAGAACCAAATTGTCGTCTATCAATCTTTTCTTTTATATGCTCAAGTAGCCAATCAGTAACAAAACGTTCGCAGATTTTAGACAGAGTAGATGTATGTGAAATGGGGCGAAGGTCTTTGGTGATGTCCTGAGGTGATGGTATTTTTGGAATTGGAATGACATTAGCTTTTTTCCAGATGGTCGGAACGGTCGCTTGTTGGATAGAGGCGTTGAAAATTGATGCTACAGGGGAAGCGAGTACATGGGCGTATGACTTCAAAACCCAGTTTGGTATTCCATCTGGACCAGGGGATTTGGAAGTTGATATAATCGATAGTTTCTGGTAAACCTCTTCCTCATTGATGATGAACTCAGGTGAAATATCGAAATGGTTGTTTTCTGATAAAATATCAATCAGTATGAAGACGATTCAAAGGAGGGGTTTCTTTAGTAATTGAAACGAAAGCGTCATTAACGTTTTCGGCCAGGGTTTTTCCTGACACCACCTGATTGCCTACGACAAGGGTTGATAGGACTTTCTTCCTAGGGTATCCTGATAACTGTCTTATTGATTGCCACCACTTTTTTGGGTTAGGGTTTAGCTTTAACTGTGCCAATTTTTTTCATTAACTGTTTAGGTTCGTGCTATGAGAGTATATAGAAACTTCTCTACGCCAGTTCTTGCAAGTAAAAAGAGATTACATGCTGACGCTAACCGGGATCACTGAAGCCATGACAACCACAGACTGAATAAATTATATATAATCAAGAGCTATTCTGCTCTCCAAACCATTTTCCTTGGTTATGCGTAGAAGGCTGTAATTAAGTATTATATTTACTTCTCACCTCTTGACATGTTACAATATCAGCCCGAGCTTGTTCGTGCTGACAAGTAATATAAGTAAGTGGTAATACAGGGAGCATAAAAAAGGTAGCCAATCGTATTTAATTTCGGAGTGCCCTAAAGCGCTTAATATTTAGCATACAGAAATAATTCTTCGGCAGTTCAAAATTATATAAAGAGACCACAGGGGCCGGTTGTATAAAACTCTTAATCACTTTTTTAATCACTGTTTTGTAGTTAAATACTGATTAAGTACAAAATACGTTGTTCTGATTGGTTGACGCTTCCACTAATCATAGTTCACTTTAATCACTTTTTTATACAACCGGTCTCAGCAGGCTTTTAGCTTTCGAATGCCACGGTAATTGTAAAAAATTTAATCCCATTTGGCCGGAATTAAAATTTACAAATTTTAGCTTAGATAGTAAAATTAATGCATCTTATTAGTCACCTTGATTGTTTCTCGTGGCAGGTAAATGATTAATTATGCATTTTCTTTTATTCAAAGGTGAAATTGTGAAAATATGCAATTTCGACAGGTTATTAATTTGCATCTGATTAATTCATATTTTATTTCTCTTCAAACTTCACAAAACTGGTGATAAAAGAAAGCTATATGCCTGATCTTTCCAAGTGTGAAAGAATTATTTCTGTAGATAAAATGATAAACATGATAGAGCACTGTAAAGTTCGATTACCTTTTTTGATACACCCTGTACATGCTCGCAAGCAGTAATTGAAAGCAGAAAAAAAGTAGAGTTAATATAAGAAGTAATGTAAGTAGTAAGTATAAGTGGCCGAATTTAAGCCAGCCGCTATAATGGCCAATGCGGATATTCCTACATATAATATTGTCCCTAATCACTTTTTAATAAACACTGAGCTTTTAGAACAACAGAGAGATTCACCCGCCGCCACAAAAGCCCGTGCCTTTCTCGAGCTTTATATAGGGAAGGGCTCGGCATTCGGACGAATTCAGTACTAAATATAAAACCTTCTCTATGCGTACACAAAGAAATGCAGAAATACGTGCATGAGCTAGCGCTGTTTACTTAGTGATTTAGGCATATATAAAAGCCCTCCCTCTAATAATTTTTGCTTATCGTACGGAACAACACCAATAGATATATGATAGTGAAATAAAGACCTCTTGAAGTACGTCTCAAAGACTGTGTTGGAAATTTCAATGCTGACCCGTAATATAAGTTTTACATCGTTGCACAATACCGTTTGATTGCGCGTAAGAAATTATTTCTCAGACCACAAATATAACCCAAAGACTTGACATTAACGTTCTTGTGATTTTATAGAGATAGAGCCAGAACTAATAATTTTATAGAAAGCAATATCGGAACCTTGCAAAACTTGCAAACAAGACATGTTGTTTACGTCCAACCATAAGCGGCCCAAAAATGTCTGGTAATTTCGTGGACCGCACTGGCGCGAGCGGAAGCGTATTGTATACATATATAAGACCCATAAGGTTGGCAACTAAATTTAACCTGACAAACATATGACGTTTTTTAAACACAAAATACATCGCTCGTGGAATTAAAAATAGGTAAAAAATTATAACACATTAATTTCCGATAATTTTACTACACATACTCAATGAAATTTGTCTTCAACATTTCCGAATAGCTTCAAAATTTGAACATATTTTTCATGTATTGACACAAAATTTCTTGTCTCGATGCGGGATGCCAGAGGTTATCGTTGCTTGTTTTGACAAAAACTTGTGTGTCTTTTGTATGCATAGACCTACGTTTCGCTACCCTGTACATTTTGGGCTGGGCCGGACGTTGGAAAGGCGAAACGTGGGTTTATATTCAGACTAAGAAAAGCTCTCTTCTTTCAACTAGAAATGAGTCAATCCAGTGTAGTAAAGAGAGATGGTTCGGGGCACGTGTGGTGTTGAGTGACAAGGTGGTCCGACAACCTCCGAATAGTCTCCGAACTACAGGTAGTGTTCCTCTTACTGTATTTTAGCATTGAACAATTGAGTCACAGTTTACGAGACTGACGTCATTAGACGTCACGTCACGTAGACGTGCGTAGAACAAATCACATTTCACGGCACTAAAATCAAGCTTTCCACACGAACTAATGTTATACTGATCACAGCTAACAAAAATTCGAACGTTGCATCTACAATAAACTCAGCTCAGGTCAACTTTACCAGCTTCAATATGGTTTACAGAAGGACAGGTCCACGACTTCACAGCTGTTAAATGTCTTGCATAATATACACAAGTTTCTGGAGAAGCAATGCCAAGTTGACACAATCAATCTTGATTTCGAAAAGGCTTTTGATAAAGTAAGTCATGAACACTTACTTGTGAAACTTCGGTATTGGAGGGATTCTTCTTCGTTGGTTTGGGGATTATCTTTCTGGGCGAGACCAAAGAGTCAGTGTGCTGGGGGTTACATCTGAACCACTTCCTGTGCTTGTTCTTACAAAATCAATCCTTGCACCTCTTCTCTTTCTTGGCTATGTAAACGACTCACCACCGTCTGCATCCAACGACACCATTGTGAAATGTTCGCTGACGACACCAATTAAAGCCCTGACGGCAACAAGATTTTACAATCTGATCTTGACAAAATTGCGGACTGGTGCCATGATTGGAGGATGAGTTTAAACCAAAGCAAGTGTGGAGTCCTGCATATTTCGAGGAGTCGACATCCAACAACTTTACGGTATACGCTTCTTGGATAAGCCTGTCAAACCAGCATGCAGTCAAGTATCTTGGCGCAACTAGCGACCTCAAATGGAATAAGCATATACAGGAAATATCGTCCAAAGCCAACAGGAAGTTAGTTTGTGTCAACTGTCAAGCGAACAGCATTAACTGTCCATGAATAACCGTTTGTAAAATTCTTTATATCACAATGGCTCGAAGTCAACTAGCTTATTGTTGTCACGTTGGGGCACCACAATCCGTAAGCAACATCTCAACAATTGAACGAGTCTAGTAACGTGCTACTAAATCCATCTTGTGTTATTGGCGCTATTTACCTTCGCAGGAAATCTGGCCAATAAGAGCCTTAGAAATTGTGACGTAAGGCAGGTTTTGTGCATCCTAACAATTTTCTGCCGTTTTAAACTCAAAAACGTTTGTATTTTGCCAAAATTCTCGAGTTTTCAGTCGTTTCAAAGCAAAATAATACTTGTCAAATGTTGTAAAGAAGTCATTGTCCCTCCAGAGTAAGTTTTTTTTCGAATTTTCTGTGTTTAAGTGTGAATATTTTTGTGTGTAAGTTTGTGTATATAGCTCGTACGGATCAAAATCCGTTGGGAAGTTGCCAACCTTTTAGTATATTATATTTATAATATAGCATTTGTAAATTCTGAACGCTCATTGGCTAAGAGCCGTGTTGATATAACTCTATGTCAACACGGAAAATTTCCCGCCACTCTTCTGTTGAAGTTCTTTGTGCTATATTATAAAAGAAATATAAAACATTTTTTCCGTATTGATATACAGTTATATCAACACTCGTGAAAATTGGAAAAACTCGAAATTGTATGAAAACACTCCGCCCTGCGGGCGTCGTGTTTCCACACAATTACTCGTTTTTCCAATTTCCACTCGTGTTGATATAACTGTATATCAACACGGAAAATGTTTTATATTTCTTAAATATTATATTATGATGATAGCAAGTGCAGCCGCTTGTCGGGCTACCTGTGATATGAAGCGATGGCTGGGAACTTATTTTAAGCTAACGTGATATAACACCTTTTTGTGATGCTAAATAATTCATTATTGTATTTTTTTAAAAAGTAGGAAGATTTATAAGATTATTATTGCATTTTGATTATTATTGTATCATGAAGGTTTAATTGAAGGTATTAAGGAAGGTCAAGGAAGGTGAATACGTAACTTATTTTCCTCAAATTCAGAGCTGCAGCAAAGCGGGCCCTACTTTCCCAATTCCAATCAAACTGACGGGCGCTTAGAGTTTAAAGTTTAGAGTTTGGTACCTATAGTTGTATGGAAATTAGGTAAATGCATAAATTAGGCATGTAAAGCTGATTATTTCAAAATATGATTTTGAACCACTAAATTTTCAGAAATTTTGAACAGCAAAGCAGCACCCGACTTGTTTCACATAAAAAACTTCGTACTTTGAGGCAATTCACTTAGTCGAGTGCGATTACAAAATTGCTGGGTTTTGTTTGTACACCCTAGTTTATAATCAGTGGTAGGTTTCCCCGATCACTTATTGTTTTGAATTCAATTTCCATCATATGGGATCAAAAGATGACTTCGTGCTTCAAGATGAGCAAGATACGAAAGCAAAACTGGTAGAAATTGAGAAGAGTGTGGAGAGTAATAAGGACGAGGTGATTCAGCGTATTATAGCTTTGGTCTATGAGATCAAACCCGAACTGCACCAAAATGTACGCTTGTAAATTATGTGCGCAAATATACTCTTATTATATCTAATCCCAATATCACTAGCTGTGAGTAGATAAATGCACTCTGTACTGGATATCATTATTTAAAATTACATTAGTAGAATCGTACTGGTATACTATTGCAAATGCTGTAATTTGGTTGGCTTTCCTCGATTGATAACAAGGAGCAAAACAATCAGTTTTCTGCCGCATTTTTTTTTTCAAAAAATGCTCCAGCGGCAGTTATTGAAAGTTAAAATAATGCCAACCATAGGTTAAAATTTAACCCAATGTCTTATATTTTCTGAATTTCTATAAAAGGATATTTTTCTCCTAATCTGCATTCAAATTCAACCTCGTACCTAAGATCTTTCATCTGCAATCTGTTTTACACCGACCGTTTAAAGGCCATTCAGTGCATACCAGAGATCAGTGTTAAGATCAGTGTCAATGACCGGAGCAAATTCGATGGGTGATTCAAATGGAGTAGGAAAATGGCGCGGGCAGCCCCTCTAAATTGGTTAAGGTGGTTAGATGGGGCTCTGCACAGTCTATAACATGCCCTTTCTATGACTCGCATCGAATACTGACTGCTGCCATATATCAAAGACATTTTCAAATGTCGGAAAGTAAATTCACACTGTTCAAAATCCACACTCTTGCTTCTGGTAAATGTTGCAGAGCTTTTAAACTCAATAAATTCTCCACAAAAGTACTGCGTTATTTTAAAAATCTATTTACAAGCTGCTACTCACTGAGACAACTTTTGGGCCCGCTTTAAGGCGGATTTCCATTCAGGGCAAAATGTCGCGCGATCGACTTTTAGCGAGCGCTTTCTTTTGAATTACAAACAGTCAAGCGGAACAAATCTCATTAGCTGTGGTTGACTTCACACATTTCAAAAGAAAGCGCTCGCTAAAAATCGATCGCGCGACATTTTGCACGGAATGGAAATCCGCCTGTACGCGCCAGTCATTGCACACGGAACCGTTTTTAGGGTATAAATCTCCAGCAATGCTGAATCCCTCACTATGACTTGACATCCTGTGTTGGGGGGAGGGGTGCAAACGAAGTTTGCCATGAATTTGCCCTTGCATTCGTGTACATTCCCCAAGTTGGTGTGGGCGAGACTTACATCAACTGGTGCATTATATAGCTTGGGCCAAGTGGATAGGGGCAGACTGCTTTCCGAGGCCTTCCTACCAGACAAATGTGGCGAGAAACTGCCTTGCCACCGCTGATAAAACATTGCAAAGTGCATTCTGTAACCTTTTTCACTAGACATTTCTTTCCACGAGTAGTTTGACACAATTACGAAGTCTGGCAGTCCATAAAAATAGTATTCCAGAACCATCTTCAGAGATATGAAAAACTAGATTCATATTGATCTGACACTGCAGAGAATCGAACCCAACGAAACATTCGTTGTCTCCAGCGGGATTTTAACTCGCATCTTTCAGTTCGTATTGATTTGACACTGCACAGTTACGTCACCTGAAGATGCCAGTTAAGATCCCGCTCGAAACAACGAATTTGCCGTTGTTCTCTGCAGTGTCAGAGTAATATGACTCTAGATTATCCAATAAAAATTGCATTGCCAAGTTTCTTAATAAGTGGAAATTTTTGGTAAAACGAATATGTCGACCTTGGTAACTACTGGCCATCATTATTCATTTCTTTAGATATTGATCGTTTCCATCGCTATAATGACAATATTTGCATAGCATGGCATGGGAACAGAATGATAGATTGATAGGCGTCACGCCAGGGCAGTTATTAAGCAGCATGAAGGCAAACTAGCACAGTAACTGAACTTAACTAAGAACTTACTAACTACAGACGTCGTAAATTTCGGGGCGGGGGCAACTTCGTTTTAAAATATGCCTGTATTTGTATCCTGTTGTTTGTTAATTGTTGGTGTATTTGTTGTTATAGCAGGGTTTTATTCTCGTCATGCAGATAATTCGCTCTTGAAATGCATAGGTGCACGCATGAGTGACACGTGATGCTGTATGTTGCAGCACGGCCGGATATTATTAGCACTCGAAAACGACGATGCGTGGAAAAATAACACTTGAAAACGAGACAGAAAGGTTGACACAAAACAAATCAGATCAAGATCGAACAAGACGCTTCCTAAGTGTTCACTCGAGCTAAAGCGGTCAGCTGCGCTCTACTTGCGATGCGGCATGCTTACAAATATTTTCATGCATGTGATGTAAACATGACGCATCAAATCTGACTGACAGTAAATTAGTAAACTAGTAAATTGTAGTCGAAACGTCGATTCATTAAAACAATCAAAATGTTGTTCGGAGTTACTATTCTCTTGTATTTTATTAAAATACTGGGTGGCTCTCGTAACTATTGATGCTATTTGTGTTCATATTACTCATTGTTACTGGCGTCATAACCCGTCATTCCTGGTCGCGACTTTTTAGTCGAAAAATAGTGAATAAAAATGGAAGTTTCCCATTGTTATCCATTTTATTCCGAATACACTGAATCGATATAATATTTCACAGGTATGGGTCCACATTTACGCCCCGTATTTTAGAAAACGGAGATGTTTTTCTCCGTTTTGCCCTTGTGTCCACGCGTAATTAAAACGGCGTTTGACCTGATAATTGCGTCAAGTATATGGCAGTGGTCTATAGCGACGCGGGTTTTGTCTGTGTTTTCAAGGTGATAGACCAGAAGGCAGAAGTGTGTGGCTATGTTACTTGGGCTGATTTCAAGTCGAATAGCGTGCATTCAACTACATGTGGCTACATGTTAAACGTAGACAGAGAATGTCTGAGAAAGCCAATAAATATTATGAAGAAGCTTTCCGTCTCAACGTTGCAAAAAAATCGTTTTAAAACGTTTGAAGAAAAGGCCAGTTATTCCACGGGAATTCTGAGTAATATGCCAGGACGAATAAGTGCTGGGTGGGACAACTGCCAGCCAGACTGTCGTACCAGAAGAATGGAGGAACTTTTTATATAGGATGATTCCAGAATCGCTGAACTCGTTGGCTAAAGAATTGCGGGCGCACATTGATCTTATATTACTATGCAATGCGCATGCTCTAAGCTGGGCGCTATCATATTTCCTCCGTTTTTGCGTTTACGTGTGGACGGACCAAAACGTTTCGAATACGCTACATGTGCTCGGGAATTTTTTTAAAAGCGGAGGAAAAACCTCTATTTTAAAAAATATCCGCATAAGTGTGGACAGGACCTTATAGAAAGCGGAGACACCTGTATATATGTTATGTAGCAGTAGATTCATGTATTAATATTTTTTATTGCCCCAGGACAGGCGTCGGTTTTATGATGGAATGAGGAACAGTCCTTTTCATGTGCGTTGCCAGTGCTTTAGCCAGCCTGAGAATTTTGTCATGCTATGCAAATCTTAAATGTATCTTTCTTTGGAGATTAATCGTTTCCATGGCTATAATGACGTCAGACTGGCTTCGTGGCTGCGTTTTGCAGCCATGCAGGCAAACGAGCAGAGCAACTGATAACTTACTAATTACAGATGCCATAAATTTCAAGCCGTGGGATGCATGTATATTCTATCCTATCGTTTGTATTTTAATTAACGCAATAACGTGAATGAAAATGCACTCGCCTATTTTTTCAAATTTCTGCTCACGATAATTAGACGTTGTTAGGCCTACCGACGACAGAGATTAGATCTAGATCACAGCTTTATCTATGCATATATGTGTTATGCTTCATCATACTACTCTGAATTCACATTTCATCGTACTGCACTCAATTGTTATTCCACAGCATAATTATTGAATCGAGTGAGATAAGTATAAACTCTCTCAGTTTTCTTTCTGACTATATGGATTGCCGTATCCCCCACCACATTTTCATTTTGAGGGCGCAAGCACGAGACGGTAGCATTTGCAGGGTGGTTTTTTGTAAATTTTGGTTAAATTTAGCTAAAATAGTTACATGCATGCTTCACGTGAACTTTGAATTAAGAGAGTCAGGTCCACTGAGGCACCAATATCGAAAGTGTATCTTTAACGTCAGATCCAGTCATTCGAGGCTTTTAAAACGAAGATTAACGAAGGTTAAGACATTCGCGAGTGATACTTCGGCCGGAAGCGGAAGCACTGGGACGCAGTTTTGATTATATGCAAACTACTTCTCCTGTGCTATCTTAGCTCAAGATATCCGTAGAAACGAGATACTCAAGCTAAAATTGGCCTTCTTTTAACAAAAATAATTCTTCATCACTTAATTATTTTTTATACTTCATATATTCTACAGGCTATACTTAGTATGGATACGTGCTAGTCTTAGTTTTATGTAGATGACGATCGAAGGGGTTTTATCTAGATGACGATCATTTGACGGCACAATTATATATTCTAACAATATTATAAATATACCTTGAATAACACCACTATGTCAAAGTTATCAATATCAATGAGTTTGTTGGACCTTACCGTATATTGCAACAAGCCTCGCTTTCTCCATGCTTTATAGGTAATGCATGCAAGCACGAAAACGAAGCCATTTGATAGAATGTGAGAAACTGTAAGGTCTTTGGCCAATGGTCAAAATGATTTCGTTTTGTAGCACCCATCTGGGGAGCACTTGATCTGTGGTTTATTTAAAAGACCTCTAGATGGCACCCCTACCTGAAATACAAAATGAATTTCCATGCAAAAATTGTTTCCAATCCTCTGTTCAGTAAATTGTATACCAGGGAGATTTTGTGTTCAACGACAACAAATTGAATTGCCCAGAACAATCGGAATGATAAAAAATTGCACATTGAAAACCTCAGCTCTTCCTTGTTCTTCGAGTTGAGTTATTTTGTTTTAAACGAACATTGAAACAATAAAAACTTGGTATTAGCTAGCTTAAAATGAGTGTTGTGTGCATGAAAAATTACAGCGTAGAAAATGGTGTCTAAATCACTTGCATTTTAGTCAAGGTATTTTTGCGTGCAGAGTATTCAGTATCGTTGAAAACTTGAAATTACTGTGTCAAGTTTTTATCATGCTTCTATCTATCCTAGAAGATCTATCCTATTTTTGAGCACCTGAAATGTGCGTGATCCAAGCATATGGGAATATATATATTATATATTTATATATTGCTTATTAGTATTTATAAATTTTTGGAAGAAATCTTTCTGTGATTGATGGAGAGAAATTACCCCATTCTTAAGTTTTTATGTGCTACAGGTAGGGCAAGGAGCACGTTAAATTTTTCTGTATAATGAAAGTGGTATTACCCACACAGTAAGTGTTTTGTGCAGAAGCATATTGGGGGGGGGGGGGGGGGGGGGCGCGATTTATACGTACGGTCTAATTATAAGTACGGTCTAATTAAAGCTATTAAGCCTCTCTTGCGCGATTCTAGTTTATTGCCTTAACGTAGCCTTTCAACCCAACTATTGTTCATACAATGTAGCCGGGTCATCAAGAGTGTGTGTGAGGAACGAAAGACCCTAATTGGTACACCGTATGACGCACTACCAAAAAATTTTGAATTAAATAATGCTTCTTGTCTCTGAACTTAAAATTGTATCGTTTCCTGTTCAAATTATATTTGCTAGCATGAGAATGTTATTATAAGGTTGCTCGCGCAAGCATGTTTTTATGTTTTTAAAATGTTCTAAAACTCTACTCAACAGGGAACGGTTCCAAATATGTAGTGCTGCATTAAATTTCAAAGGATATTGCATTCAAAAAGTTTTTAATTCTTTAATTAAATATTTATTATTTTTGCCAAATTTGCAATTCACGGCTATATAGAGTTAAAGAGAGGATGACGAGCAACAAGTGCTGCATGGCATTACGGAAGAAAATCTCTAAGTATCATCTTGTCAACAAGTGTGTACCAGCTTGCCTTCTTCTTCTATTTTGATAAGGCAAAACAATGCACGAGGAGCGGACCGTTACAATATAACTTTATTAAATCAAGATATCAATCTAGCTCTTTATTGACTTCGATAAGTTCTTTACTCTCTCTTTCGACTTTATAACTTATCTACTTTTTGCACGAAAAGAACTCGTCTTTATTTTTATAATAACGCAAGCCACTTTTCGTGATTCACGTTACTACGGGTATGTTTACATTGACGTATCCAATGAGAGTTAGGAGCTCATATCTCAGTCCCAGTCTACTGTTCAACTATTACTTACTCTGTAAATATTAGATAGCTCTTTTTGAAGATAAATATCAATAGTATAGATTCGATTGTAAAATTAGATATACCTATGACATTAAAGAAAATGTCATGCTCTACATCTCTATATAATTTTTACAGTGGAATTTTACTTTAACAAAGAGGAATTCGAGGATGTTGTAATTTGGTCAAGCCTCTGAGACTGAGTAAACATTGCGCAGGCTTCTTCTTCGGCCAGGGCGATGCCAAGCCAAGGAAGTAGCAATTATGAAATGTGACAGCAACCTGCGTATGTTAACTCAAGGACCTGCCTAAATACATAACAATGGTAATTCATTGTTGCAATGCAAAGTTCATTATAGCTTATGTCAAAATAGTACACCTCTGTGCATTCTATAATTAAACTGTCATATTAAATTTACGCTTGTCAAGTTCCACAAGCCAAAGGTCAATAAAACCTGAATTCGTACATTGTTCTATTGTATGATCTAACTTTTGTATTTACTCAAACATTACTTTTTTTAGCTCATTTCAACACTACCTAATTAGATCATTTTCACAATTCTATTCAAAATAATTCAACTAATAATATACGATTTGCTTTTCACCCCTTTGACTTACACATACACTCGCGTCTCATATATTTTTATCACAAAATTATACTTTATTTTACACATGCATGTTCACTTTTATAACAAGTGTGTGTGTGAGAAAAGAAAGACCCTAATTGGTACACCGTATGACACACTACCAAAAAATGTTGAGTTAAATAATACTTCTTTCCGTTAATGTCTTTCTTGTTTCTGAACTTAAAATTGTATCGTATCCAGTTCTAATCATATTTGCTTGCATGAGAATGTTATAAGGTTGCTCACGCAAGCCTTTTTTTCTTATATTCGGTAATAACCACACAGTAAGTGTTTTGTTTTTAAAATGTTCTAAAATGGCGCAAATTTCCTGGGCACTAGTCTGAAAATACATTTTCAAACGCTCATAACTCAACAAAAACTTCAAAAATCAAAGTAGCCAAAGGAATATGTTATATGTAGTTTCTTATTGCATTTCCAATGCACAAGTGGTTAATTTCCTATAAATGAATTTGAAATTTTACCTTTTCTGACATTAATAGTTTGATAGGGAAATTTAAACAAAAAACGTGTTGGCAGGAGCCAACAAGAAATTTCAACGCGTCCAAATACAGAATATATTTATTAGGCCCAAAGGTACAATATAAACATAAAATGAATTTGCCCCTCAATATGGTAAGTAAACATGTTCTTTTGTCCGTCCAGCGCCCTGACTAAGAAGGAAATCTCTAAGTATCATCTTGGCTGGAATATTCCACTGAAGAGCAGCTCGAGATTTTGACATGCGCATTAGGTCTGAGCCAATATCGCAACAAGTTACTGCATAAAAGCAATGGTTTTTCGGCATTCTTCACAACAACATCGGAGTTCGCAGTTAATTTCAGTGAAGGCATCATTCATCTCACACTTTCTATAGAATATTTTGAGGTACGTTAACTGACTTTAGTTAATATTTTGAAAACGTTGTGAGTTCGATTTTAGAGTTTAATTTCTGTTAGAGAAATGCCACTCCGTTCTACAAAAGTTTAATTTACTGTAGGTTATCACCTACCATATGGTAACGTTATGTTTTAGTTTATTTTTATGGTCACGCAAAATTAACTCGAGTAAAGGGGTTTTCTTGATTAATCCAAAATGCTTGGACTTCTGATTATTCAATATAAATATGGTCTACACAGGGGACATTATTAATTTGAGCGTAAATTTGTTCAAGCCTTCAAGGAACCGATCATTGAACTTAAGAAGAGCAGAAATACCGAAGGTATTCGAAAACTTTGAAATTCTGTCCAAAATTAATATACCAGATCATTACAAGTGAAGCCACGTGTTTGTTTTAGGAATTAGTCCTTAGTATGAAGCCTTAAATTTTTTTCGATTTGAACGAAGATAAACTAACGTGTGCTTGATCCGAAATTGTAATCTACGTGTCTTTATGTATCTTATTAGTGAAGTACTGTGGGTGAATTACTTCAGAGGTCATGCCTATTTAATAGGAAAATCCACTTATCGATCGTTAATTAAATTTATTCATTTCTCTAGGAAACACTAATGATGGAGCTACTTACTCGAGTTATTTTTGCTGCCATACTCTGCGCCTTCGTTCTCGTGGATAAATCTATGAGAACAAATGCCAAATGCTGCAAGGCGGACAGAATTGGCAGATGTGACGACGGGACAAGAGGAACACCATGTTGCGGTAATGGAGGGTGCAACATATTCTGCTGCCACTGCAGCAGAGGCTGTCGCCAGAAGGAGAAACGAAGTAGCGATGAGATCAACACCTTCTTTGATCACGATCTTAATCAGGATTCGAAAATATCATTTGATGAAATGGTGACCGTTTTGAACGAGATACCGCGTCACCAGTTGCTTGATGAGTTTACGAAAATGGATCAAGACGAGAGTGGATTCATCGAAGCCAAAGAATACGATAGCGATCTGTAAAATGTACATTGATCGCTTGTATGCATTTACTTTAGCTCACTCCTACGTTGTTTTTCTTTGGGAGTGCACTTAGTAGTGTTGTGTCATTGTATGTTGCAAAATTGTTTAATGAAAGTTCAGTTGGAAACCAATTTAACTATTTTGTTAAATGAATTACTAGAGCCGTCCTTCTAGCGGTACAGTTGACTTGCCATATTATTGTCTGACTTCTGAGTACAGTTATTCCATCACACCGCCATGTGCAGCATCGTACATTATACGCTCAGCACGATCGTTTCAGTTTCGAAACTGTAGTACCTCACAAAACCCACTGCTTACAAAAATAATATTGTCAAACAAAAATGAAGAAAATAATAATGCGATTAAAATAAGTCACAGTGATCAAGCTACAAGAAAATTGACAACACAAGTAAAACTACGGATTCAGTGGATAGAACAAAGACTCAAAGAAATGCATAAGACTAGTATAGTGCCAAAACATAGCACTTTGATCATTATAAAAATAATGTAACGTTTTTTACACATTGACATACGTAACTAGGCGGACTGCATTAGATAATATCTTATCTGTTCACGCAAAATGTGAAATGTTTGATTTGGTGTCGTGAAATGTGCTTTGTTCTACTCCCGTGAGGCGTGATTCTCAATAAAAATGCTCCGTGAAATAATAATCGCGAACTGGGAGTCAACTGTTCAAATAAGAGAAAAAATTCTTCGGAGAGCTTTCAGAGGACGGTGCATATTGGAGTGTTATACATCCATTTCCCGCGAGGATTATGTTGAAAGAAATACGATGTAGTCTATCTAAAGGACCGTGATATAGATTTGTAAACAAACTACAATATGTGCGTCGTGAAACGTTTTCCCCCGCTGCGAAATGTGGTCCACCACCACTCCCCTTTACCACCCCCATCTAATGTATTTCTATATAAAATTTTGACAGGTTAAAATGTCTTTGAGACGCCTATATAGGAAGCTAGCCTGTATACTCTTTCCTAGTACCAGAGCTTTCAGATAAAATAAGAAAAAAGCTTTTCAGCCTATTCATGCCAACCGAATCATCCAAGTAAACTCTTTAAGAACTCATTAAAATTTTGTGCATTAATTCAACTCCTTTGCTACGAACTCCAGTACTATATGATAATGAATTCGAAACAAATAATTATCTCCTTTTAAATGATGAAGAGCCGATGAAAACTGGATTTTAGACCGGTGGGCTCATACTACAGTAAAACAGGATATCAATTAAAAGGTGCTAAGCTGTTATACCATACCTGATCTTAATATAAATTTGTTTCCACGCACTGTCACAAAACAAACCATGCTAATATCCTTGGGCATAAAAGCGGATAAATATGGCAGATGTGGTGATTAGACAAGGGGAATACCATGTTGTGGTCATGAAAGGTCTGACATAAAAATATTATTCGCAGCATCATCATGATATCATCATCTTTATTTACTTTTTAATAAGTAATCGTTCCATACGTTCTCGACAGCCCCTTCCCTCATCTCCATGGGCTTATTCACCGTGTTAGCAAACAAGCTTTCAAGACCAATCGCCATGGCACCCTAAGCACACAACATTCCGGGTTATTTGGGACGACTTCTTTTGCAAGTGACCTTTTAAAGTACATACAAACAGAAAACAAAATCAGAAAAAATAAGTCAGAGATTGACTAACGAAAAAATGCTTGTATGCATGCAAAAGATTTTAGACTTTCCTTTCACAGTATTGTGCTAGTTGAGAATGAAATCAAATTATTAAGAGAATTAAGGTAGCTCGATACAGTGGTTCTAATGTGTAATGTTATTGACACAAATCGTACGAATAACGTAGATATTACGTTTGAAACAAATGGTTAGATAAAACGTCGAATATTGCATGTCATCTGAGATGGTTATTGACACCATTTCGCACGCGAAAACCGGCAAACTACATGCGAATTTTTTTATTCCTGACGTCAATAAAAAAATCATTTTTTTCAAACTGGAAGTGCTATTATATCTCTTTATTTTGCACGGCGAACTGTATTCATATTTTGCATGCAGTGTTGTATAAAATATTCTTTAATCCCAAAAAAATGTTTTCAAGAAAACAGCATTTTTGCAGTGTAAAAATAATTGGCATCATAGAATTGTACGTTGTCTATAGTGTTTGTAATGTAATGCGCAAGAAAGACTTTCACTTACGCAGCATAATACATCATTTTTAGCGAATTTCATACGCAAGTGTTGCCATAGCAACGGAGTATTGGTCATCAAAACTGTTATAATTTAATTTGAAACACTAGATGTTAAAGTACATAAACAATTCAACACGAACTTATAGAAATTTAACAGTGCGAAAATTGAAGAGGTTGAACAGACTACATAGTTCATTTTTTGAAAACTGTATCGGCCACCTAATTATCTACGCAATTTTAGACACAGGAGAAGTGTCAATGATTCAAAGTACATATTTATGCTCTTGGTTGTGGTTAGTTTACTAAAATCTAATCCCAGCAAAAATGAAACTTGCAGGCGAGCTATAATCTACTTGGTTTCTAAATGTCTCTAATAACAGAAAATGTGCTAAAATCTGTCAAAAGTTAAAAGCCAAATTTTTATCTTCCTATATTGTAGATAGGAGATGTTATTAAGCTATGGAAAGTATTTACTACTTCGCGTATCCTGAAGAAATTTTTGGGATCAGTAACAGATTACGCTCAAAGTTCGCATGACCAAGCATACAATTTGGGGCGATGTTTTTACAGCATTTAAAAAAACGCAAATTATACGCAGGACTTCAAACTCCAAGGTGCCAATGAATACTTATATATTTATGAATATTTATTTCCCTGCATACAAAGGGAAAACAGGAAAAATAAGCATGTCTAAAGTATTTTATTACTTGTTTTCGATTTTGTATATGAAAGTGGTGGAAACTGAGTATTTGCTGCCAAGAATGCACCAATTCTTTGCATGTGGACCGATACAAGATGCATAATATACTATTAACACGTGATTGAGGATGTGAGGCCTTAATGCCAATATCGCTAGAGAGGGAATACTTGTCAATTTATTAGAAGCCCTTATACAGATTCAAGAGGTTTTAGCAAGCGCTTTGGCAGCCGCTGTAAATAATATTTTCTTCGTTGTCTCATTCATCTTACTTAGCTATGTACGGTTTCTACTATATTTTAATTTAAAATTTCAGAGTTTATATTCGCAGTTGTTGCATTTTGTGAAACTACTTAGTTATTTATGAAACTCCGACTTTTATACGACTTTGTCGCATGAATGGACTTTCAAACACGGTGATACATTACATCAAACACTAGAATTTCCTCTTTAAATAGTTTGGTTTCAACGGGTTTTACAGTATGTTTACACAGATTTATTCTTCGCAAAAATATCGAGTTCGAATTCCTTTAACTGTACGTGCAGGTGTTCAGGTTTTGATCTTCCTATATCTTATCTCATTGTATCTCACTAACTCAAATGTTTCATGCCACATTTTCCATCAATCTCTTATCTCTGTCAAAGAAATACTTTCGAAGGGATAATCTCCACACAACAGAATTCATCATTTTTAAATAATCGTCTAACTGTTTAGGCCAAACTTCTTTACGCCAGTTCTTGCAAGTAAAAAGAGATTACATGGTGACGCTAACCGGGATCACTGAAGCCATGACAAACACATGCAGACTGAATAAATTATATATAATCAAGAGCTATTCTGCTCTCCAAACAATTTTCTTTGGTTATGCGTAGAGCTGTAATTAAGTGTGATGTTTACTCGCCTCTTGACATGTTACAATATCAGCCCGAGCTTGTTCGTGCTGACAAGTAATATAAGTAAGTGGTAATACAGGGTGCATAAAAAAGGTAGCCAATCGTATTTCGGAGTGCCCTAAAGCGCTTAATATTTAACATATACAGAAATAATTCTTTGGCAGTTCAAAATTATACAGTATAAAGAGACCAGGGGCCGGTTGTATAAAACTTTAAATCACTTTTTTAATCACTGTTTTGTAGTTAAATACTGATTAAGTACAAAATACGTTGTTCTGATTGGTTGACGCTTCCACTAATCATAGTTAACTTTAATCCCTTTTTTATACAACCGGTCTCAGCAGGCTTTTAGCTTTCGAATGCCACGGTAATTGTAAAAAATTTAATCCCATTTGGCCGGAATTAAAATTTACAAATTTTAGCTTATAAGCTTAGTATAATTAGATAGTAAAATTAATGCATCTTATTAGTCACCTTGATTGTTTCTTGTGGCAGGTAAATGATTAATTATGGCATTTTCTTTTATTCAAAGGTGAAAATATGCAATTTCGACAGGTTATTAATTTGCATCTGATTCATATTTTATTTCTGTTCAAACTTCACAAAACTGGTGATAAAAGAAAGCTATAATGCCTGGTCTTTCCAAGTGTGAAAGAATTATTTCTGTAGATAAAATAATAAACATGATAGAGCACTGTAAAGTTCGATTACCTTTTTTGATACACCCTGTATATGCTCGCAAGCAGTAATTGAAAGCAGAAAAAAAGTAGAGTTAATATAAGAAGTAATGTAAGTAGTAAGTATAAGTGGCAATTCAAGCCAGCCGCTATAATGGCCAATGCGGATATTCCTACTTATAATATTGTCCCTAATCACTTTTTAATAAACACTGAGCTTTTAGAACAACAGAGAGATTCACCCGCCGCCGCAAAAGCCCCTGCCTTTCTCGAGCTTTATATAAGGAAGGGCTCGGCATTCGGACGAGCGCAAGCTAGTTCAAGAAACAGATCATTCAACTTATACGGAGAGTGGAAATACCGAAGGCAGAAAAAAATTGAAATCTGTCTGACATTTGTATAAAGTACTACCTGAAGTAACGTAAAAAAAATCAACCTCAATTTACAATTCAAGACGATAGTAACTAACACGACTTGGTATTCGGCGTTTTAACCAAGTTCGTTTATTATTTTTTTGTGTAAGCACAAAAGAAAATTTTAAACAATCGGTGTTCTGACCAAGGATCCCAACATTTGACAGGCATTTGTATTTCTTAATGGCATTGGATAATTCTATGTGAGTACGTTACATTTCAAAGCATGATTTTGAGGCATACTCTTGTTTATTTCTTTACTAGACTAGTGAAGTCTACACCAATAATTTGTTTTGATAAAACAGTATAGAAACGCATAAACAGCTTTTCAACCAAAATTTCACAACTAATTTTGTCTTCAAATTGTAACATCAAAAAAAACTTTTAATGCGTAACTTTCAATATTTTCTAAAGTGAATATTATTTAAAAATTGTGAAGTGATTTAGTATAAAACGGGGGAAAACGCCGAAAAAATGCGGTTCATATTTAAAACAGAATTTGTCACATTGACAAAACGATAGGTGGGCATTTTCAAAAACCGCGTAGGTGATTGTGTCCTAATACGGCAACCAATCAGGGAAGAGAATTTTCATTTTTCACCTATGTGATTATACTAATTTTTGTTATTCCCTAGACCACGAGGGGCTCCCAGACAAATTATTACGATGAGGGGGACGTGAAGAAGTCAACTATATGGCCGATTGTATATCTAGAAAAGTTACAAAATTATACTATCATTTGATGTTAAGGATATAACTCTCTGTTGTTAAAGAATGATTCTAGTTATACGTTAATCAATCTTACAGTCACTAATATTAAAACGATATGATTCTGAAGTGCTCAAAAAATAATAGAGCAAAGTGATCACATATCTTTACTGTATTGGTCGTATGTTGTACTCCTTCAGTTCATAATGCATGTCTGAGAACTGAAATATTTTTGTGTAAACTAACACTTTGAAGCACGCTGACTTTAACTTCAAATCCGAAGAGTTCCCGCTCTCTAGACCCTCAGTTTTTTCACAAACTCCTGTTTTAGGCAACTAATTTCACGAGATGTTTACCGATAAACGAAGAAACACGATTTGCCACTGAAAAGAAACAACTTCCATTAACCAGTCCTCCATTTAACAAAAGACCGTTTTGTTCGAGTTATTCTGAGTTATGTAACCTTATGCGTGTTGGACGTAAACAACATATTTAGTCTACAACTTTGTCTTGAGATGGTACCGATACCGCTTTCTAAATCTTCAGTTCTGGAAATATCTGCATAAAATCACAAGGACTTTAATTCTACCCGTAGTCGTTTGACTATGTCATTGGCCTGAAAATAGTTATTTTGACGCGATCATTATTCAAGACAAATGTAACGCGAAGCCGACGTAACTGCAAAGGCAGCAGTAGAATGAAATATTGTCGATGGGTTGCTGGTGGAAACTTACGACAGGGTAAATGTTCACATCAAAGACAGAAATCAGTACTAAATATAAAATCTTCTCTGTGAATTCACAAAGAAATGCAGAAATACGTGCATGAGCTGTTTACTTAGTGATTTAGGCATATAAAAGCCCGGCATACTGCATAACCCGGACTCGTGAAAAAATTCGTTACAAAAAGAATTTGTAGTTGCAGAGAAATATTTTTTAAGAATTACTATGGTTTACAAACACAGTTTTCCAGCCAATTTGCAACCAATTTGTAAAAATCTACATGGCTTATATGTTCCTGATTATTTTAAACTCAACATTAAGCTTGGGTATGTCAGTCCTATTTCAATGCAAATCTACCTTCGTTGAAAAAGTATCTTGTGTACCTTGCGAACGACAATGGGGAAACATACAGGTATATGTTTTTACAGTATGCTTTTACTGAGGGAGAAACAGCAGTACACATTCAACCTCATGGAAACAGCAAGCGAAGTTCCAGTCATAAGGAGTATAAGCGGACGATGCCTAGTACTATGGAAGCAATTCGAGAAAAAAAGGGGAAACCACGTGAAATAATGCGCGCAATTATCGACGACAGAGGTAGTATTGACAATGTCAGAAGCTCTGGAGAGTACCCAAGGGACCGGGGTCAAATATACCACGCACGCAGCAAATCTAACAACAGAAGTGATAACAGCTACCCGTCTACCGATCCTCTGGTTGAGCTTTCGCAGATATCAAAATCCCAACAACGTGGAAACAAAGAGCACTGGTTTGTCCGAGATGTTAACCTTCCCAACGAAAAGACGGTGTTTCTAGCGAATGACCAACAGCTGCTTGATGTACAACGGTTTTGCACGAATCCAGAACTGTTCTCAGTTTTTTCGGTGGATGCAACATTCAATGTCGCCAATCATTAATCCCCTTTGATACATACCGTAACTTGATGCTAGACTGAACACAGCAAGGAATAAATCCCGTCTGTGTAGGACCTGGAGTTCTGCACAAAAGAAAGCTGGAGGAATCCTATTACACCCTACCCTTATTGATGGTGAAGTACCAACCGGAAACGCGAGGCGTTCTTGTTGTTGGCACAGACGGCGAAGAGAACATCTGGAAGGCATTGAATAATGTATTTTCAGATGCTGTTCACCTGAGATGCGACATCCACCTTAAAGACAACGTGAAGCAAAAGTTGTCAGAGCTTTCCATTGACTCAAAAGCTGCGAGAGAAATAACAAATGATATATTTGGCTGCAGCCTCGACGGTGTCCGCGAAGGTGGTCTCGTGGATTGCAAATCGGAAGAGGAGTTTCATAGTGCATTAAATGAGGTAAACAAACGTTGGCCAACTCTACATCACAATGCGAAACATTTCCTCTCCTACTTTGTGAAAGGACCTGCTGATGTCATCAAAGATAGCATGAGGGCAGACATTAGGTCGATGTGTGGTCTTGGTTTTCCACCAATGACCTACTCACAGAACGCTAGTTAATGCCTAAATAGGTACGTTAAAGAGAACGCCAGAGGTTCTGAAAATGTAAGTAGTTCACTGGTCGAAGTTGTTAAAAACATTTCTTCCGTTGTGAAACGTCAGTTCGACGAGCAGTTTTTAGCTATGATAGGAAAAGGAACATATAGGCTAAAAGAACGATTCCAATATCTACGTGAAAATGAAAACGCATATTATAGAATGTCTCAAGCTCAGAAAGACAGAGTAAGAAAGCGCTTTTTTACAGCTTCAGTTTCCGACGCCCACAAGCCAAGAACGGAAACTACAACGAATGCATCCAGAAATTCATCTTTTTCCATTGAAGCAAGGGAAACAGGTATAAACTGTGATCTACGGGTTGCGAGAAGTTTGCACTTTTATTTCATTTTATTATTCTACATGCCTATTTATTTTGGGTTTCAATTCAAACGTCTTACTTTGTATTTTCAAGGGGTTTTTTCTAAAAATAATTTCTCTTTCTATTTCAAACATTATGTTCAAAGAATTGCATTAACTGTGCAGTGATTGCCAAAATAAAGGGACGTAATAATTGTGATTTTGATCAGTTAAAAAATATTTTTCTAACCAAACCGCAACTAGTTCAAGAACAATTAATGACTGCTAAACAGTCATTCTTATTAATCTAAATTGGATAAAAATACACGAAGCTTGATCTTTTTTTCCACTTCAGGTATCATCAGTGTACCATTTCAAATTCTGTCAACGTTTTCCAAGGCAAAGACCCTAACAGAAAAACTTTGGAAAGTTGATGGCGCTGAAGGTTTATGGATGGTGGCGAGCAAATCCAACCCCAGAACACCCCACACAGTAACGGTTTTTACGAATGGTCGAGTGGAGTGCGATAAAGGATGTCCAAACTATCAAGCATACAGCATTTGTGCTCATTCTATTGTTGTCGCTGAGCAAAACGGAACGCTTAATAACTTTGTAAAGTGGCATGGCAAGGGAAAACGTGGGACAAACCTAAAAGATACATACCATTTTGTTTTGTTTCTTGTTTGCTTGCTTGTTTGTTTATCTACCTCTTAATTTGAATATCTGTAGGACTGTCCAACGTTGGTTTGCCTTCGACAAGTGGAAAGAAAGCTAAATCAACAGAAATCAGAAAAGGAAAGGCAAACAAAGCCTCCAAAGCAGTACCATGCAAGAGAGTCATTTTGCAAATAGCAGTCCTCCAAAACAGCCCTCTGACAACAGCCCTCCAAAGCCAGACAGGCCCTTGCCAGCATTCGGTACATTTTTGATTGGAAATCTGCGGTTTTTGGACCCAAAGATATCAACCTGTTACGGCTGTAGACAACCGCTGAAACCAAACCAATCCATACCATGCGAACCCGAAGATTTGGTAATTGTCAGCAGAGCTAGCAAGGAGAGAATATTGGAAAAACGGAGAAAAAGTCATCTCGAGCGAGCTGTCTAACGTATATTTTCATGTCAATCCGAACTGCGTTGCTGTTAAAAATGCATTTTTCGTGCCCGGATTGGAACAAATTCCTTCTGATTTAAAACCTTTTTTTAAAAGAATCGCACAAGAGGGAACTGAAGAGGAAATTTAACCTTAACTTTTCGTAGTTCATATATTGTAAATAATACTTTCTTTGCACAGGCACATTCGTTTATCCTGATAAACATTTTGTTAATTTTTAATGGAAGATCTTGTATGAAAGGCTTTAATATTTACATGCTATATAGTCAGATCCAAGCTTAATTTAATGTTGAGCCTAAGACAATCAGGAACATATAAGCCTCATAGACTTTTACAAATTGGTTGCAAATTGGCTGGAGGACTGTGTTTGTAACACCATAGTAATTCTTAAAAAATATTTCCCTGCAACTACAAATTCTTTTTGTAACGAATTTTTCACGAGTCCGGGTCTGAGTCCGAGTCCGGGTTATGCAGTATGCCATAAAAGCCCCCCTCTAATAATTTTTGCTTATCGTACGGAACAACACCAATAGATATATGATAGTGAAATAAAGACCTCTTGATCATGAAGTACGTCTCAAAGACTGTGTTGGAAATTTCAATGCTGACCCATAATATAAGTTTTACATCGTTGCACAGTACCGTTTGATTGCGCGTAAGAAACTATTTCTGAGACTACAGATATAGCCCAAAGACTTGACATTAACGTTCTTGTGATTTTATAGAGATAGAGCCAGAACTAATAATTTTATAGAAAGCAATATCGGAACCTCAGTGCAAAACTTACAAACAAGATACGTTGTTTACGCCCAACCATAACCGGCCCAAAAATGTCTGGTAATTTCGTGGACCGCAAACGCGAGCGGAAGCGTATTGTATACATATATAAGACACATAAGGTTGGCAACTAAATTTAACCTAACAAACACATGGCTTTTGTTAAACACAAAATACATCGCTCGTGGAATTAAAAATAAGTAAAAAATTATGACACATTAATCTCCGATAATTTTACTACACATTCTCAATGAAACTTGTCTTCAATATTTCCGAATGGCTGCAAAATTTGAACATTTTTTCATGTTCAAAATGACACAAAATTTCTTGCCTCGATGCGGGACGCCAGAGGTTATCGTTGCTTGTTTTGACAAAAACTTGTGTGTCTTTTGTATGCATAGACCTACGTTTCGCTACCCTGTACATTTTGGGCTGAGACGTTGGAAAGGCGAAACGTGGGTTTATATTCAGACTAAGGAAAGCTCTCTTCTTTCAAAAATGAGTCAATCTAGTGCAGAGAGATGGTTCGGGGCACGTGTGGTGTTGAGTGACAAGGTGGTCCGACAACCTCCGAATGGTCTCCGAACTAGTGTTCCTCTTACTGTATTTTAGCATTGAACAATTGAGTCACAGTTTACGAGACTGACGTCATTTTTAGTGAGAATGGTGCCTCACGAGCGTAGAACAAATCACATTTCACGGCACCAAAATCAAGCTTTCCACACGAACTAATGTTATACTGATCACAGCTAACAAAAATCCGAACGATGCATCTACAATATACTCAGACCAACTTTACAAGCTTCAATATGGTTTTCAGAAGGACAGGTCCTCGACTTCACACCTGTTAAATGTCTTGCATAATATACACAAGTTTCTGGAGAATCAATGCCAAGTTGACACAATCAATCTTGATTTCGAAAACGCTTTTGATAAAGTAAGTCATGAACACTTACTTGTGAAACTTCGGTATTGGAGTGATTCTTCTTCGTTGGTTTGGGGATTATCTTTCTGGGCGAGACCAAAGAGTCAGTGTGCTGGGGGTTACATCTGAACCACTTCCTGTGCTATCCGTTGTCCTTACAAAATCAATCCTTGCACCTCTTCTCTTTCTTGGCTATGTAAACGACTTACCACCGTCTACGTCTAACGACATCATTGTGAAATGTTCGCTGACGACACCAAATGTCACCGTGCTCTTCAAAATCCTGACGGCAACAAGATTTTACAATCTGATCTTGACAAAATTACGGACTGGTGCCATGATTGGAGGATGAGTTTAAACCAAAGCAAGTGTGGAGTCCTGCATTTTTCGAGAAGTTAAAATCCAACAACTTTACGGTATACGCTTCTTGGTAAGCCTGTCAAACCAGCATGCAGTCAAAATATCTTGGCGCAACTAGCGACCTCAAATGGAATAAGCATATACAGGAAATATCGTCCAAAGCCAAAAGGAAGTTAGTTTGTGTCAACTGTCAAGCGAACAGCATTAACTATCCATGAAATAACCGTTTGTAAAATTCTTTATATCACAATGGTTCGAAGTCAACTAGCTTATTGTTGTCACGTTTGGGCACCACAATCTGTAAGCAACATCTCAACAATTGAACGAGTCCAGTAACGTGCACTACTAAATCCATCTTGTGTTATTGGCGCGAATATTTGGACATGGTGTATTTATTCAAACGCATCACTACCAACTCGAATAGCAACACTAAAATCAAGAAGCGTGTAAGAGAAACGCGGATCTCAACGAAGGGAGTCTTACTGGATGTACCAAAGTGCAAAACAGCTGTATTCCAAAACAGCTGCTATATCAGAGCTGCCAGTGTCTGAAACACACTTTCTTGTGGTATCAGAGACACCAACAAAACTCGTATATCGTATATATAATTTTTTTTTGTAAATTTTTGTGTCGGCAAATCTGTAAATTAAATTATATTTATACCCTATACCACCCACTCTATCCAGTGAAACATTAAATCGAGAGGTCAGTTGCAGGCGGAAATCACGTGAACGAATTTTTCAAAATAGTGATTTTCAACAATAAATTCTCCCCAAAAGTACTGCGTTATTTTAAAAACCTATTTACAAGCTGCTACTCACTGAGGCAACTGTTAGGCCTGCTGGCCTGTACGCACCAGTCATTTCACACGGAACCGTTTTTAGGGTATAAATCTGGAACAATGCTAAATCCCCCGACTATGTTACTTGACATCCTGTGTTTGGGGGGGGGGGGGGGGGGCGAGGGGTGCAAATGGAGTTTGCCATGAATTTGCCCCTGCATTCGTCTACATTCCCCAGGTTGGTGTGGGCGGGATTTACATCAACTAGTGCATTGTATAGCTAGGGCCAAGTGGATGGGGGCAGACTGCTTTCTGAGGCCTTCCCACCCGACAAAAGTGGCGAGAAACTGCCTTGCCACAGCTGATAAAACATTGCAAAGTGCATTCAGTAACCTTTTTCACTAGACATTTCTTTCCACGAGCAGTTTGACACAATTACGAAGTCTGACAGTCCATAAAAATGGTATTCCAGAACCATCTTCACTATTCTTCAGAGATATGAAAAACTAGATTCATATTGATCTGACACTTCAGAGAACCCAACGAAACATTCGTTGTCTGCAGCGGGATTCGAACTCGCATCTTTCGGTTCATGTTGACCTGACACTGCAGAGTTACGTCACCTGAAAATGCGAGTTAAGATCCCGCTCGAAAGATCTCGCTTCTATCGCTATAATGACAATATTTGCATAACATGGCATGCGAACAGAATGATATAGGTCAGGCCAGTTATTAAGCAGCATGAAGGCAAACTAGCACAGTAACTGAAGTTAACTAATAACGTACTAATTACAGACGTCGTAAATTTCGGGGTGGGGGCAACTTCGTTTTAAAATATGCCTGTATATTGTATCCTGTTGTTTGTTAATTGTTGGTGTATTTGTTGGTATTACTATAGCAGGATTTTTATTCTCGTCAGATATTCGCTCTTGAAATGCATAGGTACACGCATGAGTGACACGTGATGCTGTATGTTACGGCACGGCCGGATATTAGCACTCCAAAACGACGAGGCGTGGAAAAATAACACTTGAAAACGAGACAGAAAGGTTGAGACAAAACAAATCAGATCAAGATCGAACAAGGCGCTTTCTAAGCGTTCACTCGACCTAAAGCGCTCAGCCGCGCTCTACCTGCGATGCGGCATGCTTACAAATATTTTCATACATGTGATGTAAGCATGTAAATGTAGTCGAAACGTCGATTCATTAAAACAATCAAAATGTTGTTCGGAGTTACTATTCTTTTGTATTTTATTAAAATACTGGGTGGCTCTCGTAACTATTGATTCTATTTGTGTTCATATTACGTGAGAGTTAAATACCGAGAAGGAGGGCTGTATGTCATATACAGCCCGCGAGGACGCGCAGCGTCCGAGGGCTGTATATGACATACAGTCCGACTTTCGAGGTATTTAACTAACTTATTTTATTTTTGAAGAGGTTTTCTAATAGAATCTTTCGACTTTAAACAATTTAAGTCGAAATTCGTCGAGATTTTTCCACAAGTTTGATCTAATTATTTATTCAAGGTATCTGAGATACAGCCCGCGGTACATCAAAGAAAACCGACTCAAATATAAAATAATCATTGTTACTAGCGTCATAACCCGTCATTCCTGGTGGCGACTGTATATTAGTCGAAAAATAGTGAATAAAAATTGGAGTGTGCTATTGTTATCCATTTATTCCGAATACACTAAATCGATGTAATATTTCACAGGTATGGGTCCACATTCACGCCCCGTCCGCACGTATGCGGATATTTTAGAAAACGGAGATGCTTTTCTCCGTTTTGCCCTTGCGTCAAGTATATGGCAGTGGTCTGTAGCATAGGCGGCGGAACCGGGGGGGGGGGGGGCTAGGAGGGCTGAAGTCCTCCCGAAATTCAAAAACGAGTGAAATGTGGGGCTAAGCCCCCCCCTGTGATCCTGTCCATCCTCGAATGAATTAATTGTTAAATATATTTAAAACAAACTTTAATGTCATAATTGTGAACCTTCTGTGAGCATTACGGAGCACTACTCAGTCATTACTCGCTCATTACCTCGTAGTTCTCGTCATTTTACCCATTTGTTTCTAATTATTGATTAACTTAGCAGGGGCTGGGTGGAAGACGAGTACCAACACCATCACCATTCGTCACACCATTCTTGTTCCCAGGAAACGATGATGTGCTATATCATGGGCATTCATGGCGCGTATGTAGATTTTGTCAAACAAATCGTGATAACTGGGTAGGGCAAAAAGCGTGGGAAAACCGAAATCATAAAAGTTAAAACGACCCTGAAAATGCCATTTCCAGCGATCTAAGGCTTCATATTCCGAAAATTTTCTCGCTCAGAACTATGGTGGGGCCTCGAGAGGCAAAGTACCTTACGTTATTCACGAAGAAATTTAGGTCACGCAGCTTGAAATCTTGATCTCCCATCGTCGGTTAAACATAACTTACAACCCCTCAAGCTTATACCTAAGGGCCTGTTTACATGAAGGTAGGGTGACCCTAGTAGAAGGGTTACCCTAGCAAACGGGTCAGAAAAAAGCGAGCGTTTACATGAGATAGGGTAACCCTACTGCTAGGGCTATGTTGCCCGATAGGGTCACCCTATGTTAACGTGGTCGCTCAGCCATTCATTTAAAAAATGATATTAACGTGCGAAGTTCTTGTGGTATGTTGTGTGATACTATGTCTGGCTAATTTTGTTGTTTCATTTCAGTGTTGTGACCATCTTTGTTTGTTTGACATTTACTGAAAGCGAATTACTCGACCCGCTTGATAGGGTAACCCTACCTGACGCGTTTACATGGCTTATGTAAACAAAAAGATAGCCCTACTGCTAGGGTAACCCTATCTATTTGATAGGGTAACCCTACCGCTAGGGTAACCCTAGCGCACATGTAAACGCTTCCTAAGTCAAGCCACTCCAATCATGCACATCTTGACTTCCGCCACCTATGGTCTATAGCGACGCGGGTTTTGTCTATGTTTTCAACATGATGGATCAATTGAGTCTATCGCACCCCTTCCCCCCTACGCATGGGGTCGCGTATAATAAAATGGTAATTTAAATATACGCCCCATTTTACTGAGTGAGATAAAAAGATAAAACAACAACAGAAATATGGAAAATTCGTTTAAATATCTTTTATATAATTGTTGGTTCCTATAGAAAGCGGTTTTTCAATCTTTTCTTGTTTACTTTACGCTACAGGATATCCTACGGCAATTGTATTTAAATTGCGTTAAATTTGTCTGGACTCTGGGCCGGCTCGCTCTTGCTACATGCGCACATTACTGGCTATGCATGTTACAGACCCAAGTCTCTTTGTAAAAAATCACTCATTAATTTGAATTTGTTTGGGAAACGGGATTGTAAAAGTTACTATATTTAATCCATCAAGACAATACACAAGAAGTCATTTGAATGCCTTTCACACTTGAAACGTGTGAAGCGTGTTAATTGGTTTTTGTATAACGTGCGAATCATGTTGAAATTTTTACCCTATATATCAAGCATATATAACACAATATCATCAATTCAAACATCATCAAATACAAGCACATGTAATTCAAAAAAATAGGAGAGAAAATACAGTAAGTACGACTAGAAGTGTGTGTGGCTATTTTACTTGGGCTGATTTCAAGTCGAATAGCATGCATTCAACTACATGTGGCTACATGTTAAACGTAGACGGAGAATATCTGAGAAAGCCAATAAATATTATGAAGATGCTTTCCGTCTCAACGTCGCAAAAAATCGTTTTAAAACGTTTGAAGAGAAAGCCAGTTAATCCACGGGGATTCTGGGTAATGCCAGGACGGACAAGTGCTTAGTGGGACAACTGCCAGCCAGACTGTGGTACCAGAAGAATGGGGGAACTTTTTACATAGGATGATTCCAGAATCGCTGAACACGTTGGCTAAAGAATTGCATGCGGCCACGCATTGATCTCATATTACTATCCAATGCGCATGCTCTAAGCTGGGTGCTATCATATTTCCTCCGTTTTTGCGTTTACGAGTGGACGGACCAAAACGTTTCGAATACGCTACATGTTCACGGGAATTTTTTTTAAAAAAGGAGGAAAACCCTCCATTTTAAAAAATATCCGCATACGTGTAGACAGAACCTTATAGAAAGCGGAGATACCTGTATATATGTTATGTAGCAGTAGATTTATGTATTAATATTTTTCATTGCCCCAGGACAGGCGTCGGTTTCATGATGGAATGAGGAACAGTCCTTTTCATATGTCTTGCCAGTGCTTTAGCCAGCCTGAGGATTTTGTCATGCCATGCAAATCTTAAATAACTGTCTTTCTTTGGAAATTAATCATTTCCATGGATATAGTGACGTCAGACTGGCTTCGTGGCTGCGTTTTGCAGGAATAGTATGATAAAGCGTGGGCAGTTATTACTATAATCTCTAGCATGCGCCATGCAGGAAAACTAGCAGAGTAACTGATAACTTACTAATTACCAATCCCTTACTAATTACCAATGCCGTTTTCGAGTCGTGGGATGCATGTATATTCTATCCTATCGTTTGTTAATTGTCGGTATATGTGTTGTCGGGATGTTTATCCTCGTCAGATATTCGCTCTTGAATGCATAGGTGCACGCATGAGTGACACGTGATGTTGTATGTTGCCGCACGCCTGGATATTAAGGACCTTAAGATGCAAGAACCGCAACGCGACGACGCCGGGAAGCATATACAATGAGCTTAAAATTATTCAACCAAAGATATCAATAATGAAAGTCCCAGGGGAGATAAAGATGTAGTATTTGCTCAAGCTACAACGCTAGAAAACGCAGTTTTAAGCCGTGTTTACAACGTCGGCATTCCAAACCGCAAGAATGCTAGAGTGTGAGCAAAACTACACTGGAACTTTTCTTAATTAACAGTAAAACATCAATTTTATTATCTCAAACGCTATTCTGTAAAATCGATGACAAACGATATGCTTTTAAAATTGTACAACAATTTATTTGAGTCAGTTTGCATTTGCCGCCGTCGTCGTGTTCCCGTCCTACATCTTAAGGTCTCAATTAGCACTCGGAAACGAAGACGCGCGGAAAAATAACACTTGAAAAATTACACTTGATTATTACTATAATCACGAGCATGCGCCATGCAGGCAAACTAGCAGAGTAACTGATAACTTACTAATTACAGATGCCGTAAATTTCGAGTCGTGGGATGCATGTATATTCTATCCTATCGTTTGTTAATTGTCGGTATATGTGTTGTCAGGATGTTTATCCTCGCCAGATATTTGCTCTTGAAATGCTTAGGTATACGCATGAGTGACACGTGACGTTGTATGGTGCATTGGGGCGTATAGCGCGACCGCAAACGCACTGCCGGATATAAGCACTCAAAAACGACGACGCGGGAAAAATAACACTTGAAAACGAGACCGAAACCTTGACACAAAACACAAACATTGCTTGATCGTTACTGCCAACGATACAACATGCTCTTCTCCTGTGTAAACCTACATTTAACAATTAGATGAGCTCGAGATTTCTATGCGGTGATAGTTGATTAGGGCGAAGCCCGAATCAACTATCACCGCATAGAAATCGAGAGCGAGTAATCTAATTGTTTTAGTAGAATCAGAGGTCAAACATGGAATATTCAATGAAAAATTTGATTTTTAAGCAATTTTCTTAAAAGAAATCTCTATAGGAAGATGATTGTTTCGCTACTCGCTATCTATCGAGGAATAGATAGCGAGTAGAGTAACCAATCAAATTACAGCATTTGCAATAGTGTACTAGTATGATTCTATTACTTTCATTTAGTATACACTCAGCCATGCACTATTACAAATGCAGACTTTTGATTGGCTTCTCAACCGTGGTCTATTCGTGATTGACCGTGGTTGAGAAAAACAACAAAACAAGATGGCGGAAAAAGCTTGTTTGGTGAGTGTTTCGAAGGAATTCCTCAAAAATGGGATATTCAAAGAGCCTAAAAGACTACAAAAAAGGGTCCGAAGACTTTCAAAGTTAAGAAGCAACATTTAAACAACATATTAACGATAAATCTACTTTTATTTGCGTGAAAATGTGACACGAAGCCAGGTGGAATTACTTAGGCATATATTTTACTAATTTTAGTTTATACTGCAAGCGAAATCGTTAAAACTGCAGTCATTCATAATTATTTAACCATGTTTTCCGGGTCTTCTTAGTGTTTTACGTGCTTTAAGTGTAAATTTATGCTTATAACTCTAAAATTTTACGAGTTTTTTAAACTTTTAATTTATATTTTTTGTATGTTTTGAGATTTCCCGCCAAAAATTGTTGCCTTTGTAGCTTTTGAGTTTTTCGTTTAAATTTTATGTTAAACTGTGTTTATGCATTTCAGACGAGAGCAATTTTCTCGACAGGCGTTATTTCATCGACAAGAGCGAAATTAATGTTGTTTTTTGTTAATTTAAACCCATTTTTAACGGAAAATGAAGCAGGATTTCGAGAAGCCATATAGCTGCAGTGTTTATAATTATATCAGTGTTTAAATTTTTGCTCATTTCATGGCCTCTTATGTTTTTATATCGCGCTCCAATGCCTATGAAAACTTCTTTTGTTATTTTCTTGACAAATATGTCGGTTATGAGATGTGTTTTGTGATGTTGTTTAATGCTCACGAGATGCATAGATTCTGTCGTCTCGATTAAGTTGCAAAAAGTAAACAAAACGTCCCACGCGAAGATTGCGAGATTGAAATTGTTAGAGCTTTTGATATTTGGTTATTTTTTTCCAATTTCCCGTTTACAACTTGTTGGTTAGGAGTGTATACTAAAACAATTGAACAACTCGGCCTCGTTGTCTCTGAACAGTGAACAGATAGTAAACTCGGCTGCGCCCTCGTTGACTATCAGCTCATAGACAACTCGTTCTCGTTGTCTAATTTGTTAATAGTTGACCTGCATCTAAGGACATATAGCCTCATTATTATCGAGACATAGCATAAGCAAAATCATCACTTGTTACTGCTTGCCGCGCGGCTGAATTTGGATTCTTTAGCCGTTAGGCAAAATACTTCGTTAAATACATCAAATGTAGATCAGTACATGGGTGTCTTCTGTGTATATCGTGTAAAAGCGGGTCTTTTGAAATGCCTCTAAAATTACTGCTTGATTGGTCTAATGAATGCGCAATATTTCTCCTAGGTGGCAAAATAGGAAGAGAAGACGGGCTCTCTACAGTACATAGATATAATTATTCAGTTTAAATGTATTGGATGTGCGACTGAATACCTTCGCCCGTGCTAGGTTTTTTCTTTGTATAGTCTATTAGTTCGTGTTTGCAATCTCGATTAGGATTACTATAAACAGGGCATGAGGGAATTCGCTACCACGAATTTAAAATACTCTTTATTTTTCACGAATAGTGTAAGCACAATGAAGTTGTTTCATGCATATATCATTCCAAGTAATGCTTCGCAGCATATGGCAATAAAATCCTACAGGTATGGCTACATTAAGTTGCCAAGTTAATTAAACAGACAACTTACGTCTGTTATGAAGGGCATTATTGCAAAAAGAAGAATTTTCAAACAATAGATAAACTAACGGGATAAACTGGATATGGATAAACTATACGGAACTAATGGATAAACTAAACGGAACTAAACTAAACGGAACTAAACTCTCATTACCTCATTGCTTAAATTGCACTAGTCGCGTTCAAAATCCGACGTTTTAAATAAGCCTATAACGTACAATAGAATCCATGCTTATCTATTCAAAATTCATTCCGTATACATATTTACGGCCCCTAAGACCAATAACGGTGTTCTGTTTGTAGACTGGTTGGCGATAAAGCAATTTGCCTTTGCTTAGAGTATATTGGTGAAGGTGCAGTGATTTTAGCATCTCATCGCCATAGCCCTCTGGCCATAGCCATAGGCATTAAAAACACCGTGCATTCATCGTTTGGCGAGCTTAGTACTTTCAAATCAAGTCATGCATATGCATACTGGTTCATAGGACATGGTGGCGGGTTACAACCACTTTCGATGATAAATAAAGCGGTTTTTTATGCATTTGCTGGATTGCGTATTGGCAATGTACTAGTGAAACAGGCATAACTGAAAACGCGTACCTTATGTTCTGTTATCCTGGGGAGATTATTAACGTAATCATGATACATATTTGTATATATTTGTATTACGCGAGGAAAAAGTTACCATTTTTCAGCTGAAATTGTCGCAAAAGTGGTAACTTTTTCGTCGCGTAATACAAATATATACAAATTTGCAAACTTTGCAAGGCTATATTTTCCATGTTTTACAACATTTCGCCACCAAACTTGACAATTCTTCTAATTTTTGGATGCTCTTTTTAACTGTAGTGAAAGATTTTGTTCCCCTTGCCTAGATTGAAAGTTAGTCTAACATGCAAATTGCTTATTTTTCTGTCTCCTAATTGGACAAAAGCGCATCACGTGCCGGTCCGCAAAACGTCATGCTTAATCAATTGCTATGGCGACAGGGCAACCGGTCAACATTAAAACATTTTTTGACCGGTCAACATTAAAATGAGTGAAGAGCGCATGCGCGTCAAACGTAAAGGTCCAAAATTCATTCAAAGTTTGCTTTTTTGAAATTTTAGTGTATTATTTACACTTTAACACATATACTATATCACAAAATACTTATTGACTGAGACCTCGGGAAAGCAGTATGTTTTGTGGACCCTCGACTGTCGATGTTTCATCATCGGCAGTCTCGGGTCCACAAAACATACATTACACTGTTTCCCTCGGTCTCAGTCAATAAGTGTTAAATATATTTTGCTTCAGCTTGCTAGATATTAGCCAGGCAATTCAATTTGCTGAGCAAGCACTAATTTTTGCCGATATGTAGTGGCTTTAAGTCCGGTTGGTCGAAATTAGCATATATTCACTAACAAAACCAATCAGATCTTGGTTTTTGACGAAAGACGTTGCATAAATGAATATAAGTCTGCATATGTCCTTAGCACAACTTGACGAAAACGAACGAATAGCCTCATTAGCTGAACGATAAGGTTGCTTAAACGCGTATAATCTCGCTTGCGTATTGGTCGACACGAGAAATAATGAATTTTCGTCAAGTGATTAAGGTGATATATTCATATCATGTATACTGTGAACAGTGTGCGTAAAAACATCAATCATTTCAAATTCAGATTAATCGACATAACAATAAGCACAAGGTAAAACAAAACAAAGATATCCGCCGAAGCGTGCGACATAAGCATCGACATAAGCATAAGCATAAGCATAAGACTACGAGCATAAGCTATGGCAAAACAAAAGCACATTCAAAAGAAAATTCTTTCTGCTTTGCTTTTGTAAACCTCAGAGGAAAATTTATCCTTAAAGTTTGTTATTTTGCTTATGCTTATGTCGCTAGACAGGACTAAGTTCTTTTGTTTCATACGGTTGGAACTTAACTTTCCATGCGTTTAAGAGCGTAGAATTTTATGAACCATTTGTTTAAAGCAATTATTGCTGTCAAGTTTACATATAGCTGCATGATGCCTATTATGCATGGTTATTAAATTTGAAAGGTTTACTTATTTATATATTCACTCTGCGTGTCGTTGCATCATGAAGAATTTCTTATGCTGGCTAGTTGATTACGAAGCTCATGTAAATTTTTAAACCCTTGGGAGGTTACAGACAATTTCACACGTTTAGTAAGATAACAAGTTTCTAGCAATGCCTCCACGACCAAGAGTAAAGATTGGAAACGTACAAGGAAGGTTTATGATTGCAGAGCAATATCGGCAACACGGTGCTTTGTGGGATATTATAGTCAATGTTATTAAAAGAAATCTCGAATTGAGCTGTTACCACTCACTGCTTACCAATTCTGTGCGTAGACGAGTTGGAGACTACGTTCATCCTGAAGTCAGGCAGAAATAATACCCATTCAATTTTGTGTGTATAGTGTGTAGTATATGTACGTATTTACTGTATATTTCAAGGGTCTGATGGAAAGAGTGGACGAAATGAATATGCAAATCTTGCAATTCCAGAGCAACGTCAAGAAGCATATCATGCGATAAGGATCGTATACAAATGCCATTACCCCAACAACAAGTTCCATTTCCTCGTCAACCACTACGTCAACCACACCCCATCCAACCACGTCCACCTCAGCAACGAGAAGCTCAAACAAAACCCCACCAACCACATCCAGCTCAGCAACAAGTACCTCAATCACATATAAGTCGTCAGCCATGGCTGCCTACGTGCCTGTGCGTTTGAACTAATTTCAAAAGTACTCGTATAATTTGCATAAAATATGTGACATACATTAACATAACTGAATATTCGTTCGTTTTCGTCAAGTTGTGCATGTTAACTATTTGGACGAATCAAAAGAGATTAAGAGCGGGCGATGGTTCTCAACGAACAATGCGCCCGTTCAATTGTCTGTTATTCTGCAATTGTATTTTATCCTGTTGTTTGTTAATTGTCTGTGTAGTGTTACCAGGATGCTTATTCTCGTCCATGTCTATCCATTGAGTGACACATTATGCTGTATGTCCGCGTAAGGAATATTATAGCACTCGAAAACGTCTGCCGGAAGAAGTAACACTTGAACTGAAGTAACACAAACCTGAGCCTGGGAGCCCAGTGGGAGGCGTTAGCGTATAAGAGTTGATTATAAATAGACCTCAAAACTGCACTTACTGCATATACCAAGGAAAGCGATAGAAACAGCGCTGTAGCCTGTAGATTCGAGTGAATGATTGGAAAACGTTGGTAAGTTTTGTTGATATATTAAAAAGCGCAGTCTATAGTTGACCAAACATAATGATTCACTGTGGCTCCGAATCAAGCTACTTATTTCTAATCTGGTATCAACAGCTCGACTTGCTATTCAAACTGTTTTTGCGATACCGGGTAGGGATTGTATATCATTAAGCATAATTATTCCTTTGCAAAAACGCATGCTCATTTTACCTAGAAAGCTCTCTTCAAAATTATGTACGTATAATTTTTACGTCCTCCATTCCTGCAGCTCTCTTCATTTTTCTTGCGACACATTTGTTTCCTTGATTATACACGCAGAACAAATAACTTCAATTTTTTTCAGTTGTTTCGTCATGAATAAACCCCAAGTATTTGCTTTGATCACGATCCTCTTTTTCATCGGTTTCTGCTCTGCTTTGCCCATGGAAAAATTTCAAGGTAAGCAAATTCTTACTGTAACTCGTAACTGTATTCTTGTGCTTCAACATGCTCGACACCATCCCCATGTACCCTAACGCTTCCGCACCTCTTGAACTCAACAGAAATTTAAAGAATTTTGGTTTTCAATACACAGAAAAAAATTAAGAGTTAAATTTGAGTAAAGCTAAACGTCCCGAATTATGCCCGTTGTGCTTCCTGAGCCTTATATTTAGAAAAAACAACACGCTTATTATGCTATAACAGCCATAGAAAAACTATTTTTTTGTAAATTCAAAAATTGTAACTCACATAACGACACGATCATAATCGAACAACTCCCTTAAATATGATACGTAAATGTAAAAAGAACACCACCGACAATCATTCTTGCTAAGGACTTGTCCGCTAGGGAACAGTCTTGTCGATGTGCTTCATTTTAACACGGACTGTCGAGCGTTTTCAAATCAATTTTGCTTAAGTAGTATCATCAGTCATTAGAACTCAATTGTGACCCTCATTATCCTCAAACCTTTAAAATTATATATGTTTGAAATGGAACTCACTGCAGCGCAATGCTTTGCAAATGCTGTGTTGTGTTGTAGTTAGAGAAGAATAGTACATTAATTTCTTGTAATCCGTCATAGAAAGTAACATTCGTCGGTCTGCATGCACGTTTGTTTAGTTGTTAAATTCTTAAAACTGTTAAATTGTCCTTTATCAGTTTATAGACTTTTATCATCTGGCCTACAGTAATGAGCATTTTACTGTTGTAGGATCCCTGCCCCTGTAATTTATGTTATGGCAAAGTTATATTCAATTAAATTTATATTTAGACGAATCGAAGGAGATTGTTAAGCGAGCGTATTGCTCCTGCTGGGCCAATGGTGGGCAAGGAATACTGCGTGTGGCCTGCCAAAAAGGCGAATCACGTTGCGCATTTTACATGGTGGCACATTGTTGCAAAAAATACTAGAGAAAAGCATGCAAGAAAAAAGCACAAAGTCATCATCGCACCGAACTTATTCTTAGTATGTAGTTACTTTGTTTAACGCGTCATAGTTAGGGTCAGTAGTCCAATTAGAATTTGTTATTACTGAGGGGAAGCTGATTTACAGTAAATAAAAGGAAAGCTACAATAACGATTGATTGAGTTCATTCATTTCTTCGTTATCTAATCAATTTTGGATAGGCTGTACTTGTGTGGGAACGTTTATTGTTTATTGTTGCGCGCTATTTTTATCACAGGGAAAAGTTGAGAGCGTTTTCATTCCAGGGATTCGTCCCACTATGAACGAAAATATGTACAACAGTGGAAGCTGGTTACGTGGCCGGGAAGTCCGCAAAAAACCCCTGAGATTGTATGAGTTAAAATACCTAAACAATCTTAAAACACTTATAGGGTTATTTTAAATCTCAATGGGGTTAAATTTCACCCGAAGCAGGGACAAAAATCAGCCTAACACATTTGGATTAACTCAAGGCGGATTTAATCTTGGTTAAATTAGTAGCCCAGCATGTTGCAGGTTAATTTTAAACCGGAATAACACATGGTTATTGATCTAACAACTTTTCTCATCAATGTTTTCCTCATCATGGTTATTGAGGTGCCAGGCTAAACTGAATAGGGGGAGGCAATTGGAGGATGAAGAAATTTTTTTTTGGGGGGGGGGGGGAGGGCGAGGTTGTTTTTAGGTACTAATGACAGTCAATAGATAGGCCATAATTAAACTCAAAGAAATTGCGCAACATTGTAGCGATCTAGCAGGTTTATTCACATGACAGAACAGGTATGCACATGGTTAATTTGACCCGCCAATCCTGGTTAAACTGACCCGATCATGTGAAACAGAGAATTAATCGACACCAGTTCCCGAGAGGTTTATTAGCCCACTATTAATCAATTGAAGAGAACCTTGAAGAGATAACAAAAATATTTTATTGGCCGTAGATTGACTACAACTTTCGAAAAAACGTTCAAATAATTTTGATAAACAAGAAACAACAACACGGATGCTTCCAAGTGGTAATTATAAAAACTAATAATATAAAATAATGAATACTTATATAGAATAGTATATAGATTATAGCAAATGTATAATGCACAAAACATTTCATTTTGCAGCAGTTCATTGGAAGCTGGGATTCTTACTGGTCCAAACAAAACATGCAGAGACAAGCAACTGTCTATATTTAATTTTATATTTAATAAATAAGTTCATGTGTACAGATGCTTTTCTGTATGTGGCAGCCGCACACTGGCGAAATTTCTGTAGTAAGGTCCATTGCAGATAATTTTTTTTCAAACATGTGAAGGGTCCTGAACGGTTAAAATAGGAGCTACGAATTGCCGATTTTCTGCTAGGAATAAGGAGATTGCATGTACTACTGGGGCTTTCATTCGCTTGCCAAGTAACAATAGAAAGTAGGAATGGGGTTAAGATTTGTGCAAGAGAGCCACTAGAACTTATTATAAGGAATCAGTGTGCATTTGGAGAATGGGATTAAGTCAAAATTTGAGCTAGGAAATAGAAATAGACCCTTACCTTCCGATCTAGTACGCCCTTTTGTACCAACTGAAGGTCATGAAAGATCTTTGCATCTACAATCTGCATGATTCAAGATTTTTTGCCAGGAGTACGTAGAAAGCCAGATGCCAGTATGTTACGACTCACAATATTAGCCTTAAGACTTCCTGCGTCGCGCATTCTAAACTGACAGAAGTCTTGTTAGATACAGGTCGATAGTTTTTGGCCAGAGCTTAAACATCGTGGCATTATAATTTACATTTCATCTTAGTCCCTTCCATAAAAGAGATGGGCCACGCTATTAGTTTCAGAATTCGTCGAGCAAGGCAAAAAGTTCCTTATTATAAAGCATTAGTTGAAATAATTATCATTGGTATGAGATCAATCGTTTGAAGAAGAGCGGAATGGTTGGAGTAACAAGGAAAAGATTTTTGGCCCAAGCTACAATCCTGGCTAAAAATCTTTGGAACATCGCAACATTACTATTTTATAACTCCCCCCCCCCCTTTTCTTCCCTCCCCTCCAATTGAATGCTGAAGATGGGTTCACGCATATGCATTTTTTTCAAATTTCAACATTGAACGGGGGGGGGGGGGGGACATGAGGGTTTGATGGGCATTGAGTTATAGCCTATAAATGTTCAAGTGTCTCAATGCTTTTGTCCAGGACTTGAATTGAATTGTAGACTGGATTTTTTGAAAGTTATCTAACATCCACGGCGTAAGTTTTCACTCTGCAATTTATTGGTCACATGAATTGTTGGTTGCAGGCGAAACTGCCTCACAAAAATTGGTTCGCACGATGATTAATTACTTATCAGTAATTTCCATGATCCAGAGGTGTAAATTTCCTAAACGCCAAACTTTTTTCCAAAAACAGATGGATAAAACTAAAAGTTTAATGACTTTAATTCCGCCAAAGGCTTACAAAGGCTTATGAATTACATAAGGTCTACAAGGAACCATTCATCTACGGTATTAGTAGATAGTAGATAGGCCCCAACCGAGGGTCAAACGTTTATCAGCAGCCATAATACTGTCACGTGCTACCCTCGTAAAATAAAGTCGCTAACCTAACCTATAATAGACCGATCCCGGCTATGCTTGATTGACCGGCAAAACAATGGGTAGTTTTCCCAATGGAATACAGAATGTCCGATCAACAAACTTAAATTTATAAGAAGTTCAAGCTGTTATCGAGTCTTTTGCAAATGTACTTTTAGAATGCTTGATTATAGGACCGACATTTGCAAATTTTTAACAATCGGGTTTTTTTCCACGCTGTATATCGAAAACAAATTTTAGCTTGTCCGACGTAGCAACAGTAACTAGGGAGGGAGAAAAATAGATGCGGGATCGGTCTATAAAGATCAATATAATCACAACAACCCAACAAGCGTGTCTTATATTAGAATGTTACACCTTGCAAGCTGTAGGGGTTCGGTTCGATTCCCAAGGACGTCCTTACTTTGTAATTTCGTTTCAAAGATCTTAGCAAAAATATTATATCTAGCCATTTTAACAAGTGCCGTGAAATGTGATGTGTTCTACGCCCGTGAGGTTTGATTCTCAATAAAAATGGTCCGGGAAATTACAATAATAGGTGTCAAGCTCTGTCGGAGGTTTGTCGGAGGTTTGTCGGAGGTGTATACATATTGGAGTATTAATTGGATTATTAAATTGTACTCGAAACGTCGATTCATTAAAACAATCAAAATGTTGTTCGGAGTCACTATTCTTCTGTATTTTATTAAAATGATCGGTGGCTCTCGTAACTATTGATTGTATTTGTGTTCATATTACTCATTGTTACTAGCGTCATAACCCGTCATTCCTGGTGGCGACTGTATTTAAGTCGAAAAATAGTGAATAAAAATGGAAGTGTCCAATTGTTATCCATTTTATTCCGAATACACTAAATCGATGTAATATTTCACAGGTATGGGTCCACATTTACGCCCCGTCCGCACGTATGCGGATATTTTAGAAAACGGAAATGTTTTTCTCCGTTTTGCCCTTGCGTCCATGCGTAATTAAAACGCCGTTTCGACGTGACAATTGCGTCAAGTATATGGCAGTGGTCTATAGAATAGGTAGCGGAACGGGGGGGGGGGGGGGGGGCAGAGGGGCGGAAGCTCCCCCCCCCCCCGAAATTCAAAAACGAGTGAACTCTGTGAGCATTAATGAGCACTACTCAGTCATTACTCGGTCATTACTTCTTAGTTCTCGTCATTTTACCCATTAGTTTCTAATTATTGATTAACTAATCAGGGGCTGGGTGGAAGACGAGTACCAACACCATCACCATTCGTCACACCATTCTTGTTCCCAGGAAACGATGACGAGCTGTATCATGGGCAGTCATGGCGTATGTACCCACGGGCGTATCTATAATGGTTAGGCCGTTAGGGGTTTAAAAATGGCGATTTTGTCAAACAAATCGTGATAACTGGGTAGGGCAAAAAACGTGGGAAAACCGAAATCATAAAAGTTAAAACGACCCTGAAAATGGCATTTCCGGCGATCTAAGGCTTCATATTTTCGAAAATTTTCTCGCTCAGCGCTAATCATGGTGGGGGCCTCGAGAGGCAGAGTACCTTACAATTGAAATACCAGGCGGAAAACGTAATCTGAATATGAATATTAATGCCCAGCAAGTAATTCTAAATGCATACATATCAAGCAATTCAAGTTTATATTAAATCTAATTTGCTAACGTTTCGTCGCTACATCGCAACATCATCAGAGTTATATATATAAGGAATAAACATAAGTTGTATTTATATTTTTACCGTTTGTAATATAATACTTAGTTATCATGTATATATAAATACAACTTATGTTTATTCCTTATATATATAGCTCTGATGATGTTGCGATGTAGCGACGAAACGTTAGCAAATTAGATTTAATATAAACTTGAATTATTTGATATGTATGCATTTAGAATTACTTGCTGGGCATTAATATTCATGTTCAGAGTACCTTACATTATTCACGAAGAAACCTAGGTCACGCAGCTTGAAATCTTAATCTCCCATCATCGGTTAAACATAACTTACAACCCCTCAAGCTTATACCTAAGTCAAGCCCGGATCAATTGAATCAATCGTCGCCGCCACCCCCCCCCCCTCTACGCATGGGGTGGCGTACAATAAAATGGTAATTTAAATATACGCCCCCTTTACTGAGTGAGATAAAAAGGTAAAACAACATCAGAAATATGGAAAGTTCGTTTAAACATCTTTTATATAATTGTTGGTGCCTATAGAAAGCGGTTTTTCAATCTTTTCCTTTTTACTTCTTGTTTACTTTACCCTACAGGATATCCAACGGCAATTGTATTTAAAATTGCGTTGAATTTGTCTGGACCGGCTCGCTCTTGCTACATGCGCAAATTATTGGCTATGCATGTTACAGAGCCAAGTCCCTTTGTTAAAAATCAGTCATTAATTTGAATTTGCTTGGGAAACGGATTGTAAAAGTTACCATAGTTAATCCATCAGGACAATACACAAGAAGTCATTTGAATGCCTTTCACACTCCAGCGATAGATGTGTGAAAAGAAGCGTGTTAATTGGTTTTTGTATGACGTGCGAATCATGTTGAAATTTCCACCCTATATATCACGCATATACAACACAATATCATCAATTCAAACATCATCAAATACAAGTACATGTAATTCAAAAAAATAGTAGAGAAAATACAGTTAATACGTATGATTCTTTGACATACAGTAGAGGGAGGCGTATAGTTAAATGCAAAATTTTGTTATTTTATTATACGCCACCCCATGCGTAGGGGGGGGGGGGGGGGGGCGATAGATTCATAGACCAGAAGTGTGTGGCTATTTTACTTGGGCTGATTTCAAGTCGAATAGCATGCATTCAACTACATGTGGCTACATGTTAAACGTAGACTGAGAATATCTGAGAAAGCCAATAAATATTATGAAGATGCTTTCCGTCTCAACGTCCCAAAAAATCGTTTTAAAACGTTTGAAGAAAAAGGCAGTTAATCCACGGGGATTCTGAGTAATGCCAGGACCAACAAGTGCTTGGTGGGACAACTGCCAGCCAGACTGTCGTACCAGAAGAATGGAGGAACTTTTTATATAGGATGATTCCAGAATCGCTGAACTCTTTGACTAAAGAATTGCGGCCGCACATTGATCTTATATTACTATGCAATGTGCATGCTCTAAGCCGGGTGCTATCATATTTCCTCCGTTTTTTCGTTTACGTGTGGACGGACCGAAACGATTCGAATATACGCTACATGTGATCGCGAATTTTTTTTAAAAGCGGGGGAAAACCCTCCATTTTAAAAAAACATCCGCATACGTGTGGACAGAACCTTATAGAAAGCGGAGATACCTGTATATATGTAATTATGTAGCAGTAGATTCATGTATTAATATTTTTCATTGCCCCAGGACAGGCGTCGGTTTTATGATAAAACGAGGAACAGTCCTTTTCATATGTCTTGCCAATACTTTAGACAGCCCGAGAATTTTGTCATGCTATGCAAATCTTAAATGTATCTTTCTTTGGAGATTAATCGTTTCCATGGCTATAATGACGTCAGACTGGCTTCGTGGCTGCGTTTTGCAGGAATAGTATGATATAAGTGTGGGCAGTTATTACTATAATGACGAGCATGCGGCATGCAGGCAAACTGGCAGAGTAACTGATAACTTACTAATTACAGATGCCGTAAATTTCGAGTCGTGGGATGCGCGTATATTCTATCCTATCGTTTGTTAATTGTTGGTATATGTGTTGTCGGGATGTTTATCCTCGTCAGATATTTGCTCTTGAAATGCATACGCATGAGTGACACGTGACGTTGTATGTTGTGGCGTATAGGGCATAGTACAAAACTTAGACTGGACCTTGGACTGGACCCAAAATTGGACTCAAAATTGGACCCAAAATTGGACTCAAAATTGGACTAAAAAAATATACATATATAAATATAGTTGCGTCGTTAATGGTTATTTCAAATAACCAAAGTAACGAAGTTGGTTATTTCAAATAATGAAATAAATAATTATAAAAAGAAAGGAAAATTAGCTAAATAATAAAAAGACATTTGGCGCCCCATAGGCGTATAGACGCGACGGCAGACGCACTGCCGGATATAAGCACTCGAAAACGACGACGCGGAAAAAATAACACTTGAAAACGAGACAGTAAACTTGACGCAAAACACAGACATTGCTCGATCGTTAGTTTGTTACTGCCAACGATACAACATGCTCTTCCATGGCCGTAGGAACCACGGGGACAGAGGGGGGGGGGGAGGGCTTGAGCCTCCCTAACTTCTGAGGAACGAGCCCCCTAAAAATTATCTTTGAGTCTCGAAGTGAATACACGTGTTAACGGTTTACAGTCTTACACATGTCTTAATTCAACGATTATGGTAAAACTAACCTCAAAAGTGCAGAAAGACATGTTTGAGCGTGCTAAAATTAGGAAAAGAATTTCTGGGGGGCGTGTCCCCGGACCCCCTAGCGGCACTGGCGCCTTCAGCGCTCGAAGAGCCCTCTAACTTTTTGCATCTTCCTACGGCCTTGTGCTCTTGTCCTGTGTAAACCTACATTTTCATTTGGACGAATCAAAAGAGATTCTTAAGCGGGCGATGGTTCTCAACGAACAATGCGCCCGTTTATCTGTTATCCTGCATGTGTATTTTATCTTGTCGTTTGTTAATGGTCTGTGCATTTGTTACCAGGATGCTTATTGTTGTCCATGTCTATCCATGGGTGACGCATTATGTTGTATGTCCGGCGTATGGAATATTAGCACTCGAAAACATCTCATGCGGCAAGACAGTACATAACTGGGAGGCGTTAGCGTATAAGAGTTGATTATAAATAGACCTCAAAACTGCACTTGCTGCATATACCAAGGAAAGCGATAGAAACAGCGCTGTAGCCTGTAGATTCGAGTGAATGATTGGAAAACGTTGGTAAGTTTTGTTGATGTATTAATATTGGAAAAGCGCAGTCTATAGTTGACCAAACATAATGATTCACTGTGGCTCCGAATCAAGCTACTTATTTCTAATCTGGTATCAACAGCTCGACTTGCTATTCAAACTGTTTTTGCGATACCGGGCAGGGATTGTATATCATTAAGCATAATTGTTCCTTTACAAAAACGCATGTTCATTTTACCTAGGAAGCTATCTCCAGAATTATGTACGTATAATTTTGACGTCCTCCATTCATGCAGCTCTCGGCTTCATTTTTCTTGCGTCACGTTTGTTTCCTTGATTATACACGCCGAACAATTTATATCAATTTTTTTCAGTTGTTTCGTCATGAATAAACCACAAGTATTTGCTTTGATCATGATCCTCTTTTTCATCGGTTTCTGCTCTGCTTTGCCCATGGAAAAATTTCTCTACGGTAAGCAAATTTTAGTTGCATGCTGTACGTCTGCTTGCATTAATTCTTACTGTTGAACTCGTAACTGTATTCTTGTGCTTCAACATGCTCGACACCATCCCCATGTACCCTAACCCTTCCGCACCTCTTGAACTCGACAGAAATTTAAAGAATTTTGGTTTTCAATACACAGAAAAAAATTAAAAGTCAAATTTGAGTAAAGCTAAACATCCCGGATTCATGCCCGTTGTGCTTCCTGAGCCATATATTTAGAAAAAAACAATACGCTTATTATGCTATAACAGCTATAGAAAACTATCTTTTTGAAATTCAAAAATTGTAACTCACATAACGACACGATCGTAATCGAACAACTCCCTTAAATATGATATAGGTAAATGTAAAAAGAAAACCTACCGACAATCATTCTTGCTGAGGACTTGTCCGCTAGGGAACAGTCTTGTCGATGTGCTCCATTTTAACACGGACAGTCGAGCGTTTTCAAATCAGTTTTGCTTAAATAGTATCATCAGTCATTAGAACTCAATTGTGACCCTCATTATCCTCAAACTTTTAGAATTATATATGTTAGAAATGGAACTCATTGCAGCGCACAGCTTTGCAAATCCTGTGTTGTGCTGTAGTTAGAGAATAATAGTACATTAATTTCTTGTAATCCGTCATAGAAAGTAACATTCGTCGGCCTGCATGCACGTTTGTTTAGTTGTTAAATTCTTACAACTGTTAAATTGTCCTTTACAGTTTATAGACTTTTATCATCTGGCCTACAGTAATGAGCATTTTGCTGTTGTAGGGTCCCTGCCCCTGTAATTTATGTTATGGCAAAGTTATATTCAATTAAATTTACATTTAGACGAATCGAAGGAGATGATTGTTAAGCGAGCGTATTGCTCCTGCTGGGCCAATGGTGGGCAAGGAATACTGCGTGTGGCCTGCGAGAGCGGCGAATCACGTTGCGCCTTTTACTTGTTGGCACATTGTTGCAAATCAAAGTAGAGAAAAGAATGCAAGAAAAAAGTACAAAGTCATCATCGCACCGGACTTATTCTTAGTACATAGTTACTTTGTTTAACGCGTCATAGTTAGGGTCAGTAGTCCAACTAGAATTTGTTATTATTGAGGGGAAACTGCTTTACAGTAAATACAAGGAAAGCTACAATAACGATTGATTGAGTTGATTCATTTCTTCGTTATCTAATCAATTTTGGAATGGCTGTATTTCTGTGGGAACGTTTATTGCTTATTGTTGCGCGCTATTTTTATCACAGGGAAAAGTTGAGAGCGTTTTCATTGCAGGGATTCGTCCCACTATGAACGAAAATTTGTACAACAGTGGAAACTGGTTACGTGGCCGGGAAATCCGCAAAAAACCCGCTGAGATTTTATGAGTTACAAGACGCCTACTCGGGCGTTCACACTTCCCTCAGAAATTACGGAACTTAGGGTCCTTTTCAGACTTTTCTCACACACGGGGGCTGGTTGGGTTGAATTTTCAGGAGCCTTGTAGTCCTGTGGAGAGATAGCAGGCATCTGAGGAGGGGAACACCTTTCTACAAAATATAAACTGCTGATTTTAATAAATACATAAACGAGCACAGCTCAGTTATTATTACCTCAAATTTAATAAACTTTTGTACACAGATGTACTACATTGCAAGATACATTCAAAAACATTTTTAACGCCGTTGCTATGATAGCACTGTCGTCCCCAGGCCCCGCACAGAATTTTTATAAAATAGCTGTATACTTGAACTGGTTATAACAACATGTTACCAGAGGTCTGTCTGCTATACATATGCATGCCTAAAGTTTAATGTGAAGATCATTGTTCGAAAAAAAATGTCCAGGTGGATAAATATAACAAGTTGTACAAATTTCGTATCAAGGGCCTAGGGACAGCAGTGTTACCTTGGCAACAAAACTAGAAATGTTTTTTGATGCGTCTTGTTATGTAGTATCCATGTGCAAAATATTATTGAATTTGACTGAATAATAACTGAGCTATGCTCGTTTATGTATTTAGTAAACAGTCACTCGGCCTACTTTTTCATGCTCTTTCACATGAAACAATAAAATTTTCCATTGCCAATGCCTGTTAACATAAATCTGGATAATGCTCATAACAGAAAAACACAGAAGTAAGATTTGCCAAATATACAGTATTGTTTATGAATTATGCAGTTCATTATGCAAGTATTATTGAGATTGGTGAAGGTGTCAAGATGTTAATATTGTTTAAGTGAAACAGGTTTTCAATACAAGACTGGCAGTTATTTTATTCACACACTTTGTATATTGGTCAAGGGATGTGATCACGGTGTACATGACATCTTTGACAAATTACTGGAACCAATAGCGTGCTATGTATATGTGGCTATGTTATGCTTTATTTTACCACGGTGTTGGGAACCACTTACGAAAAAGAATTACTGTAGGCACTAGAGAAGACAAAACACAAACAAGGCAAAGTGATTGTTCTTGTATATATATGATCTTTAGTGCTTTCATTATTAGAATACATTTAGTTTTCACCAATATGCTGTGGAGCATTACAAACATGCAGTAGTAAACATCTTGTTCTTATGAACATTGAACACAGTGTCCTTGCATTTCAGCTGAATGACCTTTTTTGAAGAATAGGTATTGTTGCATAATCGATAACTGAACATTGCCATAACAACTAGTCAATAAAATAATGCCATATGAGAACCATGTTTTGACAGTCTCAACAAAGAATATCATAGTACATTGTTAATTATTGACAGTTGCACAAATGAAAATTCATACAATGGCACTTTTCTTCTGTGGTGCTTTTATCATAACAGTACACAATGGCCTTAAATTTCATGTTATAATTCTGGTGGAAAAATAAGGTGTTCAGAGCTTTCGTTGGTCACGGTTGACTGATTTGCCAGAAGTACAAAGTTGAAACCAGGCGAATTGTGAAATTCCATAAATTAGTTGTAGCATCGTCTAATCAAGAAATGACTTTAAAAAACAAACACTGTGTCAAGCAAGGCACAACTTTAAGGCAGAACATTTGAGAGAATGTAGTAGTGTGTTAAACCTAACAGTTAAAGGTAGGTTACAGTCCCTTCTGCATATTGGTTCTGCTCATAACAAAGGGGGACCGACTGAAATTTTTTTGAATCTAAACACTGGTTTACATTCATTTATGAGCAAAGCAAACCAGAACAGTGCCAGGCATTCAGTTAGTAAATCATATTTTACAAATATAGTAGTTCAACATATAAACCAAGCATTTGTTCACATTATGGACTGCAACCTACCTTTAAATACTGTATATATTAATTGAGTTTCTGGAAAATGAAATACAGAACTATGTAATGAAATATCCATAATACCATACAAAATTAAAGGAAAATTCCATAGTTCCCTGTTTATTCAGATTTACCGCAAACAACAGTAATTTGCCCGAAATAGAGCATTAGAAAGAAGTGAAACAAGAAAATTGCAGCTAACTCCTTGACGTCCGCCATATTGAAAATGAGCCCGCTGTCCAAAATGGAGAGTCATGCTTGTGACCACGAAAAAAGAACGAAGAGAGAAAAAGGCCATTTTAAGACACTGGCTCTTTCAGTCCAGGGTGAAAAGTAACCAGAAAATACCAAAAAGATCTATATATGTACATAATGACCACGTATCCCAAAGTAAACGCAAGTAACTAGAAAATTCATTGAGGTTCAGACGTACAGGCTTTTATACATTGTTGACATGAAGTATCAGATACTTTGAGCCCGCGTTGTCGCGATGGAAAGTCGATTTCTCGTTGACGAACGGGTGGATTTAAGACACTTACCCTTCAGGAAGTGTAAAAATACCTAAGCACTCTTAGGGTTATTTTAAATCTCAATGGGGTTCAATTTCACATAAAGCAGGGACAAAAATCACCCTAATACATTTGGATTAATTCAAGGCGGATTTAATCTTGGTTAAATTAGTAGCCCAACATGTTACAGGTTAATTTTAAACCGGAATAATACATAGTTATTGATCTAACAACTTTCGTCATCAATATTTTCCTCATTATGGTTATTGAGGCGCGATGAGGCTAAACTGAATAGGAGGAGGCAATTGGAGGGTGAAGAAATTTTTTTGGGGGGGGAGGGAGGGCGAGATTGTTTTTAGATACTAATGATAGTCAATAGATATGGGCCATAATTAAACTCAAAGAAATTGCGCAACATTGTAGCGATCTAGCAGGTTTGTTTACATGACAGAACAGGTATGCACATGGTTAATTTGACCCGCCAATCCTGGTTAAACTGACCCGATCATGTGAAACAGAGAATTAATCGACACAAGTTCCCGAGAGGTTTATTAGCCTACTGTTAATCAATTGAAGAGAGCCTTGAGCAGATTACAAAAATATTTTATTGGCCGTAGATTGACTACAACTTTCGAAAAAACGTTCAAATAATTTTGATAAAAAAGATACAACACGTACGGATGCTTCGAACTGATAATTATACAAACTAATAATATAAAATAATAAATACTTATAGAATAGCACATAGGTTATAGCAAATGCACAAAACATTTCATTATAATAACTTTAGCGAGCATTGTGACGTAATTTGCGGGCTAAAACAAACAAATAAGCGGGCTAAAATATATTTTAGCACGCTGACGTAATAACCAATGTATAAATAGTCGAAAGCCATTTAAATGTAGTTGTTTTTTGAAAAACAAAGCTAAAGTTAAACGTTAAAAGAGCTTTAAAGTTATTATAATAGTAATAGAGTTGATGTTCTTGGGCATAAATATGTTTTTGGCCCTCCTCAGAGCTCATTTTATGAGTCGGGCCAAACACATATTTATGCCCGCTAACGTCAACTCTATTGTTATATTTCACAGCAGTTCATTGGAAGCTGGGATTCTCATTGGTCCAAACAGAACATGCAGAGACAAGCTGTCTATATTTAATTTTGTATTTAATAACTAAGTGCATGTGTGCAGATGCTTTTCTGTATGTAGCAGCTGTACTCTGGCGAAATTTCTGTATTAAAGTCCATTCCAGAGAATTTTTTTCCAAACATGTGAAGGGTCCTGAACGGTTAAAATAGGAGCTAAGAATTGCCGATTTTCTTCTAGGAATAAGGAGATGGCATGTACTACCGGGACTTTCATTGGTTTGCCAAGTAACAATAGAAAGTAGGAATGGGGTTAAGATTTGTGCAAGAGAGCCACTAGAACATACTATAAGGAATCAGTGTGCATTTGGAGAATGAGATTAAGTCAAAATTTGAGCTAGGAAATAGAAATAGACCCTTCCAATTTAGTACGCCCTTTAGTACCAACTGAAGGTCATGAAAGATCTTTGCATTTACCATCTGCATGATTCAAGATTTTTTGCCAGGAGTACGTAGAGAGCCAGATGCCAGTATGTTACGACTCACAATATTAGTCTTAAAACTTCCTGCGTCGCACATTCTAAATTGGCAGAAGTCTTGTTAGATACAGGTCGATAGTTTTTGGCCAGAGCTTAAACATCGTGGCATTATAATTTACATTTCATCTTAGTCCCTTCCATAAAAGAGATGGGCCACGCTATTAGTTTGAGAATTCATCGAGCAAGGCAAAAAGTTCCTTATTATAAAGCGGTAGTTTAAATAATTATCATTGCGTGAGAAGAATCGTTTGAAGAAGAGCGGAATAGCCGGAGTAACAAGCAAAAGAATTTTGGCTAAATCTACAATCCTGGCTAAAAATGTTTGGAACATCGCAACATTTTTATTCTTTTTGTGTCAACATGAAACAAACTCCATTTCTCCCCAAATATTTTATAACTCCCCCCCTTCTTGCTCTTTCCCTCCCCTCCTATTGAGAGATGGGAGCATCACTTGTCTTGCGTGCATTGATCTGTACGTATGCAAAGCTAATTTCTGTGAAGACCAAAAAATGGTTTAAAAGAAACTAAAACTTTCGCTGGCTTAGCAAACCATGGCCACTAATTGAATGAAGGTCATATCGAAGTATGTTACAGTGTACCAGCCACCAGATTTTAACGACTTCAAAGTTGTTTGCAGGATTGCCGTATTATGAAAATAAATGTACGTTTAGTTTTATAAAAACAGTACGTCTTTTTTGAAAAACGCTTTCAATCCGTAATCTAGCACAAAACTGAACATACGCTTCACAATTTCATCTTATTATTGATGATTTAAAACAAAAGGGGGGGGGGGGCATTCCCGAAACTCTGCGTACGTACTAAATGGATGACCCCCCAAAACTGAAAGCCTTAAACTGAAGTGTTGTGTACATATTTCTTTGGAGCTTTCGGCATTATTGATCATGACCACTTAGTCGAATTTTTTGTGCAACAAAATACTGTAGTAATATCCGAATTTGAAAGAATGATTTTACAATCTCTATTTAAATTTTCCAGATAAGACACTAACGGCTTCCGTGTTGACATCGCCCGTCCCAGGACTGCCCAGTTCACTCCAGTGATTAGCGTTGAGATCAGTGTCAATAAGTCGATGGGTGATTAATTCGAAGTGAGAAAATGGCGTGGACAGCCCATACAAGTTGGGAAAGATGGAACCCTGAACAATATATGATATGCCCATTTGATGCCTCACATCGAATAACTGCTGCTAGATTTCAAAGACATCTAGTGAAATGTCGAAAGGTAAATTCATTTTGTTGAAAATACGTCTTATAAATATAGTCAGGGAAATGTAATCGTTTAAGTGCATACAAGTGTTATGGAAATTTCTTGGTTTTGTGTGGCCCTGCTTGACTATCCACAAGCAGGAAAACTTTTTTGGAGCTTTGAACCAAATAAAGTTATCTAGAAACTGCATAACTAGTTTAGTTCAGAAAACCTAATATATACTTTTACAATATATTCAACGCTGCCAAAGAGTAGAGACTACAAAGAGAGACAGTTTCAGTCAAAAAAGTGTGATGATTCGTCATGGGCACCATGTTCCTAGCCACTGCCCTAAACGGAGCTGCTTCCCCCGGTATTAGTAGCCCATCTATAATATTTCCGGGGGGATGCATATGAATCAATATTTGTCATGGGTGCCATGTTACTAGCCAGTGCCCTAAACAAAGGAAGTCACCCTCCGGAAATATTAAAGATGGGCTACTAATACCCAGGGGAAACACCTTTGTTTAGGGCACTGGCTAGGAACATGGCGCCCATGACGAATCATCATGAAAGCACCTTATGCTTTTTTGACTGAACCTGTCTCTCTTTGTAGTCTCTACTCTTTGACTCCGCTGCCATGTCCGTCAGGGGGGGGAGACTCCATTTCTCCGTAAAGTTTGCAAATTTTGTATACTTTTGTATTTCGTGGGGAAAAGTGTTAGCACTATGCGGAAATCTGGTAACGCTTTTTCCCGCGTAGTGCAAAAGTATACAAATTCGCGAACTTTACATTGCTATATTTTTGACATTTTACAATATTTTACTACCAAACTTTACAATTTCACTAAATCTAGGTAGCTCTTTCCAATTGTGCTAAAATTGTTTTCAAATTTAAAAGTTTGTCTAATTGGGGAATGGTCCATTGCTTGCAATAACCCTGCCAGAGTGTATATTTTTTATACAAGAGATGACTGCCAAGGCTGCCATATAAGGGTTCGAATTAGCGGCTCTCTACTTGCAATTTGCTTATTTAAATTCGGAGGAAGATTATAGCCAAATTTTGAAAACTTTAACTTTATTTTTTTTACAAAATATCTGGTGTTTTGAGAAGTCATGTCAAATCCTCATAAGTGTTTATCCACTGATTACTAAATACAGATAAGTGGGTTAAAGAACTCAGCTTTGCCTCATATTTTCAACCAGCTTGTTTGGATTTAGAGATCTGAGGAAAAAACACTAACTTGGATTTTCAGTACATAAAGAACTGTGTGTGTGTGAAGATATTGCTAACACTATTCCTTGTACGCTCATACTTAAATCTAAAAAGGTCATGAAGACAAGACAAAAAATTTAGCAAAGAATCACTTTACAAATTATTGGCAAAGAAACATGCCAAATACTCAATCACTATTGTAATTCATGCAGATGATCAACTGCTCGTATTTTAATTACCACTTTAAATTTAAGTTGTGTGTGACTGGGGGAGAAATATTGGGGGGGGGGGGTAAAAATTGGGAAAAAAAGCATCACATATGTTGTGAATGCCCATAAAGTAATTTATATTGAAGATAGATTTCTAAAATCTTTTTCGTATGTGTTTTACGACGGTGTAAGACTATTGACTGTTTGACCTCTCTTATAGTACTTTTGTGTCAGCAGGACAGGCAAAATGAACAATTGGTAATTTTGTTAGATTATGTGTATCAAATTGATTGTGAATGTGACATAAATTAGTGTTTCCAATTTTCACAACTGATATTTTCTTTGCCTTTAAATTTTAAGATTTTCCTACCCTAATTTGAACCTAGCATTTTCACGGAAAGAATGATTTTTGTGGAATAATTAATGAATGTGTCAGAGCTCTCCGAAGTTTGATGTGTTTTGTTTAGAATTTTCCTGGCAAAGATTTTGTGAGCTGTCCATTTAATGCGACTCATCAAGTATTACGACCTCACCTTAGAAATCATATTTGCCAATGTCCTGACAAGGTATTGTGAAACATTTTGACATGGTAGTCAAATTACGCTTTTTGAAGTGGTGTTGCCAGACCTAGAAGGGAGGGGGGAGGGGTGATGACGGCATGATTATAACTACTTAATTATGAAAGACAAAAATGCTGACATGCTATGCAAAAACCATTAGAATTGGTACTGAATTGTCCAATGGTTGTTGACCAATCACAATCAAGAAGAAAGTTTGAATATATAATAATTTAGTATTTTTACACTAGTAAACATAAAAGATCCGATGTTGTGATTGGTCCAATACGACGTGACATTCTTTTATATTCACCTGTAGGTGAATATAACAGTAAAAACAAGTGTACAAAATGGCGACTAGCCGCCGTTTTGTACAAATTACGAACAAAGAAATAAACAAAATTAAAATAACTCGGTGATTTTCGGAGAATAATCTCGACTTCGTTCGGTGAATATTTCACGATAATCACCTCGCCTTCGGCGAATAATTGTTGAATATTTCTGTAAATAGTTTATTTCGAAATTATTCCATAATGGTAGTGATTACAGCGTGCATGGTTAGGAAACCTTGAGGCAAGGGCATATACCCTTCCCACCCAGTCGTCACCCTGGCACACCACTGTTGAGAGCATTTCAACATAACTTTCTTGTGCTATAGTAGATGTCAGTAACAACTACAGGGATATAATAAGAATTATGTATTTTTTTAGAATGTGGTGGAACCTTCCTATAACAGTAAGCCCACTCAAATATCTTATTCTAAATTTTTAAATGTACGAAAGTTGTAAAATCATACAATGTTTTGGAATTTGACGACACTTTGTTTGCTTCTATGGAGGCAATTTTTTCCCCGCAACAATAATTTACTGAGGTGCGAAAACACAGAAACAGTGGCGTAGGAACAGGGAATTTTTGAAGGATGGGCTAAGCCCCCCCCCCCCCAAAAAAAAAATCCGTCCGGCGTGATTTTAATCACGTGAATGTTGTGTTAGCTAGTGTGTTAGAATGGTTGGAATGTTAGATTGGTTCCCAGATTGGTTCTTAGAGCAATTTAGAGCCTAAAAAATTACATTTTTCCTTGGAAGAATACACCAAGATTAACCAGATAGTTTCACAATTTCCCTGTTCTCGTGCCAATATCTAACTACATTGTTATAGGACCCATAAAATCAGTATTTGACTTCAACAAGCATTTAGTATAGATATCAGAAATATTTCTTGAAATCGTTATACATTATTCACATTTTTTGTAAAAAATGTGCCAAATTTAGCTTATGCATTTTTGCAATCAAAATAAACTCCAAATTAAGTGCCCTAATCGCTGGAAATGGCATTTCCTGGGTTCTAGTTTTCAAAATTTCCCGGGGGAGGATGCCCCCCCCGGACCCCTCTACAGAGCTCGCCTGCAAATGTCAGTACCAACGACCAGGCCTTAAAATATCGTTTGCTCACAGGCATTGCTCCTTGCGATTCGTGAAATTGTCTGACGAGGAGAGAAAAACAACGGACATTCTGCCCAACCTGTCTGCTCAGTCGCGTAATTTTGGAACCGGATGTGATCGAATGGATGGTTAATTTCGGGGAATCATTAGAATAACAATGTATAACGCACTGTCTTGGTCACAGTTTGTGTAAAAACATTGTCTTTGGTCGTCACGTGCGTATTGTGTTTCGCCAAACCCACCATTCTTGAACTACCGATTTGTTAATGTTGCGGATGGCTAAATTCTCGGAAGCAACGTGACGACAAATCACCTTATTTCTGCATAAACCGAGCAAAAACAAAGATAATTTATATATTATTGGTAGGAAACACAATGTTTCTGCAACAATGTTTCCTCTGTCCGAGCCTTTTAGCACTCCTTGGGGTCTCAGTTGGTTTACGGATTATTTTTTTCTGATCAGAATGTTATAAAGATTTTGAGTCTTTGGGAAAGTGTAGAGGAGACACATCTGTTCCAAAATGCCAAACCCCGGGCTTGTATGATGAAGGCGATGAGGACTGGGACAAAGGTTTGTTTTTCTATTTAACAAGTTATCTGTTATTTCAGCGGGCAGAAATTATAGTGGACAACCTACAATGCATAAGAATTTTCGCTAAAATGTACAGATTTTTTTTATATCAATTAATTTTCTTCAGAAATAGCGGCGCAGAACGAAGAAATATTTCCAAGAAATGTCCCACAGATCACACACAGACCGGCAACTCAGCCAACACGATTTGAACAGGAAAGGTACGATTTATTTACAAATTTAAGTTGCCATTTTTCCATGGCGAAGGGGTTTTAATGTTGCGTAGAACATTTTTCCAGGTAAACAAGTTGAAATCGCGTGCTTGCATGGGTGGGCCCAAGCGCTTAGCACGTTGTGTCTGTCACTGTGAAACCAAGTCAGGTGTGGATTTGATATTGCATGCGAGTTGAGTTCTCACACTTTATATCTTCTGTGCTCCGAGTGCTTTTCCGGGTTACCCGGTTTTCGTTCCTCTCAACGCATATGGGACAACCGAGGGCGACGAATTTATCAGCATCCATAATACTGTCACGTGTTTCTCTCTTAACTTACTCTCTTTTTGGGATTGTTTTAGGGATCATACGTTTTCTATTGAAAAGTAATCTAATTGAGTGACATATTTCAATTGATTGGAAAACTAAAAGAGTATCTCTCAATCTATATTCAATCTATTAGATTAAAAAATTGTCCATTAGACTGAAAAATTCTTCAAACTTTTGAAAGATTGAAAAAATCCCTCAAATCAATATTTTAAATTAAGAGAGTATCTTCGTATAATAAAGTGCCTAACATAACCTATAATAAAGATCAATATAATCATAGCAACCCAACAAGTGTGTCTTATTTAAGAAATATAAAACATTTTCCGTGTTTTAATATATACAGTTATATCAACACGAGTGGAAATTGGAAAAACGAGAAATTGTGTGGAAACACGACGCCCGCAGAAAAAATGTTTTATATTTCTTTTATAATATAGCACAAAGAACTTTAACAGAAGAGTGGCGGGAAATTTTCCGTGTTGACTTAGAGTTATATCAACACGGCTCTTAGCCAATCAGCGTTCAGAATTTACAAATGCTATATTATAAATTAGAATATTACACCTTGCAAGCTGTAGGTTGTCGGTTCGATTCCCAAGGACGTCCTTATTTTGTAATTTCGTTTCAAAGATCTTAGCAAAAATATTATATCTAGCCATGTTAACAAGTGCCGTGAAATGTGATTTGTTCTACGCCCGTGAGGTGTGATTGTCAATAAAAATGGTCCGTGAAATGAGAATAATACGTGTCAAGCTCCTAAACTATGACTCGATTGTTCAAATAAGAGTAAAAATTCTTCGGAGGTTTGTCGGAGGTCTATAGGCCTACATATTGGAGTATTAAACATAGTTGATATCTGTTCGTGTGAAATTCTTGATCTCGGTGCCGCGAAAAATGATTGGATTTCCGCCTAGGGTATGATTCTCAATAAAAATGAACCGTAAAATGGGGATTACAGTTGTCAGTGTCGGGTGAACTCTAACTCAATTGCTCAAGTAGGAATAAAAATATCTTCGGAGGGGTCGATACATATTGGAGGATTATGTATATTAAAGGAAATAAGATCCTTATCTAAAAGAACGTGAAATAGATCTGTGCACAAACTGAACTGCTTTTTGAAGACACATGAATTGTTTGTGAAACTGATTTTTCACCACTGTAAAACGCGACCCCCCCCCCCCCCCGCCCCTTACCACCCTCTGATGAATTTGTCATTGTCTTGTAGCTTGATGGGTTTGAAACGGCAAGCTTTAAGGAGGGAAATGAAACAAAAAGCGTTACAAGAACAGTGAGTAAACTAAATTAAACGCTTGGTGTTTTATATCTTGCTTTGTATGTTCCTACATTTTAAAAATGGCTAATAATCAGGCACTGAAATAGCAGCCGATCAATGATCGACAAAGTTGTCAATCGTTTGATCGGTAAAAAAACGCGCTTACACTGTTAATTTCGGGGAGTCATTTTTACTTCAAAAGTGGAGTAAAATAAAAAGGTACAGAACGACTCCTTTTTGGGAAGTAAAAATTACTCCAATATTTCAACTCCAAAAGTGGAGTACATTTACAATACATTGCTCCCCTAAAAGGAGTTGTTTTGACTCCCCACGTAGAGTTAAAATGACTCCCTGAAATTAACAGTGTACTTGCACATTTCGGGGACAAACAAGACCTCATTCACACGAAACACTTTTTTTAGTCGACACGACAGGTAAGACAGCAACATCTTGTCGCTACTCTTGCATGCTCTCCTCAAACGAAGCCAAACATCGTGTACTGATGTGTTTTAGAGGCAAATTTATATTTTTAAAGGCTGTATAGTCGTCGGTGCCGTTAGCAAGCTCAGGAAAACGTTCCTGATAGGCTAGATTTGTATTTGATCGATAGAAAGTCGTGCCTGCCGATCATCATGACCGGGAACTTCAGAAGTCTTATCTCAAGCCCTAGCGTTAGTTTATCGGCGTCTATACTGAAGCAAGAAATTCATTGCGCGCAACAGTATGCATGAGGTCTATTTCACCTCGTTGGTCAGTTGGTATACATCGCCTTCGTCTGGCTGCCGCGAGCGAGAAATTTTGACAGATCTTTTTTTCCTACATTATTTGCTGAGCTGAAGAAATTTGTTCTTTCGTTCCAGTTGTTGAAAATTTTAAACTTCTGGTTGATCAACTCATTCATTTTTTCGGTGGCCAAATTGTTTGCCTGTTGTGGTGAAATAGGAGAGTGGAAAACGGGCTTTAGGGGCCAGTAGGGGTCCTGGCGTCGAAACACCTGCGTCTGCAGTATAGGGCGTTTGCATGTGACGTCACAATCGCCATGTTGGTCTTGCAGGAAAAAATATTTTTTCGACAGAAGGTAGATGTTTACTGCATGATTCTGATTTGTTGTTTCATTTACTTGTAAATGCTTATGAATATTTTGTTAGCCTGGCTAAGTAAAGTTATAATCATCCATTATCATCATTACTCTATATAATTTATCGACTGGACAGAAAGCTGATGGTAGTAAATTCATAGCAGTAATTGTGTGGTTAGACCTCAAACACGTAATCGATTAAGGATTTTATACGTGACGAAAACCCCGCTTCAATTCCATTCTATTTCAACTATATGGTCGCTTTCGTCTTATGTTTCTATATGAGCGGTCACATTTGGTGCCTCCATACCCCCCCCCCCGCCATCTTGAAGTGGGACACCTTTCATAGTTTTTGTGCGTTTTATCGCTTGCATATACATTGTTGGTCCAAGATGCCAGCGTTGTCGCTAATTTCAGTAACGTGTGACCGTAATGTCTTGAACAAGTGAATACGACATTATTATTACAACTGGTGATTATTTAGGGAGAATCAAAGGTGGACATGACACAGTATGTAGTAACGTGTTTCTCGTCATATGTACTCGTCGATTGTACAACGAACGTTGAAGAAAGAAAAGTCTTGATAAAAGAAGGTTGCCCTGCAGGATACACCATTATAGTCAGGGAAGAATCGTTGATTCTTGTATTAATTCGTTTTGATAACGTTGGTGAATGTTTAGCTGATGCAATTTTAACTACAGTGGAAGGGTTTTTTAGTATTCTTTGTTATTAACTTATTATAAATACGAGCACAAACAGAAAGTCCTCCATCCTAAAGTCTGTCTCACACTTGTCGCAATAATCGGGGATGACTTCTTCTGGCCGATGTGATGGAGTGAATTCTATACCTTTACAAAAGCAATCTGATATTTCTCCCATACTTGAGAAGCAGAAAATCCCCAATTCTTACGACAAGTGTGAACTAGGATTAAGCATATCAGCGTAAGTTGAAAGAGGTATGTTACTGTCTGATTCGAGTTACGATTTTTTCTTAAACTTATGCTGTCATATTTAAACGAGAAGGGACTGTTTCTGTAGTGCGTTTTTATATTTGTTTTATTGGGTGTAAATATATATGCATCAACTGAATCGTGTTTTGATTCGTAGTTTAAAGGCACAAAGCCTTGTGTCGTTGTTATTTAATGAGTAAACTCCTTAAAAAGTGTATTGATATTTTATTTGTGTTTTTGAAGTAATAAACAATTGTTGAATGAGGTCGAGCAGGATATGAGGAATTATTAAGGGAGAGGTTTGTGCCACAAACCGAGGCCTTAATGATTCCTCATATCCTGCGAGAACCGAATTCAATAATTGTTTTATTATTTTTTGAAAATATTTTAAATTCAGTTTAAACGCTTGCTTTGTAAGTAAGAAGACACAAGCTGCTAATAATGGAACAGCATGAAATTGTTCGAAAACTTTAATAAGCCAATCAGACTACGGAAAAAATATTCTTAAAACAATTGTCAGATTACGACGAAAGGTCGATTAACAAAGGTCAGTCAATATACGATGAAATGAGTCATAATGTCGTATATTTTGTTTTCAATACGACGAAATGAGTCATATTGTCGAATATTTATTTTCAACCCCAAATTTGGGCAACTACCAAGGGGATATGACGATTTCACCTTTAGCTCTTAACCAATCAAAACTCCTAAAATATTTTCAATAAATGATAACATTATTTATCGTACGACACACCCAAGATCATTAGCTGAGTTCCCATTCGAGACAAGAATCTCGTTTTAGACGAGAATCTCTGATAGACAAGAAACCGTCTCATGTTAATTTATGTAAGACTGTTAATGTATGTTGTTTCTCGTCTCAACTTTCTCGTCTAACTTTCCCGTCGAAAGAGACGGAAAGGGAGAAGGGGAATCTCGTCCGGTCAAGAAACTCGTCTGAAATCCGCATTCAGACGGATAAATAAGATGAGTTTCTCATCAATCAAGGTTTGAAACTAGGTAATGAAAAAGACAAAAGGGCTTAAATTAAAAGGAAAAGAAATTCCATAAATTGATATTTGCCAGGCTCTAAATTTACATCCAGACGGGTTTTCATATAGTTTCCCGTCCCCAAAGAACTCTGTTATTTTCCTTATACATGTTATTATCCTTATATCGAACTACGATAAGACATCTCCGATCACGAAGCTTAGCATATCAAACGTAAAGTAGTTGTTGCGAAGATCCAAATGAAATATCACGTACATTTAAACTGGCACTAGTTGTCAAAGGAAAACTAAAGATATAAGTGATTAACAACAGACAAATGGATTTCTATTTGGTAGCTAGTACCAGGGCTTTTACTCACGGTCAGATCGGCTAGAATACAATTGGAGAAAATTTAGCTAACGAGCTACCTGGCACTACTGAAACTGGATTCTATGTTGCTCCTAGTAATTCAAATTTTCAAATACAAAATGTGTCTGTTGTAGATGTATTTCATTTGCTATGTGGACATGATAAAATACCTCCAAAGCTTTTACAAGACTCTGCAAGAGTTATGCTCCAATTTTAGGTCATTGTATTTTTAACCAATCGATCGATCAACACAGGTATTTTTCCAAATGATTTAAAAACTGCAATAATTTCTCCATTATATAAAAGTGAAAGTAAGATAGAATGTAGCAACTATCTCGGTTCTTTCAACACTTGCCAAAATTTTTGAGAAATTAATATCAGTGCAATTGTAGGAACATTTCAAGAATAACGCAATACTTGCTTCTCAGCAATGGTAGAAATAAAAACTTCAACGGAAACTGCAACGATTGTTGTAACTAATAAATGGCTGATAAACATGGATTTGGGATGCTTAAATGTGGGTAATGTTTCTTGATTTAAAGAGATCTTTTCCATGAAAATATTGTTAAAAAGTTAACTCTTCACGGATGCCTTGGACTGTTGTTGGGATGGTTTCGATCCTATCTTACAAATCGCACTCAAATGTGTAAAATTGCTCAAACAGTGTCCTCTCTTGCTGTTGTTACATGTGGAGTTCCTCAAGGGCCTAACTTGGGTGAGTTGGGTCCATTACCACAGAATAGAAATAAACAGAAAGGCCACTCGAGTCAGAGCCTTTGAAGTTTGTGTCTCCACGCATGTCTCATTACGCATGTTCATTATGCAGGTTCTGGCCAGTCAATTGCCTTCTCTGGCCAATAGGAACGCTGAACTGGCCGTTCCGCCATTATTCTGGCCAGTCAATTGCATAAAAATAGGGGGACATGTTGCACTGCTGAGTGGCGCTACTGTTTATTCCCTATACTGTGCCATTACTCTTTCTTATATTTATGTAAATGCCTTCCTAGTTGTCAAACTTTCTCGAACAGAAACCTGTTTGCCTATGATACAAATTTAACAACTAGTGTGGGGAATTACCCTGCCTCCTTGAGTAACTCGCACAGTTACACAAATTAAATCTTAGTTTTTAAACTATCGCTTGAATTTCCTTCAACGTCGTAAGTAACGTGGTCTCAACTCTTTTTTACAATAACGAGAACTACATTATTTTCCATCGCTCAGGTTGTGTCATTACCCGCACGCGGGCAAACACGACACTAGCGGTACAACAGCCGAAGTTGTCTGATGTCGATTAAATGAGGATCTGGAAAATGTTCACCGGTGGTTGCTTGCCAACAAATTAAAACTCTAATAAAACCCCCGGGGATTGTGGTTGATGATCAGCATCTCTGGAAAAATCATGTGGACAGTACAATTGCCAAGGTTTCAATGGTCCTAGTCACAACACTACGATTACCAGCCCTAGTCGCTTTTAATCGTTCCTCCTTCGTATGAATTGTAAATGAAAAGCCAAATTAGGTAATACCTAATCAATCAAAATCCCCAAACAAAACAAAACAGTATAATATCCCAGTGCTTTTATATATATATATTTATTAAAATAAACAACTTACTACAGATCTATATTGTAAACGTGCAAATCCTACTCGAGTATATCGCTCTCTGTTTTAAATCCAATAACATGCTTTTATGATAACGATTAACGTTTATGTGTTCAGTGACGTAAGTATTTTGTGACGTAAATACTACAAACAGTACTACAATAAAATTGTCCCCGCATAGACAAAATCAGCTAACGTTTGTTTATACCCAATTCACGTTTTAAGATCACTCGCATGCCTAGTTATTGGAACAGGAAGTAGAGTTTGTATGGCGTATAATTATGAGCTATAGCTATATGTATGTAGCTATCAAGGGCAATACTATTTCAATTCAAATAGTTGAAAGTATATTTTGATATGTCTCCATTATACTGTCTATAGGCTGTGCATATTCTCTAATGATTTGACATGTGCGTTAATCACTTTTCAACTTACAAAAGTCATATGGAATGAACAGTAGAGACTTGAATGAAACATTAGATATTTGTGATCATTTCACGTTAACATTGACTGAATTCAGATTCTGTTGCAAGTTGCAGCAATTTTGTTGCTCATAATTACTGCACCTTATTAAGGGGAATTATTAAATGCAACTGTACACAATTCTATTTTTTCCAAGAAAGATGATTATAATTATACTTTTTTTTATATAACCTGTTGAACTTTGAACGACAAATATAGTAATTGTTATATTGAGTTCAATCGGATTTTCAGTTTGGCTTATGGTTTGGCTTGCCATAATGTTCCATACACGACAATTACACGACAACGAACGGTATATTTCGGCAATATTCGGCAGTTTTCCGGTAAGTACTTCATCTTATGGGACTGGAATGGATCCGTATGACCAGTGCTGATATATACAGTAGTGATACCTGTTTAGTAGTTATTGCCGTTATGGCATCATTCCTGTTATTGGTGTTGTCGCCGTTACTGGTGTTATGGGCGTTATTGCTGTTATTGACGTTGTTGCCGTTATTGGTGTTATTGGTGTTGTTGCCGTTATTTGTGTTATTGGTGTTATTAGTGTTATTGGCGTTATTGCTGTTATTGCCGTTATTGGTGTTATTGGCGTTGTTGCCGTTATTGCTGTTATTGCCGTTATTGGTGTTATTGCCGTTATTGATGTTATTGGTGTTATTGCCGTTATTAGTGTTATTGCTGTTATTGGCGTTATTGCTGTTATTGGTGTTATTGCTGTTATTGCTGTTATTGGCGTTATTGGTGTTATTGGTGGTGTTGCCGTTATTGGTGTTATTAGTGTTATTAGTGTTATTGCCGTTATTGCTGTTATTGGCGTTATTGCTGTTATTGGCGTTATTGCTGTTATTGCCGTTATTGGTGTTACTGGTGTTATTGCCGTTATTGCTGTTATTGGTGTTATTGCCGTTATTGGTGTAATTAGTGTTATTGCTGTTATTGGTGTTATTGGCGTTATTGCTGTTATTGGCGTTATTGCTGTTATTGGTGTTGTTGCCGTTATTGGTGTTATTAGTGTTATTGTCGTTATTGCTGTTATTGGCGTTATTGCTGTTATTGGCGTTATTGCCGTTATTGCTGTTATTGCCGTTATTGGTGTTACTGGTGTTATTGCCGTTATTGCTGTTATTGGTGTTATTGCCGCTATTGGCGTTATTGCTGTTATTGGCGTTATTGCTGTTATTGGCGTTATTGCTGTTATTGGTGTTGTTGCCGTTATTGGTGTTATTAGTGTTATTGCCGTTATAGCTGTTATTGGCGTTATTGCTGTTATTGGCGTTGTTGCCGTTATTGCTGTTATTGGTGTTCTTGCCGTTATTGGTGTTATTAGTGTTATTGCCGTTATTGCTGTTATTGGCGTTATTGCTGCTATTAGCGTTATTGCTGCTATTGGCGTTATTGCTGTTATTGGTGTTATTGCCGTTATTGCTGTTATTGGCGTTATTGCCGTTATTGCTGTTATTGGCGTTATTGCTGTTATTGGCGTTATTGCTGTTATTGGCGTTGTTGCCGTTATTGCTGTTCTTGCCGTTATTGGTGTTATTGCCATTACTGGTGTTATTGGCGCTATTGCTGTTATTGTCGTTGTTGCCGTTGCTGTTATTGCCGTTATTGCTGTTATTGCCGTTATTGGTGTTATTGCTGGTATTGATGTTATTGGTGTTATTGCCGTTATTAGTGTTATTGCTGTTATTGCCGTTATTGGTGTTATTGCCGTTATTGGTGTAATTAGTGTTATTGGTGTTATTGGCGTTATTGCTGTTATTGCTGTTATTGGTGTTGTTGCCGTTATTGGTGTTATTAGTGTTATTGCCGTTATTGCTGCTATTGGCGTTTTTCCTGTTATTGGCGTTATTGCTGCTATTGGCGTTGTTGCCGTTATTGCTGTTCTTGCCGTTATTGGTGTTATTGCCGTTATTGATGTTATTGGTGTTATTGCCGTTATTAGTGTTATTGCGGTTATTGCCGTTATTGCTGTTATTGGTGTTATTGCCGTTATTGGTGTAATTAGTGTTATTGCTGTTATTGGGGTTATTGGCGTTATTGCTGTTATTGGCGTTATTGCTGTTATTGGCGTTGTTGCCGTTATTGGTGTAATTAGTGTTATTGGTGTTATTGGCGTTATTGCTGTTATTGGCGTTATTGCTGTTATTGGCGTTATTGCTGTTATTGGTGTTGTTGCCGTTATTGGTGTTATTAGTGTTATTGCCGTTATTGCTGCTATTGGCGTTTTTCCTGTTATTGGCGTTATTGCTGCTATTGGCGTTGTTGCCGTTATTGCTGTTCTTGCCGTTATTGGTGTTATTGCCGTTATTGATGTTATTGGTGTTATTGCCGTTATTAGTGTCATTGCGGTTATTGCCGTTATTGCTGTTATTGGTGTTATTGCCGTTATTGGTGTAATTAGTGTTATTGCTGTTATTGGGGTTATTGGCGTTATTGCTGTTATTGGCGTTATTGCTGTTATTGGCGTTGTTGCCGTTATTGGTGTAATTAGTGTTATTGGTGTTATTGGCGTTATTGCTGTTATTGGCGTTATTGCTGTTATTGGCGTTATTGCTGTTATTGGTGTTGTTGCCGTTATTGGTGTTATTAGTGTTATTGCCGTTATTGCTGCTATTGGCGTTTTTCCTGTTATTGGCGTTATTGCTGCTATTGGCGTTGTTGCCGTTATTGCTGTTCTTGCCGTTATTGGTGTTATTGCCGTTATTGATGTTATTGGTGTTATTGCCGTTATTAGTGTTATTGCGGTTATTGCTGTTATTGGTGTTATTGCCGTTATTGGTGTAATTAGTGTTATTGCTGTTATTGGGGTTATTGGCGTTATTGCTGTTATTGGCGTTATTGCTGTTATTGGCGTTGTTGCCGTTATTGGTGTAATTAGTGTTATTGGTGTTATTGGCGTTATTGCTGTTATTGGCGTTATTGCTGTTATTGGCGTTATTGCTGTTATTGGTGTTGTTGCCGTTATTGCTGTTATTAGTGTTATTGCCGTTATTGCTGCTATTGGCGTTTTTCCTGTTATTGGCGTTATTGCTGCTATTGGCGTTGTTGCCGTTATTGCTGTTCTTGCCGTTATTGGTGTTATTGCCGTTATTGATGTTATTGGTGTTATTGCCGTTATTAGTGTTATTGCGGTTATTGCCGTTATTGCTGTTATTGGTGTTATTGCCGTTATTGGTGTAATTAGTGTTATTGCTGTTATTGGGGTTATTGGCGTTATTGCTGTTATTGGCGTTATTGCTGTTATTGGCGTTGTTGCCGTTATTGGTGTAATTAGTGTTATTGGTGTTATTGGCGTTATTGCTGTTATTGGCGTTATTGCTGTTATTGGCGTTATTGCTGTTATTGGCGTTATTGCTGCTATTGGCGTTGTTGCCGTTATTGCTGTTCTTGTCGTTATTGGTGTTATTGATGTTATTGCCGTTACTGGTGTTATTGGTGCTATTGCTGTTATTGGCGTTGTTGCCGTTATTGCTGTTATTGCCGTTATTGGTGTTATTGGCGTTGTTGCCGTTATTGCTGTTATCGCCGTTATTGGTGTTATTGCCGTTATTAGTGTTATTGCTGTTATTGCTGTTATTGCCGTTATTGGTGTTACTGGTGTTATTGCCGTTATTGCTGTTATTGGTGTTATTGCCGCTATTGGCGTTATTGCTGTTATTGGCGTTATTGCTGTTATTGGCGTTATTGCTGTTATTGGTGTTGTTGCCGTTATTGGTGTTATTAGTGTTATTGCCGTTATTGCTGTTATTGGCGTTATTGCTGTTATTGGCGTTGTTGCCGTTATTGCTGTTATTGGTGTTCTTGCCGTTATTGGTGTTATTAGTGTTATTGCCGTTATTGCTGTTATTGGCGTTATTGCTGCTATTGGCGTTATTGCTGCTATTGGCGTTATTGCTGTTATTGGCGTTGTTGCCGTTATTGCTGTTCTTGCCGTTATTGATGTTATCGGTGTTATTGGCGTTATTGCTGTTATTGGTGTTATTGCCGTTATTGGTGTTCTTGCCGTTATTGGTGTTATTAGTGTTATTGTCGTTATTGCTGTTATTGGTGTTATTGCCACTTTTGGCGTTATTGCTGTTATTGGCGTTATTGCTGTTATTGGCGTTGTTGCCGTTATTGGTGCTATTGGTGTTGTTGCCGTTATTTCTGTTATTGGTGTTATTAGTGTTATTGGCGTTATTGCCGTTATTGGTGTTACTGGTGTTATTGGCGTTATTGCTGTTATTGGTGTTATTGCCGCTATTGGTGTTCTTGACGGTATTGGTGTTATTAGTGTTATTGCCGTTATTGCTGTTATTGCCGTTCTTGGTGTTATTGGCGTTGTTGCCGTTATTGCTGTTATTGCCGTTATTAGTGTTACCGGTGTTATTGGCGTTATTGCTGTTATTGGTGTTATTGCCGTTATTGGTGTTCTTGCCGTTATTAATGTTATTAGTGTTATTGCCGTTATTGCTGTTATTGGCGTTATTGCTGCTATTGGCGTCATTGCTGCTATTGGCGTTATTGCTGTTATCAGTGTTATTGCCGTCATTGTGTTATTCTCGTTATATGCGTTGTTTCTGTTATTGTTGCAGTTTTATAACAGTTACATGCATTAAGTACATGAAATTAAGACAAATTAAGTAGACGCATTGCGGCGTACTTTACGAACTGGCCAGAGACCTTGCTTTCCTCAGGTTTGTAAATTTTTTTCAGTTTTATGCATTACATGCATTGTCATTAAAATCTTTTAACGGGTATATTTTTAATACTAACTTCTTGTAAACCGAGGGCGATGTCTTAACAAAGAAATAGCGAAGCGAGGTCGCTTTTGTAATAGAACTTAGGAGTTAGCTCAGGAGTTGTTACAAGATCACCAATGTTACTCTTGTAGCTGCGACTAAGACTAAGTCATTATTATCGATACTTATTTGACATGATAAGTGTGGGACATTGGGACGCAAAGAGAGAGAGCAATTCAGTAAAACATTAACAATTCGATCAGTGTTTTAATTAAAAGAAGGAGAATGGTTGAATAATATTAAAATTTCACGTAATGCCCGACTAATTTCAAAAAAAATGGCCGCGCCAGAACACGAATATGTGAGTATTTCCTCCTCCCTCTTCAAATTAAACTGCTGGCTTAGGCCTTGGATCCTATCGATATTCTTTTGATGTCGTGAAATTTTTCTGGAATTACAAGGTTTTAGCTTTTCAAGTCTGCGCGAGTTGGCATTAAAGACTTAAAATTGACGTTTAAAGCAACCTGCTATTCAACCTCAGATATCTTGTTTGCGATTAAAACAAAATCATTGATTGTCAACTATTTTACCTGAAAGATTTATTGAAGTGATTGAAAATGCCGCTCACAGACGCCTTGTTTGACTACTGAAACCAGTAAGTTGATGTTCAATGATTTTCTGTCCACACAGCTTGACGTTTACTTTTAGCGTTTTAAGTTTGCAGTTTACAGTTGGACAGCTACACATGCCGACAGCGCTCAATTTAAATTAAACGTTAACTTAAACGTCGAGCGATTACCTGAACTATTGCCCATCAGTGATAACGTTTCTGCGGTTATACACCGTGTTAAGGTCTAGCATTTTTGATCGTTTTAATAAGTCGTGTCGCATGAACAATTCACAGTCGATGATTTCGATTTTATAACAAAGGAACGTACCGAGGTTAGCCGTTAGGCGTAAACGACAATCTTAAAGTCTCTAGTATAAAAGTTTCCTCGTTCGGAAACGTTTCTGCGTTCGTAACAAAGCATACATAGTATTTTTTGCTAATATAAACTCAATATTTAAGATTACAGTCAATGGGCATGCAGTAATTAGATAACAATGTGAATATTAGGTATATGAACCAATGACTCTTCAACTTCTATTCTGAACCCTCTTGACAAAAACTTTCTCGTTTTTTGACAGGCTGTCTTCTAGAATGGAAACAGTTGTATATAAACTCAATAAGTAAGAGTACAATCAATGGCCCAGCAGTAATTAAAGAAGAATGTGAATATTAGGTATATGAACAAATGGTTCTTCATCTTCTATTCCGGACCCTCTTGCCAGAAACTTTCTCGTTTTTTGACAGGCTATCTTCTAGAGTGGAAACGGCTCTTTTTTTCACAGTAGCAGATTTAACGGACGCAATCTCTGTAACGTCTGGAACAATCGCTGTAACGTCGAGAGCACTATTCGGAACATTCTGTCTAACGTCCACTGCAATCTTTGTAATGTCTAGAGGATTTGCTGCGACGACGGTAGCAATCTCCTGAACATCGGCAGCATTCTCTGTAACGTTGGACGAAATATCTGTAACATCAGGATCTAGCACCTCAGTATCTGTCACATTAGGTGAAGGAACGTTGTGAGTAGTGTTGCGTGAGATTGTCGATTCAGCTTGAGATTGTCGCGCTGGAACTTCGGGGTCAATATCGGGGATAGCTGTTAAACAAGAAAATGGTTCGTATTCAGTAATAGGTCAGAAGAAAGCTATTTTGAGTCCAGCATGCATTAGATCAACAAGATCTAAGTACTTGCCTTGTTTTAGCGATGTTGACATCTCCTCATTAAATGCACAAAACTGAACAACACTACAACGAACACCTTTCCAACTTCCATCTTTTTGCATCATTTCTCTTGTTACGGATTTTATGCATTTGTCTGAGTGGTGTGACATTTTAGCAAACCACTCATTCTTGAGTTCGTCTTGATGTTTGTTTTTTACAGCCTCGTTTTCTTCTCCGGCTGTTTCGTTGGGAATTTCTTGCCACCGGATGGCGATTGCTTCGTTGTACCCATACACTGTTTTCCTTACAAACATGAAAATCTGCAATGAAGTAAACTTTTAATTGGTGTTCATATAGGATAGTTGGAATATTATGGAGTATTATGTACGTGTAATTAAAATTAACATTAGAACTAATTTACCTGCTGTGATGTCCTCCCTGTGCATGCTCCAAGAATAAGATTTCCCAACTGGTTGAATATCTTGTCGGCTGTTGTTTCTTCGGGTTCAGTTTCATTATTACAGTTACTTGTTGCTGTTTGTGCGTCCTTTGGCTGGGTTTTCTTTACCTTCATTATAAAAAAATGTATCAATATAAAGAATGCTACAGGCCTATTAATCTTTAATTGAAAAAAAAAACATGGGTTGGCGCATTTGCTATTGGCAAATTAACATGAAATATTCTATAATATTACTGCCTAATATCTATAAAGTTAGCATGTCACTAGTTGTGAAAACGATAATAAATGTACTAAAATAAATGTGCTTCGTGACAATAAATAATCGAGCTTAATAATCAGTGACATTATTGATTTATTCGTAACATATATTTTTAAATTTTGAATGCTCATTGGCTAAAAGCCGTGTTATTATAACTCGAAGTCAACATTGAAAATTTCTCGCGCTCTACTGTCAACAATTTTTCATATTTTTTGTGCCATATTACAAAAAAAACATTTTTTAGGTATTGATATGCAGTTATATCAACACTCGTTGAAATTGGAAAAACTCGAAACTGTGTGAATACGTTCCGCCCTTATGCAGGTCCGATCCATATCAACACAGAAAATACTTTGTATTTCTTAAATAAAAAAATATACAACTAGCTCAATCACCTTGTTTATCACTTGACGTTGGCTCGCAAAGTAATTGACTATTTGCTCAACTGTTCTTGTCGTTTCTATCCCAATCTCCAGTGGTATAAAAATGCACTCGTCTTGCCGTACTTCTTCTTTCAAGTAGTAGTTTAGTACAGTAAAAAGAACATGAATTACTGCACATAATCTAAAGTAGAAAGATATTAATACACAATTAAAACTGAAACGCTATTAAAAAATACATCGTTAATTAATAGGGCTATATACAATATAGGAAGTTTACAATAACCAAAATGATTGCAATTTTAAAACAAGCTACTTTTCTAATTATTATTTTTTCGACGCAGAAATTGGGCAGATTAGAGCTTGTTATAGGTAAATGTCATTCTCACGTTTTGAACTTGTCCACATCAACTCAAAAGCAAGGATCAATAACCGAAAATTTAATGTCATGCACGTTTATATATAATTCATCCAAAACATATTTACAAATACCTAAGAAAGATTTTCCTATCTTTTGACATATTATCCTCCACTATAACATCCTCTTGAAGTTGTCTGTTCATTTGATTTACAATTTCATCTGCGAATTTTTGATACAGAACTTTCGCTTCAGGCGTAAAAGTGTAAATGCGGGGCTCACCATGTATACTATATATACTTTTATAAACATCTAAAAATAAGAAAAGAATATCAATACGTTTCTTTGAACCTCAAAATAGGGATTTTTGGACGCGGCAACAAATAACGACAGTTTTCAATTTGTTTCACAGTCATGCGGGATTTTGTCTTCAGGAGCCAATCGTTCTAAGGTACTGTTAACGCCAATCCAGAGTTAATACTAAAAGAAGGGTGCGTTACTAGAGAATGGGTTAACAGACCTGAATTGCTGTAATAACGAAAAAAAGATGGCAGCATGTATAGTTTTACCAGAATGGATTACGAGTTTCAAGCAAAAACGACTGAAAAAATATGGCAAAAACATCTAAGGGTAGAAAATTTTAATATAGCAAAGAAAAAACCTCCTGTCTTATGCTTGTCTATCCGCAGATGTCAATTTGCTTTTGGCAACGATCTCCAACCGCAATGCATTCTGGTAAAATGTACACCACCATCTTTTTTGTCACTGTCAATTATCCGCTTTTGACACAAATCCCACAAACGACCTTTAATGATCCAGACTGTGTATCCTAGAAGACAGGAATTTACGCATGTTGCCACTGATCTCATAGTCACACGATCCGTACCCCAATAAGATTATTGTATCCAATAAATTATTGGGATTATCATGGTTGCGGTTTGTGTCAGGACTCATTTAAACTTTACTTTTTGACCATCGGCTTTTTACTTTTGACCCTCGGCTTTTTACCTCGACCCTCGACTTTTCACCCTCGACCCTCAACCAAAACCTAGACTCTTTTAGCTACAGCCACACCATTTGCGTAATGTGAAAACTATAAAATGTTCAAAACCTTAGAGTTAACATTTTGTAATATTTTACCGTTAAACTCGGCAATATTGTACGAATCCAAGGTTTCATTCCACAATTCTACTTCGGCCTCTCTTAATATATTGGAATCCACAATACATGTGCTTATCCTGTCCAGGAACCCATCGTCGCTTAGTCCGAGCGTTTGATGTAGGTTTACGTAGGGTTGTGGCTGACAAAAACCTCCAAGGGCCAAACATGAACTTTCTAACTCCTCCCTTTCATCTTGTGGTCGCGAATGCGTATTACTGCCAGTTTGCTTGCTTGCTCGTCCGTGCGAGGTTCGTATAAACAAGGAGTTTCCGTCGTGAAAACGGCAAAACATTTGTCTCTCGCCGTTTCCTTCGTACTGGCGCCTCATGAGGTTTTCATAAAAGCTCGTCATTTCGGCGTGACATATTAACGCTCGTCCTACAGTATAAAACAATAGCACTTATGCGGGTTTTCCATAAAGCTATTGTCCTCACCACCAAGTCTCACTTTCATGTAAAGAAAACGTATGCGTCAATACGAGGCTTGGTGGTGAGGACAATAACCTCAGGGAAAACCCGCATAAGTGCTATTAAACAAGCTTATGTTTATGACCGTTTAGCCTTTAGTACAACTGCAGTTTAATAATAAGTTACAACCGGCGGACGGGCGTCGGTTGTATATAAAAAACTTGCATATTACTGTAAATACGTCTTTTTTAGTGTGCTTGATCGCATTACCATGCATTGCATTTGGAACATACAGAACTTATGAAATCAGTTTTGCAATGCGCTTTTGCATTTTTACCAGCGGTATAGTAACGAAGTGCGTATCATACCTTCTCTTGTTTTTAAATGCTCAAAGAGACCCTTGGACGTATAGTCGTGAACTAAAATCTTCGACGGAATGTATTGAAGTGGAGTTTCGACGGCAACTTTGTAGGCCTGTGTTTTTCCTGTGCCAGGCTCACACAGGCAGGCCGTAAAAATATTGCAAGGCTCAGCGTGCCTCGAACGAATTTGGACTTTACATTCTGGGCCCATTAAACAAGATGTAACAGTGAGCGCACCAAGTAAAATAAATTCCGGTTGAGTGTTTATTGCACCCGCCATGGCCTGTAACCAGGATTGCGTTGGTTCAGGGATAGCATCCCAGGGAAACTGTATTCCACGAGCTTCCTTTATTATCGATTTCACCTTTGATAATGGTACTTCGCTAAAATTGGTCCGCGTTCCTTTCTGCTGATACATTCTGTAAAAAAGATTTGTACAGATCGTGACAGAATTCATATTTGTGACTTTGCTACAATATAAATTAAAAGCACATGAATGTATTACCTGCCTGCAGGTTGTCATTAATCCCAAATGCTTGTGTTTCCTTGTAATAAAGCGTGTCGTCTGATCTCTATTTCCGTGCCATGTGACTTTTTTATTGTTTGTTGGGAATCTGCTAATGTTTCCATATTTGGAATCTTTCATGGGTGGGGACATGAGAAGCCATTTATAGACATTACTACGGTGGCCACAACTGTCATGGCAAAGTAAAAAATCTCACGGCAAAATAAAATTCACCACGGCAAAATAAAATTTCTCGCGGCAAAATAAAAGCAAGGAATTGGTTAGTGACTTGGCCGGCGTGTTAAAATTCGTGTAATGGACTGACCAGAGTTGTATAATACGATTAGAAATAATATGTTACGTAATGCTATGTACAGTACGTTGAGTATTAAAAGCGCAGGCAAGTTTTGTTCAAATTGCGACTACAAATGAAACAAGAGAGAATGCCAATTTTTGTTATCAATGAGGATTGGGTATGTTCTTATACTTTGTTATACACAATTGTTGTGCTGTTTGGCATTAATAGATATTAATGTCGAGCAAGGTTGGCAAAGCAATTCAACAAATAGTATGTCTTCCTGACTGGGACTGCCTCACTCCCCAAAACTGCAGTGCTATTTGGAGCTTAAATGCGCACAAAAACGCCCTCTTATTTGGTCTCAAGACTTTAATATTCAAAAATATTTCGCTGAAATTCATCTTTCATTCATCTAGTATCTTTGTGTTACTTTGTAAAATATTTTTCAGACAATTGACTGATCATGGCATGTACATGGTTCGGGCAAATTTTAGTAGATTTCCGTTGTCATATGTTACAAAATCAACAATCTCTGAGACCCTAACCAAAATTATTTGCATATCAAATAATCAAGGACTTTAGCTATGGCAATTAACTGCAATTAAAATATCCTATGTCAGAACGTAGACATTGTTGTGATTTCATCTATTATTATTTTGTGCTATTATTATCTTCATGAGAAAAGTTCATGCACTTGAATAGAACAAAACGTTTTCTTATCACATTAAAGCAGTACACCATACTACTTACAACATGTTTAATCATGTAAAAATTTAAACAATGAACTTTATAGGCTGGTCTACAAATATGTTGTAACATAGGATATTTTAATTCCAGTTTATGCTGTAACTAAAATCAATAGAAGTATAGAACATTTGTGTATCAATAGAATTTTTGTGCCTCAAGCTATTCAACTTTATCTGATGTGCAAATTACACTGACAGCTGATGACATAATATGACGTGTATATTCATGAATATCTATGAATTGCCAAACGACACAACTGTGTATAACAAAGTTAAGAACATGCCATATCCTCATTGATAGCAAAAATTGGCATTCTCTCTTCTTTCATTTGTCGAAATTTCAACAAAAAATGCCTGCGCTTTTAATACTCAATGTGTAACTGTAAATAGCATTACGAAGCATATGATAACGGCAATAACACCAATAACGGCAATAACAGCAATAACGGCAACAACGCCAGTAACAGCAATCACGCCAATAGCAGCAATAACGCCAATAGCAGCAATAACGCCAATAACAGCAATAACGGCAATAACACTAATAACACCAATAACGGCAAGAACACCAATAACGGCAAGAACACCAATAACGGCAAGAACACCAATAACGGCAATAACACCAATAACAGCAATAACGCCAATAACACCAGTAACACCAATAACGGCAATAACACCAATAACGGCAACAACGCCAATAACGGCAATAAGAGCAATAACGCTAATAACACGAATAACACAAATAACGGCAATAACACCAATAACGGCAACAACGCCAATAACACCAATAACGGCAATAACACCAATAACAGCAACAACGCCAATAACGGCAATAACGCCAATAACGGCAATAACAGCAATAACGCCAATAACACTAATAACACCAATAACACAAATAACGGCAACAACACCAATAGCACCAATAACGGCAACAACGCCAATAACAGCAATAACGCCAATAACAGCAATAACGCCAATAGTGGCAATAACACCAATAACAGCAATAACGCCAATAACAGCAATAACACTAATAACAGCAATAACACTAATAACACCAATAACAGCAATAACGCCAATAACAGCAAGAACGGCAATAACACTAATAACACCAATAACGGCAACAACACCAATAACAGCAATAACGCCAATAACAGCAATAACGCCAATAACAGCAGTAACGCCAGTAGCGGCAATAACGCCAATAACAGCAATAACACTAATAACAGCAATAACACCAATAACAGCAATAACGCCAATAACACCAATAACGGCAATAACACCAATAACGGCAACAACGCCAATAACGGCAATAACAGCAATAACGCCAATAGCACGAATAACACAAATAACGGCAATAACACCAATAACGGCAACAACGCCAATAACACCAATAACGGCAATAACACCAATAACAGCAACAACGCCAATAACGGCAATAACGCCAATAACGGCAATAACAGCAATAACGCCAATAACAGGAAGAACAGCAATAACAGAAATAACGGCAACAACACCAATAGCACCAATAACGGCAACAACACCAATAACAGCAATAACGCCAATAACAGCAATAACGCCAATAACAGCAGTAACGCCAGTAGCGGCAATAACGCCAATAACAGCAATAACACTAATAACAGCAATAACACCAATAACAGCAATAACGCCAATAACACCAATAACGGCAATAACACCAATAACGGCAACAACGCCAATAACGGCAATAACAGCAATAACGCCAATAGCACGAATAACACAAATAACGGCAATAACACCAATAACGGCAACAACGCCAATAACACCAATAACGGCAATAACACCAATAACAGCAACAACGCCAATAACGGCAATAACGCCAATAACGGCAATAACAGCAATAACGCCAATAACAGCAAGAACAGCAATAACAGAAATAACGGCAACAACACCAATAGCACCAATAACGGCAACAACGCCAATAACAGCAATAACGCCAATAACAGCAATAACGCCAATAGTGGCAATAACACCAATAACAGCAATGACACTAATAACAGCAATAACACCAATAACAGCAATAACGCCAATAACACCAATAACACCAATAACGGCAATAACACCAATAACGGCAATAACACCAATAACGGCAATAACAGCAATAACGCCAATAACACGAATAACACAGATAACGGCAATAACACCAATAACGGCAACAACGCCAATAACACCAATAAGGCAATAACACCAATAACGGCAACAACGCCAATAACGGCAATAACGCCAATAACGGCAATAACACCAATAACAGCAATAACGCCAATAACACTAATAACACCAATAACAGAAATAACGGCAACAACACCAATAGCACCAATAACGGCAACAACGCCAATAACAGCAATAACGCCAATAACAGCAATAACGCCAATAGTGGCAATAACACCAATAACAGCAATAACACTAATAACAGCAATAACAGCAATAACACTAATAACACCAATAACAGCAATAACGCCAATAACAGCAATAACGCCAATAACACCAATAATAGCAATAACACTAATTACACCAATAACGGCAATAACACCAATAACAGCAATAACGGCAATAACAGCAATAACACTAATAACGGCAATAACACCAATAACGGCGATAACAGCAATAACGGCAACAACGCCAATAACACCAATAACGGCAATAACACCAATAACGGCAATAACAGCAATAACGCCAATAACACGAATAACACAGATAACGGCAATAACACCAATAACGGCAACAACGCCAATAACACCAATAAGGCAATAACACCAATAACAGCAATAACGCCAATAACACTAATAACACCAATAACAGAAATAACGGCAACAACACCAATAACGCCAATAACAGCAATAACGCCAATAGTGGCAATAACACCAATAACAGCAATAACACTAATAACACCAATAACAGCAATAACGCCAATAACAGCAATAACGCCAATAACACCAATAATAGCAATAACACTAATTACACCAATAACGGCAATAACACCAATAACAGCAATAACGGCAATAACAGCAATAACAGCAATAACACTAATAACGGCAATAACACCAATAACGCCAATAACAGCAATAACGCCAATAGTGGCAATAACACCAATAACAGCAATAACACTAATAACAGCAATAACAGCAATAACACTAATAACACCAATAACAGCAATAACGCCAATAACAGCAATAACGCCAATAACACCAATAATAGCAATAACACTAATTACACCAATAACGGCAATAACACCAATAACAGCAATAACGGCAATAACAGCAATAACAGCAATAACACTAATAACGGCAATAACACCAATAACGGCGATAACAGCAATAACGGCAACAACGCCAATAACACCAATAACGGCAATAACAGCAATAACGGCAACAACGCCAATAACAGCAATAGCACCAATAACACCAGTAACGGCAATAACATCAATAACACCAATAACGACAAGAACAGCAATAACGGCAACAACGCCAATAGCAGCAATAACGCCAATAACAGCAATAACGCCAATAACAGCAATAACGCCAATAACAGCAATAACGCCAATAACAGCAATAACGCCAATAACACCAATAACACTAATTACACCAATAACGGCAACAACGCCAATAACAGCAATAACGCCAATAACAGCAATAACGCCAATAACCCCAATAACAGCAATAACACTAATTACACCAATAACGGCAATAACACCAATAACAGCAATAACGGCAATAACCGCAATAACACTAATAACGGCAATAACACCAATAACATCAATAACGGCAATAACACCAATAACGGCAAGAACAGCAATAACGGCAACAACGCCAATAGCAGCAATAACGCCAATAACAGGAAAAACGCCAATAGCAGCAATAACGGCAATAACACTAATAACACCAATAACGGCAACAACACCAATAACAGCAATAACAGCAATAACGCCAATAACACCAATAACACTAATTACACCAATAACGGCAATAACACCAATAACGGCAATAACAGCAATAACACTAATAACGGCAATAACACCAATAACATCAATACCAGCAATAACACCAATAACGGCAATAACAGCAATAACGGCAATAACAGCAACGGCAACAACGACAATAACAGCAATAGCGCCAATAACACCAGTAATGGCAATAACACCAATAACGGCAAGAACAGCAATAACGGCAACAACGCCAATAACAGCAATAACGCCAATAACAGCAATAACGCCAATAACAGCAATAACGGCAATAACGCCAATAACAGCAATAACGGCAATAACACCAATAACAGCAATAACGCCAATAGCAGCAATAACGCTAATAGCAGCAATAACGCCAATAACAGCAATAACGGCAATAACACTAATAACACCAATAACGGCAAGAACACCAATAACAGCAATAACGGCAACAACGCCAATAACAGCAATAACGCCAATAACAGCTATAACGGCAATAACACTAATAACACCAATAACGGCAACAACACCAATAACAGCAATAACGCCAATAACAGCAATAACGCCAATAACAGCAATAACGCCAATAGCGGCAATAACACCAATAACAGCAATAACGGCAATAACACCAGTAACACCAATAACGGCAATAACAGCAATAACGGCAATAACGCCAATAACAGCAATAACGCCAATAACAGCAATAACGACAATAACACTAATAACACCAATAACGGCAACAACACCAATAACAGCAATAACGCCAATAACAGCAATAACGCCAATAACACCAATAACAGCAATAACACTAATTACACCAATAACGGCAATAACACCAATAACAGCAATAACGGCAATAACACCAGTAACACCAATAACGGCAATAACAGCAATAACGCCAATAACAGCAATAACGCCAATAACAGCAATGACACTAATAACAGCAATAACACCAATAACAGCAATAACGCCAATAACACCAATAACACCAATAACGGCAATAACACCAATAACGGCAATAACACCAATAACGGCAATAACAGCAATAACGCCAATAACACGAATAACACAGATAACGGCAATAACACCAATAACGGCAACAACGCCAATAACACCAATAAGGCAATAACACCAATAACGGCAACAACGCCAATAACGGCAATAACGCCAATAACGGCAATAACACCAATAACAGCAATAACGCCAATAACACTAATAACACCAATAACAGAAATAACGGCAACAACACCAATAGCACCAATAACGGCAACAACGCCAATAACAGCAATAACGCCAATAACAGCAATAACGCCAATAGTGGCAATAACACCAATAACAGCAATAACACTAATAACAGCAATAACAGCAATAACACTAATAACACCAATAACAGCAATAACGCCAATAACAGCAATAACCCCAATAACACCAATAATAGCAATAACACTAATTACACCAATAACGGCAATAACACCAATAACAGCAATAACGGCAATAACAGCAATAACACTAATAACGGCAATAACACCAATAACGGCGATAACAGCAATAACGGCAACAACGCCAATAACACCAATAACGGCAATAACACCAATAACGGCAATAACAGCAATAACGCCAATAACACGAATAACACAGATAACGGCAATAACACCAATAACGGCAACAACGCCAATAACACCAATAAGGCAATAACACCAATAACAGCAATAACGCCAATAACACTAATAACACCAATAACAGAAATAACGGCAACAACACCAATAACGCCAATAACAGCAATAACGCCAATAGTGGCAATAACACCAATAACAGCAATAACACTAATAACACCAATAACAGCAATAACGCCAATAACAGCAATAACGCCAATAACACCAATAATAGCAATAACACTAATTACACCAATAACGGCAATAACACCAATAACAGCAATAACGGCAATAACAGCAATAACAGCAATAACACTAATAACGGCAATAACACCAATAACGCCAATAACAGCAATAACGCCAATAGTGGCAATAACACCAATAACAGCAATAACACTAATAACAGCAATAACAGCAATAACACTAATAACACCAATAACAGCAATAACGCCAATAACAGCAATAACGCCAATAACACCAATAATAGCAATAACACTAATTACACCAATAACGGCAATAACACCAATAACAGCAATAACGGCAATAACAGCAATAACAGCAATAACACTAATAACGGCAATAACACCAATAACGGCGATAACAGCAATAACGGCAACAACGCCAATAACACCAATAACGGCAATAACAGCAATAACGGCAACAACGCCAATAACAGCAATAGCACCAATAACACCAGTAACGGCAATAACATCAATAACACCAATAACGACAAGAACAGCAATAACGGCAACAACGCCAATAGCAGCAATAACGCCAATAACAGCAATAACGCCAATAACAGCAATAACGCCAATAACAGCAATAACGCCAATAACACCAATAACACTAATTACACCAATAACGGCAACAACGCCAATAACAGCAATAACGCCAATAACAGCAATAACGCCAATAACCCCAATAACAGCAATAACACTAATTACACCAATAACGGCAATAACACCAATAACAGCAATAACGGCAATAACCGCAATAACACTAATAACGGCAATAACACCAATAACATCAATAACAGCAATAACACCAATAACGGCAAGAACAGCAATAACGGCAACAACGCCAATAGCAGCAATAACGCCAATAACAGGAAAAACGCCAATAGCAGCAATAACGGCAATAACACTAATAACACCAATAACGGCAACAACACCAATAACAGCAATAACAGCAATAACAGCAATAACGCCAATAACACCAATAACACTAATTACACCAATAACGGCAATAACACCAATAACGGCAATAACAGCAATAACACTAATAACGGCAATAACACCAATAACATCAATACCAGCAATAACACCAATAACGGCAATAACAGCAATAACGGCAATAACAGCAACGGCAACAACGACAATAACAGCAATAGCGCCAATAACACCAGTAATGGCAATAACACCAATAACGGCAAGAACAGCAATAACGGCAACAACGCCAATAACAGCAATAACGCCATTAACAGCAATAAAGCCAATAACAGCAATAACGGCAATAACGCCAATAACAGCAATAACGGCAATAACACCAATAACAGCAATAACGCCAATAGCAGCAATAACGCTAATAGCAGCAATAACGCCAATAAGAGCAATAACGGCAATAACACTAATAACACCAATAACGGCAAGAACACCAATAACAGCAATAACGGCAACAACGCCAATAACAGCAATAACGCCAATAACAGCTATAACGGCAATAACACTAATAACACCAATAACGGCAACAACACCAATAACAGCAATAACGCCAATAACAGCAATAACGCCAATAACAGCAATAACGCCAATAGCGGCAATAACACCAATAACAGCAATAACGGCAATAACACCAGTAACACCAATAACGGCAATAACAGCAATAACGGCAATAACGCCAATAACAGCAATAACGCCAATAACAGCAATAACGACAATAACACTAATAACACCAATAACGGCAACAACACCAATAACAGCAATAACGCCAATAACAGCAATAACGCCAATAACACCAATAACAGCAATAACACTAATTACACCAATAACGGCAATAACACCAATAACAGCAATAACGGCAATAACACCAGTAACACCAATAACGGCAATAACAGCAATAACGCCAATAACAGCAATAACGCCAATAACAGCAATAACGGCAATAACACTAATAACACTAATAACACCAATAACGGCAACACCACCAATAACACCAATAACGCCAATAACAGCAATAACAGCAATAACACCAATAACAGCAATAACGCCAATAACAGCAATAACACTAATAACGGCAATAACACCAATAACATCAATAACGGCAATAACACCAATAACGGCAATAACAGCAATAACGGCAACAACGCCAATAACACCAATAACGGCAATAACAGCAATAACGCCAATAACACTAATAACACCAATAACACAAATAACGGCAACAACACCAATAACACCAATAACGGCAACAACGTCAATAACAGCAATAACGCCCATAACACCAGTAACGGCGACAACACCAATAACAGGAATGATGCCATAACGGCAATAACTACTAAACAGGTATCACTACTGTATATATTAGCACTGGTCATACGGATCCATTCCAGTCCCATAAGATGAAGTACATACCAGTTTTCCGTACATTCACCGCTGACCAAAGATACACTCAGCGTGGCGTCCTCTTCAGAAAGGCAGCCTGCGGAGGAAGATAATATTTTTCATATATTGTACGTAGTTCTCGATTACTACCTACACTTCTCGATATACTTTTGTCAAGTTTGGCCGGCCATATTCTTTCGCCGCCAGGTTTGTAGCGAGGTTGGGCTCTGCAAAGTGCATCGTACTGTATGTGTTGATGAGAGCAAGTGAGTGTTTTGAGGTAAGAATATGATTTTTAAAAAATAAATGTACATAATTTTTGCTTGATCAGTTACGCATGTCTAAAACGAACAAATGCTGCTCCATCAATTTCATGGAATATGTTATTCTTGGTTTTCATAACATGAATTAGAGGAGTTTGATCCCCACCGGTACACTGGAAAATGGCGTCTTGAAACTTGGTCGTCGTAAGAAATGGCAATGAATAATAAGATAACCCTTTTCTGTCATTTTATGTCCACCAATTCATGGCTATAACAACGTTTTAGGGCAATGTGTGTAGTGAACATGTGCGGGTAAACCCCCTTATGAAAATGTGTACGCTAGACCATTTTTATCTCATTACATCTTAAAGAAATATAAGAATTGATATCAGATAACGTTGCTAGCTTATTAAACATGGGTGGGTAAAACCCCTTAATTTCTTGCGGGGAATTCCGTAATCCTTATTCTCGCACGCGCGTGATTTTTTTCACGTTTTAGTTTGAAATCTACAAAATAGCAATTTGTGTATTCTGTCATGTTGTAATTGTGTTTGGTAGATGGATAATTTGGATGTCATTACGTCTTAAATGTGAGAATTGATGCGGAAGTGAGAATTTATATCAAAGACAGACAGATAACTGACCATGTGTTTTTGTCTTTTCTGGCGAACGTTGCCAGCGCAGACAATGCTGTTAAAACTACATAAAATGGATAAGATATCGAAAGAAGCTTTTCTTATGGTGCGTGTGGTAGCACCTTTTGGAAGAGTGATTTCTATTGGTCAATGTGATTTTCGTTACCAAAATATATTATTTATGTCTTTGATTAAATTGATTAAGCAACAAGGAAAGCAAATGGCTTGTTTTATTGATCATAGTTAACAAAGTAACTCACTTTGAAAGCTTGTACTTTCTCAACAAGTATGAAAAATCTAAGTATGAAAGTGGAAACACTAGCCACTGAAATTTTTGTAGCACATTTTCATAGCACTTTTTGTCTTTTTGTATATTAAATACTTTTGTTGTTGTTTTTTACATAATAAAATGGATTAATACCCAAATATTCCAATTGACAGACCTCTATTCTTAACAGAATTGATGTTTTAATATCGACAAGGTAGGCAATTATCCAGATGTTACGCCATAGTAACCTATGTAGCTTATTAAAGATCATTGATCTGTCCTTCATCGAACACAGAAATTTTTAATGCAACACAACCAAAAAGACTGAGTTATTTGTGCCATAACAGTACCTCGAGTGAATAAAAGCAACATTTAACAAAGCAAGCAAACTTACTCTGTAAACTCTGTACATTAACCCGACGAGGTCAGGGCACGAATATCAAGATTAGGGTTCTTCGATCGTGAAATAAAATATTCTTGCTTTCAGTGTCTCGTTACATGGTTAAATGATATTTTAACCGTGTGGATGCCTATGTTATACAAATACTTGTTATTTAGAATGCGCTTTGTATGCACCTGAACTAAAAATCTTATTCACTTATATTAATTCATTTAATTGTCACATTTGTATAAAATTGCAAAAATATTTGTACACATGTGAAATTATCACTTTTGTCTTTTGTTAATAATGGATATCAATAACACACTACATTTTATGCACCAGTCTATGGTCTCCCCAACACTATGAATTTAGCAGCTATGGCTGTTGTAACAGTCTTGGCTTACCCGACATGCCAACCTGGGGCAAACCTGATTGTCTGGGGCATTATATAATCCCAGACTGGTGAAACCTACTCAGAGTGTTTAATCCTTGGATGAGGGTTGCTAATTGTTCTCTGCTACTGTGCTACATAAATGTTTATAATTTGTGACTCGTGTATAAATATAGGAGTGCATGCACTTATACTTAAGAACCTTTTACTGGTTAGCATGCAGGGATAAAATATAGACATACAACAGTATGATGTGAAGTAAATTTTAATCTGACAAAGTTGACTTGACTCCACTAAATTTTGTTTTAGGCCTTTAGTGCATATAGTTATTTAAATGGTACCCTTTTCCAGTGTGACCATATATGCTTTTTTACCAAAGCTGCTCAGATTTGGTGGGACTACTTCCTCCTGTTCTAAATGTTGCAAATATTTAAAGCAGGGGAGATTGTTCAAGCTAATTCAACCGTATCTGGTAAAAAAACACCAGATCTGGTCATGCTGCCCTGTTCAACTCAGTAAAGGATAGAGTGTGAAAATTGCATAATTCATACCTGACATATACAAGTACAAAAATGCTTCTAAAATGTCACTTTATATCAATAGATTGTGTCAATTATAGCCCATATATTTTAATTTTTAGGAACCATAGCTGGGTTTGCAAGGAAAGTTTGTAACCAAATAGCCTTTCTTAATACTTGGTGAGCATTAAAAAAAGGCGGTTACTATCAAAATGTCCTGGTATTGGCAATCGCGAGGCCCTGGCAAAGTCATAACTGCTTCTGCCGCATTGATGAGCAGTGTAGGCACGAGTGAAGATCAGTACCAAAAAAATATATTCAACGAAATTCTACGAACAATAAATGGTTTACTTAACAGTGGAGGAGGACAGCTTGACGTGCTGTTTGATAAGCTTCCTCCTCTAAGTTTTATTGGCGAGACAATCAGTAAAATAAAACGAAAGATATATGATTTTACAAGTTTGGATTACTTTACCATATTCCCCAGAGAAGCATCAATAGTGATCATCGTTCGCAGGCCAAAGGGTGACTCTATCTACACGTTACGCTACCATTTATATTTAGCGTCAAATCGAAAAGTAATCGAGTTATTGCCAAGAAAACCAGTTCAGAAACTCGGGGATATTCTTTGCAAGAAAGTTCTTTGCCCAGAGGTTGTTAAACCAGGTTCTCACTGTAGAGACTTCACCCAGTATTCCACACTTGGTTTTGGTGAATCGAGACGTGTCAAATTCAAAAGTGCACTAAACTTTCACCTGGGAAAAAGAAGCTACGATGCACTATATTTTTTGACTTATAATCTCTGCCAGGTTTTGTCAGCATTTGCAAATTATGGTGGTGGGCATTTATATATTGGTATAGATGACTATGGTATAGTCAGAGGACAAGATCTAACTCCGGAACACCAAGCAATGATAAAACACGAGATCAGAACAGTATTGCAACGTATGATTTGGCCTGTTGACAGCTATTCACAAGGCAAAGAAGAGAAGCGATGGCAAATCCATTTTGAGGAAGTAAAACGCCCAAATGGAGAAATCGTCCCGTCAACCTACATAATTGTCGTTTATGTTGCTCAGTGTCCTGGCGGTGTGTTCGTGGAGGAGCCTGAAGCGTATGAGTTTGAAGATGGTGAGGCGAAGAGACTCGATTTTACTACTTGGAAAAGGTGTTTTATGAAAGACTTGAAGAGAGATCAAGGTGGGTATAATGTCATTGTCCACGAAACTCTGACAGGTCTAGCGTCAACATTGACATGTGAAAAATTGGTTAGTAAAAAAATTTCATTAAGCATGCCTTGGAACTAAGGAAACTTTAGAGAACATAACTTTTTCTAACACGAGGAATTCGATTCTAAAAAGTTGCCGTTCTTCTGACACGCAGTTTTTTATCATAAAATACATTTTAATTCTCACTCTCTACGCTTCATATAATCTCCCCCAGACTTGTTCATTCCGCTTGCTATCGCTCAGAATGGCGATTATTCCATCCCAGATCCATCATCTCGTGGTAAATTGTCATTCTAACCGATGGATTCGACTGAATAATTATGTCGTGCCGATGAATGCGTGTATCAAAGGGCCATTCGTTTTCTGACCCCTATAGAAATACGAACATTACTCGCCGATCTCCATTTTTTTCTATTTTAAGAAACAAACGGAAACCAGATTGTGAAACAATTTTTTTTTCATTTGCTTTTATAAGCTGCTAATGTTATGTAAAGAATAACCGGAGGGGAGGAGGGGGGGGGGCTTCGCGTGGACTATTAGCTTAAGGCTCCTTCAATTCCTTTGCTGGTTTCTCTCCTTGTCTTGAAACTGTTATACGGACGATATATCATCCATTTCTTTACACTAGATATTGGTTTTTCGTTGTATAGTGTCTGTAGATGCTGCTGTTTTACCTTCAGATCAAGATCCAAGTATCAGCGGTGCTAATGTTGATTTAACAGACGAAGGTAAGTTTTACTCATTTTTTACCCGATGTTCTGCCGAATTGCGTTTAGTGCCTTCAGGTTATCTCGCTTGAAGCTAAACACATAACCTTATGTTTTCTGTTACTGTTGCCAGAATTATTTGCACTCTTTCGCTATAGCACTAGTGCATGATGCTCGCAAATCCAATTAAGAGGTTCCAAGAATGAGGCCTCAGAGTCTTCAATGATAAGTCTAGATACTTGCAGTCGCCATACAGAGCAACGCAAGTTATTAAACAGACATAGTTAAACTGGACAGAACTTAAAAATTGTGAAGAGAAAGGTTAAAGGGGGCAGCAACATTTGACTTAAAGAGGGCAACAAAGCAATCATGTTTTTATTTGCTCTTTAATTTTGAATTGTAGTGGTTTTGTTTGGAAAAGGCAAAGGATTGATGTGCGCTTGTATTTAGAGAGGGAGAAGGCTTAATATATTTCATATTAGAGAGGTGGCTTTTTGAAGACAGGTGTAATAGAGAATTAGTGCTACCTTGGTAGTTACTACTGTGATTCTCTTTCATCTCTCAATAATATCTCTCTGCTCTGCTCGATAGTAACTAACTCACATTTTTTGTGACCGCCGCCACAACGTTAGAAATTAGGAACAGAAGTATTCCCATCTGGATTTTAAGAGTGTGATGCCATTCAATTTTCTAGAAGGTCCAGAAATGTGGAAATGGATAAAGACTTCTGAAGTTCATGCTGAAAAGTTCCAAAAGTTGCTAGAGTGTGGACGCAGCCATCCGGAAAAGATAGAGGAGGTCAACGGAGTGCGTCTTTGTTTCTCTAAAGAATTCTGCATTGGCGTGGGGGCTGACGGCACCAGAGTTTATATAGGATTAGGAAAGGATGGCTGTGAGAAAGCAGTAAAACGTTTGCTAAAAGATATTTGCACTGACTTGGCTGAAAAAGAAAAAGAAATTTTGCTCAAATTGAAATCCAGCAATGTCGTAAAATACTGGTTTCTATCAGATGAACATCGCGACGGAGAATACTTATTTCTAATCTTGGACTTATGCGAGGAAACGTTGGAAGATTTTGTGAAAAATTGTACGGAAGAGATGGCAAAAATTGCAACAGCCATTATTCGACAAGTTTTGGAAGGGATATATGATCTTCATTACAATGACCCACCTATTTTGCACCGCGATTTGAAACCAAAGAACATATTGCGGAACGTCAAGGGTAACTGGTTGCTGGCCGACTTTGGCATCAGTCGAGTCTTACCAGAAGGCGTGACTCACCATGATAGTATCCAAAGAGGAACAACAGATTGGAGAGCTGTTGAATCGTACACCCCCAAAGACGCATCTAATAGTGATCTAGTGAGATACAAGAAAGAATCAGATATTCAGGTAGAGTTTATGTAACAAATAATTAGTCTCAGTTTAATTAAATGTACAACCGTTTTGATTAAAAAAGCTGTAGAAACCACATACATGAACATAGGTTCTACTTCAACTTTTACTGAAGAGCCTGGTGGTATATTTTCAATAGATTGATACAGTAAAGTTGTTCAGATCGATAATGGAAATCAGTTGTACGTGTGAATAGCCAAAAATGACTCGAGACCGATTCCACTCACGTTTTCATTTTTTTTGTTCTACTTGCTATCGCGAGTTTTACAAAAGGAAACTAAGGATTACTGAAACAAAATGGGGGCCGTTTCAGTGTTATTTTCACGATAGTATCGCGGACTTTGGAACTGAACGGATGACACGTTTAAACTGGGGAAGTTCGTCTGTTGTCTCTGACATTGGTCACATTATAAGCTTCTAACGGGGAATTTAGGAAGTCTTCGAAAAAGTTAGTATCTAAACAAGACGCCTGCTAAGGCGTTCACTCCGCCTGCCAAAACGAAAATGGGCACAAGGCCAGGCAGGGCTGTAACTAAAGCGTTCATTGGTGGTGGGGTATATTCACTTATTTCTGTTCTGCCCAACGAATTCCTTTTTAAATCAGTTATTATTAGGGTACCTTCCAAGGTATTTTAAGACATTGCTAGTACATCTTATGTAATCACTAAGATAGCCATAAATCAATGTTTGAGTGACTTGCCAGGCACTCTGCCCAGAGTCCTAGTAAGATTGCATTTTTTAGAATTCAATTTAAATTAAAGACTTTCAACAAGATTCTTTTGTCATAATACCACCAACATATGGCTGTTTTATTTTTGAGTAGTTGCAAGTAACGAAAATTTTACGAAAAGTGTATACAATACATAAATATATTAACCTGATAGCATCATTTAAATCAATTCTGTAGCACACTGCCTGACGTCTTCACGATATAATTTGTTGGGAACTTTAGACTAACATATGTATTTCTGGAATTGGAATGTAAAATGTACCTTTTATAATTGTATGAGATCCCGCAAGCAAATAAATCATTTTGCACGAAATATCAGCATCTCAACATTGGTAGAAATAGAAAACCAAGGAAAGAAATTACAACGAATACTTCGCGATTAGAATTAGGAACACATTTCCTAGACTCACTCCTTGATCATGGAATGATGGAGTCTATCAAAATTTGCCGTTTTAAAACATTTCTGGAGCAATGTTTTAATAAAGAACCTTCCTGTCCTTTTTGTTAACTATTACATGTTAAAAATTGTGTTTTGTGTGTAGATATTTCAGTAGAATTTGCGTTTAATTCTTGTGTAGAAATTTCTAAATTTCGTAAAAGTGGAAACACAACGGAAATTGACGGAAACACGCTCTCAAAACTTCACCGCGATACATCGCTCCTCTTGCGGTTTAGATGTTCTAGCATGCATGTTAAAATGCGTGCTTTGTTGACATATTCCGCTAGAAACTGAGTTCAGGTCGGCTCACGCGGCTTGTGCCCAGCGCATAGAAATAATAGACCTAGAATGCGTGCTTGGTAACCAAACTAGTACCCAAAATTGAAAATAATTTGCCCTTATAAATCCGCCATATTGGATTTGACCAGGAGTTATTGAACGTCAGAGTAAAACAAAGCAGTTCCTGATAAAAAATTGTCTCTCGTCAAATTTACAGTTTAATTGCAGTTTTCTTGAAACAATGAAATAAAGACAGTGACACACTGATGCTAATTAATAGTTGTGTATTATAATAAGACGGTTTTAGTTTTGCGTAAACATGATTTACTTTGAAAATGCTTTGCGTGCATGCATATGACTAAACATTTCGTTAAAAAAGTGACCAAATTGTCGCTTTTTTCATTGACTTTGAAGCTAAATCAGAAGAAATTAAGATAACAGAAGTTATGTAAACTACGATATTTTACTGTGCACGAACAAGGTGATTGTTTGTAAATATCGATTGCTTAAAATTGTCAAAAACTGCCTTTCAAAACTAAGGTCAGTAAGGAACTCCAACTAAAACAACAAAGGTACCATTTGAGCTTTTAGAATAGCGTTGAACATTACATAATTATGTGTATTTTCAAACGCTAAAACATACCTGTGAGTTTTTATCATTTTTAAAGTCTTGTCACAGCAACCTTGAAAACTCCGCAAACAATTTCTAGTACTTTGTGCTCTTATCATTTGTATTATCGTATTCTCCTGTTCCTTCGTGTCATCTTTTACGTAAAAAGTCCCATAAAATCTGTTTTCCTTTATCCGAAACGTTTTCTAAACTTTTTTCCATTTACAGTCTCGAATTTATATCTTTTTTGTAAACTCTTGTTGACAAAAACAAATCGCACTCCTTGCGACCGCGCGAAATTTCCTTTTGCAGGAGTCTGGAACTAGTCAAAATGCCCTTATAAATCCGCCATTTTGTGGCGACAAATTTTTCACAGAGAAAAGATAAGAGTACGCATTCTGTATCTTTTATTTCTATGGCCCAGCGGGATCACCCGTCAGCGCTGCGCCAACTTGAGACACCGAAAAAAAAATAAAAATAAGAAAAATAAGAAAAAAAACAGAAACGGGGCGAATTTAAATCTCCGCCTCGCCTACGGCAGGCGGAGTAAAAAGAGGTCAGACAGTCATATTGGACAAAAAACTCTCACATTTGCAAACATTTAGACTGGGAGTCTTCACCTGAAGATGAAAGTTTATGAGGGATGAAACGTGCCTGATTTCTGGGAGGCACGGAAGATCGATAATTTAGGGGAGGGGTGCATTTATTCATATATTCTTAAAACTAGAGACATCCCGAATAAGGTGTGCATAGTTGTAGCACACAATTTAATTTTAAACTGTATATTTCGAATCAGTTTAAAATTTAATTGTGTACTACAACTATGCACACCTTACTCGGGATATCTCTAGTTTTATATTTGCTGAAACTATCAGCTGGCCAAGGATTCATATATTCTTGTTCACGCACTCTTAAAACCAAAAATATTCAAAAGAATTGATGAAGAACACGAATATATAAACATGTGCCCCTTATCTATCGATTCTTCATGTCCCCTACTCATTCCCAATGATGGCACTCTTGGCATTAAACTTCTTGGCATTAACGAAATATTAATCGGATTATTATTAATTCCTTCGAAGTCAATTCTCTTAGGAAATATTATCATTTCGGACTAATATTCCCTTCACTCCAGACCTATAAGTGATAATTATGATCTTTGACAACATGGTTTTACCGTCCCTACCAATAGGGAAGATAGATTCCATTAGTAGATTCCAACAACAATGTTTCCGTTGTGTTTCGACTTATAAAGTTGTATACATTCTATATGTTCCTGTAAACTTTGTAGCGTACCATAGATAAGTAACCTTGTTTGCATATTTTGATATGCGCGCGCACACCTGATTTTGTATACACTTGGTTAATAGGCTAATTGCAATTGCACTGAGTGGAGTGCAACTTCTTGGTCTGAAATCAAACGCGTGATCACAAAATCGCACGACCACGCAGTGCGAGTGTAGTCACAAATTTGATTTCAGACCAAAATTGCACTCAGTGCAATGACTATTATGATTTTGTTATCATTATATTTTGTTTTCAAAAATACCCGCCTGCCCTTGTCCTATTTTGTTACAGGATTAGTGGCGAAGCTAGCCGGACAATTTGATCATGCTCCCCAAATTTTTTATGTATCTATGGACCGTGATAAGAGTCAATTTATAAAGAAACGAGTAATGAGAAGGGTTTGACATTTGCGTATATCATCAAAAAATTGTCGGGCTACCTTCGCTATTGATGCCGATGATTCCGCCATAACTGAATTTTGTCTATGTCGTGATTAGGTCGCAGGAATGGTGGCTTTCTACATCCTAACGAAAGGCAAACATCCCTTTGGGGAAGCAGCTGACCGACAGCGCAACTTACTTGACGGTAATCCAGTTTATCTGGATAAGTTGAAGGATCCTGCCGCGAAAGATCTAATTTCCTGGATGCTTAGCCACGATCCTAAAGAGAGACCATCGGCTAAGGAAGCGCTGAAACACCCTTATCTTCAGTTTAGCAAACGGCAGTTTGAGCTGCTATCCAAAATGGGAAACCAGCCCGAGATCAAAAGCAAAGCTCACACTGGCTCAAGTGTCGTTGCAGAGTTGAATAAAGATCGTACAGACTGGAAAGCTGTGATGGGACCACATGTTCTGAAATATCTCATTACGGACCTCGAACATGGCAAGTTGAAAACATTTAACTATGGGCCGTCCTGGACACAGTGTTTACGACTTATCCGAAATGTTGACCAACACAAGAATGATCGACCCCGTCCATTGCCACAACCGACAGAATTCGGTGATCCTCAAGAATATTTCCTTGAGAAATTTCCCAATCTTCCTGTTGTTGTGCACAGAATTGTCAGAAAGGATGACGATTGGAAAAAAAGGCCTGAACTGGAAGAGTATTTCATTTAAGGTAAACAAGAATAACAATATTTCGAGTTATTGAAACATGAAGCCAGCATGCTGAATCTTTGCTTAGTTAATTACGTTTCGTTTCTTTAATTTAGTTTAGTCTAGTTCAAACTTCATTTGCGGGGGAAGGTTTAGAACTTGGTGGTAGTGAAAGTGCAGCAAAAGATATGAAAATATTTTCCGAACGTGAACTGGCCTTCTGTGAACCGTCTAGGCTGTAGTCTGCTCTTTAGCTCAGTTTAATTACGGCTTCATTTAGCGAGGTCCTCCATTTAGTCATTTAGAGATTTAGTGCTTAACTGTCGTAGAAACACACTGATAAACTCGTGGCACTCTAATAACCCAAGGGCTTGTTCAGAGGGGCAAAAGTAGCTCGGTCAGCGAGAAAACATTTCGACAAGATTACAAGCAAGATTTCGCCTTGTTATGAAAATAATATGAAAGTTACATTGCGTTCAAATAAGACAAAACGTTTTTCGTGTACTTTTCTCGGCGAGATCTTGATACACGGGAAAATTGTTGCCCCCCCGCCCGCTTTGCCAGAGTTGCGTCAGCAAGTTGTCAGTTTACACAATACAAATTTACGTCACAGCCGGAAACTTTAACCGTTAAGCAGGTTAACATTTCTCCGTATCAACAGAACAACGTTATTTGACTTGTCGAAATTGACTTTTTGAGAAGGAGCAAAACCAGACATTCCAGAGAAAACTCTCGAAGCACAAGAGATACCAACTCAACTCTACTCCCAACCTGGCCATTACTTAGCAAGAACAGCGATCAAAGTGTACTAACTTTACCTAACAGCTGACCGACGTTAGCTGGATCTTATTGCGCGTGCATGAAATTCTATCATAGCTAGGATTATTCAGTATGAGTAATTTCTACTATCGGTTTCCCGGAAATGTTATACCAATATTATCGATAAACCTACTGTTTGGCCTGGGCCGTTTTTGCAAGGAATTCAAATTAAAGTCATATTCAGCTCTTTTCGAGCTATTAAAAACCCCGTCTTTCCATTGTAATGAAGCAAAATCGTTAATATTGTCAAATGTTTTAAAGAAATCGGCTTGAAAGATTTCAACCTCCGTACTAAATTTATAAGCGATGTGATAAAAGCAGCTTTTAAGCTTGAAATGACGTTTTTACAATACTTTGATAACATGGAACGGGGGTGTTTTTGCCCCCCCCCCCCCGCCCCTCCCCTCCAAAAAAAGACAACCTCCCCCCTTCTATGTCATCAAAGTGATGATATGAAGCCAATCGTTTAAAGTGTCCCAACAGAAAGATTTCGGTTTATTGGTATGTCTGAGAAATGTCACCGATATTTTCATTGATACATAATTCAATACGGATACTTTCCGCATTGTTTTACGTACGCCAAGTAAGTGAGGCCAACCTAGCGAAGATTGATGTTAAATTTTTGCTTTTATATATGGCTGTATCGTGAAACGTAACAGTATTCTTCACTTCAAGATCAACAGAAACAGTTCGACAGAAACAAAAGGAACTACCACTGCACGCAGCTTGTCTTTAAAGATGGCGACCAAGTTATCGTTCCAGTCTAATATGAAGTCACTCATAAGTATAAAACTAGACCACATATCTCAACTTTCATACTCAGCAATGAAGTTTTAAAGCTAATCCCCGCCATTAGTATAGTACAAGTCCAGTAATAAGAAACAAAGAAAATTATAACCATATCGTTGTCTTGATACAGCGGTGATAAACGCCTATAAATTATCTCAATTTTTACTTTGAATTTCTCGCTAAATTCTAGAGTACCGAAAAGTCGCTCGCTTATAAACTTGAAATTGTCTTGGAATTAGCAACGACCACAAAGGCAATAAAACAACTTTGTTGCTTACAATGTTTCGGAGCATTACTTCATGTTCAGGTAATATATAACGGCAACTCTTCTTATAGTGTACGTTGAGATAGAGTAATGTTTCAAAACGCTGTGAACAGAAAAATTGATTTATTTTGAGTTCATTACAAGACTATTTTTTATAAATTCCAAGACTATTTTGAAAATCAGCCTTAGAGAAAGTTCAATAGTAAAACTATTGAAGGAACTCGGAATTGTTTACGACCTGCATATAAAATACACCAAAGCGTTTGTAAAAAGCCTCGCTTTTTTATTTTTATGGACGTTATTTAAGCGCTTTGTAGTTTGTTGTTGTGCATTACATGAGGTTTCGAACTGTTTTTGTTCTGCCCTAAGCCCCTCTTCCACTTCAACCGTATCGTAGCTTAGCGTTTTTTTGTGTCCATGCATTAGTTCTGGCTGAGCATCCTGCATGAAACGATGACATACACGATAGGGCTAAAGTGGAAAACAAGCATTAACTGAAGTAGTTTGTTTACGTGTTGGAAACACTGCCGCTATTTAGACATCTTAGTCTGAGCGTTGCAAAGGCGGATTGTGGATCTCTTTCAATATGTATAATTATCCAATATGTGTCTCTGGCTACCTTTGAAGGCCTCCGAAGAATTTTTCTCTTATTTGAACAATCGAGTCACAGTTCACGAGCTTGACACCTGTTATTCTCATTCTGCCGACCATTTTTATTGAGAATCATACCTCACGGGCGTTGAACAAACAGGTATATCAGCCAATCACGGCTCACGAAAATTCCCTTTACCACCCTCCAGACTAAGTACTTCGAAATCTCACTTTGCTGCTGCCTCTCTAGACACGTTATCCAAGTTTATTGATATCAGGGTATATATAAAGTTCCCAGACTTGTGCTACACAATTAAGCATACGTGTATGGATGGGCAATCTACTGTTCAAAGTCAGGAAATTGGCTTTGCAACAATGCTTTTACAAACGTTTTGGCGTAGAGTCATTTTGTTCATAATATCAATATTTACTATTATAAGGCTTCGTGTGAGCAATAGTCTAACACGCTTTAAAATTTAAGGTTTTAAGGACAGTCTAGATTTTTCGAGTTAGCTTTATATAATGCTTTTAAAATTAGTTATTCCCACGTGCATGCAATAATAAGAGAACACTATGGCTAGATAAGTTGAAATGTAAATAACTGGAAATATGTCAAATTTAACAGAGAATCATACCAGTACACTATTGGAAATGCTGTTATTTGATTGGCTACTCTAGATATACTTTGTTTATTCTAAATTTTCAGATATTTGTTCCCAACATTCAGCATCAGCACTATGTAATTTATTCGCCAATGTGGGGAGAATCTCTGGAGACAAAATTAAGCAGGCGAACTTCTGAAAATCATTTGACCTACTAGTCAGTCATTGTTTGAACCTACCAGCCAGTTAATTTTTGACCCCCCAGTCACTTAATTTTTGACTGATCGGTCAGTAATTTTTTCACCCACCGATCAATGAATTTTTGGATTGACTGGCCCGTCATGCATGTTTTATTTAACCGACCGGTCAGTTATACCTCGAAAATTAAAGTCTAACCTCATAAGATTTTTTGGTAAAGAAATTCACAAGAAAGTAAAGGCCCGTCCTTAATCTCCTTGAAACGGTTCTTTAGAGAATTGCTAAAAAAATTAAGGCTAACCCATTAGATTTTTAAGCCAAGAATTACTCGCAAAATAAAGACGAAACTCTGAAGTTTTTGTGGGTGTAGGCTCTACATTTCAAGAAATTTTTCACCAAAAAAGCCAAGATAAAGTTCCAAGACTTTTAGCCTCAAACTGTTTCGTGAGTGCTTTCCTTAAAGCCGTTTTGTTCAAATTCGGATGGTTCAATTAACTTTATGGCAGAGAGTTTTTTTAACGACTGATAAGTAAGAGTTAATTACCGAGAACCGAGGCATTTTGCCAAATAACTGACTTATTAGACAATTGACAAGGTTCGAACAATGTCAATGAACAAAGGAAAATTCAATTTACGGAAAAATTTGCATCTTAAGGATTTAATTTTACACGAAAGCCACCAAATGAGCAAGCAATGTAAACAGGATGTGGTCGATGATTTCTTTTGAAAGTATGAAAAACAAAGTTTTAAATTGGCGGTGAATGGACTATATATAATGTACATGCTTATATCGTAATGTTGAATGTCGTTATATGAATACACAGCAACGTTTGCTTGCAGTTTGTTACCAAGAACATGGCGTTGAGTAGTGACGATGATCTAAGCGGATTGACTCAGAGCACGCCCAATGGTGAGTTTGATCAACCGGAATATGACATTTCAGGGGACATTTTTTAAACTGAGTCTCTATTTAACAATTAGATTACGAGCTCGAGATTTCTATGCGGTGATAGTTGATAAGGGCGAAGCCCGAATCAACTATCACCGCATAGAAATCGAGAGCGAGTAATCGAATTGTTTTAGTAGAATCAGAGGTCAAACATGGAATATTCAACAAAAAAGGATTTTTAAGCAATTTTTTTAAAAGAAATCTGTACAGGAAGATGATTGTTTCGCTACTCGCTATCTGTCGAGGAATAGATAGCGAGTAGAGTAACCAATCAAATTACAGCATTTGCAATAGTATTCTAGTATGATTCTGCTAATAGATATTAGTGTAGAAGAGCAAAGCTTTTTAAGTAAAAATACTTCCGAATGTTCTGTTGCTGAAGGGCAATGTAGTTTGAAAGCAGCTTCTAGCAAGAGGGCGATTACTTTGGTTACAGACGAAGAGTTGGAGCAAAGGAAAGATGGTAGGATTCCCTCAAACACGAAACTCAGTACTAACTGGGCAATAGGTGTTTGGAAAGATTGGGCCGTTAAACGTAACAGTTTAAGCAAGAATTCAACTAAAACTGAGAATTCCGTGAGGGTCTACTGAGACTGAGTTTACTGTACAGGGTGTACAAAAAAAACGCAACCTCGGAATTTCCAAAGAAATCTACTTTGTACTTAAACACGAAAAAATTTAGGCCTCTGGGAATGTAAATTGAATTGCAAATAGGTCATATTACTAGCTCAAGTTAATAATGGTTCGACTCACAAAAGAACAACGTGTGTTTATCGTTTTACATTGTCCTTTTGGGCCCATACTTTTTCCGTGAAAATGTAAACGGACAGGCCTATCTTAACATGCTAAACGAACACGTTTTACCGCTACTTGCCGTACATTTTGGAAACCTGCATTGGGAGGAGATGTTCCGAGGTCTTTGGGGGGGGGGCTAAAGACGGGTCTCCAGCCGCTTAATCGCGGTAAGGGATCGACCGAACGCAGTGTTCGGGAATAACCGCATCATAGGGTTAGGTCATGATGTGGAATGGCCACCTCGCTGTCCTGACTTGACTCCATGCGATTTTTTATGTGGGGATATCTGAAAGATAGAGTATTTTCTACCGCCCCGCCTCAGAATATCGACGACTTATGCCGGCGAATATCAGACGAGTTCGATGCATTACGACGGCAGCCTGAATTTATTCGCAGTCCGCGATATGCACAAGCGAGCCATACTTTGCGTTGAAAGAAATGGGGGACATATTGAAGGAAACTGCCCTTGATCATTCACAATAACTGTTGTTCATACTTGCAAATTAAAAACAAATTAAAAATGCATAAATTCTGCTTTATGCACTCGAATGTGTTGTCATTTCGACAGTTGTGCTATTTGAAACTCCCAGGGGCCTAAAATGTTTCGTGTTTGAGCGCAAAGTAGATTACTTTGGAAATTTTTATAATTTAAATTTTTTTATGCACCTTGTACAGTATATTGTCCTGAAGTTCGAAGACGGTATCCATATACAGGTATTGTCGTGCAAGTTTTGTATACAGTCGATGAATATGTAATTAATTTAATTCAATTCATCTTCCCTGCTGAGAATATCAAATCCCTCTCCGTGCTTTTAAACAAAGAATAAAAATTGCAAGCAATTATGCTAAATAAAGGTCTATGAATAACAAAAGAACCGCGTCAATCGCGGCCGATTTGAGTAAATTTTCTGTTTTTCATCATTTGGTTTGAATAGTGATTAGGGCGGGCGGAAGTTTTTTAAATTTTAGCTAACGGTATTTCACGGTATTTGGCAGTTGAAAGATTGTTTACTCTCAATATCAGAATTTTGTGTTACATGGCAACAGTCACTCGTTATAAGCCACACATTAACGAACACATTTTAATATAAAGCCAAAACTGAATAGCCCATTTTAGGGATCTCAAATACCCACCACAACTGGAGAAAGAACATTAAAATTTATAGTAAACTGCACAATTTCATGCAGAGTTCAGCAGAAATATTTAGTCTAGGTCGTGTATAGGGTTTTGTATGCTTTTGATTTATCGGAGATAGTCTCAACCGTTTTAGGGTAAAACCTGAATCCGGGACGAAAGTCCTCAAAATGACCCCGCCCTGAAACGACAGTGTCGATATAGCTCTAACTTCAAACCAATGCAAGCAACAGCCTTTCTGAAGTGCCTATAGTGTTTAGAAGGGTTGTTTATAGAGGTGGTTATTAGAAGCTAAACATTCCCTAACTATGCTATTTCTAAGAAATTCACCAGTCAACATGCCTAACATCACTAAAATCGCTGGCAGAAATTAAATTTTCATATTTTCAAGCTGGATCTGGGAATTGCAACTTGTTTGTTTAGGGTTATTTGAAGAAAAAACCTACAACGTCTCGCATGAGCACCAGCTAATGAATTTGAGACAACTCAGCCAGGCAATTATTTTAGCGTGCCAAAGACTGCATGCACAAATAATCCAGAACTCTCCTGATGACATGGTTAACAGAACATGTTGTATGCATGTTCAAGGGCAGCTTTTTCAGATGAATAAATTATCTAATGTGTAAGTATTTTTTATCGTGCGTTGTATTGACAAGAACAAAATTAAATCAAATGTTAATTTAATAGCCAGATTTATGGTAATTTTAAGTATTTTCGAAATTGCTTCTTCGGCAGGGTTGCCAGATCACTGCATTTTTGAGGCCAAATCTTTAACAATGCTCTTTGTTTTTCTTTGTACTTGCCTTTTGTTTTCTTTGTTTACTTGACTACACTAATGACGATTTGGCCTCAAAAATGCAGTGATCTGGTAACCCTGTTCTTCGAAATGAAACTGTAATATCTCATTCAATGTTGCTTACATACCTTCACGTTATATATCAAAATTTAAGTTAGGCCTTTTTGAATTCAGTAAAGTCTATTTCAGCGAAACGGCTAGTCCAGTTTTAACGGTATATAAATCAAACATCGATACTTTTTTTGAGACACCCGATATGATTTGAGGATTTTCATCAACTGAACTGAAAAGCTAACTAAAGATGTTTTAGCGAAATTACACTTAGCTCTTAAATTTGAAAAAATCATCTCAGCGTGAGCTTTAAAAACTGTTGGAATTCTTCTGATTTATTCAGTTTTTGAAAACATCTCAACGTAAATTGCACAGAATGCAATGGGAAAATAAGGTTCCTAATTGGTTTTCTTTCAGTATTATATACATGTATGTTACAATCAAGAAAATATGAGTGATTTGCGTTGTTGGTTTTTTTTAGTTATTTAGTAATTATGCAGCAACCCCACAGAGCTTTGCATATATATAATCGTGATTTTTCGCTTCAAAAACTTTAACTATGTGAAGATATTATTGTCGTAGGTGTTTGCTTTGGATGCGGTATTAGAAGTTTGGCTTGTTCAACTCAAGTTTGGCAAGTATCACCGATCTTTCTAGTAAAATAGTGTATTTTAAGCCAGTAAATTAGTATCTTCTAACTACTTTTGTTCACGATGTATCTCCCTTATGTGAAATATGAATGAAATAGCGGTATAAATAGTGAACGTCCGGTTGCAGCTAAGACTGAGTTAAATTGGTAGCCTAGCTGACATAATTGTTTGTAACTGTGTTGTTTGACGTAACTAGAAAAAAATAACTGCTATATACTCCAACCGTTAATAGGTTATATCAGTCTAAATGTTCTACATGCCACAAAGTCGGTCAATTTTTTATTGTTGTATATGTGGAGTAGATCTCTGCCAACTTATTGTATATATGTAGCAACTTGTTATATAATAACTAGTTTTATGAAACGACGATAAATACAAAGCCAAAACAAAGGAGTTGAATGAGATCTGTTTTAGAGTAAAAATAAAAGTGTCTTCAAATCAAAATGTATCATTTCCTCTAAGCTTTAGAAACCATGACCATGGGGATTCTTGTGTATTGTCTGTTTGGTAATTCAGTCATAACTATGTTTATTTATTAGGCGGCTGTATGAATTAATATTTTGACGTTTTTTCGGTTTGTACAGGCATGTCGTCGCTTAAAATATAAGTTAGCAGTTTTAACATGCTGTATTAATACAGCAATAATTAACTGTTTTGAAATAGTTCACATTCCAGCAAATTATTCATAATGATCTTTTTGCATTTTTTAATATATAATTACTGAGGCCAATATATCGAATAATGCCGTTTGGCCTCAGTAATTATCTATCATAATTACTGACCCGAAGCAAAAGTAGTGACTTTCAGCTGCAAGATTACGGTGCCAACCTGATTCTCAGGGTCTTCACCTCCGCTACCCGCGCTACGGCGAAGACCCTGACACAGGCTGGTCACGTGGCACCCAAATTTTGGGTGCTTGACATTCGTACTTAGCAGGGGTAGGTGAAAACGCGTTATCACAAATTATTTTCAAACAACAAGTTCAAATTATTGGTGAGTTATTTTTTATTTCATCTGACTCTGGTCCAAAACTAAATGCATTTGTTTCCTATTGCGCTTATTATGTGTTTATTATTTAGCAATTAATAGCCAGCAATATTGCTAGATGTGTATACTGCAAAAATAAGCGTAGTAATTTAAAAGTTATTATAAAGGTTGCTACATCTAAATTATTCTTTGAGAAATACGGTATTTGAATTGGGATAGGAAATATCTATATTTCGATGTCTATTATAATTTTTGTAGTGCATTTTTAGATTTCGTACGTTCATTAAAGTTCTTTACATTTATTTTTAAATGAGTAAAATGAAATTTTAACGACAGCGTGATGCAAACACAAAAGAAAGCAAAGATACGGTTTTAGAGCCAGATGACTTCCCGCTTCGTCGGTTGTTTGACAATAATTTGTGATAACGCGTTTTTACCTACCCCTGCTAAGTACGAATGTCAAGCACCTAAAATTTGGGTGCCACGTGACCAGCCTGTGTCAGGGTCTTCGCCGTAGCGCGGGTAGCGGAGGTGAAGACCCTGAGAATCAGGTTGATTACGGTGCATGCATTTAATGAGAAAATACGCATTCGCAGTTGCGGTGCAATTGTTGAAACCTTGTACGCATGCTCTAGGGCAGGTCAGAGTAAAATGTGTGTTCTGCGCATGTGTTTTTCTAGGATAAAGTACCGCAAGCGCCAAAGAAACTATTGCGGTAAAAATTCGAAAGTTGAAGTTGAAGTAGTTTAGTCTTACTTTCGCTGGCAAAGCTTCAGGCACCCGATCATAGTTCAATTGAGGGCCGGGGTCTTTAGTATAGCAAGCCCTTTTCAACTTTGATAGTGGAGCTTATTGCGTACGTCATCTAGTTGATGAGAAATGATACTCAGCGTAGTTTCACAGCACACTGAAAATAGTGCAGGCTGCATTATTTTTAATAATGCTGTGTGCAAGCTGCATTATTTTTAATAATGTCGTGGCATATTTTTAGCCTGTATAATTTACCTTTACCCCTGATACTTTCCCTGCTATCAAAAAAGACCGCCCCGTTTTTCTAAACAACGTGAAATAGTCTCTGGATTCGTTGATTAATGCAGACAGAAAACCAAAGGTTTTGATGAGGGTTGGTATTTATATGTGATAGAAATCTGCCAACAGGAGTCAGCTGTCATCATTCTATTGTGTATGCTTTCATGTTAAGTATAGATATATCCACCACAGTTACAAATCGATAAAAAAAAAACCCATACATTAATAAAGAATATGTTCATTGATTTGCGGTGGAGTTTTTCATCGACTGAACAGGAAAGATCATGCATGAGCTTTAGAAACTGCATGTGGAAGTTCTTCTGGTTTATTTGGTTTTAAAAATCAGGTCAACGTGAATTGCACAGAAAAGGAAGGCTAAGCTTCCTGATTCTTTTCTTAGTTACTGTACACATATATGTATGTATGTTACAATCAAGTATCTGACTAAATGTGTTTTCTGACTGCTAATTGCTTGGAGGCAGCTACCCCAGAGAGTTTTGTATACATAAAGTTACGCTTTAATTAGAGATCTTAACTTCGCGATGTTATTGTCTTGTGTGTACGCTTTGAATAAGGTGTCAGTATTTAGGCTTCCTCGACTCAAGTTCCGTAAGTGTCACAACTGAATTTTCGGAAAAAAGTATACATTCATTTTTGAGTGGGTTTTCTTTGATATTCTGTGGTATTTATCTCGATAAATACCATGAATAAACAATTAGATCAACTCGACTCAAGCTATTTTAAGAAAAGACTCTGTTAGAAAACCCACCCAAAATAAATTAAGTTAGTATGAATTATAAGTATAAATTATTAGAAAATAAGCCGACAATTAGAAGATAATATTATAAGTATAACCACTTTTGATTTTATAGTTAATTCATCTATTCATGATATATTTGATATTTTACACACAAACGTTTTCGCTAACTATAGCTCTTCAGGTGTGATTAATATGAGTGGTTGTCAAATTTTAAGATTGTTACTGCACCAAAATCAAGCATTTCACACGAACAGATGTTAGCCAATCACGCCTCACGAAACACCCTTTACCACCCTCCATAATGTGTTTTGAAAAAAACAAACTAGATTTGGTCGTTCACTCGTCGCTACTCTTTCATTATTAATTTAGAAAGTCTTAAAATGACTAGCTAGCTGTCGAGAAATAGATACTTAGTTAAACCATTTATATTGGCGTTACATGACGTTTTTAGCTGCTACGCATACACAGCGAGAAGAACGTGCTTAAGGAAAAAAAACAAGACACATGTTTGCAAATTTGCATGTCTTTGTAATATACATATTATTACGCCAATTTAAGCAGGATAATTAAAGCAGGATAATTAAAGCAATTAAAGCAGGATAAATTACACTGCTTTGCAGGCTAATTTGGAGTTTATTTGTAATTTTTAAATAGTGAGAAAAGTATTTAGGTTATTGGCTGACGATCATTACTTTAAGATAGTTTAACCACAAAGTTTGTTTATATTCTTTGACTTGGTATTTAATGAAATTTTTCTACATTTTTTAATTTTGGCAAAAGTATAAAACATCAAAACGACTTTCATTAATAATGCCTCATAATACTGGTCACTCAGGCAGCCAATCAAAACGCTTGAAAATCATTTACTAAAGAAATTATACTAAAATGGATTAATACCCAAATATTCCGATTGGCAGACCTCTATTCTTCACAGAATTAATGTTTTAATATCGACAACGTAGGCAAATACCAGATTTTACTTCAATTATCCAGATGTTACCACGTAGTAACCTATGTAGGTTATTAAAGATTATTGATCGTCCTTCATCGAATGCAGAAATTTTTCAACCAACAGGAACCAAAAAGAATGAGTTATGTGTGCCATAACAGTACCTCGAGTAAATACACCAACATTTAACAAAGCAAGCAAGCCTACTCTGTAAATTCTGTACGTTAACCCAACGAGGTCAGGGTACGAATGTTAAGTTTTAGGGTTCTTCGATCGTGAAATAAAATATTCTTGCTTTCAGTGTCTCATTACAAGATTAAAATGAGTTTAACCATATTTAACCGTGTGGATGCCTATGTTATACAAATACTTTTTATTTAAAATAAGCTTTGCATGCACCTTAACTAAAAGTCTTATTCAGCAATATTAATTTATTGAATTGTCACATTTGTATAAAATTGCAAAAATATTTGTACACATGTGAAATCATCACTTTTGTCTTTTATTGATAATGAATATCAATAACACACTACATTTTATGCACCTGTCCATCAGTCTATGGTCTCCTTAACACTATGAATTTGGCAGCTACAGCTATTGTAACAGTTCTCTGGGCTTACCCGATATGCCAACCCGGAGCAAACCTGATTGTCTGGGGCATTATGTAATCCCAGACTGGTGAAACCTACTCAGAGTGTTTAATCCTTGGATGAGGGTTGCTAATTGGTCTCTGCTACTGTGCTACATAAATGTTTATAATTTGTGACTCATGTATAAATATAGGAGTGTACTTATAATTAAGAGCCTTTTACTGGTTAGCATGCAGGGATAAAATATAGACATTCAACAGTATTATGTAAAGTCAATTTTAATATGACAAAGTTGATCGACTTGACTGCACTGAATGTTGTTTTAGACCATTAGTGCATAATATAATTATTTAAATGATACCCTGTTCCAGTGTGACCATATATGCAATTTTCTTACCGGAGCTGCTCAGATTTGGTGGGGCCACTCCCTCCTGTTCTAAATGTTGCAAATATTTAAAGTAGGGGGGTTTCCAAGCCAATTCAACCGTATCTGGTAAAAAAACATACCAGTTCTTGTCATACTGCCCTGTTCAATTCAGCTCAGGATAGAGTGTGAAAATTGCATAATTCATACCTGACATACACAAGTACAAAAATGCTGTAGTACAAAAATGTCACTTTATATCAACAGATTGTGCCAATTAGTCCATATATTTTAATTTTTAGGAACCATAGCTGGGTTCGCAAGGAAAGTTTGTAACCAAATAGCCTTTCTTAATACTTGGTAGCATTAAAAAAGGCGGTTACTATCAAAATGTCCTGGCCAAGTCCTGACAAAGTCTTATCTGTTTCTGCCACAAAGATGAGCGGTAAAAGCAGGATGGAGAATGCCTACCAAATCAATATATTTAACGAAATTGTACAAACAATAAATGGTTTACTTAACAGTGAAGGAGGACAGCTTGTCGTGCTGTTTGATAAGCTTCCTCCTCTAAGTTGTATTAACGAGACAATCTGGAAAATAGAACAAAGGATATATGATTTTACAAGTTTGGATTACTTTTCCATAGTCCAGACGGAAGCATCAATAGTGATTACCGTTGCCAGGCCAAACACTGACTGCATCTGCACGTTACGCTACCATTTATATTTACCGTCACATCAAAACGCAATCGAATTATTGCCAAGAGAACCAGTTCAGAAAGTCAGGGATATTCTTTGCAAGAAAGTTCTTTGCCCAGAGGCTGTTAAACCAGGGTCTCATTGTAGAGAATTCACCTGGTGTTCCGCACTTAGTTTTGGTGAATCGAGATGTGTCAAATTCAAAAATCCACTAAAGTTTGACCCGATAAGAAACTATAATGTCCTTGAACTTTTGATTTATATACTCCTCGAGGATTTCTCAGCATTTGCAAATTATAGTGGTGGGCATTTATATATTGGTATAGATGACAATGGTATAGTCAGAGGACAAGATCTAACTCCGGAACTCCAAGCAATGCTAAAAAACGGGTTCAGAATAGCATTGCAACGTATGATTTGGCCTGTTGACAGCTACTCACAAGGCGAAGAAGAGAAGCGATGGCAGATCCATTTTGAGGAAGTAAAACACACAAATGGAGAAATCGTCCCGTCAACCTACATAATTGTCGTTTATGTTGCTCAGTGTCCTGGTGGTGTCTTCGTGGAGGAGCCTGAAGCGTATGAGTTTAAAGATGGTGAGGCGATGAAAATCGATTTTACTACTTGGAAAGAGTATTGCCGAGAAGGCTTGAAGAGAGATCAAGGTAGGTATAATGTTACTGTCCACGAGACTCTGACGGGTCTAGTAAAAAAGTTTCTTTAAGCATGCCCTGGAGGAAACTTTAGAAAGGAAACTTTAACGAACATACTTTTTTCAAACACGAGGAGCTCGAATCTTATAAAAGATGCCGCTCCACTGACTCGCAGTTTTTTAAAATCCATTTTAATTCTCACTCTTTCGACGCTTCATACAATCTCCCCAATACCTGATCATTCCGTTTGCCATCACTCAGAATGGTGATTATTTTGTCCCAGATCCATCAACTCGTGGTAAATTGTCATTCTAACCGATGGATTCGATCGAAAATTTGGTGCAGATGAATGCGTGTATCAAAGGGCCATTCGTTTTCTGGCCCTTATATAAATACGAAAATTAGTCGCCGATTTCCATTTTTCGTCTTTCAATTTTGAAAAACAAACGGAAATCGGCTTTTGAAACAAATTTTGTTTTTCATTTTCTTTTATAAGCTGCTAATGTTATGTAAAGAATAACCAGAGGGGGAGTCAAATGGACTATTAGCTTAAGGCTCCTTCCTTTGCTGGTTTCTTTCCTTGTCCTGCAGCTGTTATAAGGACGATAGATCAGCTATTCCTTTACACTGGGTATTAGTTTTTCGTTGTGTTGTGTCTGTAGATGCTGCTGTTTTACCTTTAGGTGAAGATCCTAGTACCAGCGGTGCTAATGTTGATTTAATAGACGAAGGTAAGTTTTACTAATTTTTTACCCGATGTTTTGCCGAATTGCGTCTAGTGGCTTCAGGTTATCGCGCTTAAAGCTAAACACATAAACCTTATGTTTTCTGTTATTGTTGCCAGAACTATTTGCACTTAATTCCAAGAATGAGGCCTCAGAGTCTTTCGCCATAAATCTAGATACTCTCAGTTGCCATACAGAGCAACGCCGTTTAAATTATTAAATAGACATAGTTAAACTGAAGAAATATTAAAGGACTATGAAGAGAAAGGATAAAGGGGGCAACATTTGACTTACAGAGCGCAACAAAGCAATCAAGTTTTTATTTGCTTTTTAATTTCGAATTGTAGTAGTTTTGCTTGGAAAAGACTAAGGATTGCTGTATGCATGTACAGTAGGGGAGAAGGCTTAACAGATTTATATTACAGAAGTGGCTTTTTGACAGGTTTAATAGAGAATTAGTACTACCCTAGCAATTACTGCTGTGATTTTTATTCATCTCTCAATAATAAAACTAACTCACATTTTGTGTGACTGCCCCCACAACATTAAAAATTAGGAACAGAAGTATTAACACCTGGGTTTTAAGAGTGTGATGCCATTTAATTTTCTAGAAAGTCCAAAAATTTGGAAATGGATCGAGATTTCTAAAGCTCATGGAGAAAAGTTCCAAAAGTTGTTAGAATGTGGACGGCGCAATCCGAAAGAGATAGAAGAGGTCAATGGAGTGCGTGCTTGTTTCTCTGAAGGGTTCCGCATTGGCTTTGGAGCTGATGGCACAAGAGTTTATATAGGATTAGGAAAAGATGGATGTGAGAAAGCAGTAAAACGTTTGCCAAAAGATATTTGCACTGAATTAGCTGAAAAAGAAAAAGATATTTTGATGAAATTGTCCAGCACGTCCAGCAATGTCGTAAAATACTGGTTTCTATCAGATGAACATCGCGACGGAGAATACTTATTTCTAATCTTGGACTTATGCGAGGAAACGTTGGATGATTTTTTGAAAAAATGTACGGAGGAGATGGCAAAAATTGCACCAGCCATTATTCGACAAGTTTTGGAAGGGATATATGATCTTCATCACAATGATCCGCCTATTTTGCACCGCGATTTGAAACCAAAGAACATCTTGCGGAACGTCGACGGTAAATGGTTGCTGGCCGACTTTGGCATCAGTCGAGTCTTACCTGAAGGTGTGACTTCCCATGTAAGTATGCAAAGAGGAACAACAGATTGGAGAGCTGTTGAATCGTACGCTCCCGAAGACGCATCTAATAATGATCTAGTGAGACACAAGAAAGAATCGGATATTCAGGTACAGTTTACAATTACGTAACAAATAATTAGTCTGAGTTTAATGATAACTGTTTTGATTAAAAAAAGCTGTAGAAACCACATACATAAACATAGGTTTTACTCCAACTTTGACTGGAAAGCCAGGTGGTATATTTTCAAAAGATTGATACAGTAAAGTTATAATGACCTGTTTCTTTTGGTAAGGGCCCATTTGCATGCACCGGCGTTTTATTCAGATCAATCGGAAATCAGTTGTACGTGTGAATAGCCAAAAATGGCCCGAGACCGATTCCACTCACGTTTTCGCTTTTTCTTCTACGTACATCGCGAGTTTTGCCAAAGGAAACTAAGGATTACTGAAGAAAAATGGGAGACGTTTCAGTATTATTTTCACAATGGTATCGCGGACTTTGGAATTGAACGGATGACAAGTTTAGACTAGGGGAGTTAGGCTGTTGTGTGTGACAATAGTCACATTATAAGCTTATATCGGGGAATTTAGGAGGTCTTCGAAAAAGGTAGTATCTAAAAAAGAGGTCAGGCAGTCAAATTGGACAAAAAAAACTCTCACATTTGCAAACATTTAGTTTGGAAGTCCTCACCTGAAGATGAAGGTTTAGGAGGCGTGAAACTTGCCTCATTGCTGGGAGCCGCGGAAGATTGATAATTTAGGGGAGGGGCATTCATATATTCATGTTCACGCACTGTAAAACCAAAAATATGCGAAAGGAATTGATTATGATGATGATATAAACATGTACCCCCCCCACATCTTATCGATTCTTCGTGTCCTCTGCTCATTCCCAAACATGGCACTCTCAACCTTCTTGGCATTAAAGAAATACTAGAAATACATGCATGCAGCAACCCCTCGCCACTAACTAAGAGCATGCAACTATATTTTTGGAATTACATGAAGTACTGTAATAGGTTGTTGTCATCGCAACACTGCAATCGTTATTCTTTCTGTATATTTTTTCAAAATGACAAAATATTGAGTTTTTAATCCTTGTTTTATTGACAATTTTTTAAAATGGCACAACATTTGTCATCGGTATGTTATTACGCCTAATGTAAGCTTAAATTTGGTATAAAATACGACCTATTAATTACATATATTAGACGTTTTGCAATATCTATGAAACTAAATTTTTATCTACATAAACTTTGAGTTCGAAATAAAACCGTTTCAAGCCAATTTTGTATCTTCGCTCATATTCTTTTACATGTAAAGTTCGTCAATATTTTGAAATACAGTAATAAGAAGACAGTCTTGCATTTTAATACAAAACATAAACTTACTCTGGAATTTAAACAGTGAATAGACTGGAGGAGTACGGCTACGCCGGCCTTTATAAAGTATTAAAACACAAGTATGAATACGCGTTATCAACAAACTTGCCTTGTGTTTCACGCCGTAGTCAATTATTGGTGCTTCTGTGTATTTTCCCAGAGTTAATTTCTCTTCAAGAGTCTTGTCGCAGTCGTTTTCGTCTCAGTTCTCGTCTTTTTGGATGCCTTAAGTGTTTGCTACTCTTGATATTCCGCCATACTCTTGAGATCATAAATGACCACCCTTCGTTGGTTGTGAAAGTTGCCAAATCTTTTTGCAAAAATACAAAATATTGTAGAGCAAAAAGCAAATTTAGATTTTTGCTTGCTGTCAGTTGAATTCGTGATTAATCAATCAACAATAAATTTAAATCCGGCCAATCAGTGTTAGCCATTCATGATAATCCGCCATATTGTTGAGATCAGTGAGGACATACCACTTTTACTACCTATCACGAGCAACGACTTTGAACTCCGCTAATACGAAATTAGTAACCCTCGCCCCGGGCTTACGCCCGGAACGGCGCTTCGCGCCGTTGGCTCGGGGATTAATCAGATTATTATTAATCCTTCGAGGTTAATTCTCTTCGGAAATGTTAACATTTCGGACTAATATTCTTCTCACTCCAAATCTACAAGTGATAATTATGATCTTTGAAAAAATGGTATTACCATGCCTACCAACAGAGAAGATAGATTCCATCATTAGGCAACAGACGATAGTTCCGTTGTGTATCGATCTATAAAGTTGTAACATTCTATATGTTCCTGTAAACTTTGTAGCGTACTATAGATGAGTAACCTTGTTTGCATATTTTGATATGTGCGCGGACACCTGATTATGTATTCGCGGACACCTGATTAATAGTTGTAATTGTGCTGAGTGGAGTGCAACTTCTTAGTCTGAAATCAAACGCGTAATCACAAAATCGCATGACTACGCAGTGCGAGTGCGATTTGTAGTCACAAATTTGATTTCAGACCAAAATTTCACTCAATGCAATGACTATTATTATATTCATTTTAAAATCTACAAGCGGCAAAATTATTTTGTTTACAAAAAACACGCTTGCACTTGTCCTATTTTGTCACATGATCAGTGGCGAAGGCCGGACAATTTAATCATGCTACGCAAATATTTCCGTATTTTTGGACTTCAACGAGAGTCAATTTATAAAGAAACGAATGATGAGGATGGTTTGACATTTGCATGTATCATCAAAAAATTGTCGGGCTACCTTCGCTATTGATGACGCTACTGAATTTTGTCTATGTCGTGATTAGGTCGCCGGGATGGTGGCTTTCTACATCCTAACGAAAGGCGAACATCCCTTTGGGGAAGGAGCTGACCGACAGCGCAACTTACTTGACGGTAATCCAGTTTATCTGGATAAGTTGAAGGATCCTGCCGCGAAAGATCTACTCTCCTGGATGCTTAGTCACGATCCTGAAAAGAGACCATCGGCTATGGAAGCGCTGAAACACCCTTATCTTCAGTCCATCAAACGGCAGTTTGAGCTGCTATCCAAAATAGGAAACCAGCCCGAGATCAAAACCACAGATCACAGCTCAACTATTGTTGCCGAGTTGAATAGTTATGATGGAGACTGGCAAACTGTGATGGAACCCCATGTTCTGAACTATCTCTGCACGGACCTCGTACATGGCGTGTTGAAAACGTTTATCTATGGGCCGTCCTGGACAGAATGTTTACGACTGATCCGAAATGTTGACCAACACAACGATGATCGACCCCGTCCATTGCCACAACCGACAGAATTCGGTAATCCCCAAGAATATTTCCTTAAGAAATTTCCCAATCTTCCTGTTGTTGTGCACAGAATTGTCAGACAGCATGACGATTGGAAAAAACGGCCTAAACTGGAAGAGTATTTCATTTAAGGTAAACAAGATTAAAAATATTTCGAGTTATTGAAACATGAAACCAGCATGTTGAATCTTAGCTTAGTTAATTGCGTTTAGTTTCTGTAGTTTAGTTTAGTCTAGTTCAAACTTCATTTGCGGGGGAAGGTGTAGAACTTGGTAGTAGTGAAAGTGCAGCAAAAAAAACATGAAAGTATTTTCGAAAATTGAACTGGCCCTAAGTGAACCATCAGGGCTCAGTTTCATTATGACTTCATTTAGTGAGGGCAGTACTTATTTGTTGCAGAAACACACTGATAAACTTGTGGCACTTTAATAACCCAAGGTCTTGTTCAGATGGGCAAAAGTATCACTTGTCAAAATGTTTTCTTCAGCGAGAAAACATTTCGACAAGTTTACAAGCAAGTTTTCGCCTTGTTATGAAAATAACATGAAAGTTACATTGCGTTCAAATAAGACAAAACGTTTTTCGTGTACTTTTCTCGGCGAGATGTCGATACACGGGAAAATTCATATTCAGCTCTTTTCGAACTATTAAAAACCTCGTCTTTCCATTGTAATGAAGCAAAATCGTTAATATTGTCACATATTTTGAGAAATCCGCTTGAAAGATTTCAACCTCCCTACTAAATTTATAAGCGATGTGATAAAAGCAGCTTTTAAGCTTGAAATGACGTTTTTACAATATTTTGATAACATGGAACGAAGGGGTGTTTTTGCCCCCTCCCCACCCCTCCCATCCCAAAAAAAGACGCCCACCTCCCGTTCTATGTTATCAAAGTGATGATACCTTTGAATCCAATCGCTTATAATACCCAACAGAAAGATTTCGGTATATTGGTATGTCTGAAAAATATCACCGATATTTTCATTGACACGTAATCAATATGAATGCGTTCCGCATTGTTTTACGCCAAGTAAGTGAGGCCAACCTAGCGAAGATTGATGTTAAATTTTTGCTTTTATATATGGCTGTATCGTGAAACGTAACAGTATTCTTCACTTCAAGATCAACAGAAGCAGTTCGACAGAAACAAAAGGAACTACCACTGCACGCAGCTTGTCTTTAAAGAGGGCGACCAAGTTATCGCTCCAGTCTAATATGAAGTCACTCATAACTATAAAACTAGACTACATATCTTAACTCTCATACTCAGCAATTAAATTTTATAATTAATGCTAATCGCCGCCATTTGTATAGTACAGGTCCAGTAATAAGAAACAAAGAAAATTATAACCATGCATATCGTTGTGTTGATACAACGGTGATAAATGCCCATAAATTATCTTAACTTTTACATAGAATTCTCGCTAAATTCTAGACTTGCGAAAAGTCGGTCGCTTATAAACTTGAAATTGTCGTGGAACTAGCAACGACCAAAAAGGCAGTAAAACAACTTTGTTGCTTACAATGTTTCGGAGCATTACTCCATGTTCAGGTAATATAACGGCAATTCTTTTTATAGTTTACGTTAAGATTGAGTAATGTTTCAAAACGCTGTGAACAAAAAATTGATTTATTTTGAGTTCATTACAAGACTATTTTTTTCAGAATTCCAAGACTATTTTGAAAATCAGGCTTAGAGAAAGTTCAATGGTAAGACTATTGAAGAAACTCGAAATTGTTTATTACCTGCATATAAAATACACCAAAGTTTTATTTTTTATGGACGTTATTTAAGCGCTTTGTAGTTTGTTGTTGTGCATTACATGATGTTTCGAATTGCTTATATTTCGCCTTAAGCCCCTCTTCCACTTCAAACGCATCGTAGCTTAGCGTATTTTTCTGTGTCCATACATTAGTTCTGGCTGAGCATCCTGCATGAAATGATGAAATACACGGTAGGGCTAAAGTGGAAAACAGGCATTAACTGAAGTAGTTTGTTTACGTGTTGGAAACACTGACCACTATTTAGACATCTTAAACTGAGCGTGGTAGAGGCGGATTGTGGATCTCTTTCATTATATAATTATCCAATATGTGTCTACCTCTGAAAGGCCTCCGAAGAATTTTTACTCTTATTTGAACAATCAAGTCACACTTCACGAACATTTTTAATGAGAATGAAACCTCACGGGCGTGGAACAAATCACATTTCACGGCATCAAAATAAAGCATTTTAAACAAACAGATATGAGCCAATCACGGCTCACGAAATTTCCCTTTACCACCCTCCAGACTAAGTACTTCGAATTCTCACTTTGCTGCTGCCTCGCTAGATACGTTATCCAAGTTTATTGATATCAGTGTATATAGTTCCCTTGACTTGTGCTGCACAATTAAACACATATGTATGTATGGATGGGCAATCTACTATTCAAAGTCAGGAAATTGGCTTTCCAACAATGCTCTTACAAACGTTTTGGCGTAGAGCCATTTTGTTCATAATGTCAATATTTAAGATTTAAGGTTTTTAGGACAGTCTTCTGAATTTTTCTAATCAGCTGTATATAATGCTTTTAAAATTAGTTATTTCCACGTGCAATAGTAGGAGAACACTGTACCTAGATGAGTTGAAGTGTTAATAACTGGAAATATGTCAAATATTAGAGAGAATCATACCAGTATACTATTGCAAATGCTGTCATTTGATTAGCTACTCCACTCGCTATCTTTTCCTTGATAGATAGCGAGTAGCGGCTTCGCACTCATCAGCTATCACCGCATAGATATCTCGTAATCTAATTGCTAAGTATATTTTACAATTAAAGTAGATTTTACAATCAAAGATATACATATTAATGTCTGTAATTTGGATACAGATTTAATTTGCGCTGATTTACCTAAACTTTAAGTTTGATTTTCTAAGCAAATGTCGTTCCTTTCTTTGAGATTATAAAAGAATATGAACGTTTTAATCTAGACAATATGATAAAGCATGATAAAGCACTCGATTGCATCTGGTCTGGATCTGATCTACAACTGCTTGCCTTCTGCTTGCGTTTGTAAATCAGAGACAGATCGCCAGGCTGCTCTTATCTTTCTAATATTTTTCAAGTGTATATTCTTTAAATGAAGTATTGCGGGAATGTAGGTCCATTGTTGCCTAGACGCCTACACAGCAAAAAACGCACAACCTGTTCTGGCCTGATGAAAACAGCATTGAACAATGTTGTGCTGCCCACATTGTTCAATGTTGTCAACAATATTGTTCAGCACTGTTGAACCTGAATTAGCCTGCGATCAGGTGTAACAATGCTGAACAATATTGTTGACAACATTGAACAATGTGGGCAGCAAAACATTGTTCAAGGCTGTTTTCATCAGGCCAGAACAGGTTGTGCGTTTTTACGCGTGTAGACGTCTCTTTGTAAACTTTAATTTGTTTTTCTTTACCTGACTTGCTAAAACAGTATACTTGATAAGAGATATAATTTGTTTATTTCAGAATTATTATTTTTGATTTTCACGAACTTTACTGCATAAAAATTCGGAATAAATATTCAGCTGTTTGTTTCCCAACATTCGGCATCAGCCCTAGGCCAATTTAATCTCTGGAGACCAAGTTAACCAGTGCGAATATCTGAAAATCACTTGACTAGCTGTCACTCATTGTTTGGACCTAACAACCAGTTAATTTTTGAACCACCTGTCACTTAATTTTTGACTGATCGGCCAGTAAATTTTTAACCTACCAACAAGTGGTTTCATGCTTAACAACAGTGATTAAAGTTCCAACTGTTCTGGAGTATCTTTTAGGCCATTATATAACCATGCAGCAACGTACGATAATGGTCCAAATTCGGATTGTTTGATTGGCGGAAAGTTTTTTTTAAATATTTGGTAAGATCCGACGACTAATAAGGCGTATTAAAATAAATTTTCTGTTTTTGATCATTTGGTTAGAGTAGTGATTAGGGCGGACGGGAGTTTTTCTTTAATTTTAGCGAACGGTATTTGGCAGTTGAAAGATTGTTTACTCTTAATATCAGTATTCTGTGCAAAACATATAGTGTTACATGGCAACAGTCACTCGTTATAACCCACACATTTATTAACGAACACAGTTAATATAAAGCCAAAACTGAATAGCCTAATTTATTGGAGGAAGGACATCAAAATTTATAGTAAACTGCAAAATTTCATACAGAATTCAGCAGAAATATTTAGTTTAGGTCTTGCAGAGAGGTTATTAAGCGTTTCATTTACCAGAGATAATCTCAACTTTTAGGGCAAAATGACAATGACGGTCATCATGGCACAGTGCCAAAACCCGAATTCGGGACGAAAATCTTAAAAATGACCCGCGCTGAAACGGCAGGGTCGATATAGATAGATAGATCGTTTTATTAGAAATACGTTGCAGCCACAAAAAGCTGAATTGCGTAACTTTACATGAAAATAAATAATACAATAGTAAGAATGTTAGGTAGAATATATACAATAAAATTCTCTAAGAATTATTTAGAAATTGTTACTGTCGTTATATGCCCTACAACCAGATACTATAAAGGAGTTAAAGAAGCGATCAGTTTTTGCTCGTGGTACATTCAGTGGTCTTTGTTTCCTTAAAATGGGTCTGGGAGTTTCATTAACTTTTGGGATAAGATGATTCAATTTATTATTATGGTTCACTAAAATTTCTTTGAAGAGTTTCGCGGTGAGGTAACAATGTCGCTCATTGACGGAATTGATATTTGCTTCGACCAGTGCAGCAGAGTATGGCAGGTGCGGGAAAATACAACGCATTGCTCTCTTTTGGATGCGTTCCAGGTCTGCACGCAAATATTTTGGTAGCGCGTGATGGAACACTTGGCAAGCATAGTCTAAGGAGGATCTAATACATGTACAATAATATGCCACCATATCCGCAGTGGACACTTTGGCTCGTTTTAATTGTACGAGAAAATATAGTTTCCGAGATGCCTTTGCCACTAGATTTGCAATGTGGTCATTCCACGAGAGTTTGGAATTTATTGTTACACCCAATAACTTGGCACTGGTTACTGTTCTTATCGGGTTGCCTTCAACATGTATAGGTGGTAGATTGGCTTCCTGATGCGAATGAGTAAAAGTAATAGTGAGTTCTTTAGTTTTGTCACAGTTAAGTTGGAACTTATTCTCTTTTGACCAGTCATGAATTTGGTCGGCTGCCAATTGGACTTCACTTGGGTTGCCCTTAATAACAGTTTCGGATACAGTCGAATCATCAACGTATTTCCAGAGGCTGAATGGGTCTGAGACTGACAAGTCATTTATCATAATCAGGAAGAGCCAAGGGCCAAGTTTAGTTCCCTGAGGCACACCCGAGGGGACTGCTCCCCATTCAGAGAAGCAATCATATCCCAGTTTAACCCTTTGAAGTCTACATGTCAAGAAGCTTATAACCCAGTTTATTACACTATTAGGAATATCAAGCTGTTTTATCTTGTTGACGAGCAAGCGATGGTCAATCAAATCGAACGCTTTGCTGTAGTCGCATAATAATATTCGAATAGTGGATCCTGTTCCATCTGTGTCACCCAGCCACTTGTGAAACATACTAATCAGGGCCGTAACTGTAGAGGAGCCAGGTACTGTTCCAAATTGGCGGGGATCAATTATTTTCAGGACGGCTGGTTTTATGTAGTCGTTAACAATTAATTCTTCAGCCATCTTGGAAAGACACGGTGTAAGTGAAATTGGGCGAAGCTCATTTTTTAGATTAGTAACTAGCCTCACTTTAGGAATTGGGGTAATATTTGCAGTCCTCCAGGTAATTGGAACTCTCTGTTCTTTAAAAGAGGTATTAAGAATATCTGTAATGGGGTCTGCTAGTAATTCAGCATATTCTTTCAAAAGCCAGTTTGGAATATTGTCCGGGCCAGGAGACTTATACTTATTGAGGTGCCGTAATAAGTGACATACACGAACCACACAAACCTCTAAGACTTCGCCGTCATCCTCGACGTCTAATTCCATAGTTGACTGGTCAAATGTGTCGAAAACTTGAAGTGGTTCCAATAGAGCAGAATTAATTGCGTTTGCAATTTCTTGGTTCGACATATCCCCAAGATCAGGGACAGATAAGTCGTCCAAAAGATTTGTACTACTTTTCTTGGAAAGACCACTCAGTTTTTTCATCGCCTTCCACCATTGCTTAGGATTTGTACCTTTTAAGTCTTCAACTTTCGAAGAATAATATTTGGCTTTACAAGATTTTCTTTCCCTATTAACAGCATTCCGAAGAGCTTTGTAAACGTTACTATGTTTGTTTGCATGGAAGGCACTCTGACGCTGTTGTATCAAATTCTTCAATTTCACGGTCATCCAAGGGGAATCCTTTGGATATACTCTTTTAGGTTTTTCAGGCATAATATTGTTCATTCCTATTTTTACGAGATTTTCGAAGGTTGAGAGTTTACTTTCACAATTAGGTTGACTTTTTATAATAGACCAGTCGACGTTATTAAAATACCGGCCAAGTGCGTTGATATTACTCTCTCGCATATCTCGTGTAGTAATATACTTCCTAGTAAACTGACCTTGGGTTCTTTCTTTAGGTATTACTAGAACCGTGTTGTGGTATAGCTTATATATATGTATGTATGTTATATGTATAGCTTAACTTCAGACTAATGCAAGCAACAGCTTTTCTGCTACAGCTATAGTGTTTAGAAGAGTTAACGTTGCATCTATAGGGGTGGTTATTAGAAGCAAAACATGGCCGAACTATAATATTTTGCAAGAAAATCACCAATCAACATGACAGGTCAGCAGCTAATTATGCATAAAATCACTGAAATCGCTGGCAGAAATTTCCATATTTCATAAAAAAATTATTATAACATGAAAAATCATGTTCAATTGAATCCAATTATTGCAAATTTCAAAAGGATTGACATTTTTTGTTCATATACAAGGCATTGTATTTCACTTATCCCCCGCAAAAACACGATTTTAGCCATATTTTCGTCTTGTTTGCTTTTTTATCGCCGAGTAGTCGAAGTATTATACAATTCTTGTACTTTTCCATAATCACAGATGACTGAAGAACAATTCTGCCCAGTTTCGACTTGTTCTGAGACAGTGCCGTCTACTTTATCTCCGATTTTGTATCCTCGACAATTAGCCAAAATTGCCGCCATTACGAAGTCTTGCCGCTTTTGTGCCCGATAAATGTGGGTTTTTCGTCTTCATGTGTATTTATATTTTGTAACCCAATAGTACTTTATACTGTTGAGTTTCTGAAGGTGATTTTGTAAACTTCGATCAAATGTTAATATAAAAATCCACCCACACAAAATCGGGTGTCAGAGTTGAAAGTTCAAGCTTCAAAAACTGTTGAGCTTTAGAAACTGTTGGAATTCCTCTGATGTATTCAGTTTTGGGAATCAGCTCAACATAAATTGCACTGAATGGGTAAAATAAGGTTCCCATATAATATGTATGTTCCCAATATACATGTGTTTTAGAATCAAGGAAGTACATGTGACAAAATGTGTTTTTTCTGAGCGATAATAATGCAGCAACCCTGCAGAGCTTTGCATATATATAATCATGATTTTTCGCTTCAAAAACTTTAACTATGTGATGATATTACAGTATTAATGTCGTAGGTGTGTATGCTTTGGACGCGATGTTAGAATTTTCGCCTGTTCAACTCAAGTTTGGCAAGTATCACTAATCTTCCTAATAAAATAGTGTATTTTAAGCCAGTAAATATAGTATCTTTTAAAACGAGGACACTTAAGTTTATTGCTAGTATACAAAACCGCAATTATAGCAGAACTGTAAGTTCATGTCGTCGCAATAATCAATCTAAATTATATTTCTACAAATTTTGGGGGAAATGAAAACATCTTAAACAAAGTCACTACTTTTGTTCGCGATGTATATCTCCCTTATATTATGGGAATTAAGAATGAAATAGCGATATTGATACGTCAAGACATGGTAAATATGTAAGTCGTTGTTGTATGACAAGGGCAATGAAGATTAATCAGGTATCGATTGAATTGAATTGAAAGACTTTGTTTAATGAGGGTAACATATGGTTGTGTATTTGAAATAGATCTCTGCCAACTTGTGGCATATTTAATATATGTATATTTATATATGCATATTTATAATTAAAATAGCTAGTTTTATGAAACGACGATAAAAACAAAGCAAAAATACAGGAGTTGAATATCTTCAGCGATTAGAAATCAGTTAAAAAGTATTCACTTTAAACATAGGATAAAAATGCAGCGACTTCCTTAAAGTATACGTAATCTTATAATTTTCTAGTATATAACAATTATGAATACATGGACCTCGCGCTTTTCAATTTGTTTCGTCACATCGATCAACGAGGAACCAATTAAACCTGCTTCAGTAAATTGATAAAAAGGAAAAATCAAAATAATGAACACAATATAAATATGAAGATTTCTTCGCAGGAATCGCAGACGTGTGGCGACATTGTTGCCTTTGTTTCGCAATAAACACTTTGAAAATAAGAGCCCAAAAATGCATGGAACACGCACAAAACTCTCGAGTCAAACAAATATGTTTATTTAATAGATAGTGCATGGTGATATTATACGTTGTTCATCAGGCTTTCATAAATATAAGTGAAGTATATAAACAATACTAATTCAGTTCTACCTAACACGTAGGCTTAAAAAAATGCTGTACAGGGTACATGCAGGGTGAGTGAAAACTTAAATTCAAATTAGCCGCGAATTTCATTACGGTATATTCTCATGGGTCTACAGAGAACAGATCGTCACTTAGTACACAGTACAGGGTGAGAAAAAACTGATACTTTTGAAATTCAAACTAGCATCATTGCATTCTTGCAATTTGACTGACGTTATTGATGTAAAACAAAATCTAATTCCCTGTGCAAGTTAAAATGCATGATTATATTCCAGCCGTGGAACATTTGTCAGGAACAAGACAAAGTCAGAAACAAGACAACAATGCAGACCCATGGGAATAAACCGTAATGAAATTCGGGGATTTTTTTTACTCAATAAATCTGTTCATTGATTTGTGCTGGAGCTTTTTTCTCGAGACAGAAACGTTCTATAAAAGCTAATGACAAAATTGTTGTTGTGAAAATATAATCATGCTGTTCCGTGATTAAAAATGACTTTAGATTGGACTGTATAGGAATTGTTCTGGTTTATTTTCCTTTAAATATCTAGTCAACATGTTTTTTATAAGCGTGTATAGGTAATCTGAGATTCCTGATTGGTACCCAAAATAGCTATACATGTATGTTAGAATCAAGAAAATATCTAACTAAATCACTAAATGTGTTTTCTGATTGTTAATTCTGGCAACTACCCCACAGAGCTTTGCACGTATTATGTTCCGCTTCAAAGATTTTAACTTTGTGATGTTTTTGTCGTAGGTGTCGTAGGCTTTGAATACGGTATATGAATTTAGGCATCCTCAACTCGAGTTTGGTAAGTTTCATCACTAAATTTCTTAATAAAAGTGTGTAAATTAAGGTCTAATATCTGTCGAAAAGAAGGCACTTATACGATTAAAGTATAAAACCGCTTAAGCAGATCTGCAAGTCCATATCGTCGCAATAATCGATGCAAATTATATTTCCACAACTTTGTTAGCGATGTATCTCCAATATGAGAATTAACAATGAGTTAGCAATATTGACATGCCAAGTCAAGATATAGCTCAGGAAAGTCCTTATGAATCTTAACAATGCTGCATGCGCAATAAGTTCGAGCTAGACTAGTTTTGAGTATGCGAAGGCAACTCGATAGCTGGTAGCCTAGATTCTCGCTCAAAATCCGCTCGAATCACGATACGAGGGAATTTTTGAGTATTCTAATTCTCAATAACTGACAAATATATAGAGAATCTTCGTAAGTTAAAGTGGATGTTCGGATTATAGAAATCTACGACGACGGTTCGAAAACAGTTCGAAAATTGTTTACATTGTAGTACAGTAGCAGTTCAATCAATCATATTATTCTATGTTGTATTCAATAGAAATCTGCCAACAGGGGTCATTTTTATCGTGCTGCTACTTTAAAGGATATATTCACCACATATGTACATGTATGTTAGAGTCAAGGAAGTATGTGACAAAATGTATTTTTTCTGAGTGATAATAATGCAGCTACCCTACAGAGTTTTGCATATGTATAATCATGATTTTTCGCTTCAAACTTTAACTATATGTAATGATATTACTGTCGTAGGTGTATGCTTTGGACGCGATGTTAGAATGTGGCAAGTATCACTAATCCTAGTAAAATAGTGTATTAAGGGGCTGATTATATTATCCCGCTTACCCGGGATCAAATAAAGCGTAAAATGATTTTGAGGTATTGAAATGAGTCATAGCTTATGATATAACTAATTCCTGATCGCTCGAGATTTTTGTTTTGCCGAAATATGAAATAAATTGGGCATAAATTTTTGCAAAATATATCTTTTTCATTCATCAACACTGAAGGCATTCTAACTTTGGTTGTTTCGTAATTCATAAAATGACTTTTTTCAATACCTCAAGATCATTTTACGCTTCATTTAATCCCGGGTAACCGGGATCATGTAATCAGCCCCTAAAATACATATAGGTTATTTGCCGGCTAAGAGGTCCGTATAATGAAATATTTCCCAAGGGAAATATTTCCCTATACGGACCAACCAAGCCGGCAAATAATTTTTTTTTCTTGCGGTCCGAATCTTTTTAAAAATAAAAACATTGTGGATTTAAAACTCGCGCGGTCCGTACGGCCTCATACGGACCGCTCGTGTAGCCAATCAGATTGCAGAAAAGGCTAAAATGTGATTTCGGACCGCAAGAAAAACAAATAAACTATTTTACTAGGAAGATTAATGATACAGTAAATATGATAAAACGAAGACACTTAATTATGTCTGGACTTTTATGTCTTTTAACACTTCGAATCACGATCGATCGCATATATTTAGGAAAATTTAATGGTGTTTAGTATGGATGTTTTAGATATGAACTGAAATTCGAAAAGCGAGACAAATTTTTAAAAAAATGTCGTGCGATAAAGGCTTCTGGAGTAGGCAACTGCTCGTTTAGTATGCTCAGTATTACATCTAACTTTTTTGTGAAATTATTATTTCTAATGATTTTGAATTTAAGCGTTATTAGGATTTTTGCTTAGAATTAAATGTTAAATTGAATATCTACACAAAACAGTGGCGGATCCAGGGTAAGTCAAAATAAATTATAGCAGCTCAATTTTAAATTCAAAATAACTTTATAACAATGTCATAGGTTATGAATTTCAAAAGAATGTAATCTAACCAATGAAGTTGCTTCGAAGGTATTTTAAAATGTAAATATATCCTAGAATCAGCTGTGGTAATTTATTTTGACTTACGCTAGATCCGCCACTGACATAAAACTTGTCCTTCAGTACATGTACACTGTAAGTTTTCCAGGATGCATCAAGATTGACTTTGATTTGAGATAAAGCCAATAATGGACATGCAATAGTTCTGTTGTGTGCTTGCAGGAATGTCATTTTTATTACAATTGAAAATTGATAACCTAGCAAAAGTCAATATTACATGTTGTGCTTAAGCATCTCTGTAGCATATCTGATTTTATAGTATATTGTCGTGCCAAAACTGTATTTACATTCCCACACATTTACAAGCATTTATATAAATGTCTTGTTAACGAGCTTGCAGGAGCTTTATAAAATCACACAGTATTTCACAAATTGTCAATTTAATTTCATCTTTGCAACACATTAAGATTTGTCACAGGCAAAACTGGTGGACAAATTTTAAGATTTTCTTGTGTAAATTCCAATATTGTAATTAATCTTGAGTGAAATCAGAATCACTTTGGCAACCAGCAATTAATATTTTTAACTTTACTAAGCAGTAGCCTTTTAATACCAGACGCTTTCTGAATTTTAATGAATGACACAAAACTATAGTGGAGGTTATTCTTGTCTTGTACACCTATAATAATATTGTGAGTCTCTAAAACTAAGCTCACCTGCTCGGCTAATATGAGTTATCTTAAATGAACAGAAATCCATGGAAACATGGGTTTCTTTCATACATGTATTTATTTCATTTGTTGTTATATTTGCATTACTTTGTCAGCAGATTCTACACAATGAGCAATTTTACAAAAAATCAATAACCAACCACATGTCAGAAACACGATCCAAAATTACAACTCACAATTCAAAATTACAACTCACAATTCAAAATTGCTAACTCACAATGCGAAATTGCTAACAAAAAATTTAAAGCATACACATAGTAGGCCCTAGATAGCCAACGCATACTCAGCGCAGGTGTCACGTACATGTATGATGAATCCAAGATGGCGACGTCAACCGGTCAGAAAACTAGGGAGTTCTATTACGAAAAGCAGGGTTTTGGACATTTTGGACGATTTAACTGCCGCGAATGCCGTTCAACTGGACTTTTTTGAAAATAGATTACTATTGCGGAGGTTTTGGACGTAAAATAAGAAGAGTGGGCATGATTCTTGCAAAATTATCGTCCGATAAAGATTTCAAGGAGTGGACGTCTCGACCGGTTTCGTACGTTTGCGTCGGTTATTGGACTTTTAACATCGATCTATCGCATATATTTTGGAAAGAATGTTTATTGTGGATGCTTTAGATTTTATTACTTCTAATGATTTTGAGCTTGAGCCAGTTGAGCGTTATTAGGATTTTTTCTTAGTATTAAATGCCTGATTGAATATCTACACAAAATTTGTCATTTAATACATGTGCACCACAAGTTTTCCAGGATTCATCATAATTGACTTTGATTTGAGATAAAGCCAATAATGGGCATGCAGAAGTTCTGTTGTGTGCTTGCAGGAATGTCATATTTATTACAAATAAAAATTGATACCTAGCAAAGGTTAATTTTACAAGTTTTACTTAAGCGCCTCTGTAGCATTCCTGAAGCATATCTGATTTTATAGCTATATTGTCTTGCCAAAACTGTGTTTACATTCCCACACAATTACAAGCATGTATATAAATGTCTTGTTAACAAGCTTGCAGGAGCTTTAAAAATCACAGTATTACACAAATTATTACAGGCACAACTGGTTGGCAAATTCTGAGATTTTCTTGTGTAAATTTAGGCCCGGATTAAGGGGTGGGCCCCAATGGCCCGGACCCCAGGTCCCCCACAAGGAGGGTCCCACCTAGAGCCCCCCTCACCAGATAGGTTGATTTTTAAAATTATACAAAAAATATTTGTGACTGTTGCATACGGCATGAAATGCGTTACTTGATTAGCGATTTTCTCCCGTGCTGGAAAATTCATTTAACATGATATAACGGTAATAGCTAAGGAGATTCTCCTGATCTAAACTATTTATAGTAAACTACTAAATTTGAAATTCGAAGCTACACGATCTAAAGTAGTGAAAATATAGTTTATTTTGGATAATAAATAGTTCTTTACACTACTCCATACTTACATGCGTGACATAATGCATTATGGAAAATCGAAAAAGTGACAGGCACAAAAATCGCACAAGATATGCCAGTGAAGCAACCAAAAAAAGAAAGGCGAAGGAGCTGGTACAGTACTTCCAAGGTGTTGAAACACCAAAGTATTTTGGAAGGTATCCACCTTAATTCGACTAAATAATTTGAAGGAAATTTGAAGGAAATTTCGCTTTAGTTTTTTTAGTTTTAAAATTTAGTTTAAAGGGAAATTTTAGTCAAAATCAGAAACATCAGGGGAAAAAAAGAAAATTTTAATTTTTGGAAATGGAAGCACTGATTACTCAGTAATTAAAATCAGTAAATCACAATGGTGTGCTCACCGCTGGTAAGTGTCTTTGTCTCTTTTTTTTTTTGATTACATATTGTGAAAATGTTTAAATAATTAATGTTCACTTCTTCGCTATGAAATTAATTTAGGTTTAGATCAACTAGACTGGATTTTGCTTATGAAATAGGTTCTCATTTTGATGAATTTAGTTTTAGCAGTTTTTTACGTCGTGTTTTGGCCACTGAGCATTACAATATCTGGAGAAAGCACGCGCCGCCATGTTTGAACAGTTTTATACAACTCTGGTTTTACTCTACAACTTCTGGTTTAAAGTGTACTTTAATATTGAATCATTTAAAATACATAAATACGTTGTCCGAAATTCCTTGCCTTCTCGCAAAGCTATATTCCCGTATCTCGTCATTAGTCGGCAATAATAGTGATCGACTCGGTCGACTATATTGTACGGCTGCCTTTGGCTGCAGCGCGGATAAATGTTAAAAACAGCGCCGAACGAATAAATTAAACATTGCTTTATTGCGCATGTGCAGTACGAGTGCCGTACGAATAGCAATATCCATGACATAGCATAAGAGGTTTTGTTTGGCAAATGCATCAAGCTGATCAAGGTAATTAACTCACACACAAGGTAACTCATATGAACTATCAGATAAAATTTAGGAGTGACAGGGTCCAGAAAACTGCATGTTTTGTATTAGCCATTGATGCCTTTCAAAGATACAATAGTTGGCTGCATGTGCACAGAAAATTAGACATTTCAGGGGGCCCAGTACAAGTACAGGGGGCCCAGTCATATATGTACTCATTGATGTCGCAGTCTCTGTAAAAATAGAATTTTTTAATTATAATTGTGAATATCATTGATTTTTTTAATATTTTAGAATCCTTCAATCCATTTGCTTTCTTTACTAGATATATGTGTATCCTTGTGTTGTAACGGGAAGAATGCACTACAATATACTAGTATACTTGTTAATATTTTTTATTTAGTAGGACCTATGTGCTGTAAGAACCTTACGTCAACATGGCATAAAGCATACATCTCATATCTGATATGATGAATGTTTTAATAAAATGTCAAATTCTATATTATACAGTAGTAACTACTATTCTTAAGTTACCTTGTTAATGTTAAGCTAGTAATCATACATGTAAAAAGCAGCACTAAAAAGTTCAAAATTAATCTTGCAAAATTTCCATAATTTGTATATATTTGTATTACGCGCGGAAAAAGTTACCATTTTCACGAAAATTTCAGCTAAAAAATGGCAACTTTCTTCGCATGTAATACAAATAAATACAAAATTTGGTAATCTATTTTCCGTATTTTTGAATATTTCGCCACCAAACTTTGCAATCCTACTAATTTTAAGATTCCCTTTTCTGCCGTAATAAAAGATTTCGTCTTTCCTTTTAGTTCGACCTTTAGACTAATATGCAACGTCAAAGTTGAATCCTCATTTGACATGTGCACCACCAGTGGTGAACTGAGCACAAACCATGTTGGTATAAAAAGAAACATGCTTTCCCCAAAATTCAAAAAGCAGGGTTTATGCAAATGCGCATTTCATTCTTTTTGTTTTTTTTTTGGGGGGGGGGGGATTCAAGCATTAGACAACATATTGCCGACTTTTTGTTTCATCGATACTTTTAAATGTCTTTTAAACAAAAATTAGTTTATTTCTTGTTTTGTCACAATGACTTTTTGTTCTTAGACACACTGTATGGCAAATCCTCATGTCTGCATAACTCGCATGGTAGATCCTTAGGGTTTACGACAGAATCGACAGTCACAACCATATTGTTTGCTTTTTTTACCCTACGTTTCAAAATCTGGGGCACTGGTAACCAGCCACTGACAGGGACTGCATTGGAGAATACCCCAGAAGCATGTAAAAGACCTTGCTACGTCTCGTGTTTTACGCACTTCTCTCGTATTCTCCAAAGATTCCCCTCGAGCATTATCGCGTGACTCGTCTCCTATCTCTTAGAGGGAAACAGCAATATATTTTTATAGGCTTATTGATAAGAAACTTTAAAGTTACCGTAACATATGCTGTCAATTTCCTGATAAAATGCTTAATTTCTGAGATACTGAAGGAGAAAGAAAGGCTAAATTCCTAATCTCGCCCGCGCACAGGCATTGCTCTGGGCAGGAGATTGAAATCTACCACAATCTACTGTTAGTACTACTGTAATTTTCCGCATGCCCGTGATATTTGCAAAATTTCCTTTCTTCACCCGTAGCTGTAATAAGCGCAGAAAATTAAAATATGAGGTTTGCGATCAACTTTACATTTCTTCACATATTATTTTGGTTGTGTTTTCTATAGATGCTGCTGTTTTACCTTCAGACAAGATTGCAAGTACCGGTAGTGCTAATGCTGATATTCGTATGATGGCTTTGGTCGAACAGAAAGAAAAAGCTTACTATTCAAAGTTTAATTTACTTTTAAATGATAAAGGGGCTGAAGCTTTAAGAATTTTATTCGATTGCAAACAGCCGCCTGCTACCTTGGCTGCATTTCTTAACAAGATAAAAAAGGAACTAAGACGGAATACAGTTATTAACCCTTGCTACTGGAGTTTACTCTTCCCTTCGTCCAGTCCACCAAGCTCGAAAAATTTCGATATACCCTTGCTTGTAATTCTCTTGACACGTTTTTGTGACTTGCGTCCTCCTGCAGGAGGATGGAGTCCATCGGTGTTACCAGAACCCACTGATACATCTCCTGCAGCAGATATTGTGAGAATCAAGTGGTTCAGAAAAGAATACCTCGAATTACAATCTGCTCGACTAGAAGAACGAAGATTTTTGTGTTGGTGGAATCTAATTTCCTCACCATTGGTCAGATTGGGAATTCCAAAAAACGAGATCGATGATTTGAAAACTGGTTGTTTAGGTAATAATCGCCGAGTGAAACGAATCTACTAATTCCGTATACATAAATAATACATTCTTTTTCATCGCAAGTCCATTTTGGATCTTTTCGAATAACCTTAAAAATGTAGAGAAGTAGTAGCGTTGGTTGCTCTCCTCTGGCACCGCTGTGTTGCTCGCACATCGTGCCAATGTAGAATCTAAAAACCTGCAAAATTAACTACTAGAAATCCGGAATCCTCTATTAATAATCCGGAACCCACTACTAAGAATACGGAATCCGCAAACAGAATCCGAATTCCACCAGTAGGAATCCAGAATCTGGTATCCTCTTAGATGTAAAGACATAGGGCGAATTTTGAATCCACCCAGCTTTGTCATGCAAGTACTTAACATCAAGAGATTTAAATGCAGATAATTTAGTACAAACGATTTTTATCTGGAAACGTTTCTGTTATTAGATTGCATACCTCTTTACGACACCAATTTTAAAAAGCTTGAAATTATGAACACTTCATCATCCTGGTCAGAAGAAGGTAAAGAATTTTAAATGTTTCATGTATCACTTTATCATTAGGTGAAATACATGTTTTGATTGCCATTTTAGTATTGTTCTTCGATATTTGGTGGTAAATGTAGTGCTGCAAATATTTGTTTCAGATGTGGGGACCTGAACGTGGATACAAACGAAAAGAGAGATAAAACTATTTTCATGCCTAAAAACTTTCAAAAAAGTGAGTATATATTTGCCAAACTTTTAATTCATGTTATAATTAATCAAAAATTTTATCAAAAAGAATAGACTACAGCACTTCGATTGCTTTTAAAGAATTAGTCTTATCATATTATCGCGGGCTCAATTTCGCCGCTGGCAGCCGTTTTATGGGCCATCCACAAGCAATTTTTTCCAATAATTATTGCGTCATATAGGGGGGCATATTTGAGGGCTACGACTACTGAAGATGCCATCCTGCACGGGAAAGTACTTAATGTTCCTGTATTATATATATATATATATATATATATATATATATATATATATATATATATATATATATATATATATATATATATATATATATATATATATATATATATATATACATATATACATATACATATATATATATATATATATATATATATATATATATATATATATATATATATATATATATATATATATATATATATATGTATATATATATTATACCTCAAATTCAAATTGTCCAATCAAAATATCGTATTTCTACCACGTGATAAGGTGGTTTCGCCAGGTATCTCACTTTAAAAGTGAAATATGCCTATATCTCACTTTTAAAGTGAGATATGCTATATATCTCACGCTGTCATGGCAACGCTTGTACATGCAAGCACAGATTGGCAAGTTTTTCGTAAATAAAAATGGCGGAATGTGCGAAAAGTTTGATGAACTTCGCGAAGAATTATAAAGTATTTTGGAGGGCAAGAACGTTGAAAACACAAATATTTAAAAAATTAAAAGGAATTTTCTGTACTTCTCGTTATAAAAGTAAACAAAGGTCTGGCTATTTTGTATTTTAGAGCATCATATTCACGAAGGTATGTTCAACTTGAAGAACTTAAAAGTTTATTCTTACGGAAGTTTTTGATTTTCGGTATAATATATCATTTATAGACCCTCCGCTCGGGCGATTCGGCGAAATATTTCCTTCAGTGATGATATTTCCCTCGGGTTAAAGCCCTGGGAAAATATCATCACTTCAGGAAATATTTCACCGAATCCCCCTCGCTCCGGGTGTATAATATGTGTAATATTTAAAACACGCGCAGGAGTGCGCAGGAGTGCTATATCTGATAAAGCACAAATTGCGAGTGTTTTAAATGACTTCTAAGTCGATTCTTTTTATACCCATCTTGTCTGTTTGTATATAAAAGAATTTTCAATATAGATGTTGTATAAGCCGAGAAAATCGAATTAAAAGATTTGTGAAAATCGACATGTGTTTTATCTCATATATAGACTCCTGTCACGGCTATGATTTCCTTTGTGTTTTTCTCATGAATTATTAAAGTTTAGAAACACACACACAAATGGAAAACTATATGAATATGAAATGATATTGCTAATATTACACCAATTCCTGAAGAATCCCCTGTTACAGAATCTTCAACTCAGACCAATATCGTTGACTAATACTATAATGAGAATTTTAGAGAAAATTGTGTTTAAACAAGAAATATATCCTCAAGTTAAAAAGGTAATAGACGATGACCAGTTTGCTTACAAAAAAGGAACAAGTACTACAACAGCTCTTATAAAGTGTCACCATAACTGGTTGAAGTGGCTAGACGATGATGCCGACTATGTTCGAGTAATATCTTTGATTTAAGTAAAGCTTTTGACACTGTTCCCCACGAAATCCTTTGTGAAAAATTGAAAGCAACTGATTTAAACCCATACATCATTAACTGGATCATTAATTTTCTATCGATTCGGAAACAAAGAGTAGTGGTAGATGGAATTGAAACGGAATATGTCCATATTAATACTGGTACTGTACAGTAGGTACGTATTGGGGCCTTTCTTCTTTTCTTTGATGGTAAATGCTATTAAACCAAAAGATCCCGAAAACAACATGTTAGTTAAGTTTGCTGATGACATGACAGTTAGTGCACCCGTAAAAACTACCGGAGATACAGCTTTTAATGAAGTTAAAAATATTAGTGTTGGGTAAATGAAAACAATATGATCTTAAATTTTTCCAAAACTTGGGAAATTGTCATCAGTAAGGGATCATTGTAACAGCTACCTCCTCCAATTGATGGGATTAGACGAAAGAAATGGATGAAACTACTTGGTGTTAAGTTTCAAGATGACCCTTGTTGTTGGGATTTGCACGTAGATGAATTACTGTCCAAAGCCAGCGGGCGAATGTATATCCTAAGAGTATGCAAATCATATGATTATGCTAGTGATCAATTGACCAAACTATTTGAAACGTTGCTTTTATCCCTGTTTACCTATGCAATCGAAGTATGGACTCTGCGCTCTTGAAAAAATATCTGAAACGGATAGACCAGTTCTTCAGACGAGCTCGTAGGTATGGATACACCACCAAAGAATACGAAATGTCTTCACTAATAGAGGAGAAAGATAGAGCTTTATTCCGAAAAATTACAAAAGATACTGAATATGTCCTTTATGATCTTCTTCCAGAAATGAAACATAGAACTTTAAGGACACAAAATCATAACTATACACTTCCTCAAATTAAAACTGAAAGGTTCAAGCGATGTTTTGTAAAGAGATGTCTTTTTAATAATTTTTAAATACGAACTTTCATACTTTTTTAGCTTTGTAACTTTATATACAAGAATCAATGGCCTAAGGTCCCTTATATATCAACAGCATTTTTATTCCGTTGATATATATATATATACATATATATATATATATATATATATATATATATATATATATATATATATATATATATATATATATATATATATATATATATATATATATATATATATATATATATATATATATACATACATATATATATATATATATATATATATATATATATATATATATATATATATATATATATATATATATATATATATATATATATATATATATATATATATATATATATATATATATATATATATATATATATATATATATATAGTCGTTTAACAATAATTTCCAGATCAATAGGACCAGTCATGCCAGAAAGATCAAAAATGATTCACAAGTCTAGGTTCGTACGTATGGATATGAGGAGTTTAAAAATGCGAACCACCAACAATTTCTGACAACCTCCAATTCATAATAAACTTTATTGAGACGTTTCGGCTACAGCCTTCGTCAATCTAAACCTTATATATATATATATATATATATATATATATATATATATATATATATTTATATATATATATATATATTTTTATCAGTTATAGACCGGAAGCGAGGGTGATTCGGCAAAATATTAACCCGAAGTGATGATATTTCCCGAGGGCTTTAGCCCGAAGGAAATATCATCGCTGAGCGTTAATATTTTGCCGAATCACCCAAGTGGAGGGTCTATAAATGATATATTATACCAAAAATATAACTGTTCAAGTCCAGGACAACTTGTCAACATACCTTCGAGAATACGAGATTTCGTTTTTGACTCAAGTAAACAATTTTTCCAAAGTTCTTTGTTAAATGGCATCAAGTAAATAGTCCTGAGTAATTTTGCCGTCTTTTGAACATCCTGTTTTGTAAAATTTCCAGTGAAACCACTAAAAAAACACCGTAGAATATCCATACACTCTTGTGTGCTCCGCGCGCCATTTTTCATTGTTTTAATCGGCGCGTGTAGCTCTCGCGGGATGTCGCGTGAAATTCAAAAGTCGAATATCCCGGGATATTCGGCCGAATACCATGCCTCGGGGAAAAAACCTAGGTCAGAATGTCCTATAGCATGGTATTCGCTGAAAAATACTGTGGACACGTGTTACTAATAGAACATTCTGATTGGACGAGCTAAGTATGAGGTATAATATATATATATATATATTATATATATATATATATATATATATATATATATATATATATATATATATATGTATATATATATATATATATATATATATATATATATATATATATATATATATATATATATATATATATATATATATATATATGTGTGTGTGTGTATATATATATAAATAGATCACAAACTAAACTTTGTAAATTCAAAAAAAAATTTTTTTATTATATTCACATCCCATGGCACACCCAGAAACTTGATGGTAGAGTGATCCGTTAAATTTAAAGTAGCTATTGTTCATAACAAACTTCAGTAGTTTGAAGATTTGCGTTTCTTGCAAGTTGGTATGTCGTTTCCATTCATCACTTTCATACAATTTACGTTTGATTATGTCGAAAGCAAATTGTACAGGAATGGACGTGAATAAAGACACGACGTCAAATGATACAATAGCTTCATTAGCTTCGAGTTTTTGGTGTTTGACAAATTCTGCAAATTCTTTGCTGTTGTTAACAACGAAATCGTTATTCAAACAAAGGTATTTAAGTAATTTGGCTAGATATTTAGACAATTGGTATGTTGGTGACCCAACGTTGCTGTTTATTGGACGCAACGGAATCTCATGGTCTATATCCCTGTTAAGCGTGAAATGATCTCCTTTGCACACAAGGGGCACTTTATGAACTTTTGGTAGACCATAGAATGTAGCGGGGGAGGAATCGAACGGTTTTAATTGCCAATATTCTTTCTCGGTCAAATTCTCTAAGCGTTTTAAGTCTTTCAGGATTTTTTCTAACTCTAATTCAGTTTTTGTTGTAGGCTTCCTTCGTTTATCAGTAATGTGTTTATAAACCGTCTTGTCTTCCAACATTTTGGTTACTTGATTCTGATAGTCGGTTCTATTTGTTACAACAACAGAGTTTCCTTTATTGGCCTAAGTTACTATAATAGTCTCATCAGACTTAAGATCTTTTAATGCTTTCTTTTCTCCACGGATTAAATTCTGATAGTCGTTACAACATTACACGGCGGTTTGAAGATATGAATTTTATCTTCTCGTGGTGAAAACAATATTTTACTCACTCGCTGCGCTCGTTCGTAAAATATTGTTTTAACCACTTGAAGATAAAAGTCATATCTTCGCACCGCCGTGTAATATCCTCTATATATTTATTTATACGACTCAACAAATTCCACTAGGCATCTTTATTACTAACTAGTTTCGTACCACGAGATGTGGCACTCATCAGATAAAATAGCCTAATAACTATTCGTTAAAACTTACAATATTTATGTACAAATGGTTAAGACTTTAAAATTTTAATCTTATTTACAGAGCACGCAAAACAATTAGTATGGTATTTGATAATCTGACAGGACGCGGAAATATCAACAACATTATAATAATAAAGCGCAGACAGGTCAACATTGCGCGGAATATTCAAATATATTGTTATTTAAATGTTTTTTAAAAGAAATTTCTTATAATGTCTGCACGATGAGACCAGTTCGTTTCGTTTGTTCAGAGTACAGCCATAGTCGGTTCACATATGATAAAGTATTTCTCCCACAAGCACAGGTTACATCTATCTGAAGCTGGGTTATAAGATCTAGCACGTTTAAGTATTTTCCAGTTAATTATATAGTCAATGTTATTGTTCTTTAACTCCCACACATACTTGCTTAGCTCAGTGAAATTACGTTTGTTGTAGGAATTAAACGACGCTTTATGGTTCGCGTATCTTGTCTTGAAATAATTTTCCGTGAGTCCAATATATGTTTGGGCAGGCTTGTCGGACGTTTCATTGGTGGTTGTGACTGTGGCTTGATATATGATTGATTTAACCTTACACTTGTTCGATAGAGGGCATTTAGTTTTCTTTTGGCTATTGCACGCAGTTTCGTTGTCAGTTGAAGATGATTTGGATAATTTGGACTTGTTATGTCTGTCAATAGTTTGCTTAATATTTGGCATACAACTGTAGCTAACCTTTACTGTGTTGCGGTTAAATATCTTGTGCAGGGGGTGTTTGGCAGGGAATTCCTCGTCAATAATTCTTAAAAAGCTTTGGCCGACGTTTTTTGCTACATTCTTACTAAATGGCGGGTTGTACCACGTAATGTTTCTTTTGCGGTGTCTTGAGTTTTTATCACTCGTTTGAAATGAGGGGTGCTTGAATGTGAGCTCATGTTTATAGCCACTTTTATCAAGTGCTTGCTGGTACAAAGGAGTAGCCTGTTTGAAAGATTGTTCATCCGACGATATAGTTAATAAGAAAGAGATCGATGCGACTGGTATAAATCAATGGAAAAATACAAAATCTGTATTATCCTGGTTTAATGATATAACGAATAAGCACCAATACTCATTTATTGCATTCGACGTCGTTGACTTTTACCCGTCTATCTCAATTGAGCTCCTTAAAGCTGCGTTAGACTTCGCATCGAAGTATGACCAAATAACGGACGAAGAAAGAGAAATTATACTACATGCTAAAAAATCATGTTTGTATAAATCGGGCGAATATTGGGGCAAGAAGTCATCATCTAATCATTTTGATATTACCATGGGCAGTTTTGATGGTGCTGAGTCATGTGAATTGGTTGGATCTTTTCTACTATACCACATTTCGATGAAATATGGCAAAACCTTTGGTCTGTACCGAGATGATGGTTTAGGTGTTGTTAAAGTGACAGCGCGTGAAATAGAATCAATAAAGAAAGATCTATGCGCTATTTTCAACAAATATGGCTTAAAAATAACGATCGAAGCGAATAAGAAAATTGTAAATTTCCTTGATGCGATATTAAATCTGACTACCGGAAAGTACCAGCCATACTCGAAGCCCAATAACATTCCGCTTTACGTCCATAGCAAGTCCAACCATCCACCCATGAAGCATTCTTCGCAATATACCAGCATCTATAAATAAACGTTTGTCTGAAATATCGTCGGATGAACAATCTTTCAAACAGGCTAATCCTTTGTACCAGCAAGCACTTGATAAAAGTGGCTATAAACATGAGCTCACATTCAAGCACCCCTCATTTCAAACGAGTGATAAAAACTCAAGACACCGCAAAAGAAACATTACGTGGTACAACCCGCCATTTAGTAAGAATGTAGCAACAAACGTCGGCCAAAGCTTTTTAAGAATTATTGACGAGGAATTCCCTGCCAAACACCCCCTGCACAAGATATTTAACCGCAACACATGATCAGTAAAGGTTAGCTACAGTTGCATGCCAAATATTAAGCAAACTATTGACAGACATAACAAGTCCAAATTATCCAAATCATCTTCAACTGACAACGAAACTGCGTGCAATAGCCAAAAGAAAACTAAATGCCCTCTATCGAACAAGTGTAAGGTTAAATCAATCATATATCAAGCTACAGTCACAACCACCAATGAAACGTCCGACAAGCCTGCCCAAACATATATTGGACTCACAGAAAATTATTTCAAGACAAGATACGCGAACCATAAAGCGTCGTTTAATTAATTCCTACAACAAACGTAATTTCACTGAGCTAAGCAAGTATGTGTGGGAGTTAAAGAACAATAACATTGACTATATAATTAACTGGAAAATACTTAAACGTGCTAGATCTTATAACCCAGCTTCAGATAGATGTAACCTGTGCTTGTGGGAGAAATACTTTATCATATGTGAACCGACTATGGCTGTACTCTGAACAGGAAACGAACTGGTCTCATCGTGCAGACATTATAAGAAATTTCTTTTAAAAAACATTTAAATAACAATATATTTGAATATTCCGCGCAATGTTGACCTGTCTGCGCTTTATTATTATTATAATGTTGTTGATATTTCCGCGTCCTGTCAGATTATCAAATACCATACTAATTGTTTTGCGTGATCTGTAAATAGGATTAAAATTTTAAAGTCTTAACCATTTGTACATAAATATTGTAAGTTTTAACGAATAGTTATTAGACTATTTTATCTGATGAGTGCCACATCTCGTGGTACGAAACTAGTTAGTAATAAAGATGCCTAGTGGAATTTGTTGAGTCGTATAAATAAATTAATTATGCTCTGGATATCCATTGAGCACTCTTTCAAAAGTTTTTATAAACGGCAAAACCTAATACTATATATATATATATATATACATATATATATATATATATATATATATATATATATATATATATATATATATATATATATATATATATATATATATATATATATATATGAACTTGGCTTGTAAGATTTCTTCAGACATAAAAATACACAAGGTATATTTCCCAAACGTTTCGCCTATTACGGCTTCTTCAGTGGAATGTTTGTACAATAATATTTCCTCCTATTTATATAAACCTAATTAAAATACTAAATTTACAATGATGAATATGCTGATATATATGAAAACATGCAAAACATACAATAGATTTATTATTACACAGTGTAGAATACTATACCATGTCAATAGATTAAAATGATTCAAATATGTGATTAGTTAATTGTCCCGTAGCTTAAATACTATACAATGTATACGTACAGCGAAGAAAATTATTCGTCATCTCAGTAATATTTCCTTCTTACGTACGTGCAAGTCACTAAATGTTATACCTAATGGTCTACGAGCTAAAAACAAACTTGCAAACACCACCGATTGTCCAGCAGCCAAGAAACTAACACAACAACATAGCAGACAGTGGTTGCAATTAGCAATCAATACTCAATATCATCGCTTACACAAGACTCGCAAGTACGTATTCCCACTGATTCAACACGAAGATCAAGAAATTGTACGCTTCCAAAACTCCCTAAACGAGACCAAACAACGTAAACTCCAGCAACTACTGAACCGACAATGTTACCACATTTCGTCAACATCAACTTCCAACAAGCCACAAGGATTCAAAAACATATCGTCTCAAGCGTTGAATGATGGCCTTAAAAATATTCTGGAAAAGGGCCCCTCCTTCGTAAACGCCGAACCTAAACATCTCCCCAGACTTAGTTTATTAGCTAAAGCCAGTCTTCAAAATGCTACAGACCAACTCAAACGCCAAAATATTCCTGACAACGCCATAAATGAATTCAAAGGAGGGATGGCTCGCGTGATCGAAGAAGGTAATAAGCATGGCAAAAAGATTCTTAAAAATAAATCACTGACCTATGATTTACCACCTAAGGACATAGTTATCACCCCCACGGATAAGACTAAACGATTACTTGCTTTGGATTCAACATCATATTATGATATGCTACATAGATCAACAACAGAGACAGGAAATTATAAAGTATTAAATAGACTAAATCTACCGAGGACGGAACAAATAAATTTTAATACTCGTTTGAACAAGGTTACTAACAAATACCGACACAAGAACCCCAAGTTATATAAGGACCTTAAAGCTACCATCTGCAGTGAACCACTACCCTGCTCGGCCTACTGTTTACCCAAAGATCATAAAGAGGGATCCGAACTTAAAGGCAGACCTATACACGCAGCTACAGATACACCCGCAACGTCTCTCTCCAGGTACCTAGCCAAATCACTACAAGAACTTTTAAAACATATTCCAGCTCATTTAAAAAATACTGATGAATTTATCAATTTCATCTCCAATACGGACAGCAATTCAGTACAGGGTTTCTGCAGCTTAGACGTATGTAACTTATATGGGTCTATACCTTTGACTGATATAGACGATCATACTCCCAGCATTTTCACAGTTGCACGACGCTTCTTCCACCAATATAAAGCTGATTGCCGATTGCATGCCCTTAGGGACGAAGATTTCGAAGAACTTGTTCGTCTTTGTCTGACTAGCGACCGGGTTTTGATTGACGGCAAAGGCTACAAACAACAATCAGGTTTGGCCATGGGGAACAACTTGGCCCCCATTTTAGCGACTATATATATGAACGAACTCGACAATCAAATTTTAGTTAAGTCTAATGGACTTGTCACTCTCAAGCGATTTATCGACGATTATTTTGCTTTCCTGTTATGTATAGACCTTTCAGGACAAAAGCTTTTAACACTAGCTAATAACCTAAACAGCGCAATTAAATTCACACTTGAACTGCATGCCAAATAACAACCAATTACCTTTTTTGGATACCCTTGTTACTTGGAACCCCGATACTAAAATATTCACTACAGCCCTCTACATAAAACCAATTCACAGTCGATGCATTACACCATGGGACAGCCACGGGTCAATATCCTCTAAACGAGTCATAGTAACTGGGGAAGTAAACAGAGCTATTAAATGTTCAACTGATTCCACAACACAAAAGAAGTCACTTAATCTTATTACGGAGTTATTCACCGCCAATGGATATCCCAAAACATTCATTAAATCCATAATTAGAAGAACGATTCATAAAAACAGACAACGGCATAATAAGCAAGATAATGAACCGGAGGAATCAGAACAACAGCAATTTACTTATGTAAAGCTACCATTTATCAACGAAGGATTTAAACGGCAGGCTATAAGTATAGTAAAGCGATCACGAATACCGAATATAAGATTACAATTTATCAACGGTCAACCCCTTTCTAAAGTTTTTGCTCCACCAAAGACTAAACAGAACTGCCAGAGTGAATGTGAAATGTGTAAGTTATCTTCTAAACCGAACCTTTGCCTTAAGAAGAATGTAGTTTACAAAATTGAATGTTCAATATGTGGAATTGTTTACATTGGAGAAACGGGGCGAACAATTGGATCACGGATCAAAGAACACTTAACAATGGAAAAGCAGACGGTTTACAAACATTTGGGATCCCACAAGAAATCAAGGGTACCTACAATAAAGTGGAAGATTTTACATGCTAACATTGTGAACGACGCACTCTAAAAACAGGTGTGTTTGATAACACACCAAGGTGTGTTTTAGTACACACCAAGGTGTGCACAATAGCACACAAAGGTGTGTAATTTTAACACACCTTTTTACTTATAATCAGAAAACACACCATGGTGTGTTGGAAAACACACCAAGGTGTGCTGGAAAACACATCAATATGTGTAAGAAAACGCACCAAGATGTGTACAAAAACACACCCTATTTATACACACCTTTTATTACACACCTTTGAAAAATACAAGCTGTGTTAGGAAACACACCTTTTTGATGAAAACCCACCATGGTGTGTTTTGGAACACACCATGCACAAGTTTGAGAAACACAGCTAGGTGTGTTAGAAAGCACACCTTGTTTTTGGTATGTTACGAAGCAAAAGCATGAAGAATTTCATATGGTAAATATAAATGATATATAATTTGTCATCATCATATTAACATGGTGTTAACTTCAGTTTATCCGTCCTGACATGGCGACTCAGAATATCGAGCTTAGTCTTAGATATTCAAATCTTGATGTGTTAAAAATATTAGCCAAAATATGATTAAAACTCTCACCACACATCAGATCTATGCCGCCCGGTTATCCAGTAGCAGTTAGATAAGAATGTTATGTATTTATTTTTTCCTTACCCGATAAAAATGTAAACTATTTCATTTTTCGTTCCGCGGGCAAGTAGGTTTTTATCCAGGTGTTTCTAGAGATCAGTGGTAGTACTACGCGCGCAAAGCTCACCGGGAATCTTCACACTTGGTGACTTGGACTCCATATATTTGCACGTTGTATTATAAATGGTGATGTTTACAGCAAAAGAAACAGTATTTTAGCCAATATTGTCAAAGAAATAACTCCCAATACATCACAAAGGAAGGTGTAAAAGTCAGGTAAGCACACTGTTTTGATTTTTGTATGGATAAAGCAAATTTAACGTGTAATATTTACTTCCTTGAATTCCTTCCATCGTTTATAATTTTAATAGAATCGTGTTGCATTTGAAATTTGAATTTCGCGCGATAGTATTTGGAAATAGATTTAAATTTATTTATTTTATTTTCCTTGATGCATAGCATTTAGTTCGATTCTGTTAACTTGTCTTTTTTGGACTGGCAAAATTTTAATAGTGTCTCTTGCCTTGATTGCCTGATGGGGTCATGTTATGATGTGGTCATAAAGGCTTGAAGCCAGACTCAATGGCTGACTGATCATCTAAGCAGGGAAATTTAATGGCCTTTAACTACTTTCTACATTGCTGAGTTTTTAACATTCATTTACTTACAAAAATATAAGTACTTAAAACTTTCATAGTTCAAACAATTTCATTAGTGCTCAAATTATTTCATTTTAAGATTTGTTATGCTGCATTAATATGCTCCAGTAAAAAAGTTTTTGGCTATCCAGTTGAAACTACATTAATAGTCATGTAAAAGGCTACTCTGGGTTTATAGTTTTGAATGGCAGTAAAATATTTTGGTTGCAATGATGACTTGGCTTTAATGTGGCCAACTATTGGAATGCTTCTCAACAAAATATTAGAATTACATCCTTAACCTTATATCACCTATTATTACAAGCATAAATGCTTGTAAGCACTGTGATGTGTAAAGTCAAAGATACTAATTGGCCTACTGTCAACATCCTATTACCGATACTGAAGAATCCTTAACACTGAACATGTTTGACACCATAATGCTTGGTATCCGGTCGTTTCGCTACAAAGTCGTTTCGCTACAGGTCGTTTCGCTACAATCTAAGGTCATTTCGCTACAATCTAAAGTCGTTTCGCTACACGCATGAAGTCGTTTCGCTACAACTTTTGAGTCAGTTCGCTACAAGCATGAACCTAAAATATTAAAAGTTACAAACCTAAAATATTGTATTAATTCATTTGATCACGATCCTCACATGCGGGAACCCAATTCATTTGCAATAGTTGATGAATACATGAGTAATTTAAATTAGAAATGAGTGATTACTTCCTGCCTCTTTATGATTGGTCACTTGTGCCAAAGGAAACAGGAACATTCAAAGGACATTATATGCAATTTTGCGGATCATGTTGTCATGTGCCTTATATTCTACACTTGTTGGCTTTTAATACCCGCAAGCCGCAGCAACCCCACCTTGCGTGACTGCATGTTGTTTGCCCTAATTGCCTTGAAACCTCGAAACAAACAAAATAAATAGATGGCAACATTGACACATGATTGGATAATGTAATCCAAATGTAAAAATCGACTATGTCAATACTAAGTGAATAATAATAATTTTGAACACATCTCAGATATAGTAAAGCTATTAACTTCCTTGGAAATAGGGAAAATAGGTTAATTTTAACATAACTTCGCTACTATACTCTTTCTCGGAGATATTAGCCAATCATGTATATTTTAGTAATTTTGCCCTCCATATGATTAATGCACGAAATCGCACGAAAGATTTTCAAAGTTAATGATAAAATGGTATGACTCAACCATTTGGAATTTTCTGAGTTACGTAAACCAGTTATTGATATGCTGATGCTATAGAAATTAGAATTGAATGCTATAAATTTGGATTTCCTAAAAACAAAGAAGTGGCAGGTCATTTAGCAGCCCTTTGTCAAGCAATTTGTATACTCAGTATTCATATGCTAAATAGTTTGCGCTACTGTTAAAAACGGGAGCATGCTAGTATTCCAGTCATTCACTGTGAAAACAACTCAAACTTCCGAAGCGATTTCCAAGTTCTCTGCGTCTCCAACTTTTTGACAATACAAAATGTCTTCTGATGCCGATCGGTGTGCCGAATGTTATCTGCCTGTGCGACAACGACAAGAGGGGTTGCAATGTGATGGTTGTTTTACGTGGCAGCACAGAACCTGTAAAACCGGGATTTCGCAACGAGAGTACAGGGAAGCCGTTAAGGAGGGTCGAGATATCGATTGGCGATGCAAGTTCTGCACAAATGCCGTTGACAGTGCCATCTCGACGAACGAAGCCTTTACAAGCCTTGCCATGCCCGTCGCCATGAGTACGATGATAGATGAAGCAAGCGGTGTAACAGGTTGGTTGTCCGCTAGTTGCTTAATAAGTTCTGAACTAACATACAGCAAATGTATCAAAAGATCGACTTACTACCTAGGCGATAAACAAGGTTTTGACGTTTTGAGCGTTTTGTTGTTTTTCGTAAGTTTTAAATAATCAAAAAATGTTTAAAGAATCAGTTTTCAACGATTTCTTACCTTAATATAGTTTAGCATCAAAGTATTTTTGCTGTATTTGTACTTTTTGTTGATGCATTTTCCTTACATATGTTTGGAAGAGTTTTGTTTTGAATTTGCCAACATTTTATGCTTGTGGTTTTATTATGCTTGTGCTTATGTTGGTGCTTTTTATATAATCCATTTTTCAGCAGATTTCTTCGTTTTGTTTGCCTTGAGGTTACGCTTTATGTCACTTGTGAGAACCAGGTGCAATGTAACTTTACATATTATAAAGGACTTGCCATGGACATCAAAAAGTTGATTAAGGTTCCGTTTGTCATACCAAGTGTTACATTATCAGTAAATATGAAATGTTTGAGAAATTACAGTCGTGCGAAAAAAAGCATTACTAAAATGTGGATGAATTCATTTGGTCATGCTGAGGAATTCATTTGATCACTTCTGGCATATTTTGGAGAAGTTCCTTAAAAACTTGAAAAACTTTCACTCAAGAGATCAAAATCCTTGTTTTTCTTGTGTACTTTCACTATATTTTTTGATAAGTTACAGGATAACGAGAATTTTCTGTTACAAACATCACATTCATAAGGTTTCTCTCCAGTGTGTCTTCTTTTATGTGTTACCAAGGTGCTTGCTTGTGTAAATCTTTTCTCACAAACATCACATTCAAAAGGTTTCTCTCCAGTGTGTCCTCTTTTATGTCTTACCAAGTTGCTTGGACGTGTAAATCTTTTCTTATAAACATCACATTGAGCGTTTTGTTGTTTTTCGTAAGTTTTAAATAATCAAAAAATTAAAGAATCAGTTTTCAACGATTTCTTACCTTAATATAGTTTAGCATCAAAGTATTTTTGCTGTATTTGTACTTTTTGTTGATGCATTTTCCTTACATATGTTTGGAATGTTTTTTTATAGCTGCTGAAATGGATGTTGATGAAGAATCTTTTGACATTTTAGTGCAATCAAGAGATGGTCCAAGTCATTCAACCAGCATCGGTAATTATAAGCTACTGAAAAAAACCCCTGTCAAATTAAATTCCCGTTTCAACTTATTTCAGGTTTTTCATTAGTTGCTATAGGTAATAAAACTTCTTTTTTAAAATGTTACAGATAACACTTCAAATGATCACTCAGCAATGAGCACTGGCAATCTTGGCAACCCCAGCGAAGAGTCCTCACTTGGTGATCCATCTGTTCATGATATTTCAAGAGATTTCGCGCTGACTTACGAAATAGTTGAACAAAGTACAAAAAGGGGGCGGCAGAAATTAATTGACAGTAGAGGATATACCTATCATGTGCAAAGACGGCGAGGTGATGCTACCGATTGGCAATGTACAATACGTGGGAAGACAAATCCTTGTAGAGCCAGGGTCGTCCAACGTGCACCAGGAAATTTTGAACCAGGACAACATCACCATAACCATCCAGCCGAAGTGGGCGCAGCCACAGCAGCCAGAATTACTGCACTAGTAAAAACAAAAGCAATGGATGATGTGTTTAGGCCAGCAGCAGCTATTGTTGATGAGGTATATGTGTTCATGTTCCCCTTTATTCTTCCTTTCTGGTTGCAATGGCAGTAATCAAAAGTTGTTGTAATAAATACTTGTAATCTTAAAAAATTGCTTTCGGTTTATTACAGGTTTGCTTACAGGAATTTAAAGATGCTCCTTGTCCTGGACTGCCAAAGCCAGAATATCTTGCTCGACAAGCTAACAGGAAGCGTCAGCGCCATCGACCTGCAGAACCCACCAGATTGGATTTTGAGCTGGATGAAAACCATCTACCACCCGAATTCCATCGTGCAGATGTACGCGTTCGTGACCGACGCCACCTTATTTTTGCAACCAACGAGCAACTGCACCAACTAACCAAGGCAAAAACATGGTATATTGATGGTACATTTAAACTATGCCGGCATCCCTTCTCCCAACTTCTGACCATAAATGCCTTTGTGAGGAAAGATAACTGTGTGAAGCAAGTTCCTCTTTTGTTTGTCGTAATGTCAGGGCGGAAAAAACTGGATTATCGTAAGGTAATGTATAATATGTGTGTTTTGGTTCAGTGGCGGAGACTTTGTGGGCGAGGTTAGGCTATCCAAACATGTACTGCACATAAAAAACCATGTCAAAGCGAGTAGTGCACATGCCCAACTTGATTCAAAACTTAAAGCCACATCAAAAGAGCTCTACAATCATGAACATTCCTCAGAGCTCACCTTAGGATTTCATATCTTTTAGGTAATTAAAAAAGTACTCGACTTGCTCCCCTCCGAACCGTCAGTGATGAAGGTGACACTCGATTTTGAATCTGCTTTGTGGAATGTGTTACGGCAACTCCTTCCCGGTGTCAAATTGATGGGTTGTGTCTTTCACTGGACGCAAGCATTGTGGCGAAAGGTTAGTAGTCAAAGTTCTGGTGGTAAAAAAATTAAAACAATCACTAAAAAGTAACTATAGCGATCCAAGAATAGTGCAAAGTTTCAAATGCGGACCATATTTTCAATACTGAAATTATTTCATTTCAACTATTTTCGGTTTGGTCGCGTAATTTTGAAACGGGTGTAAATTTTATTGTGACGGCATATTTTATTTTGCAATAAATATTGAACAACAGTTGAATAAACACAATTCAATCTGAACGAAATTATAAATAACTAACAATGAAGTCATCAATCATGTGTATACAGAGATCTTTAAATTCCGCATCGAAAGGTTCTATTTTCATCCATACATGCAAGTACCTAGTCGGTAGTTCTTTACTTCCGAATGTTGTTTGAATTACTACGAGTTTCATCGTATTTATTTACGGCGACAACGCGCCCCATTTATATACTTAAATCTGTAATATCCTAATGTTCTTCTTCTTATATTTTTAACTTCATAGGTTCAAGGATTAGGTCTTCAAGGTGCATACACCAATGACCGTGGCACCCACGCTTTTATAAAAAAGATGATGGCCTTACCTTTTCTTCCGAAGAGAGAAATCCCTCAAATGTTTGTCACATTAGAGCGTCAAGCATCTACGCCACAGCTGCAAGAGTTCACACTATACGTGAAGTCAACTTGGATTGACAACGCAACATGGCCACCTTCATCTTGGAGTGTGTACATGCAGTCTGTACGCACCAATAATGACGTTGAAGGATGGCATCATCGATTAAATCGACGTGCATCTGGAAAGACACAGCTTCCATTGTACCTGTTGATAAACCTGCTGCACAACGAAGCCTGCCTGACAGCAATTCATATTCGACTAGTGTCTGAGAAGAAATTGCAAAGAATACAGCGAAAAAAATTCAGAAACCTTCAGTCCAGAATCTTTACTCTTTGGGAAGAGTTCAATAATGGTCAACGCAATGCAAAGCAGCTTTTGAAAGCCTGTTCTCATCTCAACGGACCAGTATCCTAACTGAATGTCACCTGTTGTCTGAGTCTGAGCATTAATTATTACAGTTAGTGCTAAGGGATTCAATTATTCAATGAGATGTATATATTAAAGATTTTATTTATAGTCAGGGTGCCAAGCGGAATTTTACTTACCTTTTCGAGGGGCAAATTCATTTTTCTCTTAAATTGTCCGTTGGATGTCCAATATAACAATTCTGAATGTTGGCCGGCCTACTTTTTCTTGTGAGTTTCGGTCAACACGTTACGTTTTTCTTCAATTTTGCTATAAAACCATTAGACTGTTAAAATTAGCAAACTTACAAGTTCGTTTATTTGAAATTTTATCATCAGAAAGTCCATAAAAAACTACATATAAGACATTATTACGGTTACCCTGGTTTTTCAAGCGGTTTTTGAGTTATTGCTCCTTCAAAATGGGAAAAAGTCCTAAAATGGCGCAAATTTCCTGGGCACTAGTCTGATAATACGTTTTCAAACACTCATAACTCAACAAAAACCTCGAAAATGTAGTTTTTTATTACCTTTCCAAAGACACAAGTGGTTTTTGCTAAAAATGAATCTGAAATTTCACCTTTTTTGACAATAATAGTTTTATAGGAAAATTTAAACCAATACGTGTTGGCAGGAGCCCACAAGAAATCTGAACGCGTCCAACATACAGAAATATACTTATTAGGCTTAAAGGCACAATATAAACATAAAACGAAATTGCCCCTCGATATGGTAAGTAAACATGTACTTTTGTCCGTTCAGCGCCCTGACTATTACAGTTGTTTCTAAATGTAAATAGTTTTTTAAAAACCAATTTTTTTGGAAAAACTAATAAATTATTATCATTATTATGTGAAAAATAATAAATTCGTGATACCATCAGTTCGAGTAAGAATGGTCCACCACTCATAGAGCAATACTTGTGGGAGCATAACGGGAGCATGTTGAATTTGCATGGGCCATTTCTAATGGAGGGACATTTTTGGAGGGCACCCTGTAGACTTTTCTAGCCCAAGATAGACTTTTTAAACACCCTACAGCAAGTTGACACTTATATATAGCATTACACAATACACATTCATAGCTTTGCGCGTGTAGCGAAACGACTTTATGCGTGTAGCGAAACGACTTTATGCGTGTAGCGAAACGACTTTATGCGTGTAGCGAAACGACTTTATGCGTGTAGCGAAACGACTTGTAGCGAAACGACTATGTAGCGAAACGACCGTAATTCTAATGCTTAGATTTGTTTCGTTCGAATAAAGACTTCCTGCCCCTCTAATCAAACTTGCTGTATAACTGGGAGGAAAGAAATAGTGTTTAATTCATGATAATGATAAAATATTGTGTGACATTGAAATGTTGGTAAAGGAAATTAAATCAGTTTTAGGGGGGAAGGTGCAAATGTCTAAAATTACATATCAATTTGCCCTAATTAACCATGAATTAGCCTCACTGCTCTTTCTGAGGCAGAGCATCTTGCGTTGAACAATAAACCTTTATGCCATAATGTTTTTTCCATACTTAGTGTCTTACATTATACAGTAATTGATTTTATAATGTCAATTTGCTTGACACCAAACAATTCCATTCATGAATGGAAAAGTGCTACTAGTAAATCTGTTGAATTAAACTTTGATTTAAAATTATAAACTTTGCTATTTTATTATTCATTTCTGATAAATGTACTAGGAAGAGTGCTGATACTTCTTTAATGCATTGTTTTTTTGTCAAATCAAATAATAGAATATTTTGCATAGAAGGGTGATTTATAATAACCTCATGTACAGTATTATTGCATTGAATGCCTAAGTTATACCTTGTTATGTAAGATATAATACTTATCTTAATATATGACGTGTCTTATTATAGACCTACAAAATTTGGATTTCATGCATATAACTGCCTGGAAACAGCTTTGGGTAAACTTGCATGCGAAGTCAAAGCAAATGATGCAAGGCTTCGTTTAAAAGAGTTGAATCAAGTGCTGCAAGGCTTCAACAATTAGATGCAAGATATTTTGATTCATGATTCAGCCTTGGAAAATATGGGATTCCAGACCAGTAACTCCAGTAAGCAGTTTAAGAGCATTCAAACATGTTATTTGAAAATGTGTGACAATGAGAATTTTGAACTCTGCGCTAATTAGTAATTATGTAGTGATTACCTATTGATATATGTAATAAACATACTAACTGTACCCAAGACCATTAAATTGTTGATATACATGTCTGTGACACAACCAGAAAACTAATTGGTTGAATTATTCATAAATTTGTTGGTTAAAACAGCCAAAAACAACTATTTACAGCAACAACAACAAAAAAATTTACTTTGTAGACCATTTATTCCTTGGCTGTTTTAACCAATTAACTCAGATGCATCTAACTGTATGAAAACTGGCCTTGTCAGTACTCTGATAGATATGATCTTAGTATTATATGTCTTTGCCAAGTCCTACCCTCACAGTATGATTGTGGTGCTGTTTATTTTTTCTGAAATTGTTTTGAACTGCAGTGAGAATGCTTATTGAGGTTGATGACTGAGTGATTATTATATATTTCCTAACTGCATGTGCTGTGTATATTCTGTAACTTGTGTTATTAGTCTGATACAATAGAAATAAAAAGTGTCATTTATGAATTTACCAGTTAAAGGATAATACATTCTCAACAAGTTCAAGTATCTGTACTCATATAACTATATATAGTGTGTTTTCTTCAGGTAAAACTGAATCATGTGCTTTTCAAAAGGTGTGTAAAAAACCATGTCTATTGGTGTGTTATAATAAAGCACTTTCTAGGTGTGTAACAAAACCCACCAAGGTGTGTTTGAAAACGCACCATGGTGTGCTAGAAAACACACCGAGGTGTGTTAGAAAACGCACCAAGGTGTGCTAGAAAACACACCTTTATACAAAACCCACCTTAAGGTGTGTTAAAATTTGGACAGGCAGAAAACACACCTTAAGGTGCGTTTTGTAACACACCTAAAGGTGTGTTTAACACACCTTAACGTGTGTTAAACACATCTTAAGATGTGTTGTAAAACCCAACTTAGGGTGTGTTAAACACACCTTAAGGCGTGTTTTAAAACCCACCTTAAGGTGTGTTAAAATTTGGACAAAAAGGTGTGTTAAATTAACACACCTTTTTTTAGAGTGCGCGGAGAGGAAATACGTCGAAGCTTTTGAAATACAAAAACATTCTGGAGACTTGATGAACGGCTGTACTGGTAGAATAATTAGTGTTTGAATTATTTTAACCTATTAACATTGTATAGTATTTAAGCTACGGGACAATTAACTAATCACATGTTTGAATCATTTTAATCTATTGACATGGTATAGTATTCTACACTGTGTAATAATAAATCTATTGTATGTTTTGCATGTTTTCATATATATCAGCATATTCATCATTGTAAATTTAGTATTTTAATTAGGTTTATATAAATAGGAGGAAATATTATTGTACAAACATTCCACTGAAGAAGCCGTAATAGGCGAAACGTTTGGGAAATATACCTTGTGTATTTTTATGTCTGAAGAAATCTTACAAGCCAAGTTCATAAACTATCCAGACATGGTACCCACATCCATTCATATATATATATATATATATATATATATATATATATATATATATATATATATATATATATATATATATATATATATATATATATATATATATATATATATATATATATATATATATATATATATATATATATATATATATACACACATATATACATATATATATATATATAAAACTTTTTCAATTTTGATTGAACATCATATAATTTCGAAAGTGCTCAATACATTATGGTAGAACAAAATTTATTAACAATTTACAAAAAATAAAGTTTCAATTAGTTGTTACTCAGAGTTTCATGCCATTACAGGCAATCATCAGACAACTAAAGAATTGTTGACCGTTGCTTATTGTTTGCTCACGTCACGTAGGTTTCTTGCGTGCGCTGGTGGAATTCGCGCGGTTAAATCTTCCCGCGAGAACCTTCTTTGGTGGATGCAACGCGAGAAAAGCGTGACGTGACGTGAGCAAACAATAAGCAACGGTCAACAATTCTTTAGTTGTCTGATGATTGCCTGTAATGGCATGAAACTCTGAGTAACAACCAATTGAAACTTTATTTTTTGTAAATTGTTAATATATATATATATATATATATATATATATATATATATATATATATATATATATATATATATATATATATATATATATATATATATATATATATATATATATATATATATATATATATATATATATATATATATATATATATATATATATATATATATATATATATATATATATATATATATATATATATATATATGCACATTTTTGGATGGTGTAGGCTACGTGTATGCACATGCCTTTTGGTTTTTAATGACATTTTTAAAACTGTTACATATTCAATACATTTATAAGCGAAAACCTGTTCTCAGTTGAGTCCTTGAAATAAATGTCTCTTGTACTTTCTCTCTTCCATTTTTCTTGTGATTTAAAAAGTTTGCTATTTTCTGCAGGGTTTTTCGTCTTTGTAAGCGCCATGGCCGTTTTACCTCCTGACCTCATGCTGTAGGTACTGTACAGTTTTGGGTCTTCTCCAATACGTGCCAAAGACTTTTTTATTATTTTTTTACAGCTGGAATAACTTATGTGTATGTTCAGCGCTGGTTTCAAAGGACATCCTTTTGACTGATCTGAAAATGTACACGTCTAAATGTGGTGAAACGCCAGCCTTAGTATAATAACGAAAAACCAAACCATATGGGCAGACTGGCCCGTTTTTGCAATAAATACTTTGTTTAATTGTTAATAAATACAGTCGAACCTCCATTAAGCGACCACACTCTATTGAACGGCCACATGTCAAAGTCCCAAAAATATTTAATATATATTATTAAAGATATTAAGACCTCCATTGAACGGCCGCCTCTATTAAGCGGCCGCGGCCTCCTTCGAGTGGTCTCAAGCAGTGTTTTTTTAATAATTATAACCTCCTTCAAATGGTCAGCCAGTTTTTTCAAACACAGTTTTCACCACAATTAAACGGCTAAAAAATCTGTTTGTTGAGATTTTAATCACCACGTGTTCCTTAACACATACATCGTTTAGCAGTAATCTAATTTTAAAATATTGTCTAACAAATATTTACGTTTCCGTTCCTTTAATCTAGTTTACTTTAGCATCAAATCGCTCTTCCCGTAGCTTTTCTTTCTGCTAACTTATTGAGAATGCATCTCCCATAAATTGATATTCACACAGAATTTCCAAACCATAGCCATCGCCTCTGTTTCCTCGTTTGCCTTTAATAACTACTTCTGCAATGTTTTTCGCTCGTTTTAGAAAATTTGTGAGCCAGATTGCCATTATTTCAGAACCATCCTCAAAGATACGAAAAACTAGATTCATATTAATCTGACACTGCATAGGACAACCAAAAATTCGTTGTCTCGAGCAGGATTTGAACTCGCATCTTCAGGTTTCTAGACTAACACTCTACCAATTGAGTTATCGAACCAACTGGGATTGCCATTAGTTTAGAAACATGTCCAATTACTTCGAAATCGTCGCTTATTTCATTCGGATGTAGACTCTTCATTTTGGCGGACATATTACGAAGTTTCTTTGAATTTTGACGTGTTTTGACATTCTTTTTACATTAAAGCGAGCTATCACGAACAACAGCATTTGCGTCCTCCTCATTGCTAAGACAAAGTTTATCATCGATACTTGGAAGCCAAATATCCATATACGCATGATAACCTCTGACAAACGAAACTACTTGAAGTTTATGCGCCATTACTGAATTTTTTTCGACTTGCTAGACCACTAATGCAAATCTCGTTTGTGACAAAATGTGGCCTGTTCCGTTTTCGTTTGTAAGTAGGCAATTGGATTATGCCTCGCCTTTTCAACAACAGGAGCAAAAATTCGCCAATATGCAAATTATATATATTGCAATAACAGTAATGTTCTGAAACACAGTTTCAAAATGTCTGAGTTGGCGAATACAATATTTTGCAACAAATCAGCTAACTGTTCGATATCTGCACCGAAGAGACACCCGGTTGGAAAGCTGGCTCTAGCGTGGCGTTCTGCATGTTGTTCTTGCGAAGCAGCAACTGCTAGGCTAAAGGACAGCACAGCGTTGATAATGATACTGGAGAAAATAGTGATCAGACGAAGCTTAAGTCTAGCCCCGGAACCAGTTGCTTGAGCAACCAAAGTTGAAACCTGAAGACAAAGCGCAAATGTCTCGCCTTGGGTGAAAAAGTTGCTGTAATCGACTACGCTAAAAGTCATCCTAATCTTGGAGCCAGAAAGATAGCAGAACATTTTAAAACTGGAAGAACGCAGATCCAGACCATACTTAAAAACAAGGAATCAATACTTGCTTTGCACGAAACAGGCGACGAGAGGCTTAAACAGAAGCGACAGCGCATGGCTCCACGCAAATACTCCAATAGAGTAAAATTTGGGATGTACTGGGTACTATAATAAACCATCTCTGATAATCTTCTTACCTCACTAACGTTCCCAGGTCGTGGTGCATTGATTAGGTCTGCAACACGCTTCAAGTCAGAACAAGTACCATCTTTAGAGAAGATCTGTCCAAAGAATTCCAGTGTGTGGCTTGAAAGTGCACATTTGTCTCGATTAAGCCTGAATCCCTTGTTTACTAAACGACGTAAACAGTTACCTAAATTAGCATCATACTCTGCAACTCACGTTGTACACGTACTGGAAAATTTCTGCCGATGCATTAGTTCTATAGTTCAAGCGTTTGTATCGAAATAACCCTATATGGGTGCTAAATGTGGTAATATATCTACTTGCTCATCGAGAACAAGCGGACGATAAGCTTATAGAATATGGGTATGGATTGACGCACCCACTGGATAGCTTCCACACAAATTCGCACACGGCCGTCCTTTTTAGGTACTGCTGCAATTGGTTGGACCCAATGCGGGGCTTCAATATCTGGTACCCATCTTTATCATATGGATTTCTTCGTTGTGGCAGGGCTTTTAGTGTTTACTGTGGCTTCTTTCAGTTTATCAAGTCCATTAAATACCGACTTCTGTTTTAGCAATTATGTTGTCTAGTGCGGCATCTTTCGTAAAAACATTGTTTTATCTAAGCTGATTAACCCCAAGTCTTAAGCGGTTGACAGTTGTGAGAGCAGGTTACCAAAGGTCTGGCGTTTCACTACATAGAAAATTGCCACTGACATTCGCTTTCTTGTCTTCACAACAGCTTCAAGCTTTTGAAGGAAAGCAACCGGTTCAGACTGCTTGTAAGCAAAGGTTTTGGTTTTCGTTTGTTTAAGGGACACCTTTCGAATTTGGAAGTGTGTTCGTCAATCACATTTATACTAGCTATAGTGTCCAGCATAGCTTCAAATGTACACCGTCTACAGTGACTTTAACCCTTAAATTATATGGCAAACTATATATTTTTTGAAAGCTTATAAAATGGAGATTATGGAAAAATAGGTTTTGAGAAATATTTTGGTAGTGTGTGGTTTCCAGGGGGAGGTGAATTTCAACTTTTTATAAACAATTATCATAATTATTGTAATTGTGTAAATTCAAATCATTTTACAAACTAGAAAGGAGCCTTGGTTATTTCATGAAGACTATAAATCAATTCCCTAGGACATGGTCAAACCACCTACAAGTTTTCATTTCAATCTGATCTATAGTTCCGAAGAAATTTGACATTTACAAAATCACATAATTATGCAGGAATCAATGGCGGCTATCTTGGATTTATGAAAAGTCATTATATTTTCACCTAATACTTATATTTTGCTAGAACTATGGAACTTACATTTGCCAAAGGCCTAAAATAGTTAAATACATACATTTTCCAGTATACTTTAGAACAACTGCCTTATATTATAATCGGGCTTTTGTGTGGTAGTCCGTGAAGCATACTCCCTTGCACAAGAATACGTCGCACTGCACACACTTGTTGGAAGTTTTTGTGTCCCTTCTCTTTCCTGCATGTGTCTTCTTGCTGCCACAGACTTTGCACCGGCCTCTCTTTCCTCCTTTCTTTGCTCCACTTGCAAAATGTTTCCCTTTCAACCGCTGTAGATCAGCAGAAGGCCGGCCGGGTCCAGGAAGCGAAGATCGAGGTTTACCACCAAGACGCATATCAAGAAGAGGTTGGCAAAGGCAGTGGGCTAACTGAATCCTCAGTTCCTTGTGAACAGCTTTATTATCTGTGAACTTTCTAATTTGATGCACATTGGTGATGCATAACTCGAGCAACCTCCAGAAGACTTTCTTCCACCATTTCCGACTCTTCTTGTCCAAGGAGTAGTATGACAGCAACTGATCTGCTCGGTCAACCCCATTCATAAATTGGTTGTAGGTTTCAATCATCTCTGGTTTATCTGGTAGTTCATCATTGCAGGCATTGCCATGGAAAGTGGACAGTGCAAACACATCCCGTTTGTCCTTCCACCTCACAACTGTTATGTTCTTATGTTTCAGGAATGTTGACTGCCCTCGGGTGTAGGTTGGTGTGTTTTTGGTCATAAGTTCAGCTGGCATTCCCTTTCTGTCTTGCCGAACAGTTCCGCATGCCAGTGTCTTATTCTCATACAGCTCTTCATAGAGAGCAGGCGAACTATAAAAATTATCCATGAACAATCTGTGCCCTTTGTTCAAATAAGGTTCCACAAGGTCCATTACGACTCTATGGGAAAGCCCAACCTCGGGTGTTCTTTCATTTTTTCCTGTGTAAATTTGAAAGTTACACACATAGGGCATAACAGAATCTGCAAGAACCCAGTTCTTTACACCAAACTTCACAGGTTTTTTTGGCATGTACTGGATGAAGCTAATTCTACATCTGGTGCCTATCATTTGTTCATCTATACTAATTTCTCGATGAGGTGTCCAATGCTTTTGAAAAGCTCGGATCAAATGATCAATAAATGGACGGATTTTACACAGTTTGTCTCCCGGAAATTGTGAATCGTTCGATATATGAAAATATCTTGAGATCAGGAGAAACCGGTCCCTACTGAGTATGGAAGGAAACCAAGGGTGAGACAAGATTGGTTCGGTGGTGAAATAATCCAGCACGGAGGGAAGCTTCACTAAACCCATTGCAATGACCATTCCAATATATGCCATTAGTTCTTCCACACAAACATTGACCCATTTCATGCTGGACGGCTTTCTGTTTTGCATCTCACCAGCATATCGATTCGTCTCGTCAACCCAGGTTTGTATCAGTGCAAGAGGAATGAACAAGTTCAGTATATCCATAATTGTTGTTGCTTGCAAAGCTTGTCTTGACGGGCCAGGTGTTTCAACATATGGAACTGAAGACCCAGTGTTACCTTCGATTCCAGTAAATTTTTTCCATGGCAGTTCACCACTGTTCTTTTTTATAGGTCCACTGGTTTTCGGCTTTTTCGTTTTCCTTTTTGTTGATTTCCCTCGACTTGTTTTTCTTCTTCTACAGCTAGGTCCAGCCTCATCGTCGGCTGTACTCAACTCTGGTGAAAGCTAGATGGTAGAGTAGAAAATATATAACTATTTGGGCAATAATAGTTAGGGAATATAAATAAGAATTCTGGAGAGTCGGTGAGATATCAACTTACAAGATCATCAGGCAATACAGCACTTTCGTGATCACTAATTCCATCAGAAAGCTCATGCTAAAAATAAAAAAATTAAAAATAAACATATTGTATGCCATCTTGTATCCATGCTGATATAATATTGTTTATAATGACAGCATTATATCCACAGTATTTTCCCAAGAAAGACAGCAAAAATGGAAATATATTTGTGACACTTACTTCGTTCAAATCTTCATCAAGATGTAGCATAGGTTCTCTTTCGTGTGCAGCAATATTTGTCCCCAAATCAGGCAGTATTATGGCTTCACCAAATTCATCTTCAACATCAGCAACAAACTCGTCGTCACTATCGCTTTTTTCGTCGCCAGAATCGGCCAAAACAAAACTTAAAACCTCTTCCCTGTTGTATGCTTTCGCAGCCATATCAGATGTCACAAAGATGAAATGTTGTTCAAAATAAAAAGCACTTTATTTCACAAATTCTCGACCGATTTTTGCACGCTTGGTATCAGAAGAAAGCAAAATTATCCCAGATTGCATTGCAGGCATGCAAATTCTAATACACCCGCAGAACCCGCAAAAAAACGGGAAAGTTCATGGCGTGACGTCGTGGGGTCGAAAACGACCCCATCCGTAATTCAAGAGTTAAATAATGTTGTTACTGTTTCAGGATATATTGATCGGTGATTTGGTTTTCTTGCTTATAAACGATAGGCTTCATAGCGCCGGCTTTTCCAAGAATCGAAGTACTATTTGAGCCGTTGTTTAATGCCGTTGTTAATGTAGCCAGATAAATCGCAAATAAGAAAGTGTTATAAAGTTTACGAAGGAAAAATAATTTTCCCCAATATTGCTAGAAGCTTACGTTTGTGATGGTATCGTCGCGCCACGATCTAGCATCTTCGTTTTACGTAAAACTTTTGAAAGGATTGTTCAAAAAAATGTGCTTGGATTTTTTTGTTGCTTTACGGGGTTTTATTAAGCCCATCTTATCTCAACTTCATCCTCATTTTACGCGAAATCACAAAAATCGAACTTAGATCTGGAGTAATATAATCTGCTATTGCTTCCAGTATAACTTCACTTTCATCACGTATAGCTGGGTGATTTTATTGCTTACAAAATCGTTTACAGGGACCACAGAGCCGGGGGGAAGGCGTAGAGTTCCTGCAGTGCTATTGAGCGTTAAGCTTGCAGTCCAGTCCAGTTTTCCAGAGGCGCACATTCAAAGAGTTTTAGAATTTAGGAATTAGAATTTTTGGAATTTAGGGGGTGTCCACGACGCTGGGACCGACTTTTATAATTGTGTCTGCTTATGATAGTGGCGACAGTCGCTAATGTATATGCTTTATAGGAAAGTCTAGTCGAGTCTGGGAGAATTCTTTTCTAGGGGAAATATTGAATTGTACAAAAGCCATTCCTACATTTTGGGCACCGAATTCTGCTAGTTAGTTTTTATTATTATTGTTATTATTTACATTTATTTTAGCACGGTAGCATCTCAACCACCTAACTATTCAGATTTAATATTAAAAAAAAACCCCCAAAAAACAAAAAAAAAAGCAAAACAACTATTTATCTATCTATCTATGCTTGAAGTCAAGTAGGGGCTAAATCGTGCAAAGCTTTTGAAATGTCCTTGAAATGTCTTTAAAATGTCCTTGAGTTTGGAATTATAAAGAAGTCCTTGAAAGTCCTTGAATTAAATGTTCATCACTTCCTAACCTGTTTCATGAAAATTCATATAGGAAGCAGTTAGTGTGTTATCTAGCAATTCTTTTTCGTCCTTAAATTTACTGATATATTGCCTTGGAAGTCTTTCAGACGTGTCCTTGAATTTTACTTCCATTGACTTGTACGAACCATGCTATATATCAATCACGCTCACTGCTGAGTGGTAGCGTCGTCGATGTTTTTAATTTGTGCTTGCTTTTAAGAGTTTACATAACCGCCAGAGTAATGTGATATATAGCGTAAGGAAAACTAGCTAGCGAACTTGAATATCATCGCTACTATTATTTTTGCTGATCTATTTTGCAGAAAATAATATATAGTGTGATATTTACACTGGACCGACTTTTGAAGTCTGACAATTATTTTGGGAATACCTGATTTTTGTTTTGTTTTGTTTTTGTTATTGTTGCCAGAATTATTTGCACTCTTTTGCGCGAATAAATTCGCTCAATCGCGCTTCTGAGTCTTCAGCGATACGTCTAGATACTCGCAGTCGTTTAAATTATTAAATAGACATAGTTAAACTGGAGAAACATTAAAGAACTATGAAGAGAAAGGTTAAAGAGGGTAACATTTGACTTAAGGAGGGGGGGGGGGGGGGGACAACAAAGCAATCATGTTTTTATTTGCTTTTTATTTCGAATTGTAGTGGTTTTGCTTAAAAAAGGCAAAGGATTGCTGTACGCATGTATTCAGGGAGGGGGAAGCCTTAATAAATTTCATATTAGAGAGGTGTCTTTTTGAAGACAGGTTTAATAGAGAATTAGTGCTGCCTTAGCAATTTTTTCATCTCAATAATATCTCTCTGCCCCATAGTAACTTTTCCATCAGATAGTAATTAACTCACATTTTGTGTGACCGCCCCACAACGTTGGAAATTAGGAACAGAAGTATTCCCTCCTGGATTTTAAGAGTGTGATACCATTCATTTTTTTAGAAAGTTCAGAAACTTGGAAATGGATCAAGACTTCTGAAGTTCATCGCGAAAAGTTCCAAAAGTTGCTAGAATATGGACGGAGCCATCCGGAAAGGATAAAGGAGGTCAACGGAGCACGTGTTTGTTGCTCCCCAGAATTCCGCATTGGCTTTGGAGCTGACGGCACCAGAGTTTATATAGGATTAGGAAAAGATGGATGTGAGAAAGCAGTAAAACGTTTGCCAAAAGATATTTGCACTGACTTAGCTGAAAAAGAAAAAGAAATTTTGCTCAAATTGAAGTCTAGCAATGTCGTAAAATACTGGTTTCTATCAGATGAACATCGCGACGAAGAATACTTATTTCTAATCTTGGACTTATGCGAGGTAACGTTGGAAGATTTTGTGAAAAACTGTACGGAAGAGATGGCAAAAATTGCACCAGCCATTATTCGACAAGTTTTGGAAGGAATATGTGATCTTCATCACAATGATCCGCCTATTTTGCACCGCGATTTGAAACCAAAGAACATCTTGCGGAACGTCGACGGTAAATGGTTGCTGGCCGACTTTGGCATTAGTCGAGTCTTACCAGAAGGCGTGACTTCCCATGTAAGTATTCAAAGAGGAACAACAGATTGGAGAGCTGTTGAATCGTACACTCCTAAAGACGCATCTAATAATGATCAAGTGAGATACAAGAAAGAATCTGATATTCAGGTAGAGTTTATGTAACAAATAGTTAGTCTGAGTTTAATGATAACAGTTCTGATTAAAGAAGCTGTAGAAACCACATACATGAACACAGGTTCTACTTCAACTCTGGTTGAAAAGCCACGTGGTATAGTTTCAATAGATTATACAGTAAAGTTATAATCACTGGTTTCTTTTACTAAGGGTCCGTTTGCATGCACCGGCGTTTTATTCAGTTCCAGGCCGTATCCTGGGGATAATTTTCGTTGATATTGTTGTCCAACCTCGGGCATTAACTTACAAAATACTATAAATTTTTGTATGCTAAATTCAATTTCGGTTGTTGTCACGCGTATTTACCTGCAGCTTTTGCGCATCTCGTCATCACACATCAAGAAACTCCACTTCTTCGAATTCACTTATCCGCCATTTTTTCTTCCGATACTTTGTGTAATATCAAACGCTAGTTTCAGTCTCTTAGCGGAGTTATTAGCGCGCGGTTTCACGCAATTTGCACTATTTTGTCCGAGTAATTTTGAGCTCCTACAGTGCATTTCTTAATAAAATTATTATCGTCAATACGGAGATAATTGCTCTAATGCAAAGAAACATTTACTCGCTCACCCAACATGTGAACAACAGTTGTTTTTGTCCTGTTGTAACTTTAAAACTTAAAGCCGACCAAACACAAAGATACTAGATAAATAGATAGATAGATAAATAGTTTATTAACATCATCTTCCAGTCTAAAGACTGAATTACATGAGCATGGTAAAATATTTTTTAAAAGATAAAAAAGAATATATTTAGAATATATAATTATATCAAACTCTCTATTAAGTATTACTAGGCTGAGCATCTATAAGTATAACTTTAAAAAAATAAAATAGTTTATCAATGTTGGCCTAAAACATGCTTAAATATATGTGGGGGGGGGGGGGTTTCATAGAGCGGAATAAAAGTTTTCATAGCGCAACTTATTTGCCAGGGGGTCTTCAAAGGTTCTTTTACTTCGTAAGTCTCTACTGACTGCTTTGGTGGTAGAAGTTTTGCAAGCTTATGGTTGTTATTCGACGTAATTTCGTTAAAAAGTTTGCTGAGCTCCATATAAACCATACATTTACATCATCACCAAGATAAAAGGCTCGATGGTAGCAGCGAAAAGGATGAATGGAGAGAAAACGAAATGCAGAGACATACCACGATTCAAACTGCTAAAAACGGACAAACGCCCAGCAGAACAGAATCGAAACGAAGTCAAGGAAACAAAACAGTTCCACCAGCAACCGAAAGAACAACAATTACAAACCAACTAGAGCAGTTGAACCCTGAAACAGAAACCTAGCGCAAGTCGAAAGCCAAGAAGAAGTGCAGGAACTACGAAGATTGAACCGGATGAGAGTATCCACGTTTGATAGACACTTAAAAGAATACACGACATGAGATAAGTTGAAATTAAAAATAGACAATCGTTATATTGAGTGTAGAAACACTGGGTTGATATTAAAGTAATGTTAGATAAAGGAGTTCATAAAACTATATCAAACACGATAATTAAGTGGTCAGACTTATAACAGATAAGGGAGGAGATGTAGTAACGCAATACTAATTATTAAGATATGATTTTATCATTTCTATCTATGGGGTATCTATCAGCAACAAAATCTAGCCTGGTTTCTTTCCATTGTGTTGCTAGCTTAACCAAATGACTGAACTGCGAATCTGCAAACTCTGCGAATGTTTTTCACTTGCCGTGCACCTCTCACTCATCGACTGTATATATGCGTCAATGATCAACGCATTACTTTCTCCAATGGCTTCGGCGTCTATAAATGGATTAAGAGCCATGCCTTCTAAAATTTCGAACATTTTGGCTTTTGCTGTCTTCACTAGACATCTATCGCTCAGACTATACGAGAGCAATTCTTCCAGGTTGATTTCGCGAGTTTTTGACAAAATCGGCAATCTAGCAAAGAGGTCTCTGCTTCTCTTCATTGATACTTGGTGGCTCTGGCTGGGGAAAGTTTGCAGTTTGTTTTCCTTAATTTTGGTGAAAATATCTGGATTATCAGTAAATAAGTTGTTTTTGCATAATTCAGAAAACTGATGCTCCAAAGCCGCTCGGCTTGCAGGATTCTGTCAGCATCGTCGGTTTTTACCCCCGCGCCGTGATTATTTTGTCGTTGAACTGAAAAATTAGAAGGTAAGTCGGGAAGGACTCCTTTATAATTTTAGGGTGAAATGAAAAAAATATAGCAATAAAGTAATAATTCAACACAATGAGATTCATTTCAAATGTTTTAAATATAATAGACTTGGATGGGTTGTTTCTAGTGAAGTCATTTCAACCGGTGGGCGGAACCGTATCCGGAATAAGTGATTTTGTCGCAAGCAAAGAACCATGCAATCATCATTCTAAACGTTGAAAGATGCAGTTCCCAATCAATTTGTCTTGTTGCTCGTATGAACGTAAGAAGCATTCCTGAAAAAAGAACCAAAATATATTTTGCATACCTAGTGAAAAATAAAAACTTTTTCGAAACCAAATAATCATGATTTTGTATGACATCGGTTCACACAAGGTCTGAGAAAATAACAATGAAAACACTTCTTTACCGACCACTTTAATGTAATTACTCCAATACGCGAACGTTAACTTTTGACTTTTCAGACGACCTTGAAACGAAATTCTCATGCTCCAGGAAGAGCTCAGTAAACGGTTGACTTTCCAAATACTCATGAAATTTCGGTTCGTTAAACGACTCACGCAAGTCCATAGTGAGCGAAAGAATGCGTTCTCGAGATCTTTCTTCCAAAGCGTCAAGGAATGCTTCATGTCGGAAGCGTTCTAAGGCTTCGTACACAGTTATGTGGCAAAGGATGGACCTGTTGTGGTGTTTGCCTGACAACACCCTGTTGTAAAATAATAACTGCACTCGTATAAAAATGATGAATAATGAATAATAAATCGAAAATTTACATAAAATATGAGAGGTACAAAATGCTTTCTCAAATCTCAACTCTATACTCAAATGTAAATTGCGAGACTGTCCCGTTAATTATACAACCCCTTTGATAGAGCCCTCGCTTACTATCCCCGATTCGACAAACACATCCTGAAAAAATATAGCTGTGATTAGTTTTTGTTTTGCTATTAATAGACAGTTGTGACACATATTTTTCCAAAATTAATAACTCATTTAATCTTTTTCTTAAACGGCTTCGTCGAACACCATTGCATCAATGTAGCATAACGTAGCTGCAACTAGTTGACAATGGCTTGGCTTCTATGGAGGATTGTTTTTATTGCTGAATACTCTGTTGGACGAGAAGCATCCATAACAGGAAGGTAAGCTATTCTTGACACAATGGGAATGTCATTTTCACAAAGGTTTGTGCTAAAACCTGTCCATCCGGGGAGAATATCTTTGTCCGAGGGAACCAACTTAGCCAAAACATATCCTAAATCGACTGAACTACTTTCAAAGAACGCTACGACTTACTTATTCTTAATGTCTGTGCATCTCTAGTCTGATTCTCCGTTGTAATCTTCTGCGTAATAATGCCGTTCGTAATAATGTCGTTCGGCGTAACATGCGTTTGTTTTTTGATGTCTTCCCCAAAGTCTATATTGTCATAATGTCATATGCTAAATTGATAGCTTCATTAGCTATAAACTCTCTCGGTGTAATGTCAGACGAATTAACGACTATATGTGCGATAGCTGTGTCATAACTCATGGTCGAAGATAAAGACACACAATGCCCTAGACCATTCAAAATGTGAATTACATTGGAACATCCAGACAGCTGTCTTACAGCCATTGCCAACGCGAGGGACTTTGGCGTCTGAGTTCTACCTTTACTGCTGTTGCAAACGAGATCTTGAAAAAGAGAAAATGCTTTAACAGCAAGTTCCTCGTCCATCTCAGCATATTCTGATTTTTGTGGATCATTTTATACCCGAGTAACCACGAAATGAAATTAAAAAGAAAAGGAGAAACAACCTTTCTCATATTTTCACCAATTATATCAGACGCCACTGAAGCCACTGCTGATACCACGATTCACTATTGCTGCAAATGTTATTTCTCAATTCTAATGCAACCAAATACAGCTCTTTCAACGCCACTTTTTGGCTTTCCTTTCTCTATTTTGACTCGACTTGAAAATATTCTCCCTGATCATCTGTCGTGTCTAAATCGCTTTCATTCACAGCATCTAACGCTTTCTGGGCGACATAACTGTAATTTGATTTTTCTGCATATACAATTTTTCGTACAAAATCTTCGGTTTGGTTTATAGAACACGAGCTGGGGAAATCTCTCCTCTAACCTCTTTCTTAGACGGCAAGTTTTAAAATTAGACGCGTCTTTGTTTTCTATGTTCTTTACCTTCATCACAAATCCGCTTTTGAGCCTTTTCATGTAATATATGTTCTCATTTTCAATCAATTCGTGCGCTGGACGAACTGGCAAAACGACTCAAACGACTTGCCATATTTGTGGTTGCTTACTTCTTGTTTTCGTCGTCTTGAGGACAGGTGTGCTTAGCTTTAAAGATGATGTGCTGTATAGCGTTCGTAGCAGCGATTGTGATACTTAACTTCTAGGGTATTAGAATCTAGGTATAACCTGGGTATTAGACTGGCACAAGAAACCGAGGATTTTAGAATACAAATACACGTGCTTACTAATTCAGTAAAATATCCTTTCTGCTGGTTACAAACTATACAAACAGGAGGTAAAATTGCCTGATTCCGAGGTTTGTCTGAGCTAGTTTTTATTGAAGATCTTAAAATCTCCTCACCATTTTCATTCTGTTGGCCTTCGAACACCTTGCTTGTGCACGCTTTATGTAAGTAACGTTTGTAAATTTTGCGTAGCACTTGCGGTGTTAATACAAGCTCTGAATCATCGGCCATGGCTCTTTGGTACTCAGGATATCTTTTCATATATCACTTGACTTTACAGCAATTTCCTGCTGTTCACCATCCGGTGTAAGCCAAAGTTCATGCTTTGTTAAAACCTTTTTAAAAGATATCTCAGTAAACTGAGTAAGCGGTTCATTTTCTTCACCTTCAAAATTAATCAAACATTGCCCAGGCGCATCAGGCGCTTTATTTTCCATCATTAGAGAGATTGTTTTTATGTATTTTTGCTCTACAACACAGTTTTGAGTTGTTAAAAAGAGCGCGAAAAGTCTAGCGCAAATAGCCATGTTAAAGGAATGAAACTAGCGCAATAGTCTAATATTACATGAACAAAAAATGGCCGATAAGTAAATTCGAAAGAGTGGAGTTTCTTGATGTTTGATGACGAAATACGCAAAAGCTGGTGGCAATTGCAAATACGTGTGACAACAACTGAAATTGAATTCAGCATACAAAAATGTATAGTATCTGTAAATTAAATTTAGTGCCCGAGGTTGGACAACAATTTTTTTACGAGCGACTTTCTAAGACAGAGAATACGGCCTAATCGATCAGAAATCAATTGTACGTGTAGATAGCCAAAAATGACTCGAGACCAATTCCACTCACGTTTTGATTTATTTGTGTTACATGCCATCGCAAGTTTTACCAAAGGAAACAAAGGGTTATTGAAGAAAAAGGAAGACGTTTCAGTCAAGGGGATTTTGGAATTGAAAGGATGACAAGTTTAAACTAGGGGAGTTCGGCCCTTGTCTGTGACATTAGTCACATTATAGGCTTATATCAGGGGATTTGGGAGGTCTTTGGCAGTATCCAGACTGCCAAGCTGGACAAAAAAACTCTCACATTTGCAAACATTTAGATTGGAAGTCCTCACCTGAAGATGAAGGTTTAGGAGGCATGAAACGTTCCATTTCCGGGAGCCGCGGAAGATCGATGATTTAGGAGAGGGCACATATTCATATATTTTTGTTGACGCACTGTATAATAAAACCAAAAATATTCAAAAGGAATTGATGATGAAGAACACGAATATATCAACATGTGCACCCTATCTTATCGATTCTCCGTGTCCCCTCCTCATTCCCAAACATGGCATTCTTAACCTTCTTGGCATTAACGAAATATTAATAGGATTATTATTAATTCGGACTAATATTCCCCTCACTCCAGATCTATAAATGATAATTATGATCTTTGACAACATGGTTTTATCATGCCTACCAATAGGGAAGATAGATTCCATGATAGATTCCATCATTACGCAACAATGTTTCCGTTGTGTTTCGACCTATAAAGTTGTAACATTCTATATGCTCCTGTAAACTTAGTAGCGTACTATAGATGAGTGACCTTGTTTGCATATTTTGATATGCGCGTGAACACCTGATTTTGTATACACTTGGTTAATAGGCTAATTGTAATTGCACTGAGTGGAGTGCAACTTCTTGGTCTGAAATCAAATGCGTGACCGGGACCGTGATGAGTCAATTTATAAAAAAAGAAACAATGAGATGGGTTTGACATTCGCATACATCATCACAAAATTGCCGGGCTACCTTCGTTATTGATGCCGATGATTCCGCAATAACTGAATTTTTTCTATGTCGTGATTAGGTCGCAGGAATGGTGGCTTTCTTCATCCTAACGAAAGGCAAACATCCCTTTGGGGAAGGGGCTGACCGACAGCGCAACTTACTTGACGGTAATCCAGTTTATCTAGATAAGTTGGAGGATCCTGCAGCGAAAGATCTAATTTCCTGGATGCTTAGTCACGATCCTAAAGAGAGACCATCGGCTAAGGAAGCGCTGAAACACCCTTATCTTCAGTCTAGCAAACGGCAGTTTGAACTGCTATCCAAAATGGGAAACCAGCCCGAGATCAAAACCAAAGCTCACAGTGGGTCAAGTGTCGTTGCAGAGTTGAATAGTGAATTGAATCTTCCAGACTGTCCAGACTGGCAAACTGTGATAGAACCCCAAGTTCTGAACTATCTCTGTACGAACCACGTGAATGGCAGGTTGAAAACATATGAGCAATCCTGGACACAGTGTTTACGACTTATCCGAAATGTCGACCAACACAAGAATGATAGACCCCGCCATTTGCTACAACCGCCAGAATTCGGTGATCCCCAAGAATATTTCCTTAAGAAATTTCCAAATCTTCCTGTTGTTGTGCACAGAATTGTCAGAAAGCATGACGATTGGAAAAAAAGGCCTGAACTGGAAGAGTATTTCATTTAAGGTAAAGAAGAATAAAAATATTTCGAGTTAGCCTTTAATGAGACATGAAGCCAGCATGCTGAAACTTAGCTTAGTTAATTACGTTTAGTTTCTGTAGTTTAGTTTAGTCTAGTTCAAACTTCATTTGCGAGGGAAGGTGTAGAACTTGGTAGTAGTGAAAGCGCAGCAAAAAAAAACATGACAGTATTTTCGGAAATTGAACTGGCCCTCAGTGAACCATCAGGGCTCAGTTTAATTATGACTTCATTTAGTGAGGGCAGTACTTAACTGTAGCAGAAACACACTGATAAATTCGCGGCACTTTAATAACCCAAGGGCTTGTTCAGATGAGCAAAAGTATCTCGGTCAGCGAGAACTAGAAAACATTTTGACAAGTTTACAAGCAAGATCTCGCCTTGTTATAAAAATAACATGAAAGTTACATTGCGTTCAAATAAAAAAAAGCGTTTTTTCCCGTACACGGGAAAACTGTTGCCCCATATGAACACAATTTCCGCGCTTTGCGAGAGTGGCGTTAACAACTTTTCAGCTTTTAACTTTACACAATATAAATTTACGTCACAATCGGAAACTTTAACCGTTAGGCAGGATAACATTTCTCTGTATCAACAGAACAATATTATTTGACTTGTTGAAATTGACTTGTTGAGAGGGAGAAAAACCAGACATTCCAGAGAAAAGCTCTCGAAGCACAAGAGATACCATCTCAACTTTACTCCCAACCTGGCAATTACTTAGCAAGAACAGCGACCCAAGTATACTAACTTTACCTGACAGCTGACCGTCATCTAGGGATTACTCAGTATGAGAAATTTCTACTATCGCTTTCCCGGAAATGTTATACCGATATCATCGATAGTCTTACTTTTCGGCCGGATGTTGTTGCAAAGAATTTAAGTCACATTCAGCTTATTTCTAACTATTAAAAACCTCGTCTTTCTATTGTAATGAAGCAAAATCATTAATATAATTGTCACATATTTTAAGAAATTGGCTTGAAAAATATTAACCTCCCTACTAAATTTATAAGCGATGTGATAAAAGCAGCTTTTAAGTGCAAATGAGAGAATTTTCATTTTTTCACCAAAAATCGGCCGTAGCTAAGCGATTCGAATGCTATATTGCATTTATCAATCCGAAAAACATTTTCGTAGATATTTGACTTAAAATCCGCCAATTTCTAAAAGCGGCCGGGAGAAAAATGAATGGGTCCGATTAAAGCTTTTGACATTAAATGGGGAATGGAAGTAATTCTGCGAGTACTAATTTGCTATAAATCACAATTGTTTTGACAAGCATATGAGTGTAAAATATGGCTTTGCGATTGGTTGTTTTGCAGTTGTAATTCCTCATAAGGTTCCTTATGATCATGATGGGGATTTCAGACCAGAGGCGATAAGCGCTGGGTGGATTTTGTCAAGCGTAAACGCGTTAAATGGGAGCCTTCGAGTACAAGCTGCACATGCTCGAAGTATTTTGAACCAGACACTTCTGTTCACAAAGTAAATTTGCCTGGGCAAGAAACGACTTACATACCGTGACTGAAAAAAATGAACTCGGTGTTTCAACATCAATTAGATGAACTTTTATTGTAAATAGAAATTGTTTTGATGGTTTCCCGCAAACTCGTTGTTAGCCCAGTCGTCTAGGCGTGCGATTTTTAGCAAACAGACAGGGGTTCGAATTCCGGCTGTGGCTTGTTCATTTTTAAATTTCGCCAAACCTTTTTTTCTTAACTTGTTTCTCTTTTATACAATTTGGGTTAGGGTTAGGGTCAGGGATTCGATTACTTAAAATTTTAAAATGCTAAATCTATGTTTTGTCGGACACTTAGGCCTGGGAACGAAATCAATGATGCGACTGGTTTCAATGATGCGAACGACTGTCTACGGTTTCGAAATTTGCAACGACGAAGAGAACTGCTTGTTGCGCGTGTAATACGTTATAAAATATTGCTAGTACCTCTATTGATTACGTTAAAAAGCCTCTTAGGTTATGAGAGAAAGTAGTCAAGTAGAAGAGCCGCAAACCTCCGCATCAAAAGACTTCGGGAAAACTGATATTATGGATAAAACTACTGCATCGGACACTATTGTTTCGGTAATTTAACACTTTAATTTGATCATCTCATTTGCATACCGCATATCGGTGTACTACAAGCTGAGCTTTGTTGATCTTTGTTATTAACTACACTGCGACCACAACAGGTCGAGACAGACAAGACAGACAAGGCGAGATCAACATGATAAAGCCCTAATGCTGGGAAAAGGAAATTCTGATGAAAGGTTTTAGGTACCTGCCAAAGAAGTGGTAGAACGATCATTTAGATCCGTTTTATTTGCAACCAATATGTCTTCATATGTGCCTAAATGTGCAAAAGAGACCTCTGATTCCTATTTCCGCTGTTAGCTGGAGAGCTCGTTTACATTACCACTTTTTTGTTGACTCCTTAGCCTCGCTGGTCAAATACCATCATCATATTGAATATTAATAATCTAACCCATGCATGCATTTTCCAAGCTTTATCATGTTGATTTCGCCTGCCCGTCAAAAGGACAAACTTCCGTTGTGCTCTCAAGCATTTTTTTGCCTCAATCGAGTTCCAAACGTTTATTCCACGACACCAGTGGAGGTACTTTTAGAATTATTATTGCTTACCAGGAATCCATCATTGCTAGTTTTGAAGATATATGGGGAAGCAAACGTTCTCAAAATGTTGATAGACGTTGATCATGATAATTTACGAACAGTTCTCCTTCAAACGCCTAATACCTCCCATTCTTATCGATTTTAGAAGCCCAGAATCCCTCTTTTCCGCCGTTCCACGTATTCTTTGAAAAATCCTTCAGCTATAACACCAAGTTCGTTTATTTTCTAACTAAAACATTCTCTTTTTGTTACCTATGCTGTTTTTGGTTAAAGAATGTCGTTTCCACTTTCAATTAAGTTAAAAACGACGTCTTATCGTGTTATCATATTTTTAAAACTAATAGCATGGTCCACCTGAAATATGGAACAGCGCCATATATTTTCAGTCATGTGACTAACATCAAATATCAACATCGTAAAGATCTTCTCACAACTTTGTTTTGATGTTCGTAAGTTTTAATGAATAGTAATGCTCATTTTGAACACGTACGGCATGAATATCTTATAAAACTAATATCGTGGGTCTCAGTGTATACATAGAACGGTTTACGTTACATGTACGAGTAGAGTATCCGCAGTTTACCAATTGTTTTTGTTTGAAGAGATGCAACGTGAGCAACTCACCACGTGTGGGACGAATGTGTCCGATTACAAAAGGTTAAACGGAGTTCTTCCTAATGGACTCATTGACAAGAAAATCTCAGCAGAATTTCGTTCTATAGTAGGCGCTTTCAGTTATACTATAATAAGAGGCACGCTCCTGCATCAGCATTTGTATGGCGCAATGAATGTTTCTACATGCCTGTTTGATAAGAGAATAATCGTATTGCTACTAAGCCTCATCAGACCATGCCATATCTATTTTACTGGAGATTGAGGAAAATTGGTACTGGTGCGAGAATTGAAAATTGAAACTAGAAGGAGCTCAGAAAGTATAGTTGATGAATCAATCCTTGCAAGAAATGATAAGGTGTCCTGGATTGACTAAGGAAGAAGCAGAGTGGTAAATGACTTATATTATACTGTCTAGTTAATTCTGTTTATATTCTTATATCCTCAACAAATATATATTTTAATGTACCAAACGTAATACAAATATAGATAGGAAAAGTATATCTGTAAGAGAATTAATTAACAAGTCTTTACTGAGCTGTTGATTCAATGCAGCAAACAAGATGTAACGCAATAAACAATTTTTGCCCAACCTCAGGGAAGGAAAGCGAACATATTAGTATAAAATATTAATGTCTTGAATCGAAAAGTCCACTGATGGCCTTTGGTTGCCCAAATGTTCCTGGGTTAGGAAAAGATTATTTGGTGCATCAGGATAGGCTTGTGATTGGAATCAAATTTGCATGAATTGGTACTGTAATAAATTAGCCTGCTCACAGCCTAAATTTGTTGTGAAATTCATTTAATTTCAGGCTGCGAGAGGGTTATGAATTACTATCCAAACTGTGTTTTCAGTAATCAAACTAGGATTTTAAGACAGTGACTTTTTATAATTGCATTTGTTTTACATATATATATATTTCCTCACATGCAATGACTATGCTACTAAAACAGTCGAACAAGAAATAAAGTCATTTGGGGCAAAGTGAAAAAACAGTATAATGCCTATTTCAATTTTGCATTAATTTTTTGTAAAATATTTTCTTCAAAACCTGTAAATACATCTGAATTTTTCCTCAATTTAGTTCGAATTGCTTGGTATGCGCATGCTGGTAATGGTATTGGAAGCCTTCCCAGAGTTTCATACACAAGTTGTGAAAACTCTCTGTATGATATTCCCCGCAAGAACGTACCTAAGAAGAAAGGGTTCATCACTGTACGGAAAAATCGCAACTGCTGTGACTGCAGTGTTGCGTTCCGATGCTTTTTAGCTTGCTTTGCCGCGATGGCGGAGTATAGAGCCTACATCAAACTGCTCTACTTCAACTTCGTAGTCATCAAAATATTCCGACTCTGATTCAGTACAAATTTTCCTCAATTTTTTTCACCTTTTGCCTCCACTTTTGCGTTGTTTATGTAAAACACTATAATAGACAAGAGCTCAAATTACTTCCATTCCAGCTTCTTTTCTCCCGGCCTGATTTGAAAAAAAAAATTTTTTTTGACGTGTTCAAAGCCATATATCTCTGGAAGATTTATCCTATCGAAGAATGATATACACCATTCGAATCGTCTCGCTACGGACGATTTTTAGTGAAAAAATGAAAATTCTTTCATATGCACTTTAAGCTTGAAATGACGTTTTTACAATACATTGAACGGGGGTGTTTAGCCCCCCCCCAAAAAAAAAAACACCCCCGTTATATGTTATCAACGTGTTGATACCTTTGAAACCAATCGCGTAAAATATGTCGACAGAAAGATTTCGGTATATTGGTATGCCTGAAAAATGTCACTGATGTGATTCAATATGGATACTTTCCGCAATGTTTTACGCGAAGCAAGTGAGGTCTACATAGCGAAGAGGTCTACATAGCGAAGATTGATGTTAAATTCTTGTTTTTATATATGACTGTATCGTGAAACGTAACAGTATTCTTCACTTCAAGACCAACAGAAACAGTTCGACGCAAACAAAAGGAACTACCACTGCACGCAGCTTGTCTTTAAAGATGGCGACCATGTTATCGTTCCAGTCTAATATGAAGTCACTATAAGTATAAAGCCAGACCACTTATCTCAACTTTAATACTCAACGATTAAACTTTAAAGCTAATCGCCGCCATTAGTATAGTACAAGTCCAGTAGAAAGAAACAAAGGAAATTACAACCATATCGTTGTCTCGATACAACGGTGATAAACGCACATAAATTATCTTAACTTTTACATTGAGTTTCTCGCTAAATTCTAGACTTGCGAAAAGTCGCTCGCTTATAAACTCAAATTGTCTTGGAATGAACAACGACCACAAAAGCAATAAAACAACTTTTTTGTTTACAATGTTTCGAAGCATTACTGCATCTTCAGGTAAAATAGCGGGAAACTTTTTATATTCTACGTGAAGATGGAGTAATTAATGTTTTGAAACGTTGTGAACAATAATAACATTGATTTAATTTAAGTTCATTACAAGACTATTTCTAGTAAAACTCTTAAAGAAACTCGAAATTGTTATTACTGCATTCGATTTTTTATGGACGGTATGAAGCGCTTTGTATTTTGTTGTGCATTACATGAGGTTTCGAATTGCTCATGTTTCGCCCTAAGCCCCTCTTCCACTTCAACCGTATCGTAGCTTAGCGTACTCTTTTGTGTTCGTAGATTAGTTCTGGCTGATCATTCTGCATGAAACAATGAAATGCACGACGTATCGCTACGATAGCGCTGAAGTGGAAAACGGGCATTAAACTGATTGAATTAGTTTGTTTACGTGTTGGAAACACTGACCGCTGTGTTACATATCTTAGACTGAGCGTGGTAAAGGCGGATTGGATCATGTTCTACAGCGCGGAAAAGTTTCACAGTTCACGTGTCAGCAGCTTCACGTTTCATCTACAGAACAGTTTGTTTACAGATCTATCACGTTCCTTTAGATAGACTGGATCTTATTTCTTTCAATATGAATAATTGTCCAATATGTGTCTACCTCTGAAAGGCGAGAAATTTTTACTCTTATTTGAACAATCGAGTCACAGTTCACGAGCTTGACACCTGTTCTTCTCATTTTACCGAACATTTTTAATGAGAATGAAACCTCACGGGCGTGGAACAAATCACATTTCACGGCATCAAAATAAAGCATTTCAAACAAACAGATATGAGCCAATCACGGCTCACGAAAATTCCCTTTACCACCCTCTAGACTAAGTACTGCGAATTCTCAATTTGCTGCTGGCTCACTAGATACGTTATCCAAGTTCATTGATATCCGTATATACTGTATATATAGCTCCCTTGACTTGTGCTACACAATTAATGAGTGGATCAGTAATCTACAATTCAAAGTCAGGAATTTGGCTTTACAACAATGCTTTTACAAAAGTTTTGGCGTAGAGCCATTTTGTTCGTAATATTAATATTTACTATAACTATAAGGCTTCGTGTGAGCAATAGTCTAACACGCTTTAAGATTTAAGGTTTTTAGGACAGTCTTCTAAATTTTTCTAATCAGCTGTATATAATGCTTTTAAAATTAGTTATTTCCACGTGCAATAATAAGAGTACACTGTACCTAGATGAGCTGAAATGTAAATAACTGGAAATATGTCAAATATTACAGAGAATCATACCAGTATACTATTGCAAATGCTGTCATTTGATTGGCTACTCTAGATATACTTTGCTTTTTCCTGCATTATTATTTTTGATTTTCACGAACTTTTACTGCATAAAAATTCAGAATAAATTTTCAGCTGTTTGTTTCCCAACATTCAGCATCAGCACTATCCTAATTTATTCGTCTTAAATCAATGTGGGAACTATGTCTGGAGACCAAATTAACCAGTGCGAAGTTCTGAAAATCATTTGACCTACTAGTCAGCCATTGTTTGAACCTACCAGCCAGTTAATTTTTGAACCACCTGTCATTTAATTTTTGACTGATCGGTCAGTAATTTTTTGATCCACCGATCAATGAACATTTGGACTGACTGGCCCGTCATGTTTTTTTTAACCGACCGGTTAAGGTTTAACCTAACCTCGTAAGATTTTTTGGTAAAGAAATTGACAAGAAAGTAAAGGCCCATTCTTAATCTCCATGAATTGAAAGGGATCTTTGGAGAATTGCTAAAAAATTTAAGGCTAACCAATTATAGGTTTTTAAGCCATGAATTAGTCGCCAAGTAAAGGCGAAACCCTGAAGTTTTTTGTGGCGTTAGCCTCTACATTTTAAGCAATTTTTTCACTCAAAATCCAAGATAAAATTATTGAAGACTTTTAGCCTCAAACTGTTTCTTCAGTGCTTTCCTTAAAGCCGTTTTGTGAAATTTTATTTCTCCTTTATTTTGATGTGGGTGACAACTTCTTTTGTGTAAGAAAAAGATCTCACACGAAACATTAAGCATAACAATGTTCTCCCAACATACATCAGTAACAGATATTTTGCTTTTAGCGAAGCTTGCATAAAAATATCATTACCAAGTTGATTTCACTTTATGCTTTTGTAAAACATCTGCTCTGACTTGTTCTGAAGGAATTTCCCTCACCGGACCAGCACTGTATTGCAGAAATACCTTTTCACATTCAACAGCAATACATATGAGATTCTCACGAGCATTCTATAGTTTTCCTCTAGAAAGAGAGTTGATACACTCGTCATCCAGTGCTTTCATGCTCACAAACAGTCATTAAAGTTCCAATTGTTCTGTAGTATCTTTGCCAGAGGATTTTCTTTTTCGAAACATTTTCGCCATACGACAATGATCCCAATTCAGGTTGTTCAATTGGCTTTATGGCGGAGAGTTTTTTTAACATTTAAACGTTTGTAAGATCCGGCGACTGATAAGTAAGAGTTAATTACCGAGAGTCGGGGCCTTTTGCTAAATAGCTGACTTATTAGACGATTGACAAGGTTCGAACAATGTCAATGAACAAAGGAAAATTCAATTTACGGAAAAATTTGCATTTTAAGGATTTAATTTTACTCGAAAGACACCAAATGAGCAAGCAATGTAAACAGGTTGTGTCGATGACTTCTTTACAACCATATCGTTGTCTTGATGTAGTTGAAAAACAAAGTTTTAAATTGGCGGTGAATGGACTATATATAATGTTATGTACATGGTGATATCGTAATGTTGAATGTCGTTACATGAATACACAGTAACGTTTAATTGCTTGCGGTTTGTTACCAAGAACATGGCGTTGAGTAGTGACGATGATCTAAGCGGATTGACTCAGAGCACGTTTAGAATGGTGAGTTTGATCAATCGGAATACGACATTTTAGGGGACATTTTTTAAACTGAGTCTCTATTAGATATTAGTGTTGAAGAGAAAAGCTTTTTAAGTAAAAATACTTCCGAATGTTCTGTTGTTGAAGGGCAATGTATAGTTTGAAAGCAGCTTCTAGCAAGAGGGCGATTACTTTGGTTACAGACGAATAGTTGAAGCAAAAGAAGGCAGGATTCTTACAAACACGAAACTCAGTACTAACTCGGCAATAGGAGTTTGGAAAGATTGGGCCGTTGAACGTAACAGTTTCAGCAAGAATTCAACTCAAACTGAGAATTCCGCGAGGGTCTACTGAGACTGAGTTTACTGTACAGGGTGTACAAAAAAAACGCAACCTCAGAATTTCCAAAGAAATCTACTTTGCACTTAAACATGAAAAAATTTAGGCCCCTGGGAATTTAAATTGAATTGCAATTACTAGCTCAAGTTAATAATGTTCAACTCACAAAAGAACAACGTGTGTTTATCGTTTGACATTATACCCACACTGGAAATACAACTGCGGTACAAAACGCGTTTCGAGCAAGGTTTTCTGATCGGAATCCCCCCCCCCTCACAAAACAACAATTCTGAGGAACTTTGGGAAATTTGAAAAGTATTCGAATGAAGGAATTACGAGCTTGAACCTGAACAAAGGCAATTTTGGCAGGCGAAGAGCAGTGCGATCTGTGGAAAATATAACCGCTGTTAGAACTCTGCTTGAACAAAATCAACGCAATGTGAGTGCTCGGCGCAATCCTATTGAAGTCTCATCTGCAAGCTTTAATTCTTGACTTGCAACCAATCTCTTGGGACAAACCTGACACTGCTTTTCGCCCACGTTGGTTGATACCCACAATAGAACTAATAAAATATTCTTTTGTGCTTCACCACCAACATGGCCGACCTGCAAGTCAAGAATAAGATAACCAGGATAGACATAAGGTGGCACCCCCATCGAATGCAAGTGCGACACGCGTTATTGGCAACGAACTTGCTGCGCAGGATGCATTTTGTAGAGTGGTTCATTCAACGTTGTCAACGCAAAAATTTTTTGCAAAACATCATAATTGGAAACGAGGCAGCATTTTCAATGAATGGAGAGGTTAACACTGAGAATGCACGGCAGTATGCACCAAAAGGACATCCACCAGCTTTCAATTTTGAACAACATGTTTCCCGTGCCAAACTGACTGTCTGGGCAACACTGTGCGGCAATGGTGTCCTTTTGGGCCCTTACTTTTTCCGTGAAAATGTAAACGGACAGGCCTATCTTAGCATGCTAAACGAATTCGTTTTCCGCTACTTGTTGCGCATTTTGAAAACTAGCATTGGGGTAGATGTTCCGAGGTCTTTGGTCGGCTCAAGACGCGGGGCTCCAGCGCATCGCTTAATTACGGTAAGGGATCGACTGAACGCAGTGTTCGGAAGTAACCGCATCATAGGGTTAGGTCATGATGTGGAATGGCCACCTCGCTCTCCTGACTTGACTCCATACGATTTTTTTATGTGGGGATATCTGAAAGATAGAGTATTTTCTACCGGCCCGCCCCAGAATATCGACCACTTACGCCGGCGAATATCAAACGAGTTCGATGCATTACGACGGCAGCCTGAATTTATTCGACGAGCAGTCCGCGATATGCACAAGCGAGCCATACTTTGCGTTGAAAGAAATGAGGGACATGTTGAAGGACACAGCCCTTGATCATTTACAATAACTGTTGTTCATACTTGTAAATTAAAAACAGATTAAAAATGCATAAATTCTGCTTTATGCACTCGAATGTGTAGTCATTTCGACAGTTGTGCTATTTCAAATTCGCAGGGGCCTAAAATGTTTCGTGTTTGAGCATAGATTAGGAAATAAATAGAGGGCTGACTCCTTTGATGTTTTTGACGCCGCCGACACCCACGCATCCTCTTGCCAGAGTAATGGCGGCCTAGAAAGAACTATAATAAAATGTATTGTGAGATTGACATCCGTGCTACTAAATCCTGTACTTTTTTAATTCTGATTTATTTTTCCATTAAAACCAACGGAAGCAAAAAAATACAGGATATAGTAGCACGGATGTCAATTTCACAATATATTTTATTATAGTTCTTGCTAGGCCACCATTACTCTGGCAAGAACATGCGTGGGTGCCGGCGGTGTCAAAAACATCAAATAAGTGAGCCCTCTATTCATTTCCTAATCTATGGTTTGAGCGCAAAGTAGATTACTTTGGAAATGTTTATAATTTAATTTTTTTTTATACACCCTGTATATTGTCCTGAAGTTCGAAGACAATATCCATATATTGTCGTGCAAGTTTTGTATACCGGTACAGTCAATAAATATGTTATTGGAATTTAATTCAATTTATCTTCCCTGCTCAGAATATCAAATCCCTCCCCGTGCTTTTAAACTATACCTGTCACGTTTTAGGGGTTGTTTCTATTTTTAGACTTTTTGTATTATAATCTTAACCAAAATCCTAATCTTAATCCCAATCCTAACCCTAAACCTATCTCTAACCATAATCTAAATCCCAATCTTAACCTTTAACCGAGTCTTAATCCTAATCGTACCCCAATCCTAACCCTAATCCGAATTCTGAGAATCTAAAAATAGTAACAACCCCCTAAATCGTGACTCATATGTTTTAAACAGAGAATAAAAATTGCAAGCAATTATGCTAAATAAAGGTCTATGAATAACAAAAGAACCGCGTCAATCGCGGCCTATTAGGGTAAATTTTCTGTTTTTCATCATTTGGTTTGAGTAGCGATTAGGGACGGCGGGAGTTTTTTATAATTTTAGCGAACGGTACTTCACCGTATTTGGCAGTTGAAAGATTGTTTACTCACAATATCAGAATTTTGTGTTACATGGCAGTCACTCGTTATAACCCAGACATTAACGAACATATTTTAATATAAAGCCAAAACTGAATAGCCTATTTTAGCGATCTCAAATACCCACCACAACTGGAGAAAGAACATTAAAATTTATAGTAAACTGCACAATTTCATGCAGAGTTCAGCAGAAATATTTAGCCTAGGTCCTGTGCAGGGCTTTGTATGCTTTTGATTTATCGGAGATCTCAACTGTTTTAGGGTAAACCCGAATCCGGGACGAAAGTCCTCAAAATGACGCCGCCCTGAATCGGCAGTGTCGATATAGCTCTAACTTCAAACCACTGTAACCAACAGCCTTTCTGAAGTGCCTATAGTGTTTAGAAGGGTTGTTAAGGTTTATAGAGGTGGTTATTAGAAGCTAAGCATTCCCTAACTATACTATTTCTAAGAAAGTCACCAGTTAACATGCCTAACATCACTAAAATCACTGGCAGATATTAAATTTTCATATTTTCAAGCCGGATCTGGGAATTGCAACTTGTTTGTTTAGGGTTATTTGAAGCAAAAACCTACAACGTCTCGCATGAGCACCAGCGAATGAATTTGAGACAACTCAGCCAGGCAATTATTTTCGCGTGGTAAAGACTGCATGCACAAATAATCTAGAACTCTCCTGATGACATGGTTAACAGAACACCACGTTGTATACACGTTCAAGGGCAGCTTTTTCAGATGAATAAATTATCTAATGTGTAAGTATTTTTTATCGTGTGTGCGTTGACTAGAACAAAATTAAATCAAATGTTAATTTAATAGCCCGATTTATGGTCATTTTAAGTATTTTCGAAATTGCTTCTTCGAAATGAAACTGTAATATCTCATTCAATGTTGCTTACATACCTTCACGTTATATATCAAAATTTAAGTTAGGCCTTTTTGAATTCAGTGAAGTCTATTTCAGCGAAACGGCTAGTCCAGTTTTAACGGTATAAAAATCAAACATCGATACTTTTTTTGAGACACCCGATATGATTTGAGGATTTTCATCGACTGAACTGAAAAGCTAACTAAAGATGTTTTAGCGAAATTATACTTAGCTCTTAAATTTGAAAAAATCATCTCAGCGTGAGCTTTAAAAACTGTTGGAATTCTTCTGATTTATTCAGTTTTTGAAAACATCTCAACGTAAATTGCACAGAATGCAATGGGAAAATAAGGTTCCTAATTGGTTTTCTTTCAGTATTATATGCATGTATGTTACAATCAAGAAAATATGAGTGATTTGTGTTGTTGGTTTTTTTAGTTATTTAGTAATTATGCAGCAACCCTACAGAGCTTTGCATATATATAATCGTGATTTTTCGCTTCAAAAACTTTAACTATGTGAAGATATTATTGTCGTAGGTGTTTGCTTTGGATGCGGTATTAGAAGTTTGGCTTGTTCAACTCAAGTTTGGCAAGTATCACTAATCTTTCTAGTAAAATAGTGTATTTTAAGCCAGTAAATTAGTATGTTCTAACTACTTTTGTTCACGATGTATCTCCCTTATGTGAAATATGAATGAAATAGCGGTATAAATAGTGAACATCCGGTTGCAGCTAAGACTGAGTTAAATTGGTAGCCTAGCTGACATAATTGTTTGTAACTGTGTTGTTTGACGTAACTAGAAAAAAATAACTGCTATATACTCCAACCGTTAATAGCTTATATCAGTCTAAATGTTCTACATGCCACAAAGTCGGTCAATTTTTTATTGTTGTATATGTGGAGTAGATCTCTGCCAACTTATTGTATATATGTAGCAACTTGTTATATAATAACTAGTTTTATGAAACGACGATAAATACAAAGCCAAAACAAAGGAGTTGAATGAGATCTGTTTTAGAGTAAAAATAAAAGTGTCTTCAAATCAAAATGTATCATTTCCTCTAAGCTTTAGAAACCATGACCATGGGAATTCTTGTGTATTGTCTGTTTAGTAATTCAGTCATAACTATGTTTATTTATTAGGCGGCTGTATGAATTAATATTTTGACGTTTTTTCGGTTTGTACAGGCATGTCGTCGCTTAAAATATAAGTTAGCAGTTTTAACATGCTGTATTAATACAGCAATAATTAACTGTTTTGAAATAGTTCACATTCCAGCAAATTATTCATAATGATCTTTTTGCATTTTTTAATAGATAATTACTGAGGCCAATATATCGAATAATGCCGTTTGGCCTCAGTAATTATCTATCATAATTACTGACCCGAAGCAAAAGTAGTGACTTTCAGCTGCAAGATTACGGTGCCAACCTGATTCTCAGGGTCTTCACCTCCGCTACCCGCGCTACGGCGAAGACCCTGACACAGGCTGGTCACGTGGCACCCAAATTTTGGGTGCTTGACATTCGTACTTAGCAGGGGTAGGTGAAAACGCGTTATCACAAATTATTTTCAAACAACAAGTTCAAATTATTGGTGAGTTATTTTTTATTTCATCTGACTCTGGTCCAAAACTAAATGCATTTGCTTCCTATTGCGCTTATTATGTGTTTATTATTTAGCAATTAATAGCCAGCAATATTGTGTATACTGCAAAAATAAGCGTAGTATTTAAAAGTTATTATAAAGGTTGCTACATCTAAATTATTCTTTGAGAAATACGGTATTTGAATTGGGATAGGAAATATCTATATTTCGATGTCTATTATAATTTTTGTAGTGCATTTTTAGATTTCGTACGTTCATTAAAGTTCTTTACATTTATTTTTAAATGAGTAAAATGAAATTTTAACGACAGCGTGATGCAAACACAAAAGAAAGCAAAGATACGGTTTTAGAGCCAGATGACTTCCCGCTTCGTCGGTTGTTTGACAATAATTTGTGATAACGCGTTTTTACCTACCCCTGCTAAGTACGAATGTCAAGCACCTAAAATTTGGGTGCCACGTGACCAGCCTGTGTCAGGGTCTTCGCCGTAGCGCGGGTAGCGGAGGTGAAAACCCTGAGAATCAGGTTGATTACGGTGCATGCATTTAATGAGAAAATACGCATTCGCAGTTGCGGTGCAATTGTTGAAACCTTGTACGCATGCTCTAGGGCAGGTCAGAGTAAAATGTGTGTTCTGCGCATGTGTTTTTCTAGGATAAAGTACCGCAAGCGCCAAAGAAACTATTGCGGTAAAAATTCGAAGGTTGAAGTTGAAGTAGTTTAGTCTTACTTTCGCTGGCAAAGCTTCAGGCACCCGATCATAGTTCAATTGAGGGCCGGGGTCTTTAGTATAGCAAGCCCTTTTCAACTTTGATAGTGGAGCTTATTGCGTACGTCATCTAGTTGATGAGAAATGATACTCAGCGTAGTTTCACAGCACACTGAAAATAGTGCAGGCTGCATTATTTTTAATAATGCTGTGTGCAAGCTGCATCATTTTTAATAATGTCGTGGCATATTTTTAGCCCGTATAATTTACCTTTACCCCTGATAATTTCTCTGCTATGAAGAAAGACCGCCCCGTTTTTCTGAACAACGTGAAATAGTCTCTGGATTCGTTGATTAATACAGACAGAAAACCAAAGGTTTTGATGAGGGTTGGTATTTATATGTGATAGAAATCTGCCAACAGGAGTCAGCTGTCATCATTCTATTGTGTATGCTTTCATGTTAAGTATAGATATATCCACCACAGTTACAAATCGATAAAAAAAAACAAACCTATACATTAATAAAGAATATGTTCATTGATTTGCGGTGGAGTTTTTCATCGACTGAACAGGAAAGATCATGCATGAGCTTTAGAAACTGCATGTGGGAGTTCTTCTGGTTTATTTGGTTTTAAAAATCAGGTCAACGTGAATTGCACAGAAAAAGAAGGCTAAGCTTCCTGATTCTTTTCTTAGTTACTGTACACATATATGTATGTATGTTACAATCAAGTATCTGACTAAATGTGTTTTCTGACTGCTAATTGCTTGGAGGCAGCTACCCCAGAGAGTTTTGTATACATAAAGTTACGCTTTAATTAGAGATCTTAACTTCGCGATGTTATTGTCTTGTGTGTACGCTTTGAATAAGGTGTCAGTATTTAGGCTTCCTCGACTCAAGTTCCGTAAGTGTCACAACTGAATTTTCGGAAAAAAGTATACATTCATTTTTGAGTGGGTTTTCTTTGATATTCTGTGGTATTTATCTCGATAAATACCATGAATAAACAATTAGATCAACTCGACTCAAGCCATTTTAAGAAAAGACTCTGTTAGAAAACCCACCCAAAATAAATTAAGTTAGTATGAATTATAAGTATAAATTATTAGAAAATAAGCCGACAATTCGAAGATAATATTATAAGTATAACCACTTTTGTTTTTATAGTTAATTCATCTATTCATGATATATTTGATATTTTACACACAAACGTTTTCGCTAACTATAGCTCTTCAGGTGTGATTAATATGAGTGGTTGTCAAATTTTAAGATTGTTACGGCACCAAAATCAAGCATTTCACACGAACAGATGTTAGCCAATCACGCCTCACGAAACACCCTTTACCACCCTCCATAATGTGTTTTGAAAAAAACAAACTAGATTTGGTCGTTCACTCGTCGCTACTCTTTCATTATTAATTTATAAAGTCTTAAAATGACTAGCTAGCTGTCGAGAAATAGATACTTAGTTAAACCATTTATATTGGCGTTACATGACGTTTTAAGCTGCTACGCATACACAGCGAGAAGAACGTGCTTAAGGAAAAAAAACAAGACACATGTTTGCAAATTTGCATGTCTTTGTAAAATACATATTATTACGCCAATTTAAGCAGGATAATTAAAGTAGGATAATTAAAGCAATTAAAGCAGGATAAATTACACTGCTTTGCAGGCTAATTTGGAGTTTATTTGTAATTTTTAAATAGTGAGAAAAGTATTTAGGTTATTGGCTGACGATCATTACTTTAAGATAGTTTAACCACAAAGTTTGTTTATATTCTTTGACTTGGTATTTAATGCAATTTTTCTCCATTTTTTAATTTTGGCAAAAGTATAAAACATCAAAACGACTTTCATTAATAATGCCTCATAATACTGGTCACTCAGGCAGCCAATCAAAACGCTTGAAAATCATTTACTAAAGAAATTATACTAAAATGGATTAATACCCAAATATTCCGATTGGCAGACCTCTATTCTTCACAGAATTAATGTTTTAATATCGACAACGTAGGCAAATACCAGATTTTACTTCAATTATCCAGATGTTACCACGTAGTAACCTATGTAGGTTATTAAAGATTATTGATCGTCCTTCATCGAATGCAGAAATTTTTCAACCAACAGGAACCAAAAAGAATGAGTTATGTGTGCCATAACAATACCTCGAGTAAATACACCAACATTTAACAAAGCAAGCAAGCCTACTCTGTAAATTCTGTACGTTAACCCAACGAGGTCAGGGTACGAATGTTAAGTTTTAGGGTTCTTCGATCGTGAAATAAAATATTCTTGCTTTCAGTGTCTCATTACTAGATTAAAATGAGTTTAACCATATTTAACCGTGTGGATGCCTATGTTATACAAATACTTTTTATTTAAAATAAGCTTTGTATGCACCTTAACTAAAAGTCTTATTCAGCAATATTAATTTATTGAATTGTCACATTTGTATAAAATTGCAAAATATTTGTACACATGTGAAATCATCACTTTTGTCTTTTATTGATAATGAATATCAATAACACACTACATTTTATGCACCTGTCCATCAGTCTATGGTCTCCCCAACACTATGAATTTGGCAGCTACAGCTATTGTAACAGTTCTCTGGGCTTACCCGATATGCCAACCCGGAGCAAACCTGATTGTCTGGGGCATTATGTAATCCCAGACTGGTGAAACCTACTCAGAGTGTTTAATCCTTGGATGAGGGTTGCTAATTGGTCTCTGCTACTGTGCTACATAAATGTTTATAATTTGTGACTCATGTATAAATATAGGAGTGTACTTATAATTAAGAGCCTTTTACTGGTTAGCATGCAGGGATAAAATATAGACATTCAACAGTATTATGTGAAGTCAATTTTAATATGACAAAGTTGATCGACTTGACTGCACTGAATGTTGTTTTAGACCATTAGTGCATAATATAATTATTTAAATGATACCCTGTTCCAGTGTGACCATATATGCAATTTTCTTACCGGAGCTGCTCAGATTTGGTGGGGCCACTCCCTCCTGTTCTAAATGTTGCAAATATTTAAAGCAGGGGGGTTTCCAAGCCAATTCAACCGTATCTGGTAAAAAAACATACCAGTTCTTGTCATACTGCCCTGTTCAATTCAGCTCAGGATAGAGTGTGAAAATTGCATAATTCATACCTGACATATACAAGTACAAAAATGCTGTAGTACAAAAATGTCACTTTATATCAACAGATTGTGCCAATTAGTCGATATATTTTAATTTTTAGGAACCATAGCTGGGTTCGCAAGGAAAGTTTGTAACCAAATAGCCTTTCTTAATACTTGGTAGCATTAAAAAAGGCGGTTACTATCAAAATGTCCTGGCCAAGTCCTGACAAAGTCTTATCTGTTTCTGCCACAAAGATGAGCGGTAAAAGCAGGATGGAGAATGCCTACCAAATCAATATATTTAACGAAATTGTACAAACAATAAATGGTTTACTTAACAGTGAAGGAGGACAGCTTGTCGTGCTGTTTGATAAGCTTCCTCCTCTAAGTTGTATTAACGAGACAATCTGGAAAATAGAACAAAGGATATATGATTTTACAAGTTTGGATTACTTTTCCATAGTCCAGACGGAAGCATCAATAGTGATTACCGTTGCCAGGCCAAACACTGACTGCATCTGCACGTTACGCTACCATTTATATTTACCGTCACATCAAAACGCAATCGAATTATTGCCAAGAGAACCAGTTCAGAAAGTCAGGGATATTCTTTGCAAGAAAGTTCTTTGCCCAGAGGCTGTTAAACCAGGGTCTCATTGTAGAGAATTCACCTGGTGTTCCGCACTTAGTTTTTGTGAATCGAGATGTGTCAAATTCAAAAATCCACTAAAGTTTGACCCGATAAGAAACTATAATGTCCTTGAACTTTTGATTTATATACTCCTCGAGGATTTCTCAGCATTTGCAAATTATAGTGGTGGGCATTTATATATTGGTATAGATGACAATGGTATAGTCAGAGGACAAGATCTAACTCCGGAACTCCAAGCAATGCTAAAAAACGGGTTCAGAATAGCATTGCAACGTATGATTTGGCCTGTTGACAGCTACTCACAAGGCGAAGAAGAGAAGCGATGGCAGATCCATTTTGAGGAAGTAAAACGCACAAATGGAGAAATCGTCCCGTCAACCTACATAATTGTCGTTTATGTTGCTCAGTGTCCTGGTGGTGTCTTCGTGGAGGAGCCTGAAGCGTATGAGTTTAAAGATGGTGAGGCGATGAAAATCGATTTTACTACTTGGAAAGAGTATTGCCGAAAAGGCTTGAAGAGAGATCAAGGTAGGTATAATGTTACTGTCCACGAGACTCTGACGGGTCTAGTAAAAAAGTTTCTTTAAGCATGCCCTGGAGGAAACTTTAGAAAGGAAACTTTAACGAACATGCTATTTTCAAACACGAGGAGCTCGAATCTTATAAAAGATGCCGCTCCACTGACTCGCAGTTTTTTAAAATCCATTTTAATTCTCACTCTTTCGACGCTTCATACAATCTCCCCAATACCTGATCATTCCGTTTGCCATCACTCAGAATGGTGATTATTTTGTCCCAGATCCATGAACTCGTGGTAAATTGTCATTCTAACCGATGGATTCGATCGAAAATTTGGTGCAGATGAATGCGTGTATCAAAGGGCCATTCGTTTTCTGGCCCCTATATAAATACGAAAATTAGTCGCCGATTTCCATTTTTCGTCTTTCAATTTTGAAAAACAAACGGAAATCGGCTTTTGAAACAAATTTTGTTTTTCATTTTCTTTTATAAGCTGCTAATGTTATGTAAAGAATAACCAGAGGGGGAGTCAAATGGACTATTAGCTTAAGGCTCCTTCCTTTGCTGGTTTCTTTCCTTGTCCTGCAGCTGTTATAAGGACGATAGATCAGCTATTCCTTTACACTGGATATTAGTTTTTCGTTGTGTAGTGTCTGTAGATGCTGCTGTTTTACCTTTAGGTGAAGATCCTAGTACCAGCGGTGCTAATGTTGATTTAATAGACGAAGGTAAGTTTCACTAATTTTTTACCCGATGTTTTGCCGAATTGCGTCTAGTGGCTTCAGGTTATCGCGCTTAAAGCTAAACACATAAACCTTATGTTTTCTGTTATTGTTGCCAGAACTATTTGCACTTAATTCCAAGAATGAGGCCTCAGAGTCTTTCGCGATAAATCTAGATACTCTCAGTTGCCATACAGAGCAACGCCGTTTAAATTATTAAATAGACATACTTAAACTGAAGAAATATTAAAGGACTATGAAGAGAAAGGATAAAGGGGGCAACATTTGACTTACAGAGCGCAACAAAGCAATCAAGTTTTTATTTGCTTTTTAATTTCGAATTGTAGTAGTTTTGCTTGGAAAAGACTAAGGATTGCTGTATGCATGTACAGTAGGGGAGAAGGCTTAACAGATTTATATTACAGAAGTGGCTTTTTGACAGGTTTAATAGAGAATTAGTACTACCCTAGCAATTACTGCTGTGATTTTTATTCATCTCTTAATAATAAAACTAACTCACATTTTGTGTGACTGCCCCCACAACATTAAAAATTAGGAACAGAAGTATTAACACCTGGATTTTAAGAGTGTGATGCCATTTAATTTTCTAGAAAGTCCAAAAATTTGGAAATGGATCGAGATTTCTAAAGCTCATAGAGAAAAGTTCCAAAAGTTGTTAGAATGTGGACGGCGCAATCCGAAAGAGATAGAAGAGGTCAATGGAGTGCGTGCTTGTTTCTCTGAAGAGTTCCGCATTGGCTTTGGAGCTGATGGCACCAGAGTTTACATAGGATTAGGAAAAGATGGATGTGAGAAAGCAGTAAAACGTTTGCCAAAAGATGTTTGCACTGAATTAGCTGAAAAAGAAAAAGATATTTTGATGAAATTGTCCAGCACGTCCAGCAATGTCGTAAAATACTGGTTTCTATCAGATGAACATCGCGACGGAGAATACTTATTTCTAATCTTGGACTTATGCGAGGAAACGTTGGATGATTTTTTGAAAAAATGTACGAAAGAGATGGCAAAAATTGCACCAGCCATTATTCGACAAGTTTTGGAAGGGATATATGATCTTCATCACAATGATCCGCCTATTTTGCACCGCGATTTGAAACCAAAGAACATCTTGCGGAACGTCGACGGTAAATGGTTGCTGGCCGACTTTGGCATCAGTCGAGTCTTACCAGAAGGTGCGACTTCCCATGTAAGTATCCAAAGAGGAACTACAGATTGGAGAGCTGTTGAATCGTACGCTCCCGAAGACGCATCTAATAATGATCTAGTGAGATACAAGAAAGAATCAGATATTCAGGTACAGTTTACAATTACGTAACAAATAATTAGTCTGAGTTTAATGATAACTGTTTTGATTTAAAAAAGCTGTAGAAACCACATACATAAACATAGGTTTTACTCCAACTTTGACTGGAAAGCCAGGTGGTATATTTTCAAAAGATTGATACAGTAAAGTTATAATCACCTGTTTCTTTTGGTAAGGGCCCATTTGCATGCACCGGCGTTTTATTCAGATCAATCGGAAATCAGTTGTACGTGTGGATAGCCAAAAATGACCCGAGACCGATTCCACTCACGTTTTCACTTTTTCTTCTACGTACATCGCGAGTTTTGCCAAAGGAAACTAAGGATTACTGAAGAAAAATGGGAGACGTTTCAGTATTATTTTCACAATGGTATCGCGGACTTTGGAATTGAACGGATGACAAGTTTAAACTAGGGGAGTTAGGCTGTTGTGTGTGACAATAGTCACATTATAAGCTTATATCGGGGAATTTAGGAGGTCTTCGAAAAAGGTAGTATCTAAAAAAGAGGTCAGGCAGTCAAATTGGACAAAAAACTCTCACATTTGCAAACACTTAGACTGGAAGTTTTCACCTGAAGATGAAGGTTTAGGAGGCATGAAACTTGCCTCATTTCTGGAAGCCGCGGTTCATAATTTATGGGAGGGGCACTTATTCATATATTCTTGTTCACGCACTGTAAAACCAAAAATATGCGAAAGGAATTGATTATGATGATGATATAAACATGTGCCCCCTATCTTATCGATTCTCCGTGTCCTCTGCTCATTCCCAAACATGGCACTCTCAACCTTCTTGGCATTAACGAAATATTAATCTGATTATTATTAATCCTTCGATGTTAATTCTCTTCGGAAATGTTATCATTTCGGACTAATATTCCTCTCACTCCACATCTACATGTGATAATTTTGATCTTTGAAAAAATGGTATTACCATGCCCACCAATAGAGAAGATAGATTCCATCATTAGGCAACAGACGATGTTTCCGTTGTGTATCGATCTATAAAGTTGTAACATTCTATATGTTCCTGTAAACTTTGTAGCGTACTATAGATGAGTAACCTTGTTTGCATATTTTGATATGTGTGCGGACACCTGATTTTTTTATTCGCGGACACCTGATTAATAATTGTAATTGCACTGAGTGCAGTGCAACTTCTTAGTCTGAAATCAAACGCGTAATCACAAAATCGCACGACTACACATTGCGAGTGCGATTTGTAGTCACAAATTTGATTTCAGACCAAAATTTCACTATTATTATATTCATTTTAAAATCTACAAGCGGGAAAATTATTTTATTTACAAAAAACACGCCTGCACTTGTCCTATTTTGTCACATGATCAGTGGCGAAGCCAGCCGGACAATTTAATCATGCTACGCAAATATTTCCGTATTTTTGGACTTCAACGGGAGTCAATTTATAAAGAAACGAATGATGAGAATGGTTTGACATTTGCATGTATCATCAAAAAATTGTCGGGCTACCTTCGCTATTGATGCCGGTGATTCCGCAATAACTGAATTTTGTCTATGTCGTGATTAGGTCGCAGGAATGGTGGCTTTCTACATCCTAACGAAAGGCGAACATCCCTTTGGGGAAGGGCCTGACCGACAGCGCAACTTACTTGATGGTAATCCAGTTTATCTGGATAAGTTGGAGGATCCTGCCGCAAAAGATCTAATTTCCTGGATGCTTAGCCACGATACTAAAGAGAGACCATCGGCTAAGGAAGCGCTAAAACACCCTTATCTTCAGTCCAGCAAACGGCAGTTTGAGCTGCTATCCAAAATAGGAAACCAGCCCGAGATCAAAACCGCAGATCACAGCTCAACTGTCGTTGCCGAGTTGAATAGTTATGATGGAGACTGGCAAACTGTGATGGAACCCGATGTTCTGAACTATCTCTGTACGGACCTCGTACATGGCGTGTTGAAAACGTTTATCTATGGGCCGTCCTGGGCAGAATGTTTACGACTGATCCGAAATGTTGACCAACACAACGATGATCGACCCCGTCCATTGCCACAACCGACAGAATTCGGTGATCCCCAAGAATATTTCCTTAAGAAATTTCCCAATCTTCCTGTTGTTGTGCACAGAATTGTCAGACAGCATGACGATTGGAAAAAACGGCCTAAACTGGAAGAGTATTTCATTTAAGGTAAACAGGGATAAAAATATTTCGAGTTAGCCTTTATTGAAACATGAAACCAGCATGCTGAATCTTAGCTTAGTTAATTACGTTTAGTTTCTGTAGTTTAGTTTAGTCTAGTTCAAACTTCATTTGCGAGGGAAGGTGTAGAACTTGGTAGTAGTGAAAGTGCAGCAAAAAAAACATGAAAGTATTTTCGGAAATTGAACTGGCCCTCAGTGAACCATCAGGGCTCAGTTTCATTATGACTTCATTTAGCTAGTGAGGGCAGTACTTAACTGTAGCAGAAACACACTGATAAATTCGTGGCACTTTAATAACCCAAGTTCTTGTTCAGATGGGCAAAAGTATCACTTGTCAAAATGTTTTCTTCAGCGAGAAAACATTTCGACAAGTTTACAAGCAAGTTTTCGCCTTGTTATATAAATAACATGAAAGTTACATTGCGTTTAAATAAGACAAAACGTTTTTCATGTACTTTTCTCGGTGAGATGTCGATACACGGGAAAATTGTTGCCCCATATGAACACAATTTCCCCGCTTTTCGAGAGTTGCGTCAGCAACTTTTCAGTTTACACTATACAAATTTACGTCACAGCCGGAAACTTTACCCGTTAAGCGGGATGACATTTCTCCGTATCAACAGAACAACATTATTTGAGTTGCCAAAATTGACTTGTTGAACTTGTTGAGAGGGAGCAAAGCCAGCACAGAGATACCAACTCAACTTTACTCCCAACCTGGCCATTACTTAGCAAGAGCAGCGATCAAAGTATACTAACTCTACCTAACAGCTCACCGATATTAACTAGTTGTTATTGCGCGTGCATGAAATTCTATCATAGCTAGGATTATTCAGTATGAGTAATTTCTACTGTCGATTTCCCGGAAATGTTATACCAATATTATCGATAAACCTCCTGTTCGGCCTTGGCCGTTTTTGCAAGGAATTTAAATTAAAGTCATATTCAGCTCTTTTCGAACTACTGAAAACCTTGTCTTTCCATTGTAATGAAGCAAATCGTTAATATTGTCACATATTTTAAGAAATCGGCTTGAAAGATTTCAACCTCCCTACTAGATTTATAAGCGATGTGATAAAAGCAGCTTTTAAGCTTGAAATGACGTTTTTACGATACTTTTATAAAATGGAACGGGGGTGGTTTTGATACTTTGATAACATGGAACGGGAGTGTTTTTGTCCCCCCCCGCAAAAAAAACCACACCTCCGTTCCATGTTATCAAAGTGAAGATACCTTTGAAGCCAATCGCTTAAAATATCTCAACAGAAAGATTTCGGTATAATTGGTATGTCTGAAAAATGTCACCGATTTGTAATTCAATATGGAAACTTCCTGCATTGTTTTACGCTAAGTAAGTGTGGCCAACATAGGGAAGATTGATGTTAAATTCTTGTTTTTATATATGGCTGTATCGTGAAACGTAACAGTATTCTTCACTTCAAGATCAACAGAAACAGTTCGACAGAAACAAAAGGAACTACCACTGCACGTAGCTTGTCTTTAAAGATGGCGACCAAGTTATCGTTCCAGTCTAATATGAAGTCACTCATAAGTATAAAACTAGACTACATATCTCAACTTTCATACTCAGAAATTAAATTTTAAAGCTAATCCCCGCCATTAGTATAGTACAAGTCCAGTAATAAGAAACAAAGAAAATTATAACCATATCGTTGTCTTGATACAACGGTGATAAACGCCTATAAATTATCTCAACTTTTACATTGAATTTCTCGCTAAATTCTAGACTTGCGAAAAGTCTCTCGCTTATAAACTCAAATTGTCTTGGAATGAACAACGACCAGAAAAGCAATAAAACAATTTTGTTGTTCACAATGTTTCGGAGCATTACCTATCTTCTGGTAAAATAACGGCTAACTTTTTATATTGTACGTGAAGATAGAGTAATGTTTCGAAACGTTGTGAAGAATAAAATTGATTTATTTTAAGTTCATTACAAGACTATTTTTTTCAGAATTCCAAGACTATTTTGAAGATCAGGCTTAATTAGAGAAAGTTCGATAGTAAAACTATTGAAGAAACTCGAAATTGTTTATTACCTGCATACAAAATACACCAAAGTGTTAGTAAAAAACTCAGCTAGCGCCTCCGGCTTTTTTCGATTTTTTATGGACGGTAATAAGCGCTTGGTATTTTGTTATGCATTACATGAGTAGTAGGTTTCGAATTGCTCATGTTTCGCCCTAAGCCCCTCTTCCACTTCAACCGTATCGTAGCTACGCGTATTCTTTTGTGTCCATAGATTAGTTCTGGCTGAGCATCCTGCATGAAACAATGAAATACAAGACGTATGGCTACGATAGGGCTGAAGTGAAAAAAAAACGGGCATTAAACTGAATTAGTTTGTTTACGTGTTGGAAACACTGACCGCTATTTAGACATCTTAGACTGAGCGTGGTAAAGCCGGATTGTATCACCTTTTACAGCGCGGAAAACTTTCACAATTCACGTGTCTGCAGGTTCACCTTTCATCTACATAATAGTACACAGTTTGTTTACAGATCTATCACGTTCCTTTAGATAGACCGTGGATAGACTGGATCTTATCTCTTGTAATATGTATAAATGTATCCAATATGTGTCTACCTCTGAAAGGCCTCCGAAGAATTTTTACTCTTATTTGAAAAATCAAGTCACCGGTCACGAGCTTGAAACACATTATTGTCATTTTACGGAGAATTTTTATTGAGAATCAAACCTCACCGGCGTAGAACAAACAGATATTAGCCAATCATGGCTCACGAAAATTTCCTTTACCACTCTCCAGACTAAGTACTTCGAATTCTCAATTTGGTGCTGTCTCGCTAGATACGTTATCCAAATTTATTGATATCAGTGTATAAACTGATGGACGCCGGCGCCGTCTCGGGATTACAAATTAAACATACTGATTACTGTTTCCCTCGCCACCAGTAAAAGCGCAGTACGTCATGTAAACATAATACATAATGCGCGTTCTATTACCAAGTGCCTGGGGACGAGGCAGGTAAATAAGTGTTAAATATCTCCGCATTCAGTAATATATAAAAACCGTTGTTCATGTTGCACGCTTTATAGTGCGTCAATTGTATGTAAATATAGCTAGTTCTAATACTTCTTTCTCAAATAATACTTAACTAGAATAGAAGATGAACTGTATTTGCAATGACCACTATAGGGTAGTGTTTAATAAGGCAAGGGGTTACAAGTGAACAAGGCTCGGATCAATTCCTGTCCGTGCGATGAATCCTTTTGGGCTTCGTCAAGGTTAAGTATTAATTATAGACTTGAAGCAAAGTCTTAAGTACGATCAAAAAGTGATGTCTTCACCAAGCTAGTCACTTGTGGCTATGCGATTTTAAACTGTGCTCCGAGTAAATGTCTTTTATCAATTTTGAGGTCAGTTTTTCAGTCTCTTATCAACTTTAAAATCGTAAACTTAAGTTAACGAAAAGAATTTTATTGGAGCAATTTGTTGTATCTTGTGAATAGTACGAAAGAAGCTTTAATTTTCTTACCGTAGATAAGATAAGTCGTCTGTAATGTTACATGTGTATCAATACTGTATAGTGTAAGGTTAAGTTGCAGAGTGACATCAGATTTGTACGGAAACAGCGTTTTAAAGACGTTCATTTTTTACGCAGTTGTAAAGTATACCTTCATAAATAATAGACAAGCTTGTGTAGTGTAAAAGAAGCTTGGACTTTAAAATACAACAAGCGTATCTTTTTACTACGGTATACACTTTAGAAAATGCAAGCTTCTTTTATAGTAAACAAGTTTGTTATATCTGTACAGATACGTCAACAAACGTTGATGCAAGTTTTTTACAGTACAACAACCTTAAAGTTGCGCGCGGGACATAACTTTAGAAAATGCAAGCTTCTTTTATTGTAGTTGACCTGCTTCTAAGGACGTGAGCGTGCTTATATTCAGTAATACAAATGTGCATACGTCAAAATCTCAAACCTGATTGGTTGCATGAAGGCTATGTGATAATAAGGTGCATAGAAGGGTTATCTGGAAAACACGGACAACATGGACGCGGACAACGCGGGCACGGACACGTAAAAAATACGCCAAAAAGCAATCAAAGCGAAAAATGAGAAAAAAATCATATCACCGATTTTATAAAGTAACAATTCTACGTGAAATAATAGTCAGGGTTAGGGTTACAGTTAGGGTTAGACTTAGCATGTCGTCCGTGTCCGTGTTGTCCGTGTTTTCCAGATATATGTTGTCCGTGTTTTCCAGATAACCGCATAGAAGGGCTGAACGAGCGACCTATATTCTTGACTTGCACGTCGGCCATGTTGATGGTGAAGTACAAAAGAATATTTTATCAGTTTTATTGTGGGCACCAGCCAACGAGGGTGAGAAACATTGTCTCGTGTGTCCCGAGAGATGGGAGAGTTCAAGAATAGCTAAATTATGCACACTTCTCGTTCCGTAAACTGTAATCACTAAATTCTTGTACAAAATAAAATGATCATGATTTTCAAAGTATTAGCTACCTGAAGCTGTGATAGTCACTGATACATGTTAGAAACTGGACCTTACATTCTATTGTTCAAGAATTATCGTCAAACATTTGCAAAAGTGTAGAGCGGACATTTCACAACATCACAACTCACAATACTACCATATAATGCAATGTCAATCATATTGAACGCATGCTGTATGTTTTGAAATGTTCATTGGACTAATTGTCCGAAAGGTGCATATTAAACACAATGAGGCAGTTATATAATACACGAAATTTCTATAGCTTGGATGATTGTCTACAAATTGTAGCTGTTATGATAGTGAAGACGAATCACAAATCCCATCGCCCCAGGCATTAAATTGCTGCGAGTTGCAAGCATAATCCGTCAAAATTACTTTCTTTCATATACTTTTCAATTACTTTTTTCATGCAAATGCATGTATTGACCATGCAAATTACAAAACAATTAACTCAGAACAACATGGTTAGCATATAAGACAGCTCATACAACAGCTAATCAAATATTACTATGTTTAGCTTAGCCATATTTTGCATATATGTGATATAGCAAGAGCCAATAAGAAATGGCGATTTTCCGTTTCTTTCGTCTCGTTAATGATATTAATGAGGTTTTACGTCCTTAGATGCAGGTCAACTAGCAAACAAGTTGTTATATTTGTACGGATACGTTAACAAACGTAGAAAATGCAAGTTTTTTTTACAGTACAACAACCTTAAAGTTACGGGACATAACTTTAGAAACTGCAAGCTTCTTTTTAATTTTGCTGCATAAACTTGACGATTTATTGCGGTACAATTTTACAAGCTTCTTTTATGGGACACAAGCTTACGTTTACTACAGCATACTTGTCTGCAGAATTATTTCTCAAAATTTCATGCTAATTAACTCCGTCAAGTATTCATGATATTTATTCGTTAACAATCATTCAAGTCAATTGTGAGCTTTTTGTTTACAAATAACGCACAAGCTGAATGTACAATGAAGAAAAAATGTTCTATACTACACAAGGATGCCCGGGTTAATACAGTGTGTCTAAAAAAGGCTACTCTTTGAATCAAGTGCTTGTCCGCACGTCCGAATTTGAGTGTTTTAACTCCCTAATGAGCCCAAGAATGCGTAATTCTCTCCTACACTGCAAATTCAGGGTTGGTAGATTTTATGAATAAGTAAGCCAAACTGTCATTAGTAACGTCAAAATAACAAAGAGAACAAAAAGCAAATACAAAGAAAAACAATGACCATTGTTAAAAATTTGGCTTATTTATGCAGCCAATCTACCAACCCTGTGCAAATTAATTGAATTCGTTCTGCCAAAATAACACACAGTGGGCTCATTATAGTGAACTGAAGCATTCGTGCAGCGCTAGCGCTTGAATTCAAAAGGCAGCCTTTTTATCCTGCCTCGCAGATGGTGTTACGCTACGTGCACACAGTTCCGAGCGTTTTCATTCCGAATTATTCCAAAAAGCTCCCTACTTGTTGACACAATTTAATCGTGAAAACCAGCATCAACCTTGTCTGTGGACAAAAACTAAAAATCCATGCGATCAGAATTTTTATGGTTCATATCGTTTTCATTTTGACTGTTGTGAAAACGCTCGGAAACTACTAGTAGAGAAATAATAACGGTCTTCGGATTAGCGCTCAAATGCTTTTTCTGGCAAGGTGATTACCACTACGAAACGTGTACCTATTTTCTGTTGGTTTGCGACAAAAACGATATTAGCTGCGTTTTCATTGACCACACTTACTGTCAACAGTCTTACGCAATTTAAAGTATTATAATTTTCTAATTGTCTCTTTGCCAAGTGGCAATGACAAAATGTTATGGGTTTTCTCTCGTCGAAATATCGCAAAACATCAAGATAGATAACTTGTTAAATCAAGGAAGAAGTTTAACGTTGGTGAGGAAGTAAATGTATTTGTAAGAGGTTAGAGGTGCCTTCAGCTTTTAGAGAAACTCCATTATCAGTTGCATGACGTCAACTGCAAACGAAGATCTGTCTTTGGTAGCAACAAAACTGACCAACCAAAAACGTTGACAGACAAATGGCCCGATGTCAACACTAGAAAGCTCTTCGTAAAAAAACAATATAAAAAATAGATAAAAAAATTTCGTTTTGGAACGATGGGCCGTTTTCTTCATGATCGAGCTAGATATCCATTACGTTCAGTGCCCTTGATATTGGAGTCATTTATTTATGACCTTGGGTTTAATTCCCAAACACTGAATGGCAGTCTTTTAGCTCTTTTCAAGTAACGAGATAACATTGCAACAAGATGGCACTGCTTTATCACTTTGAAATATGTCACGCCTGTAGCCAATTTGTTAACATGCGTAAACAACGACTGAGAAACACATGGCATATTCTGTAAGCTTTAACTCAGAATTCTGGGATTCGGTCAGTGCCAGAGAGAAAACTCGACGCTTACACCTTGCATACAACCATACATTTTAGATATCACATGTAAACTGAGTGCATCGCCGTTGCCAGTGCAGTTAAAAGCATCGCTTTAAATCACTTCATGTTTTACGCGAACTGAATCGCAATTGCAAATTGTTTACAGAGTGACACAGTGACTAGGCACAGTATAACGCAATATGTTTTACACAGTGATTAGGCACAGCATAACGCAATAAGTCAATAATGTTGACAATTTCAAAAAATATAATACAAAACATAATCCGAAATATGAGTTAAGCAAGAAAATTGAGTGAGTAATATTTCGATTTTATTGCAAAATCATCATCAGACTAACTACATTTACAATATATACAAGGTCTTATATACAAGTTGGATGCCATGATAACATCATAGAAACGGAAGCATCAATCAAAACCACGACACGAGCAGGGAGAAGTATGACAAAATGTGGGTGTGTGGATTAAGAGAAAAGATTTAGTTCTTTGCTAGCTTTGAGACCAGTGTTTTAGCGAAGAACAAAATCTTTTCTCTTAATCCACACACCCACATTTTGTCATACTTCTCCCTGCACATGTCGTGGTTATGATTGATGCTTCCGTTTCTATGATATCATCATGGCATGCCAACATGTATATAAGACCTTGTATATATTGTAATTGTAGTTAGTCTGATGATGATTTTGTAATAAAATCGAAATATTACTCACTCAATTTTCTTGCTTAACTCATATTTTGGGTTTCAAGATGCTAATCTTCGGATTATGTTTTGTATTATAGCAATGTTGTCTCATCACAAGTTGTCTTTATAGCTCTTTCAACCAATGAGATAATATTGCAACAAGATGACACTGCGTTATAATATGGCTAGTCAATACTCAATATGTCGTGCTTTAACCAATTTGCGATTCAGTTTGTGTAAAATATGAAATGGTTTAAATGGGTGCTTTTAACTGCACTGGCGGCAATGGTAACTTTAATTCGGGATTGTGAGACAACGGCGATGCACAGTTTATAATTGTGACATATAAAATGCACAGTTATATGCAAGCTGTGAACGTCAAGCTTTCCCGTTGATACAAACTGAATAGCTGAGTTCTGAGCTTAGGTTTATAGAATATGCTATGTGTTTGTTTGTCGTTGTATGTTGAGAAATTGGTTACAAGCGTGACATATTTCAAAGTGAGAACGCAGTGCCATCTTGTTGCAATGTTATCTCTTTACTTGAAAAGAGCTAAAGACTGCCATTCAGTGTTTGGGAATTAAACCCAAGGTCATAAACAAATGACTCCTATATCAAGGACACTGAAAGTAATGGCATATCAAGCTGTATCAAGAAGGAAACGGCCCACGGAAAGTCAAAAAAGACAACAGTTCTTATTTTGCAAACTTCGACTTTCGTTCTTGCAAAGACTTCGCCATAAAAGGTCGTTAGACGTAGCTAAAGAGCACAAAACACGACTACACAGCTTTGATTTAGTAAGCGTTGTCGTCTTTCACTCATTCCTGAAAGAAAACGCTTGTTTTAATGGATTTAAAGTGTTTGCGCTTCTATGCGCATCCAAGTTTGTACCGTAAGCTTTGGGAAGAATTCCGCCATATATACTTGGCATATATCCGCCATATATACTTAGTCAGCTAAACCACTACACTTTAGTTTTACTTTAGTTGTAGTAGTTTAGTGGTGCCTTGAAGTCTTCACGTCGTTATTTCTCAACGAAGACAACTTGTCTTTTCAAACGAAGGGAAATGACGGCGAAAAGTCTTCAATGCACCAACCCAACAGGCCTGTCCCCAACAGTCAGGTTAAGGAAATCTGCTTAAATATTAGATAAAAACACCAGGCAAATAACGTTTGCCTCCTTGGCCTCTCGGTACTGCCTAGTATTTTTCTGTACCCCACGCCCAGCTTGACTTTAGTTTTGGATGGGATCGAGGACCGATCAGTCCAACGTCAATTTGACTTGACCTGGCCCCGATCCACCCAAAATTAAAGTCAAACGATAGGGGCAATTCAGAAGACAGTTACCTTTACCTCTTCGCCATGGAGGGAAAGACGTTTGCCAATAAAATCAGGAGCGGGTCTTTCCTTGCTCATCAGCATGCAAATAAAAAAAATGCGCAAACGCTCCCATTGCAGGCCTTTTTTGGGTGAATTAACGAAGTAAACCATAAGTAAAGAAGTAGAAGAAAGACCTGAGTTAGAAATAATGGCTAAAACACCTTATTCGGGCAATAAAAACATATTTTCACCTTCGTACATAGATGATCAAACATTATACATACGGGTATTTTTCTGGCATACAATGATCATCTGACGTCATTTGCTGCTAGCTCCTCTAACACGAAGCTTCGTTGAAAATCTCTCCTCTTGCACCGAATGTTTCGACACCAAACGTCTTCAAAGTTCCCCAGAAATGGCGCAGGATTGCACAGAAATGGCGACGAAGACACAAAGAAGACAAATTGGGGAAATTTGAGAGAAAATGTCCAAAAAATGGGGAAAAAGTGAGAAGGAACATATGGCGTCGTCGAGATAATTCAAAATCAAAATGGCGTCAGTCTTCTTCTCCGATCTAAAGATGCAACAAAAATTGCTGCAGTGTAGTTGGGCATCAACAATATTGGTTTTTTAATACACATGTAAGCATTCTAACTACTCTACGTATGTATTAGTTGTTAACTGTTCTCTTGTTTGACGAAAATTCTTTTTGCTCACTATAAGTCGAAATTTCGCTTTATGACCGATCAAAGAGATTAAAACAGAATCTTTTCGAGGTATAACAATTTTGACCTAAAGTTTAAGTCATTCAGCTCTACAATTGTCTGATTCGAGCTAGACATTAATTTTGTTTGAGAAAATAAGTATTTTCGTCTTTTGAAATTTTTCAAATTTAAAATTTTTCATTTCTAATGGGTATGCTTCGATTTACATTTTAGATATACCAGTGATAAAGCGAGACAACCACTTGACGAATGCGATGCGATGTAGTGGTAAGAAATCAAATAGTACAATATACTTACAATACTTATCAATCACATGCAGATCAAAATTAGTAAAATATGATTGCCTAATGAGGAGCGAATCTTTTCTTAATTCAGGGCAAAAATTACCCGACCCTGATTAAGCGACACGTTTCATCTTCTCAATTAGAACAAAATATTAAAATAACGCAGAATAGGATTCTTCGATAAACAAAATGCAGTGTTTTACTGACCTTCTAGCAATTCATTATTAAAATATGTTCTATTTTTTACTGAATACAAGTGCATGAATGCCATTTGATTTAACCTCGCATTTGTAGTGAATTATTTTTAAATCAATTTTATCCGGCATATAGATAAAAATACGGGTGAAATTATACCTCAATTTTACTCAGCGCCATGCCATTACCTATACAAGTGACCTCTGTACGTTAAACTCGTTTAAACACTTTTCATAACTTTCTTTTCACGATTTCGTCCCTTTTTTAAATCCTGCCTCACTAGTAAAACCACACCCACTCAATTGGGGGATCGATAGACAATTGTGTATTGAATGTTCCCATATTATTCTTTCCAAATTTTATCAGGACTTACTTTTATTCATTCTTTTTGCTTCTTCAAAACCGGTTTTGTTCACTGATCCACTGCAATCTATACAAGAAACAGGAAATTCAGATTTCCAGTTCAAATTCAATACTAATACGAGTGCTTATATGAACTTTAAACAGGCTTTAATTTGAACTGCAAGTCTGAATTTCTAGATCTTTACCATTCAGGCCTTGGCTTAATTTCATTCACTCTAATTCAATCTTCACCCTGTTTACATTCTACTATCCCCCAGTACCCCTCCCATACTTTAAGTTATTCATTTGTGGTAATTATAATTATTCATTCAGTTTGATAATTGCATTTACATGATAGCTACAGTGAAACACCCTAAGAGCCTTGTTGAGTTACTCGTTGATACTTTACAATTACAACCCAACCCTGTGAACATTTGCAACCGGTATACCAGGAATAAACCTACAACAGTCGTCAGAGCGTTGACTAGCTCCTCACATAAGTGTTACAAATCTGAACAAGGGATTGAGCTTGCGATCTCAGAGATAGGAGGCACTTGCTTTGACGATTGGGCCACTTGGTGATTGCTATGTAGGATCAAATAATCCAACGGGAGAAATTTAAATTCTATCGCGTTGTCTTGGGTTCCACTGTAATTATTTTATACCTTAATTACCGTGATAGTTTCCTAGTCAGGATAGCGTCATTCATGTATTTGGGATGTTGTTCGCGCGCGTGGATGACGCTATTCTGGAAAAAACCCCACTTGGTATTTTATTACTCAACCTCGTTCCCAGGGCCTCTTTGTTGGTGAGCATGTGGTGAACAGCCCAGCAAACTCTGCTCGTCACGTGACCAAACTTTCCAATATATTTGCAAAAATTCATTTCAGGTCTTTCTACTTCAGGTTCCACCACTGAGACCCTGGGAACGAGTTTGTTCATTACTTTCTTTACGTAATAAAAAATGCAACCTAAATTGCGGTTTGTTTTAGTCTTTTAACGTGCTTTTTTCAAGTGTTTAAAATACATCCCATATTTAAATGTGTAAATTTAAGCTTCCTACAAAAAACCAATCAGCTAATCAAGGGTTTATTCAAAAATTTTATCCAGGCTTTTTCTTCCAAAAAATAAATAAAAAATCAAACTTGCACGTTAGCGGACTTGAAAATGACAGCCAAGAATGCCTTGAGCTAAAGTCCTTCCATATATACAGTTTACTGCTTATGCGAACACGATTTCCATCTGGTGCATCTCTCGCTACTGGAATAGAGTCGTATCGAGATTTTGTGCAAGGATTTCGATCATCCTGGAGCGTTGTCAGTTGACAAATCTGTGTTATATATCACGCCTATGATAATTACTTATAGCCCTCTCTAATACTTGTTAACACAGTTTTCTTTGCTTATCTTGCAAATAGTTTTCTAACCATCGTATTTATTTATTTTTTTCACAGGATGTCGAGTGAAAGAGAGAACACACACTAACCAAGAACCAGAACAAGATGGGAAATCACCAACCGTGTACATCGCAAGATGTTAACAAGAAAATACTGCAATGGTACGGTTTGTCAAAGTTATTTTTAAGTAAATTTCCGTTAATTTCTAATATACTAAAATATTGTTTCCAATTTTTTATATTGTGATTTTTCTCCTTATTGTGTGATGGTTGACGGGATATGAGTGAGGTTTTCACCTACTGGAGAGAGAGATAATGCCAACCAAACAAGACCATGAACAGCAGGACGGAGCGAGATCAAACGAAGCCATGACGATCCAAAGATAGAGCGAAAATAAGTTAATTTCGTCGCTTCGTCAGTTCAACTTTCAATTCTCTGCTTCGTGAACTTATGCCAATTTTAATTTGCTCAAACTAAAGTTTCCAATGTGGGTAGTGAAGTAAAAAGCATACTAAAGATCAGATACTACCTGAAACGAGATAAAGAGAATTAGACGTTTCTAGCGCATGCCCTCGGTAGGTGCGGAAATTGATAGTCACAACATTAAGTTTCTCTCATTTTATAGCAATTAAATGGGCTGTCTACCATCCTGCAAAAATCCCATTAACGTTGATTTTGGTCACTTCAAAACTGAGTTAGCCAAGTAAAACCACTCTTATGCCCCGTCTACACGTATCCGGATTCGTTTGTATCCGCAAACATTTTGTTGCGTATTCAAAAGTTTACGCGTCCACACGTATCCGGATTCGTTGCGTTTTCGACCGTCCACACGTATCTGCGAAAGAGAGCATGCGCTGTCAGAAATAACGAGCCCGCGATGTCGTTTGCCCCTTGCTATTTTAACACGTGTCAGCAAATTTTGTTTATGTTTGAAAGTAAACATGTCAAATTCAACCGAAAAATCTAATAAATCTAAGTCTACGAATAAAAAAAGTCAGGCTGAGCCATTTGTATGGACGGATGATGAAGTGGACCTTCTATTCAGCGTCGTATTAGAATACAAAGTCTCGAGGACGTCAGAAAATGTTGATTGGGAGACCTGTCAGTCGAAGTATTCTGACATTTTAGAGCTTTTTCATGCACAGTATCCATCTCGAGTATCGCGCGAGTATATTGGATAATTGTGACTGGATTCTACAGTTTAGCATGAGAAGATATCGAATTTCAACGATTTACGTCATCGTTTTCAAATCGTTGCGGTTACAGTGCGTCCATACGTATCCGGATTCGTTGCGTTTTCAAAAGTTTCCACTCTGGAGAGCGTTTTCAAAAGTTTGCGGTTACGGTGTGCGTTTTGGCCGGATACGTGTGGTCGATAAGCGTAACCGCAACAAAATGTTTGCGGATACAAACGAATCCGGATACGTGTGGACGGGGCCTTATAAACAACAAAAACAAAGATGCTTAAAATGTTGCGAATGAATATGGTGTTCAAAATCTAATTTCGCGTCACCCTGCTTATCGCATACAAATCATATGTGTAATGTAACATATCACATATCCAAAATAATCCAAGACGATGGATTGCTAATTTAGGTAATATTTTCATGCTCTGCAATCTACATACGTGAATATAGGTAAAATGTTAGATAACATATGTTTATAGTATACATATCAATATACAGGTTGTTTTTCCTCTATTTGCACATATAGAACGTGTAATTTGCTATTTTCAACCAAAATATTTCGAGAAGTAAGACACACTCAAATATCAATGTCTTAAAGTATTATTGTAGATATAAAATCTAAGCTAACGTATATCAAAGTCACACATACATCCTACAATTGATGATATTTTCGCTATCATCTGATCAAAATACTGTATGTTTTATTTCTTCAAAAAGGACGCAGAGGCAATGACAAAGAATCCAACATCAAATAACAAGCCAAGGTCAACTGCAAGGTTTAGAGATGTAAGTTGATAGAATAAGTATTTGTACTAAGTGATTTCATCGCAAACATCAGGCACAGAGTACTACACAGAGGGCTCACTCGACGAAAAAAGCGTAACGCGGATTGGTAGTTGTCAGGGGGGTGAATGCCTGGATGCACTTGCTAAGAATTTTATCCCAGCAAGTGCATAGAGGCATTCACCCCCCTGAAAACCTCAAAAGGCTCTGAACTTCGCCGCCATTTTGAATTTTTCAGGGGGGTGACCACCACTCTTTAGTGCACGTTTGAGCAAAAGGCCGTTACGCAAAAATCATAGGAAAATAAATGAAGTGAGCCCTCTGTGTAGTACTCTGTGCCTCAGGAGATATTTCATTTCTTAGAAATAATTGCCACTAATAGTCTGGGACCTGTATATAAGTTTGTATGCATTTCATTTAGGACAGATAATCTCAACTGTTTAAGGTAAGTTGACCATGACGGTCAACATGGTAACGCTGCTCGAACACCAATCCAGGTTGAAATATCCCATACTGACCACACCCAAAAACAATGCTTTCGCCATAGTGCTATCTACTAAACCATAAAAGCTATGGTTTTTCTGAGGTGCTTATGTGGTTCAGAGATGGTGCTCTCAGGGGTGATAATTAATAAATGAATGTAAATAAATTATCAATGAATAGATTATCAATGAATAAATTATCAATAAATTATAAATGAATGTCAATAAATTATCTTTAAATATTAAAAGAACTAAATTCATTTTATTTAGATCTCCAAATAAAAAACCTAAACAAGAATTAAAACTCAGCATTAATGACGAGAACATAAAACAAATTAAAAATACAATCTTCCTCGGCATTATCATTGATGAATGTCTGACTTGGAATGAGCATATAGCCCAGGCGACCAAAAAGATCATAAGGGCATCTGGTATTATTGCTAAAATTACATATTTCGTAAATAGAAATACCTTGAAATTAGTTTATTATGCATTGGTGTATCCATATCTCACTTACGGCAACTTAATTTGGGGTAACACTTACAAAAACCAGAGTACAAAAATTGTTAAATGTACAGAAAAAGATTATTAGACTGATGACATTTAAATCTTATTTAGAACATACCAAACCTATGTTCACAGAATTAGCCATTTTTAATATTTTCCAGATAAATGATAATCTAACCGCAATATTTATGTTCCGATATCAGCATCTTCAAAACTTATCAGAAATTTTTGAAAACTATTTTTTTACAAATGATCAAATTCACCAGTATAATACGCAAAATAAATCAAAATTGCACAAGTATTTTAAGAGAACAAATTATCTAAAATATACTCTACATAGTAAAGGAATTAACCTGTGGAATAAACTAGAATCTAGATTTAAAGGCATAAAATTTACTATGCCTTTAAAATTCAAATAAAAAACATTTCATGAAAGCCCATGAAAATAGTATTTTATAACCAACGTACTACATGTCACATTGAATAACCCTAGTCCAGTGGCGTAGGAACAGGGGGGCTGGGGGGGAGGGGGCTCGAGCCCCCCCCCCAAATTTTTTAAGGAGGGGCTAAGCCCCCCCCCAAAAAATCCGTCCGGCTTGATTTTAATCACGTGAATGTTGTGTTAGATAGTGTGTTAGAATGGTTAGAATGTTGCATTGGTTCCCAGATTGATTCCTGGAGCAATTTAGAGCCTAAAAATTTACATTTTCCCCTGGAAGAATACACCAAGATTAACCAGATGGTTTCACAATTTCCCTGTTCTCGTGTCAATATCTAATTACATTGTTATAGGACCCATAAAATCAGTATTTGACTTCAATAAGCATTTAATATATATATATATATATATATATATATATATATATATATATATATATATATATATATATATATATATATATATATATATATATATATATATATATATATATACATATACATATATATATACATATACATATATATATATATATCAGAAATTCACATTCACTAATCAATATCCAAACTTCAACTGATGCATTTTTTCTTGAAATTGTTATACATTATTCACATTCTTTGTAAAAAATGTGCCAAATTAAGCTCATTTTTGCAATCAAAATAAACTCCAAATTAAGTGCCCAAATCACCACAAATGGCATTTCCGGGGTTCTAGTTTTCAAAATTTCCCGGGGGAGGATGCCCCCGGACCCCTCTACAGAGCTCGCGCCTTCGGCGCTCGTATGTTCAGCCCCCCCAACTTTGAATTCGTTTCTACGCCTCTGTAGTCTAGCCAATGTGATATGTGTAATATGCATATGTATACATGTGTCCATCTGTATATTTTAACTCTGAATTTTCTTGCAACAATCTTGTTATATTCATATTATGTGATTGAGCAGTATATATAGTTAATTGATTGTAAATATCTTAATTCATTTGTTACTTTTATGAACCAAAACTAGAGGCCTAAAGAAGAAGCCCAATAGGGTCTCTAGCCCATATTTATAAAATTTGTATATTGTTAAAAAAATGTAAATAATAACAGAAGAAAATAAATAAATAAAAAAAAATTGGTAAGTGTGAAATGTCTAGCCCTCATATTTTACAAGAAAATGAGCATGCAATACTCGTGGTCAAATGTCAATTTATGTCGTACACCTTCAGATAAACAGCAGTGGAATAAAATTACATTTTTTTTCTAAATCTTTTCGATAGAAACATAATTAAGTCTTATTCAAATATATATTTATTGTCTTGTGTGCAATAGTTAATATTTTGAATGTTTATCCTTCAGATAAACAGCAGTGGAGTAAAATTACATTTTTTTCTAAATCTTTTCGATAGAAACACAATTAAGTCTTATTCAAATATATATTTATTGTTTTGTGTACAATAGTTAATATTTTCTGAAATAATAATTTGAAATGTACATACGGTACCTCATGCAAATTGACGTATTTGGCCACTTCACTACGCAGTTTTACACCGATGCTCTTTGAAATCCTTCCGAATACTTAAGTCAGCTCAGATATGATGGCATTAGGCACATTCCCAACGGGTTTAAATAAGTTGTGTTGTCCTGTATCGGTTGTCGACAGTTCGACCTTGCTATAATCCCATCCAAGCCATTTTAATTGCACTATTGACAAATTTAACCATTCGTTAAGGATATCAAACTAAAACAAGACGCCTGCTAAGGCGTTCACTCCGCCTGCCAAACGAAAATGGGCACAAGGCCAGGCAGGGCTGTAACTAGAGAGTTCATTGGGGGTGGGGTACATTCACTTATTTCTGTTCTGTCCAACTAATTCCTTTTTAAATCAATTATTATTACGGTACCTTCCAAGGCATTTTAAGACATTGCTAGCACATCTTATGCAATCACTAAGATAACCAAAAATCAATGTCTGAGTGACCTGCCAGGCACTCTGTCCAGAGTCCTAGTAGGATTGCATTTTTTAGAATTTAATTTAGATTAAAGACTTTAATAGTACATATGTTAAACAAGATTCTTTTGCCATAATGCCACCAACAAATAGCTGTTTTATTTTGCAAGTAAAGAAAATTTTACTAAAAGTGTATACAATACATCAGTCTATTAAATCCATCAATTTATTAAATCTATTCTGTAGCACACTGCCTGAAGTCTCCACGATATAATTTGTTGGGAAAATGTTGGCTAGCCTTTTGATATATTGACCAGCTTTGAATTAGATATTTGATGTGTTGATAAGGTGTCAGGTAAATATTTGGCATGTTTATAAAATGTTGGTAAGGATTTTGACTAGTTGACAAGTTTTCGAGCAGACTTTTGACATGTTGATAAGATCTGAGTTAGTCTTTTGATATGTGGACAAGCTTTGAAATGGACTTTTGACATGTTGATATGCTCCTAGTTAGATTTTTGGCATGTTGACAAGATGTCGGTTAGGTTTTTGGCTTGTTGACAAGATGTCAGTTAGGCTTTTGGCTTGTTGAAAAGATGTTGGTTAGGCTTTTGGCTTGTTGACAAGATGCCGGTAAGGCTTTTGGCTTGTTGACAAGATGTCGGTAAGGCTTTTCACTTGTTGAAAAGATATCAGTTAGGCTTTTGGCTTGTTGACAAGATGTCGGTTAGACTTTGACCTGTACATGCCCACAAGTTGTCAGTTAGACTTTCGACATGCTGACAAAGTATTTACTTCCAGAAAGCTTCAGGTGTCAGTTAAAACATTGGTATATAGGCAGGGTGTCTGATAAAGTTTTGGCAAATTAAGAAAGTGCCAGTTGAAATTTTACTAAATTTAAGTTAAATTTTGTTCTTTTTTTTTATTTTGCATTTTTGAGTTTTTTTCTTGCTATTTTAATAATTATAGCAACAATCTTTACAGTAATCGACTTAAAAGTATTTCTGTGATCTGTATTTTCTGTGATATCCAATTTGAAATCCTTTCTCTGAGTCAACTATTCAACGTGACGTTCTAACAAAACAAGTATTAAAATCGCTCATAAAAACAACAAAAATTAAAAATTAGACTAAGCTATTAAGTCTGAAGTCTCCACGATATAATTTGTTGGGAACTTTAGACTAACATATGTATTTCTGGAATTGGAATGTAAAATGTCTCTTACCTTTTATTTGCCGTTTTAAAACATTTCTGGAGCAATTTTTTGATAAAGAACCTTCCTGTCCCTTTTTGTTGACTATTACATGTTAAAAATTGTGTTTTGTATGTAGATATTTCAGTAGAATTTGCGTTTGATTCTTGTGTAGAAATTTCTAAATTTCCTTAAAAGTAGGAATACAACAGAAAATGACGGAAGCACGCTCTCATCGCTCCTCGGTAAAGTTTCGCGGTGGAATTTGTCGTTTTAAAACATTTTGCATGAGAATTTTTGCACCTAAAACCTTCTTGCGGTTTAGATGTTCTAGCATACATGTTAAAATGCGTGTTTTGTTGACATATTCCGCTGGAAATTGAGTTTAAACGACGTGTTTAGGTCGGCTCACGCGGCTTGTGCCCAGCGGTATCACCCATTAGCGGCGGCACCGACTTCTGACACCGAAAAAAAAAAACAGAAACCGGGCGAATTTAAAACTCCGCCTCGCCTACGGCAGGCGGAGTAAAAAGGCAATTTAATTTTAATTTTGTGAATTTCGATTACAAAACATGCCTTGGACTGTCGACCAATTGATTTCGTCAGGCGATTACAGACTTGTGAGAGGAGGGGGGTAGCCTAATTACTAAAATGTAGTGAAAAAAGGACTTTCCATCTAATGGTGGGAGCAGGTTGGCGGGAACACTGGAGAATAAAGGTCCTGTCACAATGCAATTTTTCTTGCAACTTGAAATGCAATTCTACTATTGGGAGATGTAAAATTGGCAAATGCAAGTTTCCATCACAGTTTGCTGGGGTTTTTTAACGTACCAAACATTTGTCACAAATTTACTTAAGAGTAGATTTTCCCTGTAGCAAAAAAGATGGCAAATGTCGATTTTACCAGAGTGCATGGTAGTCTGAAATTGTTTAAAAAGGCAAATTAACGTCTTTTAAAGAACAGACAGAAGACAATAGGTTATTTTCACACTTGTGTTAAAATTTCAATCCAGTAGCTTTGTTTCTTGTCATCTTTTCCCACGTATTCTTTCTTGATACCTGCAATGCATTCTGGTAAAATCGACATGTCGCCATCTTTTTTGCTACGGTGAATGCAAGGAAAAGTGCACCGTGTGACAGGGCCTTAAGGGTAAGAGGTGGATAGAGAAGGAGACGGAGCAGTTACAAGTGCAAGAAAAATTGCACCGTGTGACAGGGCCTTGAGGGTGGGAGGTGGATAGGAGGAGACGGAGCAGGATGTGGGAGTCGTGCAAGGTCGGGAGGTTAAAAAAGAACAAGGAATGTTATGTTTTTAATGCCTTTTAGACTTTTCTTGAGGCAATTAAAATTCAAACTGTCAAATCCAAACACTGTACAGAATGGCCGACTTTACGTGGTCTTTAGTTTTTACACAACCACTTGCATTGTTATCTTTTGCAGTTTGTTTACCATTTCAGTTATCTATCTTCAATAGAATTCTTTGAAATTTGTTTGTAGATCGACAAAATGCTTAACCTCCTCTCAACAACTGGCAGATTATGAAAAATGAAATTGTTAAAGGTATTGGAATATTGCATGTACAATATTGAATATGGGACAATTTGGGACGGTATAATTTTGGACATGACGGTTTCATTCTCACCTAATTTGACGATTATTTTGTGGGTACACATACCGTGGAATCTCATGTGCTCCAGAAGCATTTTAATCTTAGAAAAAGTCAAATAATGATGAACTGTGTTTTAAAAGAAAGTTAGAATCTTATTTGGTTCAAATCAATTGAATTATGGCCCAAGAGTTCATGAAAACACATACAAAAGGCTTTCTTAAAAAACTGAAATATCAAATCTAGCAATTTTATATGTTATGCCTCTAAACAACACAATTCTGTTTCTAAAAATTGGTACCCTACTAGACCTATATGCATGATTATACTAATTTGGACATATTTATTTTTACCCATTAAAATATAAATTTGTGTTTAATCATTCGTGTTTGTCATTATTTGACTTTGTAATGTTGGTTAAACATAAGGAGATTGAGGTGACTTTGCCAGAAACAAAAACATCCATTATTATACTAAAATTTCAATATATATAGCAATTAAAACTAACCACAGGAAATATATTTCTACTTTTTAATTGAAATGTTTCTGTTATATGCACTATATCATATTTTTGATAAAAAATTACAACACCTATGTTATTTCCTGGTTTACTATCTCAATCATCTTTTGTTTAAGCTGGCTTTGAGTGTTCATTTGAAAGTCTGGAAAGTTCATTTGAAAATCACAATAGTTCTCAATGTTATATTGGACCCTTTAAAGTTAAAAAAATACTTTGTAATATTTTATACTACTGGTAATTTATCTTAGATACAGACTTTGTGATTTTGTACTAGAATGTTGACTTTCAAACTTTAAGATGAACTACTTATTAAGGACAAAATAAGCTAGCATATTGTCTTTTGTTTACAAAGTGGAACTTGTTTGGAATTGAGATGAACTGATGCAGTTGTTCTTTAACTTTATCAATTAATTACATATCTTAAATGAAAAAGAAAACCACAACTTGCCAAATAAATTCTGTGGGCTCTTTTTATTAGCAAAGAAAAGATGTGGCAGATGTAAGAATTTAAGAGTAAAAAAGTTTCCTTGGACTAAAAAAATTGACAGTATGCCAGATTTTCTAGATAAACAAGCAGTACAGATGTTGGCCAATAATAAGTATAAGTAACTACAATTTTTAATTTTAAAAGTTTTCTATTGATGCCTGGATACAGTAAATACTTTACCTGAGTTCTTCGTATTACATCAACTTGAAAAAGTTTTAAGTCACATGAAGCTTTTAGTTGATACTATGCAATTTCAAATTTTACAGACTTCTTAATTAACATGCCAAATTTACCTTGTTGAACATAAGGTCTTTCCTGAGAAAAAGTAAAACTGTCTGGCATTATATGGAGTAGAATAATTTAAATTAGTTTGAGACTTTGATTTGATAACAATTTTGATTTGTACTATTTACAATACAAGTGACCGGGTTGTATCGGATATACAAACCCAAGCTGAAGGCGAGATATCTGACATACACAGATGCGAATGTTGTAAATGGCTTGTGAAACTCGTCAATTTTATACATCAGATCTATAGCAAAGTGATTTTGAAAATACCGATTCTGTAAGATGAGAAAATGATTTCTTTTGTGTTTCCTGTATGATTTATTACTTTATAAGTTTCTTAATTAAAATTACAACATATTGCCTACTGGAACTTTTTATATTGTTTGGTTGTGGTGAATTTGTATTTTGGCAATTGAAATATTTCTGAATTTGTATGTGCATTTCCTTTGCTTCAGTTCAAGTTTACATTTCAAATATTCCACTTTGTAATACTTGCGTGGTAATAATAATATAAGAAAACAGGTTTACATGGCTCTTGAATATAGTCTTTTCAACAAGTAAGTAAAGATGAATTTATACTTCAAAGAGATATGTTCCTAACCTGACAATGGTACCTTCCAAAAAGACTAAATTTAAATTGATTCTTCGAATAAATTTTTTACTTTTCAATCCAAGATCAATCTAAGTTATGTATTTCTACTTTTATTTTGGTCTCTTTAACACTGAAACTATCAATTGTATATAAAGCAACTTCACTATCGAGTGACTTCATTAGTTGCTGGGCAAAGCCAAAGCATTGATTTTTCGGCTGTTTTCAATGAAAAATAGAATTTTGCCCAAAGTTATCTCAAATAAATTATCACAATTTGAACAAAAAGCTTCTGTTCTTGTGCCCACCAGAAAAATGAGATGTCTGAGACTTTCTTTGTATTTTTTTGCGAAAAATAGATCGCATGCACTGTTATGCAAAGAAAAGTGTAAGAGATTGGTTTCTGAAAAATGTCGTGCTACACACAATATTCTAAAAATGCTTGGTTTTTATTCTATGTATTTTTGAATTTTTTGTTAAAAAAAAATAAAGGTAGCAATGTTTAGTGCATTTCACATTGTCAGGTTAGAAACGCAATAAGAAAAATGTGGCTCCGAACATTACAGCTTGGTCAATTTGGAATTTATAAAAAAATCGTTTCTTCGTTGTTTTTCGACGTTTTGAAGGGTTGTTTCGAGTACAAAAAAGTATTTTTAGGAAGAATTATGTGCCCACGTTACATGTCTCAAAGCCATCAAAATTCGTTGGTAATTCGTGCATGTATTTTTTCTGACTTATAAAAGCACAATTGATTAAAAATAATATTTTTCTTTTGACAAAAATACCTTTCTTCTGTGAGGCTGGCTGTATTTGAAAAAGCGTTGGTCAACGCTCCGCCAAAACTCGTGGGTTTTCTCCGGGTACTCCGGTTCTTCCCACTGGGAGAGTTGACAGGGTAGTTACATATGGTTATAAAAATGTGACTAACTTTTGAAAACCTTTCTACTTAGACTTGTTAAGCCTTCTCGTCATCTCTATCAGTTGCATGTTTTGAGCCACATGTTTTTCTTTGTAATTGTGAAACAACTCGTTATATGCTGGGTAAACCTTTGCAAAACTCTCAAAATTTATCACTTCAAGTTGTTTCATTGTTATAATATATTTTGAAGTATAAACATTTACTTACGTTGAAAAGACCCAAGTTTTTTAGGACTTTGTTCATTCACTTGTGTTATTGTTCTCTCTGCCATGTTCTGTTTTCTTCTGTTGTTATTTTAATAAGTACAATGTGTGGTAGTTAATCTCTTTTTATTGTTATTCAAATTGTATGTAATCTTTACAAATTTTTTCAATAAATTGTTTACAAAATTTACTTGTGACCCCTTTTTAATTAAAAATTCAATTCCCATGGGAATTGAGAAATTGAATAAAAAAAATCCCCCTACCCCGGCCAGCTCCCCAAGTGCCACTTCCACCTAAGTAGAAGTACTTATACATGTAGTACAAGTACTTCTACTTATTCACGGTGGAAGTAGCACTCGGAGAACTGGCCGGGGTAGCCGGCAAAGAGAAGACCAACTTTGCAAGTGCTAATACAATTGCTAAGTTGATCTTCCCTAGAGAGCAGCCGCGCGTACCTAACAAATTAAAACAACAAACGTTAGTGACTTAAGTACTTAGCATGCAAATTTGATTCCCAAAGCCAAAATGTCAAGTGCCCCCCGCTGATCCTACCAACTGCCTACCTGCCTCAGTTCTAAGCTGTCTTCCTCAGTTCTAAGCTCCTGCATTCCATTCGTTACCTTCACTTTCCTCACCATCGCACAGTCACTCACAGCTGATAAACCCGCATGCACCACCACCACCCCGACTGCCACCCAATTTCGAAAATTAAAAGAGTTAAAATTTCGGTAAAGTATGCATTTTAAATGCAATTTATTTGGATATTTTAGATCAAACGTAAACAGAAAAAGCTCGTACATAAAAACAGGTGAGAATTCTATTTAAAATTTGCTTGCAAAATATAAAACTTAATTCGCATTTTTCTTAGTTAATAGTATAGATCAATTTAGTTGATGTTGAAACCTACTCTTAACTGTTTTGTTAGAAGTGACGACAGATTTTGGTTTTTAAGCATACTTTCAAAAATTTTAATTCCTTTAATAAACCTAATCCCATGCAACTTACACACGGCGCACACCCTCGCAGTCCATACATTTAGCTAATAAATTACGTTATAAACAAAAAAGCAAAATAAAAAGATAAATTACGTTATCTCTAGCTACTTAAACCCACTTAGACTGAGTTTTTGATTGAATTTTCAAACGTAAAACCTTAGCTGAATGGGCATGGGCTTTTCGTTGTGTTAACTGTTCCGGAGTAAATATAAACCTGGGGCCGGTTGTATCAAAGGCGTTTAGCTTAAACGGTGGATAAGTGAAATTTAAAAATCAGTTTTACACCTAGTACGGAACCGAAATTATGAGTTGAAATAGAATAAATATTTAGTTTTATATATAATTGTTCTTCTCAGGTCAAATAACTTCAGCTGGTTTGTTTATACAACATGGAAACTTGTTTCATATTTTTGACTTATCCACCGTTTAAGCTAAACGCCTTTGATACAACCGGCCCCTGATACTTACCAAAGTCCAAGGCTGGGTCAAATAAGCATGAGAATTAGGCAAAAATAAAAAGCAATTGAAACTCAACAGATTCACTAAAGTTGTTTTTTTTTTGGCAACTTATATCCTTAAGTGTAGATGACATGCAATTTTTAATGCCGTAATTCTCACACTTATTTAACCGAAACGCCTTCATTTGCATGGTACCTCGCAGCTGCTCTCAAACCACCTTCGTAATTTGCTTTAGTGTACACAAACAATGACTTCATTGTTCCTGCTTACCAAAACAAATCTGAAAGCACCAAGATACTTATCATATTAATAATCAAAGAGGATTCGCATTATGCAGTAATTACCATAAACAGACGCATCACCATTGAAACAAAGCATGCTGTATTCCCATGGGAATTTAAAATGCACAAAAAAATATAATGATCCTACTGATTTGCATGGATGTATGAACCAAATTAGCTAAGAAACAAAGAAATGATATATTCCCTTGGGAATTTAATGTAGCAAAAAGATGGCGGGTGTTGATTTTACCAGAATGCCTTGCGGTCTGAAATCGTTTAAAAACTTAAGGTAAATTAACCTCGTTTGAGGAACAGACAGATAGGTTATTTTGTCACTTGTGTTAAAATTCCGTCCATTAGCTTATGTTAAATATCATTTCACTGCTATTCTTGATTGATACCCGCATTAAATTCTGGTAAAATCGACATGCCACCATTTGTTTTGCTACGGTGAATTGGAATACAAGTCAAATTTTCTCGCTTTTTAACCAGAGAACACATTCTTTAAAGGTAGAACGACGGAATTGATCGTTTACAATCGACGCCATCTTTGTTGACGTTTGAAACACATGGCAACCACAAAGTATCTATTCATTATATCTGATCCTATCGAGCCATACATCTTTAAAGTATCATTCATAATACGCTAAAACTAACGATGAAATAGTAAATTGACACAAGTACTTCGCTGTAAACAGCTGAAGTAATCTGCAGAGTCAACCAAGATGGCGCCCAATCACACGAAATGACGGCATGTGCAAACCAAGAATAGTGACAAAATGCATCAACTATAATTTAGTGGCATTATTACGAAACTTATTTTTGTAAAACGTTCAATCCTACATGTTATTTTGTTTTGTTTTTAGAAATATCCAAATCCAAATGTTAGAGACGAAATTTCCAGGCGTTAAGGTATTGTTTCTTTAAAAAATATTGTCGACATTTACCATATTTTTACCTGTTTTTTGACTCGAAAATTGACTGCCAAACTCCTAGGTATTCTATTTAATTATTTTGTTGAATGTATTTGATATCAATGTTATTTCAATCCAATTTTTTTCACTTAATTTGCTGTCTTCTCTTTTTCATTAACGAGAAATATCTATTAAATCCTCTTTGATCCCTCAATAATAAGTATCTTGTTTTCTACTAACTTGCACATTACCACTACTTTCTATTACAATGTCGTGTCTTCTCATTCTTGTGGATTGTTGTTTTGTGGGTCTTGTCGTCCAGGATCGTTCATTCTTTTCTTTTCTTGTGCGTTTTTTTCACATCCCATCACCCTTTGCAATAGTAGAAAGAATTAAATCATGAGATGATAGTTACGAGTAATTTATAAACTATAACATATTAAACAATTATTGGATGAGGTTTTTGTGATATGCGGAATTATCAATGTCGAGGTAAGAGTTATCAGCCGAGCCGAAGGCGAGTCAGATAACTCTTACCGAGAGATTGATAATTTTGCATATCACAAAAACCGAATCCGATAATTGCTTTATTATACATTTTAAGTCTTTTTCCTCGAGCAATTGACGCATTTCGCCCTCGGAAGAGCTTAAAAAGGAAGATGCCATAACATGAAACAGAAAATATCGAAAAAATGTTGTTGCCATGCCAACCATTGATGCCAACGAATACCGCATACTGTAATAATCTGCACCGTAGGCTCAACATCCAGATAACTCAGTTATCTGCTAGCAGATAACTGAGTTATCTGCAGATTGTGTGATAGTCGCATTTATCTGCATACAACTGATCAATCACAACGCATAAAACAACTGCAATGTATAATAAAATAGTTTATTAATTAGGCCGGCCAAATTATTGTGTAAGCTGTTAATATGAAATTTTTTTATTAAAATCTCGAGAATCATTAGTAAATCGTGAACAAAACACAAAAGAAAATCATAGCCGTGAAGGAGTCTTTATTTCTCACACGCACACAACTTGCAGCTACCCTAATTTATGATTTTAAATCAAAATATCTCGAGAATTAAACAACACGTAAGGAATGTGTAAATTCTTAAAGCTCTTTCGAACAATAAAAATTAATATCTCGCACTAATCTCTCTCAAAAGCTCTCTCAAATTTATTACCAATATCTCTTCAACTATTACTTTGCAGGTGAAATGTAACTTCTATCAAAACTAGCTTACTTCAAGTTGTTTGGGAATTAAGATTTTACGTGTCAACGAGATCAAATATGAATCTAAGATGGCAGACAGCGCATTAAATTTCTATCTTTACGACCAACTCCCCAACGAAAGGCTTTAATTCGCTCGAAAGTCGAATTTTGTTTTTTTATTGTTTAATGTAGTGAAAGATCCTGTGTGCTTTTTACAGCACTGCCAACACTAGCAACGTTAGTGCGAGATGTTAATTTCTATTGAAACGAAAGCTGAACTGCTAAAGAAAATAGAAACGACAAGATAAAGTCAAAAAACTTACTTTCACTCTATCTTTGGATCTTCTTGGCTTCGGTTGTTCTCGTTTCATCATGCTGTTTATGGTTTCATCTAGTTGGCGCACTCTCTTCATGGAACATCACGCCGGTCCAGTAGGTAACTAGCTCACTCGTGTCCAGTCAACCAACATAAAATAAGGAGAAAATTAATGTTACAAAATATTTTAGAATATAGGACACTAAGCGTTAATTGAAATTGACTTTAACAAACCGTACATTGTGATAGTATTTGCATCTTAACATCTGATGGAGACGGCTTGTGATTTACTTCTTATGTCGATATGAATTCTTTCCCATCTTGTTGCGTCATTAGTTGATGGTTGTTGTATTCACTTTTTACTTGGCATTCTTTGAAAAAAAAATTACGATGTTCAGAAAACTGTTTACAAGATAAGCAAAGAAAACTACGTTCACAAGCATTAGAGAGGACTAAGTAATTATAATAGGCGTGACAGGTCACAGAGGTTAGTCGACGAAGAAACTCATGGACAAATTCCCGGCATGATGATATTCCGATAGCAAGAAGTACAGCAAGTGTAGAACGTGTACGTGTAAGCTTAAACTGTATCTATGCAACTCCAAGAAAAGCGCAACACAAAATGGCGGAATTTAAAGACATTTCTGGTGTCATTTCCAGTTCCCTAACTTTCGCGGACAAATATATTTATATATTTTTCTCAAACTTTTTTGAAGTAAATCTAGATGGATTTTGTGAATAAACAAATTGAAAAAAGTATTGCCCACGTTAGGAAACTAGAACGGGCGCCCAAGAATGCCCACAATTTCTCCAATCTGGATTATATTTATTGATTGCGCAAATGACTGATAAAAAATAAGAGAGTAATAAAATACCAAATGGTTTCCTCTTCAAGATAGTGTCATACATGCGCGCGGCATTTCGGGATATTTGGGAAAACTCATGTTGAAGTTGAACCTAAGGCAACATGCCAAGTACATGGATGACGCTATCCTGCTCAGGAAACTATTTAGTAATTGTCTTACAAAATGATTACAGTGAAACACAAGTCAACGCCACGGCATTTAAATTTCTCGTGTAGGATTGTTTGATCCTGCACAGTAATAGCCAAGTGGCGCAATCGTCAGAGCAAACGCCTATCACATGTGAGGTCGTGGGTTCAATCCTTACTTCAGACTCGTGACACCCATGTGAGGAGTTAGTCAGTCGTGGGTTTATTCCGGGTACTCCGGTTTGCGAATGTTGACTGGATGGTTAAAATTGTAAAATATCAGTAATCACCGGAACACGGGTACTTAACTAAACTGCTGACGATGAGGCGGAACTCATAATGAATTAATGAAAATGTGTTTCACTGTAGTTATCATATAATGTAATTGCCAAGCTGAATGAATAATTCTCCAGTAACTACGTCATATGAATAACTTACAATTATGAGAGTAGTGGGGGGGGGGGGCAGCATAAAGATTGAAGTAGTGTCAAGGAAGGGGTACTACCCTGACGGGTACTAGGCGAAGAAGTAGAGTAAACAGGAGGAAGAAAATTAAATTGGAGTAAATAAGGGGGATTGGGGTAAAGAAGGGGAGAAGCAGGATAAAGAAACCAGTGGAAGGGGGAGCTATCCTGGAAGGAGTACCCGGGAAAGAAGAGGGTGAACAGGAGGAAAAGTAGATTGGAGTACAGAAAGGGGAAATTAAACGGATCAGGAAATTCAGACTTGCAATTCAAATGAAAGGCAGCTCATTGGTCATGTAAACACTCGTTAAATCATGGTTCTCGCTTGCCTTTAGCTTGGAATCATCTTTGAATTTGAACTGAAAGTCTGAATTTGCATGTTTCTTGTATAGAGTGCAGTGTATCAGAACAGAAGAGGTTTTGAAGAAAAAGAAAGAAAGAATAAAAGTAAGTTAAAATTTGTAAAGAATAATGAAGAAACTATTGGTACAGCACTTGATACATGATGATAATCATCATTATAAACTCTCTATTAATCCGGGGGGGGGGGGGTATAATAGAGAATTTGCAATGATAGTAAGTATATTGTAATATTTGGGTTTTTACCACTAAATCCTCTTGAAAGTTCTTTTTGGCTGTGGCTTCTCTCATCACAGTTGTCTGTGCTTGTCTTGCAAAATCTCTGGAATATCTATAACGTGAAGGTCAATATTTAAGATTAGAAAAATAGAAACCGTAAAATAGAAAGAAATTTAAATCGTGGCGAATACTTTTTACGGTCTTGCTGGCATGACAAAAAGAGAGTATAGATTTATAAGATCATGTTGATTTATCCTTTATCTGAACTATATTTAACTTAGATTTTAAAATAGATTTCACCCTGGTAAGCAGACCGAATGGATTTTCAAACAAGATAACATTTAATGACTAAAACGTGCACAGAATAGTTAGAGAATGCTTACATGTCGAATAAAAATCCAATACTTTTAATGTCCAACTACAGAATAGCGATTTTCGTTGCATTTCTAGACTGGAGAAGAAGACGACGCCATTTTGATTTTGATTTCTCCCGACAACGGCAGATTTGTCTTCGCAATTTTTTTCCATTTCTTCGTCGTTTCAGCTCCAATTTGCTCGTTGTGTTTCTTTCGTACCTTCCTCGCCATTTCCGTACAACCAATGGACATTTATACTCAAGATTAAGACTGTATTGAGACTTTCAAAATGTTCGTCAGGAGACATAAAAATCGAAGCTTCTTCTTCGGGTTGCAGAAGCAAATGACGTCAGACGACCTTTGTCCGCCAGCAAATACCCGTATGTATAACATTCAATGATCTTTTTAGGAAGCTGAAAATCGGTTTTTATTGCGCGAACGAAGTGTTTTTGCCATTATTTCTTACTCAGGTCTTTCTTCTGCTACTTTACTTCATGTTTACTTAGGTAACTTGTCAAAAGAAACGCCTGTAAGGGACAATTTTGCAATTTTTTTTATTTGGATGCTGATGAACAAGGGAAGACTCGTTAAAGCTTTCACTGGCAAATATCTTTCCCTCCGTGGCCGAGAGGTAAAGACAACTGTCTTGACTTCGATTTTGGGTGGATCGAGGACCGGTCCAGTTCAACTGAGTTTGGTAAGAATTTAATTCTGATCGATGCTCGATCCACCCAAAACTGAAGTCAAAGCTGGGCGTGGAGTGCAGGAAAACACTAGGCAGTACCGCGAGGCCGAGGAGGCAAACGTTATTTTCCCAGCGTTGTTAACTAATATTTAAGCAAATTTCATTAACTTGACTGTTGGGGACAGACCTGTAGGGTTGGTGCATTGAAGACTTCTCGTCGTTATTTCCCTTCGTTCAAGAAGACAAGTTGTCTTCATCGAGAAATAACGACGAAAAGACTTCAAGACACCACTAAACCACTACACTTTAAAGCTACAGTGTAATGGTTTAGCTAGCTAAACCACTACACTGTGCCAATGATATATGGCTGACTTCTTCCTAACGCTTACGGTACGACCATGGATGCGCAAAGATGCGCAAACACATTAAAGCCTTGAAAGCAAGTGTTTTCTTTTAGGAAAGAATCAAGGACGACAACGCTTACGAAATCAAAGCCGTCTAGTCATGTTTTAAGTACTTCAGCTGTTTAACGATCTTTTACCAGATCTTTGCAAGAGGAAAAGTAAAATTTTGCATCATTATTATTAACTTTCCGTCAGTCGTTTCTTTCTTGATCGAGCATTATATGCCATTGTGTTCAGTGTCCTTGATATAGGAGCCATATACTTATGGCCTTGGGTTTAATTCCCAAACACTGAATGGCAGTGTTTTGCTCTTCCAATGAGATAACAAGATGGCACTGTAGAACGCGTGGTTTTATATAAGCTACGAGCGTCAAGATATCCTTGATAGGTAACTATTGATCCTACAATGGCACTTATGTTCACTGCCAATAGGAACGTTTTCAACTCACAGCTTGTACATAATGGCTTTTATAGGTTGTGTCACAAGGAAACTGCAGTTCGGTCGTAAAATCAACTTGTTTTCAAGGTTGCCGGGTTTTAAACATTACTGACACTGTTAATGTTGTAGCTCGGAATTGTAAAACAACGGCGGCAATGCAGTTTTCTTGTGCCATAACCATATAAGCTACGACCGCCAAGCTTTATCCTTGATAGGAAAGAATTGATCCCACCAACGACATTTGTATTCTCTACCGATAGGAACGTTTGAGACTTACAGCTTGTACATAACGCATTTTATCGGTGAGTCGTAAAACCAACCTGTTACTGCTCAGCAAACTACCAGTTCCCTCGATCAACGATAGTCGATGAAGCTTGGCGCTCGAGTTGTTCAGCTAAGTTAAACGATCTTTTATGGCGAGGTCTTTTCAAGAAGGCATGAAGCATAGATGCGCAAACACTGTACAGCCTGTAAAGAATATGTCTTCTTTCGGGAAAGAGTCAAAGACGATAACGCTTATTAAATCAAAACTGTGTAGGCATGTTTTAAGTTGCTCAGCTATGTTTAACGATCTTTTATGACCAGGCCTTTGCAAGAAGGAAAGTCGAAGTTTGCATATACTATTGACTTTCCGTCGGTCGTTTCTTTCTTGATCGAGCTTTATATGTCATTGTGTTCAGTGTCCTTGATATAGAAGTCATGTATTTATGGCCTTGGGTTTGATTCCCAAACACTGCATGGCAGTCTTCAGCTCTTTCAAGTAATAAGATAACTTTGGAACAAGATGGCAATGCGTTATTTACTATATGCCTGGTCATGCTGTAACTAATCATGTAGTATATTCTACAAACCTTAACTCAGAACGTTGGCTGTCAGTTTCTATTCGTGGTTGCTTTGAAACATTGCAGATACTGCTAACCTGGCTATAACCTGTAAAATGCTTGGTTTTACACAACCTACGAGCGCCAAGCTTCATCGACTATCGTTGATCGAGGGAACTGGTAGTTTGCTGAGCAGTAACAGGTTGGTTTTACGACTCACCGATAAAATGCGTTATGTACAAGCTGTAAGTCTCAAACGTTCCTATCGGTAGAGAATACAAATGTCGTTGGTGGGATCAATTGTTTCCTATCAAGGATAAAGCTTGGCGGTCGTAGCTTATATAAATGATAAAACCACCCATTTTACAGGTTATGGCACAAGAAAACTGCATTGCCGCCGTTGTTTTACAATTCCGAGCTACAACATTAACAGTGTCAGTAATGTTTAAAACCCGGCAACCTTGAAAACAAGTTGATTTTACGACCGAACTGCAGTTTCCTTGTGACACAACCTATAAAATCCATTATGTACAAGCTGTGAGTTGGAAACGTTCCTATTGGCAGTGAACATAAGTGTCCATTGTAGGATCAATAGTTACCTATCAAGGATATCTTGACGCTCGTAGCTTATATAAAACCACGCGTTCTACAGTGCCATCTTGTTATCTCATTGGAAGAGCAAAACACTGCCATTCAGTGTTTGGGAATTAAACCCAAGGCCATAAGTATATGGCTCCTATATCAAGGACACTGAACACAATGGCATATAATGCTCGATCAAGAAAGAAACGACTGACGGAAAGTTAATAATAATGATGCAAAATTTTACTTTTCCTCTTGCAAAGATCTGGTAAAAGATCGTTAAACATAGCTGAAGTACTTAAAACATGACTAGACGGCTTTGATTTAGTAAGCGTTGTCGTCCTTGATTCTTTCCTAAAAGAAAACACTTGCTTTCAAGGCTTTAATGTGTTTGCGCATCTTTGCGCATCCATGGTCGTACCGTAAGCGTTAGGAAGAAGTCAGCCATATATTATTGGCACAGTGTAGTGGTTTAGCTAGCTAAACCACTACACTGTAGCTTTAAAGTGTAGTGGTTTAGTGGTGTCTTGAAGTCTTTTCGTCGTTATTTCTCGATGAAGACAACTTGTCTTCTTGAACGAAGGGAAATAACGACGAGAAGTCTTCAATGCACCAACCCTACAGGTCTGTCCCCAACAGTCAAGTTAATGAAATTTGCTTAAATATTAGTTAACAACACTAGGAAAATAACGTTTGCCTCCTTGGCCTCGCGGTACTGCCTAGTGTTTTCCTGCACTCCACGCCCAGCTTTGAATTCAGTTTTGGGTGGATCGAGCACCGATCAGAATTAAATTCTTACCAAACTCAGTTGAACTGGACCGGTCCTCGATCCACCCAAAATCGAAGTCAAGACAGTTGTCTTTACCTCTCGGCCACGGAGGGAAAGATATTTGCCAATGAAAGCTCTAACGAGTCTTCTCTTCTTCATCAGCATCGAAATAAAAAAAAAATGCAAAATTGTCCCTTACAGGCGTTTCTTTTGGCAAGTTACCTAACTAAACTGGAAGTAAAGTAGTAGAACAAAGACCTGAGTAAGAAATAATGGCAAAAACACTTCGTTCGCGCAATAAAAACTGATTTTCAGCTTCCTAAAAAGATCATTGAATGTTATACATACGGGTATTTGCTGGCGGACAAAGGTCGTCTGACGTCATTTGCTTCTGCAACCCGAAGAAGAAGCTTCGATTTTTATGTCTCCTGACGAACATTTTGAAAGTCTCAATACAGTCTTAATCTTGAGTATAAATGTCCATTGATTGTACGGAAATGGCGAGGAAGGTACGAAAGAAACACAACGAGCAAATTGGAGCTAAAACGACGAAGAAATGGAAAAAAATTGCGAAGACAAATCTGCCGTTGTCGGGAGAAATCAAAATCAAAATGGCGTCGTCTTCTTCTCCAGTCTAGAAATGCAACGAAAATCGCTATTGTGTAGTTGGACATTAAAAGTATTGGATTTTTATTCGACATGTAAGCATTCTCTAACTATTCTGTGCACGTTTTAGTCATTAAATGTTATCTTGTTTGAAAACCCATTCGGTCTGCTTACCAGGGTGAAATCTATTTTAAAATCTAAGTTAAATATAGTTCAGATAAAGGATAAATCAACATGATCTTATAAATCTATACTCTCTTTTTGTCATGCCAGCAAGACCGTAAAAAGTATTCGCCACGATTTAAATTTCTTTCTATTTTACGGTTTCTATTTTTCTAATCTTAAATATTGACCTTCACGTTATAGATATTCCAGAGATTTTGCAAGACAAGCACAGACAACTGTGATGAGAGAAGCCACAGCCAAAAAGAACTTTCAAGAGGATTTAGTGGTAAAAACCCAAATATTACAGTATACTTACTATCATTGCAAATTCTCTATTATACCCCCCCCCCGGATTAATAGAGAGTTTATAATGATGATTATCATCATGTATCAAGTGCTGTACCAATAGTTTCTTCATTATTCTTTACAAATTTTAACTTACTTTTATTCTTTCTTTCTTTTTCTTCAAAACCTCTTCTGTTCTGATACACTGCACTCTATACAAGAAACATGCAAATTCAGACTTTCAGTTCAAATTCAAAGATGATTCCAAGCTAAAGGCAAGCGAGAACCATGATTTAACGAGTGTTTACATGACCAATGAGCTGCCTTTCATTTGAATTGCAAGTCTGAATTTCCTGATCCGTTTAATTTCCCCTTTCTTTTCTCCAATCTACTTTTCCTCCTGTTCACCCTCTTCTTTCCCGGGTACTCCTTCCAGGATAGCACCCCCTTCCACTGGTTTCTTTATCCTGCTTCTCCCCTTCTTTACCCCAATCCCCCTTATTTACTCCAATTTAATCTTCTTCCTCCTGTTTACTCTACTTCTTCGCCTAGTACCCGTCAGGGTAGTACCCCTTCCTTGACACTACTTCAATCTTTATGCTGCCCCCCCCCCCCCCACTACTCTCATAATTGTAAGTTATTCATATGACGTAGTTACTGGAGAATTATTCATTCAGCTTGGCAATTACATTATATGATAACTACAGTGAAACACATTTTCATTAATTCATTATGAGTTCCGCCTCATCGTCAGCAGTTTAGTTAAGTACCCGTGTTCCGGTGATTACTGATATTTTACAATTTTAACCATCCAGTCAACATTCGCAAACCGGAGTACCCGGAATAAACCCACGACTGACTAACTCCTCACATGGGTGTCACGAGTCTGAAGTAAGGATTGAACCCACGACCTCACATGTGATAGGCGTTTGCTCTGACGATTGCGCCACTTGGCTATTACTGTGCAGGATCAAACAATCCTACACGAAAAATTTAAATGCCGTGGCGTTGACTTGTGTTTCACTGTCATCATTTTGTAAGACAATTACTAAATAGTTTCCTGAGCAGGATAGCGTCATCCATGTACTTGGCATGTTGCCTTAGGTTCAACTTCAACACGAGTTTTCCCAAATATCCCGAAATGCCGCGCGCATGTATGACACTATCTTGAAGAGGAAACCATTTGGTATTTTATTACTCTCTTATTTTTTATCAGTCATTTGCGCAATCAATAAATATAATCCAGATTGGAGAAATTGTGGGCATTCTTGGGCGCCCGTTCTAGTTTCCTAACGTGGGCAATACTTTTTTTAATTTGTTTATTCACAAAATCCATCTAGATTTACTTCAAAAAAATTTGAGAAAAATATATAAATATATTTGTCCGCGAAAGTTAGGGAACTGGAAATGACACCAGAAATGTCTTTAAATTCCGCCATTTTGTGTTGCGCTTTTCTTGGAGTTGCATACATACAGTTTAAGCTCACACGTACACGTTCTACACTTGCTGTATTTCTTGCTATCGGGGTATCATCATGCCGGGAATTTGTCCATGAGTTTCTTCGTCGACTAACCTCTGTGACCTGTCACGCCTATTATAATTACTTAGTCCTCTCTAATGCTTGTGAACGTAGTTTTCTTTGCTTATCTTGTAAACAGTTTTCTGAACATCGTAATTTTTTTTTCAAAGAATGCCAAGTAAAAAGTGAATACAACAACCATCAACTAATGATGCAACAAGATGGGAAAGAATTCATATCGACATAAGAAGTAAATCACAAGCCGTCTCCATCAGATGTTAAGATGCAAATACTATCACAATGTACGGTTTGTTAAAGTCAATTCAATTAAAGCTTAGTGTCCTATATTCTAAAATATTTTGTAACATTAATTTTCTCCTTATTTTATGTTGGTTGACTGGACACGAGTGAGCTAGTTACCTACTGGACCGGCGTGATGTTCCATGAAGAGAGTGCGCCAACTAGATGAAACCATAAACAGCATGATGAAACGAGAACAACCGAAGCCAAGAAGATCCAAAGATAGAGTGAAAGTAAGTTTTTTTATTTTATCTTGTCGTTTCTATTTTTTTAGCAGTTCAGCTTTTGTTTCAATAAAAATTAACATCTCGCACTAACGTTGCTAGTGTCGGTAGTACTGTAAAAAGCACACAGGATCTTTCACTACCTGAAACAATAAAAAAAAACAAAATTCGACTTTCGAGCGAATTAAAGCCTTTCGTTGGGGAGTTGGTCGTAAAGATAGAAATTTAATGCGCTGTCTGCCATCTTAGATTCATATTTGATCTCGTTGACACGTAAAATCTTGATTCCCAAACAGCTTGAAGTAAGCTAGTTTTGATATAAGTTAGATTTCACGTGCACAGTAATTCTCAAAGAGATATCGGCAATAAATTTGAGAGAGCTTTTGAGAGAGATTGGTGCGAGATATTAATTTTTATTGTTCGAAAGAGCTTTAAGAATTTACACATTCCTTACGTGTTGTTTAATTCTCGAGATATTTTAATCTAAATTCATAAATTAGGGTAGCTGCAAGTTGTGTGCGTGTGAGAAATAAAGACTCCTTCACGGCTATGATTTTCTTTTGTGTTTTGCTCACGATTTATTAATGATTCTCGAGATTTTAATAAAAAAATTTCATATTAACAGCTTACACAATAATTTGGCCGGCCTAATTAATACTATTTTATAATATACTGAGTGTCAAAGTTCATTTATTCCTGTTTCTTATTGGTTAAGAACGTATCACGTGATAGTGGAGAAATTCTATTGTCTCCCTGGCAACGTAGCTAAGCGGTGGACATTACTTTTATTCACCGGTAGACAACAAATCCACAAAGCCTCACGTAGCCATGTCAGGTAAAAGGTAATCCTTTTTACACATGTTTGATTGATTTGTGGTACTTTTCTTCTCTTTTGGCACTCAGTATATAATAAAATACTTATTGACTGAGACCTCGGGAAAGCAGTATGTTTTGTGGACCCTCGACATCGACAGTCTCTGGTCCACAAAACATACTGTTTCCCTCGGTCTCAGTCAATAAGTGTTAATTACTATACATTGCAGTTGTTTTATGCGTTGTGATTGGTCAGTTGTATGCAGATAAATGCGACTATCACACAATCTGCAGATAACTCAGTCATACAATAAGAATACATAGAAGGGCCACTCAGCAGTGCAACATGTCACACTATGTTTATGCAGTTTACTGGCTGCCACCAGCCAGTTCAGCATTCCTATTGGCCAGAAAATGCAATTGACTGGCTGAGAAAATGCTAATAACGTGCGTAATGCGACATGCGCGGCTTCAAAAACTCCAAAGGCTCCGACGCGAGTGGCCCTTCTATGTATTCTTATTCTATGGCTCAGTTATCTGCTAGCAGATAACTGAGTTATCTGCATGTTGAGCCTACGGTGCAGATTATTACAGTATGCGGTATTCGTTGGCATCAATGGTTGGCAAGGCAACAACATTTTTTCGATATTTTCTGTTTCATGTTATGGCATCTTGCTTTTTAAGCTCTTCCGAAGGCGAAATTCGTCAATTGCTCGAGGAAAAAGACTTACAATGTATAATAAAGCAATTATCGGATTCGGTTTTTGTGATATGCAAAATTATCAATGTCTTGGTAAAAGTTATCTGACTCGCCTTCGGCTCGGCTGATAACTCTTACCTCGACATTGATCATTTCGCATATCACAAAAACCTCATCCAATAAGTGCTTAATATGTTATAGTTTACTTATTAAGCTTTGTGGAAACACCACGTAAATTTATTATTGCAATAATAAATTTACGTGGTGTTTCCACAAAGCTTAATAAGTATATTGTATTCACCATGCAAACGTACAAGAAACTTATCATGTTATAGTTTATAAATTATTCGTAACTATCATCTCATGACTTAATTCTTTCTACTATTGCAAAGGGTGATGGGATGTGAAAAAAACGCACAAGAAGAGAAAAGAATGAACGATCCTGGACGGCAAGACCCACAAAACAACAATCCACAAGAATGAGAAGACACGACATTGTAATAGAAAGTAGTGGTAATGTGCAAGTTAGTAGAAAACAAGATACTTACTATTGAGGGATCAAAGAGGATTTAATAGATATTTCTCGTTAATGAAAAAGAAAAGACAGCAAATTAAGTGAAAAAAATTGGATTGAAATAACATTGATATCAAATACATTCAACAAAATAATTAAATAGAATATCTAGGAGTTTGGCAGTCAATTTTCGAGTCAAAAAACAGGTAAAAATATGGTAAATGTCGGCAATATTTTTTAAAGAAACAATACCTTAACGCCTGGAAATTTCGTCTCTAACATTTGGATTTGGATATTTCTAAAAACAAAACAAAATAACATGTAGGATTGAACGTTTTACAAAAATAAGTTTCGTAATAATGCCACTAAATTATAGTTGATGCATTTTGTCACTATTCTTGGTTTGCACATGACGTCATTTCGTGTGATTGGGCGCCATCTTGGTTGACTCTGCAGATTACTTCAGCTGTTTACAGCGAAGTACTTGTGTCAATTTACTATTTCATCGTTAGTTTTAGCGTATTATGAATGATACTTTAAAGATGTATGGCTCGATAGGATCAGATATAATGAATAGATACTTTGTGGTTGCCATGTGTTTCAAACGTCAACAAAGATGGCGTCGATTGCAAACGATCAATTCCGTCGTTCTACCTTTAAAGAATGTGTTCTCTGGTTAAAAAGCGAGAAAATGTGACTTGTATTCCAATTCACCGTAGCAAAACAGATGGTGGCATGTCGATTTTACCAGAATTTAATGCGGGTATCAATCAAGAATAGCAGTGAAATGATATTTAACATAAGCTAATGGACGGAATTTTAACACAAGTGACAAAATAACCTATCTGTCTGTTCCTCAAACGAGGTTAATTTACCTTAAGTTTTTAAACGATTTCAGACCGCAAGGCATTCTGGTAAAATCAACACCCACCATCTTTTTGCTACATTAAATTCCCGAGGGAATATATCATTTCTTTGTTTCTTAGCTAATTTGGTTCATACATCCATGCAAATCAGTAGGATCATTATATTTTTTTGTGCATTTTAAATTCCCATGGGAATACGGCATGCTTTGTTTCAATGGTGATGCGTCTGTTTATGGTAATTACTGCATAATGCGAATCCTCTTTGATTATTAATATGATAAGTATCTTGGTGCTTTCAGATTTGTTTTGGTAAACAGGAACAATGAAGTCATTGTTTGTGTACACTAAAGCAAATTACGAAGGTGGTTTGAGAGCAGCTGCGAGGTACCATGCAAATGAAGGCGTTTCGGTTAAATAAGTGTGAGAATTACGGCATTAAAAATTGCATGTCATCTACACTTAAGGATATAAGTTGCCAAAAAAAAAACAACTTTAGTGAATCTGTTGAGTTTCAATTGCTTTTTATTTTTGCCTAATTCTCATGCTTATTTGACCCAGCCTTGGACTTTGGTAAGTATCAGGGGCCGGTTGTATCAAAGGCGTTTAGCTTAAACGGTGGATAAATCAAAAATATGAAACACGTTTCCATGTTGTATAAACAAACCAGCTGAAGTTATTTGACCTGAGAAGAACAATTATATATAAAACTAAATATTTATTCTATTTCAACTCATAATTTCGGTTCCGTACTAGGTGTAAAACTGATTTTTAAATTTCACTTATCCACCGTTTAAGCTAAACGCCTTTGATACAACCGGCCCCAGGTTTATATTTACTCCGGAACAGTTAACACAACGAAAAGCCCATGCCCATTCAGCTAAGGTTTTACGTTTGAAAATTCAATCAAAAACTCAGTCTAAGTGGGTTTAAGTAGCTAGAGATAACGTAATTTATCTTTTTATTTTGCTTTTTTGTTTATAACGTAATTTATTAGCTAAATGTATGGACTGCGAGGGTGTGCGCCGTGTGTAAGTTGCATGGGGTTAGGTTTATTAAAGGAATTAAAATTTTTGAAAGTATGCTTAAAAATCAAAATCTGTCGTCACTTCTAACAAAACAGTTAAGAGTAGGTTTCAACATCAACTAAATTGATCTATACTATTAACTAAGAAAAATGCGAATTAAGTTTTATATTTTGCAAGCAAATTTTAAATAGAATTCTCACCTGTTTTTATGTACGAGCTTTTTCTGTTTACGTTTGATCTAAAATATCCAAATAAATTGCATTTAAAATGCATACTTTACCGAAATTTTAACTCTTTTAATTTTCGAAATTGGGTGGCAGTCGGGGTGGTGGTGGTGCATGCGGGTTTATCAGCTGTGAGTGACTGTGCGATGGTGAGGAAAGTGAAGGTAACGAATGGAATGCAGGAGCTTAGAACTGAGGAAGACAGCTTAGAACTGAGGCAGGTAGGCAGTTGGTAGGATCAGCGGGGGGCACTTGACATTTTGGCTTTGGGAATCAAATTTGCATGCTAAGTACTTAAGTCACTAACGTTTGTTGTTTTAATTTGTTAGGTACGCGCGGCTGCTCTCTAGGGAAGATCAACTTAGCAATTGTATTAGCACTTGCAAAGTTGGTCTTCTCTTTGCCGGCTACCCCGGCCAGTTCTCCGAGTGCTACTTCCACCGTGAATAAGTAGAAGTACTTGTACTACATGTATAAGTACTTCTACTTAGGTGGAAGTGGCACTTGGGGAGCTGGCCGGGGTAGGGGGATTTTTTTTATTCAATTTCTCAATTCCCATGGGAATTGAATTTTTAATTAAAAAGGGGTCACAAGTAAATTTTGTAAACAATTTATTGAAAAAATTTGTAAAGATTACATACAATTTGAATAACAATAAAAAGAGATTAACTACCACACATTGTACTTATTAAAATAACAACAGAAGAAAACAGAACATGGCAGAGAGAACAATAACACAAGTGAATGAACAAAGTCCTAAAAAACTTGGGTCTTTTCAACGTAAGTAAATGTTTATACTTCAAAATATATTATAACAATGAAACAACTTGAAGTGATAAATTTTGAGAGTTTTGCAAAGGTTTACCCAGCATATAACGAGTTGTTTCACAATTACAAAGAAAAACATGTGGCTCAAAACATGCAACTGATAGAGATGACGAGAAGGCTTAACAAGTCTAAGTAGAAAGGTTTTCAAAAGTTAGTCACATTTTTATAACCATATGTAACTACCCTGTCAACTCTCCCAGTGGGAAGAACCGGAGTACCCGGAGAAAACCCACGAGTTTTGGCGGAGCGTTGACCAACGCTTTTTTAAATACAGCCAGCCTCACAGAAGAAAGGTATTTTTGTCAAAAGAAAAATATTATTTTTAATCAATTGTGCTTTTATAAGTCAGAAAAAATACATGCACGAATTACCAACGAATTTTGATGGCTTTGAGACATGTAACGTGGGCACATAATTCTTCCTAAAAATACTTTTTTGTACTCGAAACAACCCTTCAAAACGTCGAAAAACAACGAAGAAACGATTTTTTTATAAATTCCAAATTGACCAAGCTGTAATGTTCGGAGCCACATTTTTCTTATTGCGTTTCTAACCTGACAATGTGAAATGCACTAAACATTGCTACCTTTATTTTTTTTTAACAAAAAATTCAAAAATACATAGAATAAAAACCAAGCATTTTTAGAATATTGTGTGTAGCACGACATTTTTCAGAAACCAATCTCTTACACTTTTCTTTGCATAACAGTGCATGCGATCTATTTTTCGCAAAAAAATACAAAGAAAGTCTCAGACATCTCATTTTTCTGGTGGGCACAAGAACAGAAGCTTTTTGTTCAAATTGTGATAATTTATTTGAGATAACTTTGGGCAAAATTCTATTTTTCATTGAAAACAGCCGAAAAATCAATGCTTTGGCTTTGCCCAGCAACTAATGAAGTCACTCGATAGTGAAGTTGCTTTATATACAATTGATAGTTTCAGTGTTAAAGAGACCAAAATAAAAGTAGAAATACATAACTTAGATTGATCTTGGATTGAAAAGTAAAAAATTTATTCGAAGAATCAATTTAAATTTAGTCTTTTTGGAAGGTACCATTGTCAGGTTAGGAACATATCTCTTTGAAGTATAAATTCATCTTTACTTACTTGTTGAAAAGACTATATTCAAGAGCCATGTAAACCTGTTTTCTTATATTATTATTACCACGCAAGTATTACAAAGTGGAATATTTGAAATGTAAACTTGAACTGAAGCAAAGGAAATGCACATACAAATTCAGAAATATTTCAATTGCCAAAATACAAATTCACCACAACCAAACAATATAAAAAGTTCCAGTAGGCAATATGTTGTAATTTTAATTAAGAAACTTATAAAGTAATAAATCATACAGGAAACACAAAAGAAATCATTTTCTCATCTTACAGAATCGGTATTTTCAAAATCACTTTGCTATAGATCTGATGTATAAAATTGACGAGTTTCACAAGCCATTTACAACATTCGCATCTGTGTATGTCAGATATCTCGCCTTCAGCTTGGGTTTGTATATCCGATACAACCCGGTCACTTGTATTGTAAATAGTACAAATCAAAATTGTTATCAAATCAAAGTCTCAAACTAATTTAAATTATTCTACTCCATATAATGCCAGACAGTTTTACTTTTTCTCAGGAAAGACCTTATGTTCAACAAGGTAAATTTGGCATGTTAATTAAGAAGTCTGTAAAATTTGAAATTGCATAGTATCAACTAAAAGCTTCATGTGACTTAAAACTTTTTCAAGTCGATGTAATACGAAGAACTCTGGTAAAGTATTTACTGTATCCAGGCATCAATAGAAAACTTTTAAAATTAAAAATTGTAGTTACTTATACTTATTATTGGCCAACATCTGTACTGCTTGTTTATCTAGAAAATCTGGCATACTGTCAATTTTTTTAGTCCAAGGAAACTTTTTTACTCTTAAATTCTTACATCCGCCACATCTTTTCTTTGCTAATAAAAAGAGCCCACAGAATTTATTTGGCAAGTTGTGGTTTTCTTTTTCATTTAAGATATGTAATTAATTGATAAAGTTAAAGAACAACTGCATCAGTTCATCTCAATTCCAAACAAGTTCCACTTTGTAAACAAAAGACAATATGCTAGCTTATTTTGTCCTTAATAAGTAGTTCATCTTAAAGTTTGAAAGTCAACATTCTAGTACAAAATCACAAAGTCTGTATCTAAGATAAATTACCAGTAGTATAAAATATTACAAAGTATTTTTTTAACTTTAAAGGGTCCAATATAACATTGAAAACTATTGTGATTTTCAAATGAACTTTCCAAACTTTCAAATGAACACTCAAAGCCAGCTTAAACAAAAGATGATTGAGATAGTAAACCAGGAAATAACATAGGTGTTGTAATTTTTTATCAAAAATATGATATAGTGCATATAACAGAAACATTTCAATTAAAAAGTAGAAATATATTTCCTGTGGTTAGTTTTAATTGCTACATATATTGAAATTTTAGTATAATAATGGATGTTTTTGTTTCTGGCAAAGTCACCTCAATCTCCTTATGTTTAACCAACATTACAAAGTCAAATAATGACAAACACGAATGATTAAACACAAATTTATATTTTAATGGGTAAAAATAAATATGTCCAAATTAGTATAATCATGCATATAGGTCTAGTAGGGTACCAATTTTTAGAAACAGAATTGTGTTGTTTAGAGGCATAACATATAAAATTGCTAGATTTGATATTTCAGTTTTTTAAGAAAGCCTTTTGTATGTGTTTTCATGAACTCTTGGGCCATAATTCAATTGATTTGAACCAAATAAGATTCTAACTTTCTTTTAAAACACAGTTCATCATTATTTGACTTTTTCTAAGATTAAAATGCTTCTGGAGCACATGAGATTCCACGGTATGTGTACCCACAAAATAATCGTCAAATTAGGTGAGAATGAAACCGTCATGTCCAAAATTATACCGTCCCAAATTGTCCCATATTCAATATTGTACATGCAATATTCCAATACCTTTAACAATTTCATTTTTCATAATCTGCCAGTTGTTGAGAGGAGGTTAAGCATTTTGTCGATCTACAAACAAATTTCAAAGAATTCTATTGAAGATAGATAACTGAAATGGTAAACAAACTGCAAAAGATAACAATGCAAGTGGTTGTGTAAAAACTAAAGACCACGTAAAGTCGGCCATTCTGTACAGTGTTTGGATTTGACAGTTTGAATTTTAATTGCCTCAAGAAAAGTCTAAAAGGCATTAAAAACATAACATTCCTTGTTCTTTTTTTAACATCCCGGCCTTGCACGACTCCCACATCCTGCTCCGTCTCCTCCTATCCACCTCCCACCCTCAAGGCCCTGTCACACGGTGCAATTTTTCTTGCACTTGTAACTGCTCCGTCTCCTTCTCTATCCACCTCTTACCCTTAAGGCCCTGTCACACGGTGCACTTTTCCTTGCATTCACCGTAGCAAAAAAGATGGCGACATGTCGATTTTACCAGAATGCATTGCAGGTATCAAGAAAGAATACGTGGGAAAAGATGACAAGAAACAAAGCTACTGGATTGAAATTTTAACACAAGTGTGAAAATAACCTATTGTCTTCTGTCTGTTCTTCAAAAGACGTTAATTTGCCTTTTTAAACAATTTCAGACTGCCATGCACTCTGGTAAAATCGACATTTGCCATCTTTTTTGCTACAGGGAAAATCTACTCTTAAGTAAATTTGTGACAAATGTTTGGTACGTTAAAAAACCCCAGCAAACTGTGATGGAAACTTGCATTTGCCAATTTTACATCTCCCAATAGTAGAATTGCATTTCAAGTTGCAAGAAAAATTGCATTGTGACAGGACCTTTATTCTCCAGTGTTCCCGCCAACCTGCTCCCACCATTAGATGGAAAGTCCTTTTTTCACTACATTTTAGTAATTAGGCTACCCCCCTCCTCTCACAAGTCTGTAATCGCCTGACGAAATCAATTGGTCGACAGTCCAAGGCATGTTTTGTAATCGAAATTCACAAAATTAAAATTAAATTGCCTTTTTTCAATAAATTTGAACCAGAACCAACTCTATACATAGAACTGTCTCAGCATACTTTCTTCGACAATCTCAACAATTCAAGACCTCATTCAGTTTCTATAGCGGATTTCATGGTATTATTATCGAACCAACTTCAACTGAAAACGGTAGCCTTAATCTTATATGCGACCATAGCCATGCTTGGAAAGCACAAACTTACAATACTCGAAAATTGTACTTATTTCCAGTCTGATCTCTCAAAAATCGATCTCTATGCACAATCTAAGTACTTTGCTACAAATAATGATAGAAAATAAAGCATATTACCTTAAAACAAAGTTAGGATGCATGAAAATTTAGAGGACTTTCAAGGAGCAAAATCTTCGAGCTAGAGAAAAATGGAAGGCACTAGATAGGATCGAGTAAAACCACGGCGAGCCCGCAAAAAGTTAATACTTGATACATTGGACAGCGGTGCCTACAAGCACGGTTACACAAGCAGTATAAATTTAGTTTTTAACAGTGAAATTTCCATTGGCCGCACTAGCTCAGTGGTCTAGGTCGCACGCTACTGATCTGTTTGTTCCGGGTTCGCGCCCAGTTGCACGCTTTTGTTTTATACTTTTTTTTTCTTAATTTTTTGAATACTTTTTTTTCTTATATTCTTATATTTTTTCTTATTAAAACTATTCTCACTCACTATTCTCACTCACTGGGACTGTATCTACTTCACCAAATTTAGCTAAAGCGCGAGCCCGAAGGGCGAGCAAGGACTCGGCCCGCCGTGGTTTTACTCGATCCTATCAGGGCGCTGTAAAACACGGGCGGGGAAACGCGGAGATATCGCGCTGATCCATGTGTGATGCGGCTTGAGACTGGCGCTAGCGCGTTTTTTGCGAGGAATGTAAGAAGAAAGGCAAAATCATGGCGACAAAAAAAAGAGTTTTTAAAATGTCAGAAATTCAAGACGATATGAAAGGTAAGATTCAAATAAAATCAAAATATTTAATCAAAATAAGAAATTAAAGTCTGGTATATTAATATTACTGCGTTACTTTTGAATTTAGGATATTCTAAGTTAAAAAATGAACATATTAAATAAAAGTATTGCATGTCTTATTCCTTCACAATTTGCTATCCTACGTGCAATAGGTAGAGATGAACAGCGGTTTTTTCTACCCGTAAGTTCTCTTAGATATATTAAACATCATATAAAGGTACCAAAATTCCTAAATTTTACTATGGTCAACACATGAAGACAAGGTATTTTATCAATCCTTCGTTCTGCACGTTGACATACTTTTTTATACTTTTGTGGCGACGAACAAGAAAAACAAATGTTTCAGATGTTGCCACAATATTTGATACTAATTGTGTTCTCAAAAACCCCGCCTGATGCACTAATCGTTTAAGGAATTGTCAAAATCTAATCAATTATACTTATTTTTGTTTCAAAATTGAATTTTCTGGTTTGAATTTGATGTAACAAACGTGAAAATGCATGGCAAGACTTCGCTCGCCATAATAATATACAACAACACAATTTGGTCGCAAAGCGAAGCGCGGAAAATTAAATTTCGATGCATAACTTTTTTCCTGGGTGTGAAACATGTCCTGAAACTTCGCATGAACAAAGATAAAATTATACTACATCCAAAATTTGCTAGTAGAAGACCGGCTTTTTTGTTTCAAAACAGTTTTTCTGGCCCGAAATTGACCTGTCAGGTGTGAAAATACAACAAGACATTGCTTGCCATAATACAACAACACAATTTGGTCGGAAAACAAAGCGCGGAAAACTTACATTTCGATGAATAACTTTTTTCCTGGGTGTGAAACATGTTCTGAAACTTCGCATGAACAAATTTGAAGTTATACTACATCCAAAATTTGCTGGTAGAAGACCGGCTTTTTTGTTTCAAAACAGTTTTTCTGGCATGAATTTGACGTGCCAGACGTGAAACTACAATAAGACATCGCTCGCCATAATAATAATATATACAACACAATTTGGTCGGAAAACAAAGCGCGGAAAAATTACATTTCGATGCAAAACTTTTTTCCTGGGTGTGAAACATGTCCTGAAACTTCGCATGAACAAAGATGAAATTATACTACATCCAAAATTTGCTAGTAGAAGACCGGCTTTTTTGTTTCAAAACAGTTTTTCTGGCCCGAAATTGACTTGCCCGACGTGAAAATACAGCAAGACATCGCTCGCCATATATATACAACACAATTTGGTCGGAAAACAAAGCGCGGAAAAATTACATTTCGATGCATAACTTTTTTCCTGGGTGTGAAACATGTCCTGAAACTTCGCATGAACAAAGATGAAATTATACTACATCCAAAATTTGCTAGTAGAAGACCGGCTTTTTTGTTTCAAAACAGTTTTTCTGGCCCGAAATTGACCTGTCAGGTGTGAAAATACAACAAGACATTGCTCGCCATATATATACAACACAATTTGGTCGGAAAACAAAGCGCGGAAAAATTACATTTCGATGCATAACTTTTTTCCTGGGTGTGAAACATGTCCTGAAACTTCGCATGAACAAAGATGAAATTATACTACATCCAAAATTTGCTAGTAGAAGACCGGCTTTTTTGCTTCAAAACAGTTTTTCTGGCCCGAAATTGACTTGCCCGACGTGAAAATACAGCAAGACATCGCTCGCCATATATATACAACACAATTTGGTCGGAAAACAAAGCGCGGAAAAATTACATTTCGATGAATAACTTTTTTCCTGGGTGCGAAACATGTCCTGAAACTTCGCATGAACAAAGATGAAATTATACTACATCCAAAATTTGCTAGTAGAAGACCGGCTTTTTTGTTTCAAAACAGTTTTTCTGGCCCGAAATTGACGTGTCAGGTGTGAAAACACATGGCAAGACATTGCTCGCCATATATATACAACACAATTTGGTCGGAAAACAAAGCGCGGAAAAATTACATTTCGATGCATAACTTTTTTCCTGGGTGTGAAACATGTCCTGAAACTTCGCATGAACAAAGATGAAATTATACTTCATCCAAAATTTGCTAGTAGAAGACCGGCTTTTTTGTTTCAAAACAGTTTTTCTGGCCCGAAATTGACGTGTCAGGTGTGAAAACACATGGCAAGACATTGCTCGCCATAATGCAACACAATTTGGTCGGAAAACGAAGCGCGGAGAAAATACATTTCGATGCTTTTTTTTTCCGTAGATGTGAAACATGTCCTGAAGCTTCGCATTAACAAAGATGAAGTTATACTACATCCAAAATTTGCTAGTAGAAGACCGGCTTTTTCGTTTCAAAACAGTTTTTCTGGCCCGAAATTGACGTGTCAGGTGTGAAAATACAACAACACAATTTGGTTGCAAAACGAAGCGCGGAGAAAATACATTTCGATGCATATCTTTTTTCCTGGGTGTGAAACATGTTCTGATGAAACTTCGCACGAACAAAGCTGAAGTTATACTACATCCAAAATTTGCTAGTAGAAGACCGGCTTTTGTTGAGGGCACAAGATTACTTTCATGCACTTTGGCCCTGCTACTGACTGCCAATTTATAAAATAAACTCGGTGCACTAACCTGTTTTCACATGAAGTCCGAAAGTGAGTTCCAGATAAGATAAAAAAAACCAGGTTCCATTACACAAGTGATTGGCGATTTGCTGTATTTCCTTTTATACGATGGTGATATCTTACATGTGATCGTAATGCATATGAATGTTCGAATAATTAATGTTGGCATACCACGTGATCATGGAATTTTTTTGTGATCATATATGTTTCTAAACAGGGACAATGATCTGTAGACTGTATGCATGATCTGGTTCAGGGTAGGTTCCCCCATCAGTACATGTTAACGTTCCCGTTCGGCGTATTTTGCGTGCACTCCAAGTAAAAATGGCAAAATGAACGATCGAAGCTTTCTAATGGAATGCATTCTTTTATTTTTGTTTTATATAGATGATTTTCACGATTGCAGAAAATGCCCTCCTAAGCGGCCTTGTTTGGGAACAGTTGATTTAAACGTATCTAGTAGTCCTGTCAGAACGCATTGTCCTATTTCTGTCGCTGAAAATTCAGAAGAAATAAGAGTAGGCGGACTTATGTCGTCCGATTCATTGCGAAATGACGGATGCCTAGACGAGAATGAAAATTTAACAGAAAATATTGGGAATTATTTCATGTCTGACTCACCACTGTGTCCAGTAGAGTTACTAGTATATTCGTTGATGAGGACTCAATTCAAGACATCTACATTTAATAAACACCATACCATTGAGCAGTATACGAGAATTGTGGAAGCTGTGTCAAAAATTTGTGGCGTTCAATTTGATGCAAGTTCCCTTCGCAGGTTGTTTCCAAGAATTTCAAAAGATGAATTGAAAACAATAGGGAAAAAAAGTGGAAAGGTAAGATGGAATTATTACAGCGCACAAGTAGAGGAATTTCTTCGTGTTTCTGGAGAAGAGCTTGAAGGGGTTCTGAGTGGTTCCGCAGCATTATCTGAAGAGATCATCGTTACAGCAGGTGAACAGTTGAAGAAGATTTGCTCTATGGACACGGTATATTCAGAAAATTTATTACCAAAAGATTTTGCAGATCAGTTTAATAATATCATCAGGAAACAATTAGGTAGTTCTTCCAACTGGATTCCGTGGTGCAATTTGGAGAAAAACCAATGCTGTTTGTTCAATTTTGGGTCGTCGCCTGGTTACGCTGAAAAAGAAATTCGACTCTCAGAAACGTTTGAATGGAAATTATTCTTAAATGGCAAGGAACAAGATACATCAAATTGTCAGTTGTTTTGTGACATCCCAACCAATATTGGAACAACAGAACTTTTGGTACGATTGATTAGCATAATTGATAACAACAAAACAGAGTGCGAAGGAAGCGGCGAAGCAAAAAATTTTCAGTTGCTGATGAATGATTCAGGTGAAAGCATATACAAGACAAAAGATGGAAAAAGTGCAGTTTACATTGAAAACGAAGTCATAAGATCAAGAAATTGTCATCTCTTTTCGCCGAAAGGATTAACACGATGTAGTGAATGTAAGAAGTCCCATCATTACTTACGGACTTTACTATCTAGAACGAAGACAAAGAAAAACGCACTACAACCCAAAAAAGCACGATTAGACTATAAATCAAAAAATGAACTGCTCGGTATCGCAAGACAGTCCGCAGCAGAATTAAAGGTTCTCAAAACGAAGAATAAGAGATTAGAATCCTATATAGATAACATGGTTGAATTAGGACCAGAGTCTAATGACGATCTACGAAGGATGTTTAATGATTTATACGACGGAATGATGGACAACAGAGAAAGACAACGGAGCCCTGTATGCCTATGGCAAAACTGTACAGAACCAACTGTGTACGAGGATGTAGAAGAATTATACCGTCACAGTAAAATACACATTGAGCACATTGACACTAGCCAGGTTGCTCCAATAGACAGACGCTACGAATGTAGGTGGCGAGGATGCACGAAAAACTACTCTAAACTTAAACTTTTAGAAAACCATCTTCGTGAACATACGGGTAACATGAATGACGGTTTCTTAGAAATTTTGTTATGCGATCAAGCTAAAGCAATTGCAACGGAGTGCAGACAAATGAGGTGGCATCCAGCAGTTATCAGGTGGTGTCTCAGAATTTACCTAAAATCGCACAAGCTTTACGAAGATTTGCGCAATTCAGGTGGACTAAAGCTTCCCAGCGGACGAACATTATCAGATTACAACAACTATTGCTCGCCACAAACTGGTTGGAAGACAGATAATTTAAAAGTAATGAGGGAGCAATTTCAGAAGAAGAAACCACCGAAGCATGCACGCCTTGGCGGACTATACTTCGATGAAATGAAAATAAAAGAGGGTTTAGTTTTCAACACAAAGAATTGGGAGCTGGTAGGATTTACAGACATACTTGAAAACGATGGAATCGACACCGAGACCAAGAGCAGTGCCCAGGCAACTGATCACCTTGCTACCCATGTATTACAATTCTTCTTTCGCAGTACCTTTTTTAATTTCGATTATCCTTGTGCATTTTTTTTGACAAAAAATATAACTGCTTTACAGTTAAATCGATTATTTTGGTTGGGAGTCAGCATGTTACATACATTCGGTTTCGAAATCATTCTAAGCTGTTGTGATGGAGCATCAAGTAATAGATCATTTATTGAGATGAATACAGGAAAGAGTAACAGATGTTCCTGCTTCAATCCATTTTCTGGCAAGCAACTATTCTTTTTTTCCGACCCACCACATTTAATTAAGAAACTGCGAAACAACCTGCACAGTAGCGGTCACAAATCAGAACATGCTCGGTACACAAGAACACTCATATTAAACGACAACTGTATCCTATGGAACCACGTATACGCCGTTTTCCAACGGGAATCCAAACGCCATCTTTATGCTACTGACATTAGAAAGGCACATGTGACAATCGATAGTATAAGCAAGATGCGAGTAAAACTGGCGGTCCAAACTCTCTCTGAGAAAGTGGCGAAAGAAATGGAAGAATGCGACAACGTAAACACAAAAGAAACGAGAACATACATCAGAACATGCGATACATTTTGGAACATTTTCAATAACCCTGATCCCATGAGAGCACCAGACGATGAAAGAATATTGAAACTTAACAAGACGCTGGAGTATTTTACTGATTGGGAAAAATGGTTAGGCCGAAAGTATTCAACAAAACAGGAGCAGGGGAAACATTTCATCTCCTGGCAGACAATGTCTGACCTCAAAGTAAGAAGCGCCAACATGTCTATCTCTACAGGGGCGTTTCGAAATTGTGATATCGCGTCCTATTTTCTTATATACTCTATCGCTATTGAGTATAAGAATTCGCTTTCCGATTTCGAGTCACCCCTGATGAAGACACATTCAAGATATTGTAATATCTCTTAATACAATTATCCCGCAACCTTACTGCCCTAGAAGGCTACATCCTCATTTTCGAACATATATTTGCTTCATACTGATAAAAGCAGATGATAATATGCATGTTAAAACATCTTTTATTTAGTGTACAATCAATGCATTGAAAGAGTTACTGGATTTTATTTGCACGCCCGAATTTAAAGCGGAATATGGCAACAACTTATACATAAATGTGAAAAGGATCAGCCAAGATCATGTAGAAAGTTACTTTTCAGCACAGAGGCAGATGTGTGGTGGCACACAAAACATGACGGCCTACACTTATGGGTATAACATCAACAGCTTGAACAATTTGCGATCTTCGAAGTTGCTCATGAAAAAACAAACGAATGTTTATAATATAGCTGAGGCACTTCCTGTTCTAAACAACAGCGAGCAACTACCCAAACGTCATAGCGAAGAGAGTGTCTGGGATTCAATTCCATGGTATATTGAACTAGATTGAAATGCTTACGCGAACACAATAAGGTATTCTTGTCAAAGTATAATTTTGTGGAAACACCCCGTAAACTTACCATCGCAAAGCTTTCGATCCGTAAGCTTGGATCCTCATCAGTGCTAATAATAATTTATTACTCCGAACTTTCGGATCGAAAGCTTTGCGATAGTAAATTTACGCGGTGTTTCCACAAAATTATGCTTTGATTGCTAATCACCATGCAAACATACAAGGAATTTATTAAGATATTCTTGTGTTTACACACAGAAATTATAACTAGCTGTTTTTAACTCTAGCAGTTAAAGAGGGCTGTAAAACCAGACGATGCACCATGCATACATTAGAAAACACTGTTTTATACGAAATCGAAGCGATTATACGGTATCTGTCGCTTCTCAGACTTATATATTCCTGCTATAATGATACGATCATACAAGATTAATTATCATACTAATTAATAATGTAATTATCGTTGAACACAACGTATCAATTCACCAGAAATCGGAAACAAGTTATAAAAAACAAGAGTACCCGGATAATACCAAAGACATTCCATAGAGAGTCAATCATGGCGCAGTAAAACAGTGTTTTATAAGGGCGCATCAAGACTATGTCCATGCACACAAGGTTGTTTCGGAACGTTTTCATATAACAGCCTTAATGAATCAGAATTTCTCAGCGCATGAAGGTGTTAGTTTTTGTCCTTAGACGAGGTTTATACTGGTTTTCATCAAATTTTGTCAAAAGTCGGGAACGTTTTGAAACAATTCGAAATAAAAACGCTCGGAAACGACACGGTGCGCACATGGGCTAAAAACACTTGTGTTTTACGGTACTCTGATTTACCTTGGGCCCAAAATTTACGGTGCCCTGGTTTTATCGCGCTATCGATTGCAGATTCCGCCAGCACTGACAAACGTAGAAATCATGATTTAGCTAATTGTACAACATATTTTATCAAAGAACAATTTTTAATTTCCAATGTGACATAGTTGTAAATGACAACAATAGTGAAACCTAATTACTCTTCAGCTTCACACTATAGTAATGTATAACTACTGTATTTACAATTAAATTACGTGTAATTTATGACGTTACGATCGCCCAACTGCCTCGGACCCAGGGCATTCTGGATCGTCCATGTACGAGGCTGAAACTTTGAGTGGCGATATTTGTAATTTTAAGACTAATAATATACAAGGAAATGTTCCTGGACTGTGACTGGCCAATTTTAGTGCAGTTACTCGTCTCGAACATTTCCTTTTATATTACTAACAAGTAATAGGATGTTTTCTCGTGCAATTTTGGCGTCTTTGAAAAACTCACTCGTGCATGTTATTTTTCAATTGCACTCGAAATCATACTATCATTATACATATTAAATTAATTAATACCCATGTATGGAAATTAACTTTGTAGTCAAATTCGTTTTATGTCGAAATGATTGTGACTGGTAAATTTGTTCCTGTGTAGCGAATATTTGCTCAAAACTGCACAAATACATCCTCATTTAAAAGAAAATTGACTGGGCTATAACAAGAGTCGAAAATAACACATAAAGCACTTGTTATGAACGAGCTAAGAAAGCGACAAGTTGGATTATATATAGTAACGTAACAACTCAACCATATCAGTAATGTTGCCTGAAGATTGCTTGTTGCATGAAACTTAAAGTCGTAACTTATTACTATATATATATATAATATATATATATATAATATATATATATATAATATATATATATATAAATATATTAAGGACTTCATGTATAACTGAATTTCCACAGTAGTTACTGTGTGGTGTGCCAATAAAAGTTTTTTGAATTACATTTTGATTGCATACATTGTTTGGATTTGTGCCCTTTAACATCGTTTTTAACTTGTGTGCTTCATAGCGTGCTTACTTGTGCATGGATGAAGAAATGGCAAACATTTCCGTGGAAATTCTCAAAAATCTAAAACTGGATTTGGTCAAACAAAAAAGGTCTACAATTTTTTTAAAGTTCTTAATTTTGTCAGCAATGGGGAAAACGAAACCTGACTTGAAAAATTCGATGACCTAGCTCTCTTATTTTTGACAGAGATTTCAATTTCATTTGATAGTTGTTTTCGAAATGTACAAAGAAGTTTGAAAACTCTGCATGAAAAACCATCAATAATAACAAACTGGGCATTACTGCTAGATGCCCGTGGACTAGAATTATCTGTCATAACAAAACATTGTCAATATTTTAAATCATGTTTTGCAACACTTTTGGACTTTGATAGCATTGGGTGAGTGTTATGACTTGATTCTTGGATTAAGATCATGTTTTTTTTACAAATTCGTCAAATTTATTCAGCTTAACAGCCTCAACCAGTTCAGGTTTTCATGAAGAACATGCTGTAAGCTCAATTAAAGGAAAGACCATTCAAGAACATGCTGGTTAGGATTTGATAAATGCTAGCTGGTCCTCAGGTACACAAAATTCAAGTCTCAAATAAAAGCAACGTTGCCTAGTTCAGGCTGGTTGCCTAGTACAGCCTAGTATAGCCAGGGAAGTTATAATTTACCTTCATGAAATTGCTAAAAAAAGTCAAGGACTGACTTGACATATGTGTGGACAAAGACATATGAAAATTAGGTTAAAGCCCCTTGTAAAATGTGACATATCAGTTACTTGGTGACAATACTGATCTGTTACATGCTAGTTTTGTCTTATTACCTTAAAGAGTGGTTGTCATCAAGGCAACAAATAATTCTAGAGTAGCTAGAACTAAAAGCTATATATTAATTAGTGATGTGCCTGACTACAACAAACTGATAAATCAAGACAGAAGCTAAAATTTAAAATGTACTAATAAATCATTGCAAATGACAGAAAACCAACAGATGCTTTCATACCATAATACTGGAATTCATCTGATATCCTGTTACAACAAATTCCATGGAACATTTCATTTCATTTTCTCTCTTTATTAAGCTGAAAAATAATAACAGGAAAATGTGCTCTTTAAAACTAGTCCAAAACATATGAGTAAAAAAATTATAAGATGCGCTGGCGGGGGTGGGGCTGATTGCAGCTCAAAGGAGGTAAATAAACTCAACATACCTTCTCAGGAAAAACAATACTCCAGCCTTTCCCAGCAGCATGATGTTTTTCAAGTAATTCAACTTGTTTGCTTTTTGCCTTCCCATTTAAACCTGGTAAGCCCAGTGATTGTAAAATTGAAGTGAGTTCAGTTCCATGCAATTTGTTTAACACAACCGAAGGCTCAGATTTACTAAAGACATCAGTTAAAAATTCCAGTACGGTAGAGGCATCTGTGGGATTACTGCGAAATGCAATGATTGATTGACTTGGAGGTTCCTTTTTTTCGTTTGGCTTTTGTCTTGATTTAACAGTTTGTCGTAGGGATGCACTTTGCTTATTAGCTTTTAGTTGAAGCTGTTCTCGAATTATTTGTTGCTTTGATTTTAAGAACATGACAGCTACTCTTTGAAGTAACAACACAGAAGCAGCACGAAACAAATCAGTATCTTCATCACCAAGCAAATTACGCCACATTTTACGTAAGTCATTATCTTCACTTAAATATTGTATACATTTCGTTAATATGTCTTTGTCCACACATACATTGAGTCCATCCTTGACTATTTTTTCAACAATTTCATGAAGATATATAAAAACTTCCAAAACATTGCATCCTGGCATAAAAAGATATTTCCCTGGCTGAACTAGGTTGTCCTTACCCAATCTTTCAATTAATGACTGAAGATAACTCTTATGTACTTCAATCTCAGTAGCATTTGATTTTGAGATTTTCACTTTGTGTACTTGAGGACCAGCATTTATCCAATCTCTAACTCGTTTAATAACCCAACCAGCATGTTCCTGAATAGTCTTTCCTTCCATTGAGCTTACACTATGTTCATTGTCATGAAGAGTTGAGCTTGTTGAGCTGGCTGTAGAGCTCAATGAATTTGACAAATTTGCTACAAAATCATGCTCCTCGTACAAGTCGTGAGATTCACTCAAAACTATTGAAGTCCAAAAGTGTTGTAAAACATGATTTAAAATCTTGTTTGTTGTTTCTGATGATTGTAGTCCATAGGCATCTAACAACAAAGCCCAGTTCGTCGTTATCGATGGTTTTTCACGCAAAGTTTTAAAACTACTTTCTAGTTCTGTCATCTTGACATTCACACATTTAATGTCCTGAACATTTCGGAAACAACTGTCGAACGAAATTGAGATTTCCTTCAAAAATAAGAGAGCTGGATCATCGTGTTGATCTTCATTATTTTGAAAAGTTTTCGACAATAATGTCCGTGCAGCACTTGACTCTGCCGTTTCGTTTTCTGGATTGCTTACAATTTCAAGAACCTTGTGAAAGAATTTTCGACCTTTTTGTGACCAAATCCAGTTTAGATTTTGCGGAATTTCTACAGAAACGTTTGACATATTCAGCACGCTCTCACATTCCGCCGCCATCTTTATTTAAGTCCGTGCGGGGGGTACGCGCATCACACATAGATCAGGGGCGCCATAGCCGTTTCCCCGCCCGTGTTTTACTACGCCCTGATCCTATCTAGTGCCTTCCGAGAAAAATTTTGAAAAAATAGTATTCGGAAAATCTTCGAGCAGCGTCGGAAACCGACGAATTCCGAGGAACGCCGAAACTACCACTTTGTGTCGACATGCTCCGAGCAAGTTCCTTGTTCCTGATTCAGAAGAAGCTGTATCACAGATCAGATATATACAGATAGGGAACTCGCACTCAATAACCTCAATTTTTGTGTCCCCGTGCTCACGTCATTCCACGCGCCACGCAAATTGCTCTGGCAAGTGTCGTTCGTCGTGTTTTCAGTCAAAAGCATAGGAAAAACGCCGTTCGAAAGTACAAAAATAGGCTCGCGACGCGTGCATGTATCTACGCTATATGGAGGCATCAATGTTGCCAATAGACCTTAGAATTGCTTACGTCACACGGATTTCAATACATATATATACACGGTAATTTTTCCCGCATGTTTCCCACATTGCATTGCAATTCAATGTTTAACATTGGTGTGAAGGTTGCAAAATCTAATTTTTCAATATTTATAAACTTTTTATATATAACCATTATTTAAAGGACAATTAATGGTTGGGACAATTGTTGTTGGGACAAGGTGTTTTGGTGTGTTAAATTTGTTTTGTTGGGACAAAACAAGTTACAATTTTGTAGTTGACTGTTATAATTAATAAAGGGAATGTACATTGTCTATTTTCTGTTTTGTTTAGAGGGGGAGGCATTGTGATAATGTAGGACAAGCAGTAATAACCACTGCGTAACTCGATCATCTTATTGTACAGGTCTTACAGAGACTGAACTTTTACTACATTACTTCATATAATACAAGAATTTTTTCAGTAACAAAGTTTTTGACAATATTGGTATTAAATAATAATGAATATAAACTGAAGTCCCTATTACCAGCTAAATCAAGCTCCTAGACTAGTCGACTTGTTTCTCAAATACCAGAAAGAATAAAACTTGATAACATATTGCAATGTTATGGAAATTATTTTATTAGCTAGAATTTGTTTTGTGAGTGGCTATTTATCGTTCTACCAGCTAAGCAGTCACTATTAACCATTAAAACTTTTACGTTTTTTGCAGCTACATGAGCACTTAGTGTACTTATATTATATACTTATAATCAGTTGCTGTCATAATCATTGATTGGTCATAATACAGAATTAATGTTGGAAGCCACTGCAGATAATTATTAGTTACAAAGCCTCCAAAAACGTCAACGTTTCTGTTATGTATGTTGCCAGAGTTCAAAAACCCAGGTAAATTATGTATAATCCAATTCAAGTCCATTGAGGGTCATACAGCAAACCAGATCCATACAGTATAATTGTGCCTTATGGTGATAAGGTTGAAAAACAGCATAGCATATTGATCCATGTAATGAATAATATTGTGTCCCAAGATAAAATCTAATATTTGCAATAATAGCTCCAGTTTTGTACACATTGTGTGGTATTAATAAGATCCATGTGGTTGGTGCTGAAGTTAATTTCTTTTTGATTTACAGGTGAGTTGAAATTGAGATTGTTCATTGTTCTGGAAGCAAGGCATTATATAAAATACCAAGAACACATCATCCAATGCAACCACACATTATCCAATGCATACTGTAGTTATATTTATGTTTGCTGTTGCTGTCATCTGTAAAAAAACAATGTTTAAGACTTCAAGAAAAATAGTGGTTAAGTAGTAACACTAAAAACTTTTTCGCATGTATAGCTAATATAATTTTCTTCAAAGGTAATCTAGAAAGTTCATGATCCCTCCTGTATCGTGTACTATTTGATTGTTTAGTCAATTTTCTTACAGAAAATCTGTAATTATAGCTACTATCGACATGTAGTTTTAAATTTACCAGGTTACACTTACTTCCTAAATGGTGAATCACAGCCATCAGGTTTTAACTGTTCAGATCTCAGAAGAGTTTGTTCTGATCTCCGAAAAGATAGTTCTGATCTCCGAAGAGATTGTTTTGCCCTCCCGAGAAGCCTATTTTTGCTTTCAAAAGCCGTATTCCCTATTAAACATGTTTGCATAAAATCCCATATGGCTCCATACAAATCACAAATTTTACTGTTATTAACACAGGTAAAACTAGTAGAATTCATATCTAAAATACTTACCAGTCGAGGATAAATCTGGACAGAGAAAGGCGACAAAATCTACAAGCTTTCCAAGCAAAAATGACGAAAAAATATATAGGAAACTTTCCCACGAGGATGAGATATACTGTTTTTAAAAACTCAGAATACAGAACTCAGAATACAATGACGTAATTTTATAATACAAGTCGCTGATTGGCTACAAGTGAACAAAGAAAGTGAACAGAAGTGAGTGAACAGAAGTGAGTGAACGGAAATGAGTGAACGGAAATGAGTGAACGGAAATGAGTGAACAACTCGATAGCATAGTATCTAGCGCTTCGCGTAGATACAAAAATGAATATTTTTGCGAAGTTCCTTCACCGATCTTCATTTTGTATGTATGTAGATATTTCAGTAGAATTTGCGTTTGATTCTTGTGTAGAAATTTCTAAATTTCCTTAAAAGTAGGAATAAACCAGAAAATGACGGAAACACGCTCTCAAAACTTCACCGCGACACATCGCTGGAATTTGTCGTTTTAAAGCATTTTGCATGAGAATCTTTGCACGTAAAACCTTCTTGCGGTTTAGATGTTCTAGCATGCACGTTTAAATGCGTGTTTTGTTGACACATTTCGCTAGAAATTGAGTTTAAACGCCGTGTTTAGGTCGGCTCACGCGGTTTGTGCCAGCGGTATCACCCATGAGCGCTGCACCGACTTCTGACACCGAAAAAAAATAATAAAAAAAAAAAAAAAAACAGAAACGGGGCGAATTTAAAACTCCGCCTCGCCTACGGCAGGCGGAGTAATTATGAATAAAAGATACAAAATGCAGTATTAGACCATCCTGTAAAATGTTGCTCATGAGTCTTCAAAAACATTCCGTACAAATCTCGCGCAGACGAAGTGGCAGGACTGTGACGGAGACGGGGGGGGGGGGGGGGGTGAATGTCTTCACGAGGTTAGAAGACTGCGTGTGACAACAGGCACCCAAGACGGCTTATGTTAACCTTTAATAGTTAAATTTAAACTAAAACTATGAATGTTATTTAACGAGACAAAGACGAAATTAACAAAGACCTGGACATTTTTGGTAAAGCCGATTATTTTATACAGTGGTAAACGCAGTAGCTTTTAAGGATTTTTGTAGGACCCCAGGTATTCATAATGACGTCATCGCCAGAGAATTTTCAATGTCATTTTAGCTGACAAAACATTAAGAAATGTCTCTAGGTTTTTAGCCAATAACAATGAAGACCACGGTTGTACAATAATATAATTTTTCGTTGATTTATGCATGCTATTACTTTCATTTCATTAATTCTCATTGTGCCCTGTTGTTACAGGCAGTCTTCTTCTAACTTCGTGAGGACATTCAACCCCCCGTTTTTAAAGATTCATGAGCAACATTGTCAAGATGGCTTAATACTGCATTTTGAATCTTTTATTCATAATTTTAGTTTGATATCCTTAACGAAGAGTTAAATTTGTCAATAGTGCAATTAAATAGCTTGGATGGAATTATAACAAGGTCGAATTGTTGACAACCGATACGGGACAACACAACGGCGCCGAATTGGGACAAAGTTGAGGTTTTACCCCGTCCATGGTAAAACAGCTATGATCTACTTAAAACTTAGTTAAAACCGGTGTAAACAGCGGAGTAATGTGGGAATTTGGCCAAATACCGTGATTTGCATGAGGTATGTGCATTTTAAATTATTATTTCAATCCCCTAATATTAACTATTGTACACAAAACAATAAATATATATTTAAACAAGACTTAATTATGTTTCTATCGAGAAGATTTAGAAAAAAATGTAATTTTATTTCACTGCTGTTTATCTGAAGGTGTACGACATAAATTGACATTTGACTACGAGTATTGCATGCTCATTTTTTGAGAAATATGAGTGCTAGACATTTCACACTTACCAATGACCACCCCTAAAAGCGTCATCTCTGAACCACATAAGCACCACATAGCTTTTATGGTTTAGTAAATATGACTATGGCGAAAGCATTGTTTTTGGGTGTGGTCAGTTTGGGATGTTTCACCCTGGATTGGTGTTCGAGCTGCATTACCATGTTGACCGTCATGGTCACCTTACCTTAAAACAGTTGAGATTATCTGTCCTAAATGAAATACACAAACTCATTTACAGGTCCCAGGTTATAACATGCATGATTGGGAATATACAGACAGAGAAAAAATGCTAGTAAAATTTCCAACATTTAACGCCTCACAAAGCCGCTTGATTACGTATTTTTTTCTAATTTGATTTGTCGGTCATTTTGGAAAAATATTTTATTCATCGCGTTAATTTATTCAAAAACAACGATTCGTGGTTTTCAAAGCCAGCCGGTGCCAGGGCATTTTCCCAGCCTCAAAAAGGTGCTGAGAACGATGTTGAGGGAATAGCTTGTGAAAATAGTATTAAAACTTTTTTCTCGGGTATTGCGCCGGCAACCTTAACAATAACGCCATGTAAACAACTTTTAACAGTAAACAGGTGATTGTTAACGAATAATTATCATGAATACTTGACAGGAATTATCATAGGACAATTTCGGACGGAAATTTCGAGAAAAAATTCTACATATTAACAAAAATACTAATCTCGTGACATCTTGAAGCTTGTGTACTACAAACACAGAAAAACGTTCCTTTTCTGTAATTTTTTATATGATAATAGCTAATAAATTATTAATAATTATCGTCTAATAATTCAGTTCTTTCATTTTAAAAGATGACGAGCGGCGAATAAACGCAAGAACAAAAGTCAAGGAACGACTTTCGCTGACATGGACCCACAAAAGAAGAACAATCCACATGAATAAGAAACCAATTCATTACTACCATAAAAGTAGTGGAAAATATACAAATGTGAGTTAGTAGAAAACAAGATACTTATTATTTAAAGATCAAAGAGGATTTAAGGAAGTTTTAATGTCTCTCGTTGAAGAAAAGCAAAAAATTGAGTGAAAAATGAAAACTGAATTAACACTTAAGCCAATAATTTTAAAGTCTTGCGATCATGACACTTCTGCTTGTTTTGTCTCATATTTCGAGTTCAAAAAATCAGGTAAAAAATAAAATACAGCATAATAGTTAATGTGGACAATATTTCTGAAAGAAACAATAGCTTAACTCTAGGAAATCTTGCCTCCCACATTTGAATTGGGGTTATTTCTAAAAGCAAAACAAATTCTGCATGCTACTTCATAGGTTGGATTGAACGAATCAGTTTCAAGTAATAAGTTGTAGCAAGGGGAATTTTAAAATGGTTTAAGTTTATTAATTTGTTTCTATTACAATCATTAGCATGCGTTAAAAACAATGGTTAAAAATTAGAAAATTCCCAAGGGGAATACACCATTTCTTTGTTTCATGGTTAGCTTGATTCATATAATAATGCATGAATCAGTAGGGTGTATTATATTTTTTTGTGCATTTTTAATTCCCAGGGGAATACATGAATCAGTAGGGTGTATTATATTTTTTTGTGCATTTTTAATTCCCAGGGGAATACAGAATGCTTTGTTTGAATGACTTTATATTGAGAATCCTCTTTGATTAAATACAAGTGTCTTGGTGCTTTTGAGTTTGTTTTGGTAAACGAAAACAATGGAACAATTAGGTCATTGTTTCTGTGTACGAAAGCAAAAGACTGACGATTTGAGAGCAGCTGCGACGTGCCATGCAAATGAAGGCGTTTCGGTTAAATAAGTATGAGAATTGCAGTAAAGTTTTTAAATGTTTCTATCTTTTTAAACTATAAAATATACTAGGTATATGGTCCTTGAATTGCATGTCAACTACAGTTTAGGATTTAAATTTCTATCGATGAGTCTTAAATAAAAAAAGTCTATGTTCCGTTTTAAAAGATTTATTCGCATTCCCATGCTTATTTGACCCAGCCTTAGACATTGGTAAGTATCAGATTTATATTTACTTTGGATCAGTTTAACATAACGAAAAGCCCATGACCTTTCAGCTAAGGTTTTACGTTTGAACACTCAATCAAATACTCAGTCTAAGTGGGTTTAAGTAGCTAGAGATAAAGTAATTTATCTTTTTATTTTGCTTTTTTGTTTATAACGTAATTTATTATCTAAATGTATGGACTGCGAGGGTGTGAGCCGTGTGTAAGTTGCATGGGGTTAGGCTTATTAAAAGAATTAAAATTTTCGAAAGTATGTTAAAAAAACCAAAATCTTCCGTGGAAAACAACACAGTGGACCTAAATAGCGGTCAAACATTGTACATTTTGAATTGTTTGTACATTTTATGTATAAAGACAAGTAGGGAGCTTACCTGTTTTACATTGGACCTTAAATTTTCTCTTCACGTTTGGCCTAAAACAACCGAATAAATTACATCAACTGCATACTTTACCGAAATTTTAGTTCTTTTAATTTTCTGATTTGGGTGGCAGTCGGGGTGGTGGTGGGGCATGCGGGTATATTAGCTGTGAGTGACTGTGCGATGGTGAGGAAAGTGAAGGTAACGAATGGAATGCAGGAGCTTAGGACCGAGGAAGACAGCTTAGAACTGAGGCAGGTAGGCAGTTGGTAGGATCAGAGGGGGGCACTTGTCATTTTGGCCTTGGGAATCAAATTTGCATGCTAAGTAAAGTCACTAATGTTTGTTGTTTTAATTTGTTAGGTATGCGCAGCTGCTCTCTAGGGAAGATCAACTTAGCAATTTGTATTAGCATTTGCAAGGTTGGTCTTCTCTTTGCCTCGCTACCTTGGCCAGCTTTCCGAGTGCTACTTCCATCGTAAATAAGTAGAAGTACTTGTACTATACGTGTAGGTACTTCTACTTAGGTGGAAGTAGCACTTGGAGAGCTGGCCAGGGTAGGGAGATTTTTTTTATTTAATTTCTCAATTCCCATGGGAATTGAATTTTTAATTAAAAGGGGCCACATGTAAATTTTGTTAACAATTTATTGAAAAGATTTTGTAACAATTACAACTTGAATAACAATAAAAAGAGATAATTACCATAGACTTGTATTAATTAAATAACAATAGAAGAAAACAGAACATGGCAGAAAAAAAACAATTAGCCCTTGTGCTTAACACAAGTGAACAAACACAAGTGAAAATAGATAAGGCTAATAAAACAAGACAATTTTTTATACTTCAAGATATAAATAATTATGAATCAACTCGAAGTGATAAATTTTGCGAGTTTGACAGAGAAATTTTACATTGTTACATAAACACCGAGTTGTTTCACAATTACATAGAAAATATATGGCTCAAAATCGTGCAACTGATTAAGTCTAAGTATGTTTTGTTCTCATTAGAAACGTAGTCACTGAATTTTTAATTAAAATAAAAATATAATTTTGTGAAAACACCACTAAGTTTAGTATCACAATTTATCTCAATCATCGCAATTTATATTTCAATTTATCTCTTGTAAAAAGAGGACAGTAATCCTCATCAGGTATAACTGGAAAAGTTTCTGAGAGTTAAAACTACAATGCCAACTTCTATGATGGAAGAAACCTGCAGAGTATCCGGAGAAAACGCACGACTTTTGGCAGACCATTGACTAGCCCTTACTAAACAATGCAACCACAGAAATAAAAAGCATTTGTGCTAATAGAAAGATACGATTTTAATGAGCTGTTTCTTTATATCCAAACAAAGTAAAGTCTTTTTGCTATGTAAAGAATAAGCACATATGAGATGCCTATAGAAAATGTTTTTACAGTTTTGAAAACCTGTTTCGAACGTTCATTGAAATATCAAATTGAAAAAGTTGTGAAACCTCAACATTGAGAGCCATATATTTTCTGATTGTGTTTTTAAACTGGCAATGTCGAATTGATTAAATATTGTAAACTTCATTTTTCGAACAAAAAATATATGCTGTAGACGTTAAGTTAAAAATTTTTAAGGGTATTGTGCAGAGCATGAAATTTCAGAAACAAACCCTTTGGTTAAAACCAAAGTTGTACCATCGTTTTAGCAAAGAGGTGTGCGAAGCTTTCTGTGCAAATTATGGTAATTGAGTTGGAATAACTTTTAGGAGTACCCTGCCAATCATGATTTTATTTCCTTTATATTAGTCAAATATTGTCAACTTCATTTTTCGAACAAAAAATATATGCTGTAGACGAAAAGTTAAAAATTTTTAAGGGTATTGTGCGGAGCATGAAATTTCAGAAACAAACCCTTTGGTTAAAACCAAAGTTGTACCATCGTTTTCAGCAAAGAGGCGAACAAAGCTTTCTGCACAAATTATGGTAATTGAGTTGGAATAACTTTTAGGAGTACCCTGCCAATCATGATTTTATTTCCTTTACATTAGTCTATATTTTCATATAAAAAGAGCTCACTATACTAATTCACAAAAAACCATGTTTTGGGTGCCTTGTTTTTGATGAAGTTGCTACTCAATAGTGGACCAGTTTTTCAAGTACTTGTCAAAAGTTAAAAAATACACAGCATTTTTTACATAAAAAAGATGTATGCAAAAATATCAAGACTTTCCATGGAACAAAACACTTTGTCCCCTGTTAGAGAACTCATAGTTTTAAGAGTGAAAGAAACTAAAGCAAATTGTCGAAATATACAAGATTGGTCTTGCATTGGAAAGAAAATGCTTTAGGGTTTAATTTGGACAATTTTGGAAGGTATCATTGCCAGGTTAAAAACAAATCTCCTTGAAGTATATAAAATTATCGTTACTTACTTGTTGAAAATACCATGTTTACAAGCCATGTGAACCTGTTTTCTTATATTATTATTACTATACTATGGTTACAAAGTGGAACTATTTAAAAAGAAGACTTCTTGAACTAAAGCAAATGGAATGGACACATAAAATATCAAATTCTTTCAACTGCCAGAACACAAATTCAGCAAAAAATCAAAAGTTAAAGAAAATTTCTTGTAAGTATAAAAATACCATTTAATCTGATTTACTTGATCTAATGCCAGACTATTTTATTTTGGAATAGGAAAGACACGACATTCAAAAAACTAAATTTGGTATGTTAAGAAATCTGCAGTACAGCATAAAATCTAAAAAATTGCTCAATATGAGCCAAATGATTAAATTGACTTATAATTATATCAAGTCTGTTGAATATGAAGAACTCTCATCAGGTATAGTTCTACTGCTTCAGTTCATCTTGATTCCAAATATTAGTTCCACTTTGCAATATTTTCACCTCAAGCAGTTCAACTTGAAGCTAGAAGTTCACTTCAAAAATCGCAACGTATTTTTAACTTTTAGGGTGTATGTAGTTTAATGGGTTCTGAGTTTGCATCAAGTAATATTAAAATTTTGCTCCAATATGCGATTTTCTGATGAACTTTTTAAACTTTTAAATGAACACTCAATGTCAACTTAAACAAAAGAAGATTAAGATGGTAAACCAGCAAACAAAATAAATTTTCTTAAAATGCTTTTTGATTGAATTAATAAAAAAATATAATCACCGTTTTGATGTTCAGGCAGAGATGTATTTCCCATGGATAGTAAAATTAACAGTATATTTAATGGACACATTTAGTAAGTAAAGAACTTGTTTGTGATAAAACCACCTTAATCTTCATGTTTGTTTAATCAGTATAACATTACAAATTCAAATAATGAAAAATCTCAATTGTTTTACAGTACTTGGAACAAATTTTGAATCGGAGTTTTTTTCCAAATTGGTTGAAATAAATTTGTCAGAATTGAAATAATCAATTAATGCATTTAGGTCTACAACAATGGACTAATTTTTCTCAGCAAAAAATTTTAATTTTCTCTTTAGAAATACAATCAATGGCTACTAAGTTCCACACACTGTCTGGTTTTGAATAATGACAAAATTACATTATTTGACTGTACAACATGTTTTCCTAAAAACTGTTGGACATTATATGAATTTCAATTGATTTACAATTCGAATGGATTTCATTTGATGTCTCAGCCTGCAATGAACTTTCATTTACAGAACATGCTAAATTCCAATGGAAAATTGATCTATGGGCATGACATTTTTAACATTAAATGGAACTTTTTAATGCTTTCTATATTATGTCCCTATCACAAAACATACTAATAGACCTTTCCGGTAATTATGTCACTGCTAACACTGCTTTCAACTTAGGACCACCTTAAATGTAGTGGATTTTAAGCTTGTTTCTCACAGGCTATGGTCAGAGGCCCGAAACATCCTTCGTCAATGCATGCATAAAAAAGAATTCGGGATTTTGACTATTAAACATGGAAATAAGCTTCAACATTAAAACGAGGATGAGGGTCATGGCCCCTCAGCCTCCGTTGCGTGTTTAAGCTTATTTCCACATTTATTGGTCAAATCTAAAATTCTTTTTTATGCCTGTGTTGACGAACCATGTCCTGCACCCTGACCATAGCCTATGAGGAACAAACTTAAAATCCACTCTATTTAAGGTGGTCCTAAGTTGAAAACGGTGTTAGCTGTGACGTAATTACCGGAAAGGTCTATTGTGATTGCTGGCATAACACGTTCCCAAAAAATTAGCCATTAAAAACAATAAATTCAAGTGTTAAGTATGTAATCATTAATACATAAATAAAACTGGTATCAAGATTCAATGTTTTGAATATTTTAAAAGGCTTTTTGATGTGTTTTTTCAAGACCAAAGAAAAATACAACTAATTTTACCCCAACACAGCTTTTTTTACTTTTAGAAAACAATGAGTTCATCATTATTTGACTTTTTTAAATTAAAATGCTTTGGGAGCATGAGATTTTCCATTGGAAGTGGTCACACAAAATAATGTTCTATTTGGATGAGAATAATTGTACAATGAGAAAATAATGTTCACTGACTAGCACTCATGATTATTTTTGGTGATGGAAAAAAGAAATCCATTTTTCCAAAACATACTGTAAGCATAGCCACTTCTTGTGAGAAATACCATACATTCTAAGCAATTCAATTTGAAATGATAAAACATGAAAATATTAAGACCTTCAGTGCAGTTTTCATCAACATTGTTCACTTTCTCATCATTGACACAGCCATATAAGTACTTGAAAAACTGTCATTGCACCATAGGTCTAAAAATGTTAAAATATGACTATAAGATAAGCAAATTAAAATTTGACCAAAATGGGTAAATCTCATTACATATAGTGAGCATATGTTATTACTCAAATCAGTAGAGCACCTTTCTGTAAGTTAACATACAGTTTAAAAATATGCACATGGTTTGTTGCAGTTTTACGGTTTAGTATGGCACAGCTCTCTTTTTTGCTTCAGAGAATGCCACTCTACTGATTCTACCAGGAGGGCAAATCACTACAACAACACATATCAATTACTCTGTATCTGTATTACCTAACACACCCGGTCAACTTTGCCTGCCAGGAGAAACAGGAGTACCCAGAGAAACCCACAATGTTTGGCAAATTTGAGACTCGTTAGTACTCTTCTCACAAGAACATGGTTCAAATCATGTTGAGACCCTAATCAAACCACACTCAATATGTGGTACTTTGCAGCTATGGTATGGTTCTTTGTAAGAGGCTTTGGTGTTTCAATGGTTAGACCACTCGCCTCGATCTCTAGTAAGGTCGACTTGAACCCAGTCCTCATGCATGTGAAAAGAGTATAGTCAATGCTCTGTCAAAAGTCATGGATTTTCTCCGGGTACACTGGTTTCCTCCCACACGAAAAGTTGACAGGATAGCTAATATGGGCCACAGTATGTGGCTCACGCTGTTGTGGTGATTGTGCCCTTGTGGCTATGCTAAACAAAATTAAAAATTAAAAAAAAAGTTGAACAGAATTAAGATCAGAATAGAAAATTATGTTGCTTTATAATTTGCAAAAAATACAGACTTTTCTTACAAACCAACACGAAAACTAACAGTAGATTTGATCTAAACAGCAGCTTTTACTTCGACAATCAGACATAGCGAGAATAAGGGTTGCTTTAATAACACACGTGCAAATTACAAACTTCGCATGTTCAAATATTTCGTTAAAATCAGCCTTGATTGCCACAAAATTGATATATATCGGAGGCAAAGATACTCTGCGATAACTACTGGTAAAAGATAAAGCATATTACCTTGAAATAAAGGCAGGATTGCTTGAATATCTTCGATGAAATGTGAATGAAACCTGCATGCCATTCAGGTCAAAATTGAAATTTGGGAAATCCGCCCCGACTTGCCGACGAGCAAATCCGACGTTGTGCGTAAGCAAGTCGATGGTTCCGACCAATAAAAAGCACACGTATGTTACGGTGTGTCACGTGACTTTATTTGTAAACAAAGCGAGAAAGTTTGTACAAGCTTGCGTGTTCGAGCTATAGGAATGCATAAACAACTTGTAGAGCCGCAAACAAATTGTCGAATTATTAACTGTTTTCTTTATCGGTTGCTTTAAAAAAAAAATTAAATATAACACGATGGATAATAAACACGAATTAGAAACTTTTTGCAGAATGAAGTAAATCAAATAAATGTAAATCAAGTAAATCAGAATGAATCAAATAACGAATTTCTTGCTTGAACGAGGAGCCATTGTGTAACTGTGTGTAACAATAAATGTGCCCTGATAAAAATCGCCTTTGCAATAGAAAGAATGGGTATGCCTTACGTACCAATTGCATCTTGCGTTATTCTCAGACTGAAAGAGGGGGGGGGGAGGGGGTAGATTAATAATTCATGAGATGGAAAATGAAAATCCACTAAAAATGCATACCGCTGTAAATAACTTTATCGATTCGCCGCCGTTTGGCCAATATATATTTAATTTATTTAATTTAATTGCCATTAACCACCAATGATAACCAAGGTCTTGCTGCCTATAAAACGTTTGAAGTGCGGTTCATCATACGTATAAATTATCATAATGATAACGAGAGCTGCTTTAACTTTCATTCTGTCAGATTGTAACGTTGTCTTAACAAAATTCAGCGTCGGTCTTGAACTATTGTGCTGAAGCAGGAACATGTAATTCAATATGTTTAAAGACGTCTTTCGTCAAGTTTCTATAGCCAGTAGGACGCCCAAAAACAATTCAAAAAGGTCGATAAATAAGAATATAAAATAAAATGTTTATGATACAGCTATAGATTAGCAGTTGCACTAGACTGAACTTGATTCCATAGGTTTTTCTTAGAATATACAAGCTGTAATATAATTAGGTACACAAGCGTTTCTGCGAGCTAATGAAATTTGAACAGAGAATAAAACAGGCTGGAGTTGCCCTGAATGCCAGGGATACTACGTACATACCAGCATATGTCATGATTTAACTGTACCCAATAGAGCTTGTCTTTGACGAAACAGATCATTCACGTAAAAATCCCGCAAAATAGGTCAATTATGATCATGGTGAACGAGTTGGGATTACAAGATATGACAGTTGCAATATGCCACCTTTTTCCCAAATATGGCGTCATCTTTGCGAGTTTAAGAGTAACAGAAACAATCGCAATTGTGAAACTGATGATAATTTTTGCAAAGGACATTAATGCACATGCAATAGTTAAAATAATGCTAATCACAAAGCTTCAAATGCGTGTTTTAGCCCATTCAAGTAGTTAGTCATAAACATTACAAAATTTGATTATTATTATTAATTTTGATTATTCAGTAGATATAATTTTGCTTAAATTAAACCAATAATTTTTGACAGAGCATTGACTAACTCTTTTCTTGAAAGCAGAATTCAAATAAAATTGAGATGTTACTCAGAAACGAAGCCACAACCTTATGGTGAAGGGCGCAAGTGGTATAACCACTTTGGCACCAATGTTCCACAACTGGTGCCCATACAGGGAGGGGGGGGGGGGGTGGGGAGGGGAAAATTTGATCTGGACAGACTACACTGGCACTCAATATTTAACTGAATGCCTTTAGTTAAATTTTGCTGGAATTTTTATGCCTTTATATTTGTTCCTAAGTCCTTATATTAGTTTTCTTATTACGTTGAAAGAAAGGCAAGATTGGTTCAAATATCTTCAAATGCCGCGCCATAAGGATGCTTTCCTTCCGCCATCGCCACGGAGAACGTTTTTTTTAATGTTGGATATTCGACGAACTAATCGGAGTCTGTACGTCAAGCAGTCAATGAATCGTGAACGACTCGAAAGAGAAAAAATGTAAATTAACTTATTTCGGATCCCGTGATTATTGAAAAAGTAAGCCATTGTAGACCACATGATCTGAAATGTTTTATAATATAACTGGCATGTAATTCACTGGTCACCGCAGCAAAGTAGAATAAATGTGCTATGCACGATTTATGCACGAGAAGGAGAGTTCAGTTATCATATTTAAAAATGCGAGGGGCAGCCGAGCGTTTTAGATATGATAAAACGCCGTCGTTCGAGTGTATCAAATGACTTCAAGTAGGATCCATTTTATACCCATCTTGTCAGTGTGTCTGCGAAAGCATCTAATTTTTAATATTGATGTTGTATAAGCCGAGAAAATCGAGGCAAACGTTTTGTGAAAATCTAGTACTTGTATTTTATCACATATAAAGACTCCTTACGGCCATGATTTCCTTTGATTTTTCATAAATTATTAATGCCTAATGAAGTTTATTGACTAACGTTTTGTCATTTTGAGGTTAAAATCTTACAATAGATATCTTATTAAAATTTAATTTTTTTAAAAAAACATCGAGTTCGAATGTGATTAATAAGATATCTATTGTACGATTTAAATCTCAAAATGACAAACGTTTGTCAAAAAGTTGGGGGATAATTAGATATTCATCCCCAATCTAAAGTGGGGGTGGACATGTCTCCTGGGAGGCGCCCATCTTAGTTACATTGATAACATCCTTGAATTCCAAACTAAATGCACGCAGGGAGCAGAACTAGTCCACAAAATCGCAAATTTATTCATATATCAAACGTTATTTTGCACCAGTGTTTCATAAAATCAACTTGTTTTGTAGCAAACAGGTACACGATCGTTCCAAGACCCATTATTACATATCACTGTGGCAGACCCAAGGATGGTGTAACCTTGTTTGCATTTGAACACAATGACTGCTCCATGTTTGTTGCCAGATGACGTTTGGATATACCCATTTCCATTTTGTGGTGCACGAATCTCTGTACACGGTGCTAGGAATAAAGTACAACAAGTTAAACTAGTACTTGTGAAATTCATGATCGTATTATAACTAGTACTATTATTTAAAAATCATTAATAATTGATAATAGAAAAGCAGAAACTTAAATCTAATCATAAGCGTAACAGACTATTTAGCTACATGTGATAAAGTTTCACCTTATGTAGCTTTGATTTTAATTTCTCGGCTTAAAATGGCTTTGAACTATATCCCTCAAACGAACTCACGCGCATATTGGTTGTTTTCAAGGTCATTTAAACAAAACACTCACAGTTCGGGCTTTATCAGATATAAAACGCTCCGCTTTCGCTCGTGTATATCACGTCGGTAAAGCACTCCTGCTTTTGTTTTGGCGAGATGTGTTTTGCCCCACCCCCTAGTAACGTCACTGGAGGGGTGCAAAACACACCTTTATGTGGCCATTATGTGACTACTTGGCCCTTTAGGAACTCAAAGAAGCGGCCGAATTGTTATTTAGCAATCTTGTTGTTAACATACCAAGGCATCTTGGAGGTGGTCTCAACCACTTTCCGCTCTTACATAACCTTCCTCTTTTCCCGATCATTGTGTAGTCAGGATAACACTGGAACACTACTCGACCTCCATGGAAAGACTCATTCCTGATCGCAAATCCTCCGTCGATTTTGTGCACAACTGGACAGTCAATGGCTAAACCTGAAATGAGAAAATATGTACCATGCAAAATACACCGCAAGACAAACACGTGCATCTCCATATACGACAGCAATTCCTTAATATTAAAGTCTAGAACTACATCAATGAACATAGTGCACAATGACACAGTAACAAGTTTCAATACGCAAGGGGTGGCGCCAAAAGTGTCTGGAAAGGGCTGCTTTATCTGTCGGGGAGCCTTACCCTCCCCCCCCCTCCCTGTCGGGAAAATTTAATGGATTCGTTGGGGAAAGTTGAGAAAAAATTGAACAGGAATTCCGAATGCACGATGTCTTTGCCTTCACGTCCCCATATGTGTATCTTCTACTTTTTCTGGTGCTAAGTTAAGAAAAATAGCTTTGCTATTAATAAGTTCCTTGTATGTTTGCATGGTGAATATCAAATTAAAATACAATTTTGTGAAAACACCACGTAAGTTTATTTTCAAACTCTTATGTCGCCATACGATTTGTTTACAAATATTTTATTCATCACTTCGTTGAACTTTTAATTATATTATACAGTAGGTGCCAAAAGTATGAGCTGAGTCCAGTTGATTATGAATAGTTAGCTATTTGTCATTTCATATAACATTACCGCTTTGCATCATGACACAAATATTTTTTCTAAATTAAGTAATTTAAACAAGTAACAACATAACTCTAGTACTTGATGTCTGAAATCTTTCCCTTTGAATTATTTTGTACTATTGATTTCGCAATAGATTAAGTATTGCCAATGTGAAATATCACTCTAACAAGGAGCAATTACATCCCATGACTTGTCTTGGCCCTGGCTACCCACTTGATTTTTTTCTTTAAAATGTTTCTACTACATGGTGTCCCAAAAACCCCAAAAACTATTGAAATCACCTATTGTTAACATTTGAATGCCCTAGCACTTGTTAAAAAATTAAAATATCTTTGTAAAGTACGTTTTGCTCATGGGAATATTGATAAAAACCAAATTGAATAGGCTAAAATAAACCATGCATAAAATTTGATTGCATTTTTAATATGCACTCGTAGGTTTAGTTTTTTTGTCTGGCATAAAAATGGTTAACACCGAGTATTACTATTAACTATGACGGTTATGTATCAGTTTATCCACTCGAGGGTTCAATTTAGTGCTAGGCATTGAAATTCTAACAATAGATCATTTTCAATAGTTTTTGGGGTTTTTTGGGACACCCTGTAGTTTGGAATTTCATAAACTTTAGGAGGTTGATGATGGAATATTACATGAGCGCTAAATTTTCTTCGTAGCCTTCCATTTTTTGTTCTATGCATATAACATGCATCCTATTCCAGAAGACTCTTCGTTTAGACATGTAATTTGTGCCGCAATGCAATTTCTCACACATAAGACTGGACAAGTTCAGATGCAGCAAGGACAGCGGCAAATGACTTCACATGTCAAACAATACAGAACTTACACAAGGTACATGATACATATATCATGAAACGTTTTTGGCTTTAAACAATGTACCACATGAGCCTCGGCTTGAGTCAGACAAGCAATTGTGTTAATAAATGGCCTGAAATTCGACCGTGTTAATTTTGTGCTTCTAAAATTGCATTTGCTCGTTCAGGTTTCTCTTTGCTATCGTGTAAAGACTGATCTTTCTCAGCTCTGACAATTTCATATATCAGTGTAATGTGCTGTAGTAAGGGCTGTAGCATGCTCGAAAATAATTAGAGCGTAGTTGCTGTAGATGGCAATGGAAATCTTAAGCACTCATCTAAATTCAATCATCGTCCAAAAGAAAATCAAGAGTTTGACAGCCTAGAGTCTGTGAATGGGTGTAAAACTATTTAATGAATAGGTATAAGCTCATCTGCGGCGTAAATTTATACTTTTTGAATCGATTACTTTCAATTATTACCTTAATTTTATTCCGTTGTATTAACCGACGGATATACTCAAAACATCAACTTTTTTATATCTGGCGGGCAAAATCATATTATATTAATGTTTTTTTTCTCTCACCTCGAAGTTTGCACGTTGGCGATGGTGCACTCCATTGACCATTTTCCAAACAAGTTATCACTTTTGCTCCAGATATCTTCCAATGCCTGGCACAAGAAAATGTTCTTTCGGATCCAGGACTTACGCCGGATCCTTTAACTTTCCTTTTATATTCCATTGAGATTTCTTGACAAAACTTTGGTTTACCTAAAAAATATTACAGTATATTATTAAAATATTAAATATTATTAAAAAATTATCACATATCATTTAAATTTTGGCTCGTTATCGTAAAGCTTACTAACTAATTTCACAGCGGAAACATGTGACAACTAATGTATTAGCTTTTATTGCTTCCATATAAATGTTCTCCACGCTTTGCTTTCTACACGCCCCATTCTTCAGCAAAGGAGGCCGGGGTCGGGTGGGGTGAGGTGGAGTTGGGGGAAAGGTGTTGCCTCCTTTGTTTGGTTAAAACCAAACAGAAAATAAATCGCATTCGGATTCAACTGTATGTAGTGGTGTAACGGCATACCAAGGGGCATCTTGGTTGATGACGATGATCATGATAAGCTTTATTTAAAAATCCCACGCTAGCCTTGTCATCATTCGCTAATTTCAACGAGGGTCACGTTAATTAAAAATATATATAAATAATAGCAAATACAGAAAAGATAGAAAAACAAGTAGATATTTAAGTTCCTTGTATGTTTGCATGGAACTTACGAATCGAAAGCTCTGCGATAATAAACTTACGTGGTGTTTCCACAAAATTATATTTCAAGTAGATATTTACATATTTACAATAATGGAATGGAACATTTCAATGTTTCATTCCACTATTGTAAATACTGTATGTATGGGATAGACAATGATCACGTGTGCTCAGTGGAATATAGACTCCCGAGAATAAGTTAGACGACCACGAGAGCCGTAGGCCCGAGTTGGCGTCTAACTTTTTCGAGGGAGTTTATATTCCACTGAACACGAGTGGTCATTGTCTATCCATCTTAGAACATGATCACACCACGAGAAATATGCCCATAAGTTTGATTCTCGTGGTTTTAAATATACTTCTATTGGTAAGCCGTGTATCTGATTAATATGATCTATATAGAGCATACTAATGAGCCTATTGTTCTCCTTTGTTTTACTAGCTCATCAGTATGCTCCATATAGAACGTGTGGTCTATGGAATATAGACCACTCAAATACAACATTATGATTGGTCAAGTGGATGTGATCATGTTCTAATTTTAAGATACAACTATGACCATACAACCATGACCTTTAGAGGCTTCTCAAATTAGATTTCTTTTGAATTCTCGAAACATAGAATTTACCATGAAAAATTCAACAACCGCTAACAATAACAAAAACCAAAACAAGAACGTCAACGACAGCATCAACATCAACAGCAATGACAACTTATGGTAGAAACAGCTGAAACAGAGATAAGCTAGTGAACCATGAATGGCACAAATATTTTTAATCATCTCATACCTATGCAGAAAGGTATTGTTCCTCTCCAATCACTGCCTTGGCACGTTATCTTCCTTGAGCTTGAAGGATGAAGAACCGAGTCTCTGGGACAGACAAACTCTACTTCCTTGCCATGATAAAACTGATTGCCAATCACAGTTGCATTAGTTTTTCCTGATGGATCTGAACACTTTTCTGAAAAACACATCAGAGTTAGAATGATATCCAAACTTGCATGGGACCATTTAAATCGCTATTGGTAACTTTCGTTTAATGACAATTGCGTCACTAGACGTTCTTTCATATTGACAAAGAAAATGCTTTTTCTATAGCTACATTCATTCACTAATTCTTGATAGGTATGCATTTATTGAGAACCATTGTGTACGTATTATTCCAACCCTTTATATCATAATTCAGATAAGGATCTAATTTTGCTTCCCTTTCCTTAGCATACGTAACCTTTACTATAATATATTTGTATATTTTATATCTGTTCATCACTATGCTAATTTGTATAGTACTTGTTTTTTCACTACTTTGAGACAAACTTATCTAAATACCATAAATCTAACAAGCACACCTTAAGACTAAATTGGCATGGACCTTTGAGTTAGCGTCGGGTTTTCGTAATAGATGCACTATAGTCATGATATTCTTACGTAAACATTGTGGCTGTTTTTGTGTCCATCGCCCAGCGAAACACCGAGAAATGATTAAGCCAACAAGATGATAGCCTGGATCACAGGAAAAAAATCTGACAGAGCCGTGTGTGCGAGATTTGTCGCCAGTTATATTGCCATTCTGTATTTCTGGCATATGCGGACAGGGCGCTATAAATTAAATGAATGACATTTGATTAACTAAGGACTGAAGCTTTAATGTTATACAGTTTTAAAGAGATTAGCCCGTATAAGTATATAAAACCTAAAATTTTTACGATTTACATTTATACTAAAATTTTGGTTCATAAAACACATTGCCTGATTTGCACTTACTAGGTCTCGTGATCTCTACCGCTATGTTGGATCAAAATCGTGGTGCATTTCACGATGTAAGTTTGGAGACTTCAAGAGGCTTTGTCAACTATATTGTGCTTACGTCAGGGATGAGAGATCACCCAAATAAATAATGTATGTAGCTTTGTATGTACTTTTTCTGTTCTTGTTTTCTTGACCGCATTTAATGGTTTGGCTTATATGTTGAGAAAATCTACCCACTCTGGTTTATGTTGTGAGCCAGAGGTAGACGCTTTCGTGGCGGCGAAAATGGCGTCAGTTATTGTTATTGCAAAAAATTATGGCAAAACACCGTAAATAATCCTATATTTATAGACATTTTGATAAGTGCTTTGGGGGAAAAGTCGCTTATCTGGTTAATACATATACTTGTGTTTATACTTGCAAAGTTTTTATGGCTATTTTAAATGTGGTTTTGTACTTTTCGAACATCTTAGAATATGCTCTTTTCAAAGTACAGGCCAGACTTTCCCACCCTAATTATAAATAAAGCTAATTTTATTTTACTCGAATTTCTTCAAATTTTAAGAAACGATAATATTTAAATGCACACGTGAAGGCAAAAAGACAACTGGAATATTACAATGCACTCAAGTAGTGGGCAACAATAATTTAGACGTCACGTTTGAAATCAAATTGACTTATTCATGCAATGACAGTCCCTTTTCGAAATATAAAACGTCAATGCCTACATAAGCAGAATGGAGTAACGCCATTCCACTTTCCATCTGAGCATGTCAGGATGTCTTCTCCAAGTAAGTAGTAGTCGCGATCACATTCAAATTTAACGTCCTCGTTATGTCTAAAACCCTGTTGCGTGATTCTCCCATATGCTGGTACACGAAGTATCCTCTCACATGGTGCTAAGAGCATAAAATAAGCAAATATCTTTTAGATTATCCTTATTAGCACCCATAGATTACTCTTTACAAGGCACTGAATACTGTATAGCCTGGAGCATCTAGCCAGTTTTGGATACCTATTGCGTAACGAAAAACACTGGAAAAGTCTAAAAAGTATGAGATATTTTCCACTGAACTTTTCCCTACAGCTTTTCAACAGGATTGTCCGGCTGTTGCAAGGAGGTAGAGTTGCAAAATTTCGTTGTCTGTTAGACTTAAGAATTCTTGTGATCTATGAAAAAGCTAACGGAATTAGCTGAGGAAAGTTGATATGTTAAAGAGCTTATGGCAATTATAGTCGATTTCTCCATCTTGGCTTCAAGCAAACACTAGGCGGTTACAGCTAAAACACTAGGCGGTTATCGGTGCAGACATTATTATAAAATTTACTGGCACAAATACAACTGTAATTGCTCTGCCTACCCACGGCCCAAGTAGGATGTGTCCTATATTTTGGGTTTTGGAAGTTAGCGCTCAAAGAAAATGGTAACATCACCTTTACACGTTGGTGTCGTGTGACTCCATCTTCTATTTCCTGTGCACGTGATGCTGCGCTCACCATCCAAGACGTAATCTGTTCTGCAACGGAAACTTAGTTTGTCTCCTTCTAAGTAACCATTTCCATCAATCCAAGCATTGGCAATTTTTAGAATGCGACGGCATACAGCTGCAGAAAACAATGCAATGCTAGCTAAATCGTTTTCTGTTTGCTACGTTCATTATCAAGTAAGATGGCGTTAACGTTTTAGGAATTTAGTTTAATGACAAACAAAAGTGTTTAATAACTAATTTGTGTATTTGGGGATTGCACAAATTGGAAAGAGTGGGAATCATGCATGAAATTTATCAGGAAATCAACTTTTTAATTCGCACAAACTTTGAAAGCTTTGAAACTTTGTAAAATCGTTTTGAATTGGCAGATGTCAATTTGGCTTGCAGCATACTGGTCCGAAGGAAAGATTCCTTAATGTCGAGGGTCGAGAGTAACAGTCGTGAGTCGAGAGCAAAAGTTGAGAGTCGAGACTAATTCATCGCCAATCGAGTCTTTTGTCAATAGTGTGAAAGACGAGGAATACGTTACAGAACGGGAAAAAATAAGTTAAAAAAACAAAAACAACGGACAAAAAAACTGACAAAAATCTATTTTATGTTTGTTACTTATTCTTTATTCTTTCAACTATTTACAAAAAACTCGATTAGCGATTTCGACTCTCGACTTTTGCTCTCGACACTTACACTCGATAGTTACTCTACTCAGTTCTCGACCACAAATCGCGTAAAAGAAATCGGAAAAATTAGCCGAATGAAAAAAGATGTTGCCTATTTTACTGAATGAAATAAGACTATAGCAGTTCAAAACGAAAATAGATAAGGTTAGCATAGCAAGACTAAAACTGTTGCTGCATGTTTTATCCTTAAAAGGTGAAAGTTATACCTAAACTACTCGAATTTTTAAAGAATAGTAGGAAGCCACCATAAATTCAATGTATTTTTCGGTGTATCATAGATAACATACCTAAGCATCGAGGCACTTGGTCTGACCATGTGCCGTCATTGCATGTTAGTCTTGGTGAACCCACCAATTGGTGACCATAGGCGCAGTAAAATCGAACATAAGCACCGTGTGTTCGAAGTGTACTATATTTATAACCGTCCGATAGTCGTGGCAAAGGTGGACACGGTGCTAGAATAGTAGATAACAGAGTACAAAATAAAAGTCACAAAGAGGTCTAAAAACGTTACACTGAGTGTTTTATTCATTTTTAAGTCCGTGGCTCCGAAAGAAACTTAAACCTACGATGGCAGCCATATAAAAAGAGCACTTACTTCTGAGGTTAATTTTTGTTGGCTTTATTCTTCCGTTATCAATGGAATCTCTACATATAACCTGCACCACAGACCGCTCGAGCGAAATTTACAGTGGATGGTTTAACCGCTAGGTTACAGGCTATCTAGGGTATTTGGGGGCATAATAATATAATATGATCCTCAATTAATTTTGCCATTGATTTAGGCATCGATTTTTAGCTTCAATTTTTGATAAGCTTACAGGGTTAGGTGACCTTGCTGCTGATAGAAACTTCTTGTTGTCAAAGAAGCACTTTAATCTGCGATATTTCATCATTTGAAAGCTGTGGTTTAACATATTTTAAATCATATAGATTTTTTATGTCCTTCTTTTGCACCCAAGATGCGATATTTCATTTCAAACAAAATCACCATGCATTTCGTTACAATACAGGTATAAGGTTTGTAAGGATGTCCACAAATTGCAGCATGTACATTTTCCCAGAGTGCATTGCCAACTTTAAGTGGAAACTATTGAATAAAGATGACACAAGATCAACAAACGATGAGAAATTTTAGCACAGTAAACTAAATCGACCTCCAGCCTTACGTCTGGGCTTCAAAAGGCTTCTATATATTTGCTTTCTTTAATATGATTTTCGACCCCAATGCATCACTGGGAAAATGCACAGCCGCCATATTTACTGGGGTCGTGGATTGTGTCATAGAATTGTATATAATTGGATTCAGTATTATGGAACAAGTCAACTCGGGTATGGCAAAGGAATTTTGGTCTCAAAGCATAAGACAATCAGAAAAAAGTGTAAAAGGTCTTGTACATAAATCGACTATCTACTCACATGAGGAGATCAATTTTCTAATCTACGCTTTGGATAGTGCTTTGAGAATATTTCGAAAATTACGTAATAAAGGAATCAAACGTAAGCTTGACTATATGAATAATTAATTTTTAAGTAATACCTTAATAGTTTTTTTATGTACATGTCTATAGACTATGTGTTGTACCGAGAAATTACTAAGATCACAAGGTATTTAAAACATAAACAAAAAAATCTAACATCAGCGACACGTTTAATAATAGTGACAACAATAGGGGCAAAATTTAAATACACGAGCTACAAAACCATGAAGGTTTGGTTTAAAAATCGTATCGTACCTTTACATGAAGGTATTGTTCCTTTCCAATCACCGTCTTGGCACGTTAACTTCTTAGAACTTGATGGAACAAGAGTGTAGTCTTTTAAACAAGAAAACTCTACTTCCTTGCCATGATAAAACGTATTGTCATTCACGTATGCATTACTTCTCCCTGATGGATCCGAACACTTTTCTACAAAACACATCAAATTAAATCATAACTTATATGTGGTAAATTTTCCCAGTACTTACATTTGAATAAGCAAACTGGACTAAACAAAAATTATTACAGCATATATCGGTTGAACTTCATCATTAATCAGCCGGAACAAAATCAAAGAATAATATTCCTTGCCTAAACACATGGGCAGGTTCTTTGACCATTTTCCATCGATTTGACACGTTGCATTAAAACTTCCTTTCAAAACATAGTTGTCGTTACAAGAAAATGTAATGATGTTTTCGTATGTGAAACCGCCAATTGCCGTTGTCAACCCGTTTGTTGGATGACCTGGATCTCCACAATTGACTAAAAATGAAATAAATATATTAAATTGAATAATACACTTTTCTTCAACATTGAACGTGGCAGCTTCGCTTTAAATACATTCGAGGACATTTGAAAAATATTCTAAACAGGAATGGCAATTATTCTATGCAGCAAAAACTTTTCAAAAATCCTTTTGTGCTATTTTTGACAACAGAAATAACATCGCCATACTCTGAAAAAGTTTGAAAAGTCATCGTCGTGCATGGACATCAGGACCGCTCTTGTTTAGATTATGTAAATACAAAGTCATTGGACCATTCCCCAATTACACAAACTTTTAAATTTGAAAACAATTTTAGCACAGTTGGAAAGAGCTTCTTAAATTTAGTTAAACTGTAAAGTTTGGTTGTAAAATATTGTAAAATGTCGAAAATATTGTAATGTAAAGTTTTCAAATTTTGTATAGCTACTTTTGTATTACGCGAGAAAAAGCGTTACCACATTTCCACAGAGTGGTAACGCTTTTCCGTTCGTAATACAAAAGTATACAAAATTTGCAAACTTTACTGGACTATATTTTCCCCATTTTACAATAATTTGCAACCAAATTCACAATTTCACTAAATTTAGAAAGCTCTTTCCAACTGTCCTAAAATTGTTTCGAATTTAAAAGTTTGTCTAATTGGGGAATGGTCCATTCCAATGTAAGTAGATCGTAGGATGTCGTTTCCACTGTATTCCTTCGATTCTCTAGGATTTAAGTTAACAATAAAAAAATCTATGTTACCCATATGCGGTGACATTTCACTTCCGCAGTGAAGGAAAAAAATGAAAACCTTACCTTTGCAACGAGGCACAGCGGAATCGTTCCATACCCCAAAATTACACAATCTGTCTGAACTACCGACCAGTTGAAATCCTGGTTTGCATCTAAACTTAACAGTTTCTTTGTGTTTAAATCCATCTTTTACGATTTCACCGTTTGCGGGAGAAGCAAACCGTCTGCAAGGACCTGTAATAAAAATATATAGTCACAGCTGAAATAGGCACAGGTCACTGATATCTTGACTACAATTACTGTACGAAACAATGATTCTCATTTCTTTAATGGAACACATGCGCCTACACATAAAAACAAACCTCCACAACTAGGTAATCTGTTGCTCCAGGCTCCATCATCACAGCGTAAAGTCTCTTGGCCATCTATGACGTAGGGTTCGCGGCATCCAAATGTCACTTCCTCATTATGTTTATAACCATCTCTCTTTATATAACCACCAGCAAATGGTCGAGCATCAAACTGTTTACAAGGAGCTGAAGGAAGATGTCATTTTGTCACAAATAAACTATATATACGTGTATGTAAAATTATACTGTCTATAAATTTTCTGCTCCAACACATTAAATACGGTTTTCGTAAGACGAATAGTTTGTCGCAACATTTGTTTTCGTTACCAGTTACGAAACTCGGTGCCCGGCATTACATAAGCAATACGCTGACTTTAGCATTTTGTCTGCGTTGCAATACAGTTCGAAGAATTATCGAGCAAAGTTTACTGCATGGTTTAGACATGGACAGGGATATGTATGGGGTGTTGCCTTGGCTAAAGATTGGAACCTGCATGTGTTAATATGGCCGCAACGCAACATGCTAGTCACCGTACTGTTATCTTCTTAAGGGTGATATTATTTGTAAAAAATACAAGAACTTTGGGGAAGTTTAACTACATAGTTTTTACACAAATTTACGCGTTGGTCGATACTTTTTGAAAACACATGAGCTACAGTTTGTTTGACATCTTTATTTTCGCACTGTTAAATTTAAATAAATTCGTATTGAATTGTTCATGTATTTTAACTTTTAGTCTTTCAAATTATGACAATTTTGATTACCAATGATCCGTTGCTATGGTAACACGTCGGTATGAAATTCACTAAAAATATGGCATTGTGCTGCATAAAGGCCGGTTTCCACTTCAATCGTATCGTAGCGAAACGTAGCGTATTTCATTGTGTTCATATCATTTGTTCTGCTTGAGTGTTCACAAAACAATGAAATACGCTACGTTTCGCTACGATACGATTGAAGTGGAAACCGGCCTTAATCCAAAGCGATCGAAGCACAGTGACCCGGATTTTATCCCATCGCATTATGTTACAAACTCTATGGACCAACATTATGCAAAATTTCAAAGAATTATATAATGCCAAGATTTTTCAAGCTACGAAAGTTCGGCTTTGTCAAGTAATGTCAGCGAACAAATATCAATACCTACCTAAGCAGGTTGGAAGAGTGGCATTCCATAGTCCATCCGAGCATGTCAAGACGTTTCTTCCTTGTAAGTAATAGTCACGATCACATTCAAATTTTATATCCTCGTTATGTCTAAAACCTTGTTGTGTTATTCCTCCATGAGCGAGTGAATTAATTCTCGTACACGGTGCTAAGGGCAGAAAGATAGATAAACGTGTAGTTATAGTTTATGACTTAAATTACCTTTGCAACCTAGCACTGCTTATAGAACACTTTACTACCTTATATGGTGCGAATATTATGCAAAATATTAAAGCACTAAAAAGTTAAACGAAATTTTGTCCACATTTTGCTGAGTGCATAGGAAAGATTAATTAAAATAACAATATATATATATATTTTACATTTTTATTAATACAATACATATATATCGAGCTCAAATAACAAATATACATAACTTTTACAGTTAAAATCATTCAAATGACGATTACATGATGGCTTCGAAACATTGTTCTTCAATAAAACTTTTATCGCTTACGTTTGTCTCGAAATCTATTTCAAAAGTTTATTGATAAAAATACAAATATATTTGTAGAATTGCTGTAATTCTCCCCTTTTTCGAGACATTCAACTTTCTTGGATGTTCAGATAACACAGTGACTGCGAAAAAATCTTGAAATATTTTTATCAATCTTTTAAAAATTCATTGGATCTCTCCTCTAATTTGCATTGATTTAACATACGATTATACGTATTGTCCAAAATAGTCATTCATGCATCTTACTAGAAGAGAAAAGAGTTGTACAACAAAGCAGCAAGACACAAAGGCTAATAAACATTGTTGACTGGTATAGCATAGTCATACTAAGAAGGAAAATTTACTTTGTGAAATAAAATCCTAAAAATGTAATAAGTACTTTATAGCTACAGTAGCTATAAATTTTTTATACAAAACGGCAAATTGGGGAAGGAAAAAACATTCCTCGGAAAATAGCATCATTTTAGTCGCCGACGTAAAACTCTGGAGCTATTTAAAAACCTCTAAACATCGTTTACCAACCTTTACAAGTTGGTTTCTTGTGATTCCATTGTAAATGTCCGATACAGGTGATCTTGTGCTCCCCTTCCAAGACGTAATCTGCTTTACAACGAAAACTTAGCGTGTCTCCTTTTAAGTTTCCGCCTCCATCAACCCAACCATTTCTGATACTTTTAATTGGAATACATATAGCTGAAGTAAACAATACAATATGTGAATATTTTATTAGTTTTGTCATTTTGTACCAGGTGTTGGGCAAAACAGTCCAGAACTATGCCTTAATTGAGAGCGTGCATTAGAAGCATTTAAAAACAAATTTCGGAAGTTCCATATATTCTAATGAATTTTAAAAATCTATGCTTTTGTTATCGAAATATTCAAAGTGGTTAATTTTCCGGAAAAAATTTTGAAAGGAATCGAATGGTTCAGTTTTATCACTACCAACATTGAGCCATCAATATGATTAATAGGTTGAAATACTCACTGAATGATTAACATAAAAAAATCGTTAAAATTATAACTAGTTGACTTATGCTAGAATAATTAGTGCACTGAATGATGATTTTCTCAGCACAGTTATATAATATGATTTTAAAGCAGGTCTGTCACAACTAATTTGCACAGTGCTGCACTCATTGTGTAGTGCCACTGGACAAAAGAAAGAGACAAGGAACTGATGAAAATATGGCATAACATACACCATCATGTTGGCTCACCTCCCTTATGGTTAAGCTACACATCTTTTGTCTTCTTATTTTCTTGAAGCGAAAGGGGTGAGGGGGGGGGGGGTAAGGTTCAAGATTAATCATTTAGTAGAATCATACTTGGATACTAATGTTGATGCTGCAATTTATTGGCTAGTACTCTACTCGCTATCTATTGCTCGACTGCTGGCGAGTAGCAAAACATTAATTTTTCTAGTGCATTTTTTTAATCCAAATACAATTTGTATTAGTTTTTAATGTAAAATGACTTAAAAATCTATTATTTATCTCAAATTCTACTAAAACAATTAGATTAATCGCTTTTAATTTTTATGCAGTGATAGTGGATTCGGGCTTTGCCCTCGTCAACTATCACCGCAAAGAAATCTCGAGCTTGTATGTAATTGTTTCATATAATGCAAGCTTTGCAAATTTTCTTGTCTCTTTCATTGATCGTATCCACTCAACTTCCTTGTGTTTTTTTTTTTGTAAGTTTATTTCTTACCAGAAATATACCTATTCTTATCGCTATCATTTTGTGGAACAGTCAGTTCCATAACTAATATAATTTACAAGGAACTTATCCCTAGTATTCTTTTCAAATGAAACGTACTAGAAATTAAAGTTTGTCGAAAGAACGTCATGTAAATTCTCCTAAAATTAATAACGACGCCTGAAACGCAACTGTAGTCCCCTTCAGCGACAGTTTGAGCTCTTGCTCCTCTTTAACAAGTAAATATTGTACATGAGCTGCTATCTTATTCCAATTAGTGTAAATGAAGTGGAACGCCCCTGTAACAGAGCCTTAAAAATTTCGTCTCATACTATATTTTTTCACTAGCTCACATACCTAAGCATCTGGGCATTCGGTCTGACCAATTACCATTATTGCATTTCAGTCTTGATGAACCAACCAGTTGATGACCATAGGCGCAACCAAATAAAACATACGAACCATGTTTTCGACTTGCACCATATGTGTAACCGTCTGATAATAGCGGTAAGGGCGAACATGAAGCTAGAGTGGCGGATTAATAAAAAACTCGTATTTTACAGGTAAAAATAAGAACGTTTCGCTGACGTGGGCTTTTATACAACAACAGTTAAACAACCAAGCGACAGCACGATCAGCTGTAGCAAATGCTAGTAAAATTTTTTGTAACTTTGCACACAAGATGACGATTGAAAAAGCAAACTACTTCAACACTTTGATCAATTAGGTTAATTCGGGGCATACTTGACGGTGGTGCTAAATGAGATAAAAGCTGTTTTCCGTAAAATAACTGAGAAAATTTTTCAGTGACTTTTTATAGCTTATAGGTATTTTCCTTTACTTGAAATAAAGCATCATGGTAAAGAAGAGCATCTTACACGTACGTTTAGAATCCTTATATATCTCGTTTACCCTATTTTCTATTCCCAAATGCACATGGCTACGAGAAAAGAAAACCTTGTTTTCACAGATAGTTGATAAACTGAGTATAGCGTAAACAGACGAACTGTTCTTTGACTATTTCATGTTTCATATGAGTCACGATTTAGGGGTTGTTACTATTTTTAGATTCTCAGAATTCGGATTAGGGTTAGTATTGGGGTAGGATTAGGATTAGGACTCGGTTAAAGGTTAGGATTGGGATTTAGATTATGGTTAGAGATAGGTTTAGGGTTAGGATTGGGATTAAGATTAGGATTTTGGTTAGGATTATAATACAAAAAGTCTAAAAATAGAAACAACCCCTAAAACGTGACAGGTATATCATGTTTATTTGTTGTATTAGTAAAACCTGCACAGTTAATGCTCTTGTTTAATCTGAGTAAAACCCCTGATAATACGTTCTAATACCAACCTTTACATGCTGGTGTCCCGTGGCTCCACCGTCCTTTTCTGGTACATATGACTCTGCGCTCCCCTTCCAAAACATAATCTTTTTTGCAACGAAAACTTAGCGAGTCTCCAGCCATATAACCGTTTCCTTCAACCCAACCGTTTTCAATTGTTTGAATTCGAGGGCATAGAGCTGTAAAAGGCACATTCTCTGCATTTGTAGAGGTTGCATTATGTCAGGGGCAGGGGTCGCAGAATATTCATAGTTGAGGGGGCACATATTCATGTAATCGTGATCACAGATTGCAGTAATAATCCATTCAGTGTAACTGCTAATTGCCACAAGTGTCCCAATTTCTGTATGGTAGCTATATCAGGTGTAGTGGGTTTTTATAAATTCGTTTAAAAACAAATTTTCTAATACAAAATTTTACGGCATTAATGCGATCGCTCCCGGCAGTTCAAGATTATTTCAAAATATATATTTGAGATTGACTGATGGCGATAGATTCTACAACTCTTAGAATGTTTGCATGTCTGACTTTATGTTTTTGACTTTGAAAGTGGGAGTGATGATCCTTTGTATTTTATATGTCATATTGTAACAACACGCAAGAAACGCGTGTTGAAAAGCTGCTCTAAATTATCGAGTTCACTGAATAATTAAATAATATTATTATAATATTGTGTTATTTATAAAATTGTGTATTATTATAAAATGTTGTTATTTGACTAATCTGAGAATGTGTCTACTGGAGCTAAAACGAGAGTCATAATTTCGGTCTGATTCTTTTTTTTTTTCGCCCAAGGCTAATTCTCCCACGCGGCCACTCTATATATTGACCCCTCGTTATAAGTCTTACAGGCATGTGATTATTCAAGCTTAACTCATTGGTAGCTCTTCAGTCACATCAGTTTCTCATCTCATTCGACCTCCTGTCCTTGATCACGACGGGTCTAGTAAGTGGCAACATTTTGCTTTCTTTGCGTACTCGATCCATAAAAAACGGCGATACGCTTTCTATGCGCACTCGATCCAAGCAAAACTGGCAGTATACACCCTTTCTGGGCGTAGGCGATCAAAACTAAATGCACGCGTACTCCATCAAATATATGTGAATGTATGCATGCTTTCTAGGCGTACTCGATCCAAACAAAACGGCTGTACGCCTTCTGTACGTACTCGATCCAAACAAAATGGCCGTATTTACGCTTTCTACGCGTACGTAATTAAAACTAACCAACCATAGACATACTTCGACTACTCGATCTAGTTTATGCCCTATCGTTATCCACCATATGGGAAGAAAATGTTCCCCTGAGAGTACTTAATTATTATGTACTGTAAATGGCCTCAGCGAATGAAAAGTGAATCTTGATGTGAATACGACTGAATACGACTATACGATATCAAAGAGTAGAGACTACAAAGAGGGTCCACTTCATTCAAAAAAGCGTAAGGTGCTGTCGTCATGATACGTCATGTTCTTAGCTAGTGCCCTAAACAGAAGCATTTCCCCCCGGTATTAGTACCCATTTTAAAATATTTCCGGGGGGTTGACTTCCTCTGTTTAGGGCACTGGCTAGGAACATGGCGCCCATGACCAATATTGCATGCTCGTTCCTCCGGAAATATTGAAAATGGTTACTAATACCGGAGGGAAATGCTTCTGTTTAGAGCACTGGCTAGGAACATGGCGCCCATGACGTATCATGACGACAACACCTTGTCGGTCCCTCTGGACCCTGGAAGTGGACCCTCTTTGTAGTCTCTACTCTTTGACGATATGTTTTGATATTAATTAAGCACAGCTTGCATACGTGTCTGTAAAGATGGACAGCATGATTGAGGCCCAATTCGTATTCAATTCGTATACCCCTTCGCGTTTCCGGATCCGTTAAAATTGGTCGTTTTAGAACCTTTTGAATGAGAATTTTGCACGGGGACTTGTTGCCGATTTAATGTTTCAGAATATATGCTGAATGTGTTCTAAACGTTGTGTCGCTGATGTAGATAAACACAGCAATGTTTCGCGATGGCACGCGGCCAAGAGTGATAGAATCTGTCGAAATTTGTCGTTCTGAAACATGTTGGTTGAGCATTTTTGCACCTAAAACCTTCTTTCAGTTTAGATGTTTCAATATGCATGTTAAAATTTGCTTTTTGACTTTCGACTTAAGGTTTCAAAAATGTAAATGATGTGTCATCCGTGCTTGTTTTCCATGCACCATCCATTATCCATGAACACCGAGCCCGTTTCTGACACTGACGAACAAAAAAACAGACGAGCCATTAAGATTCGGCTGCTCCGCCTGCGCAGACGGAGTAAATATATTGGCGTTGGTGCCAATAGCACAACCTTGGTAGCCCAAAATTGCTTCAATATAGATATATGTTCATTTATGCTATAGGTGTAAAGATTGTTACTCAGCTTTTAATGCGCCGCCAGCGCCGTCATCAGTTACATCACATGCAAGAAAATATATATAAACATGACGCATCGTGAGCAGAGCGCGGCTAAGCGCCCCTTTTGCTCGAGTAAACGCGCAGCAATATTACGCGTAGCAGTATTATAAAATTCGTTAAAATGGATTAATAAAAACCCGCCACACCTGAAAATTTGATGCTCAAGCTGTAGCGTTATTGTCAGCCAGCATAACGATTTAGCCCGGCTAGATGCAAATATTATCATGCTCGTTGACAGTGAAAGCGACTCGACTATCAAAGAAATTATTACTATAGGTATGCGTTAAAATATGCAGCTTATACAGTTGCTCAGAGACATGTATAACTGGATAGAGCATTCCCCTGAATTCAATCAAACAATTGTGAAGCTTGAATATTTAAAATGAGATGAGATTTCCACAAGTCGCATCGTGACCCGTACAACGTGGCCAAATTATTAAGGAAATGACATTGCACATTTAAGCGCTCATATGCATGCGCGTGCAATTGAATCAGTTAGAAATTCGTTATGTTGATCCTACCGCATTAAAATCACAAAATAGGAGAATAGAATTGTTAAGCAGTTTATACTAGCTCAGTAAACTTACGTTTTAAAAGATACTAGATATAGTCGTTTTAATGTTCAAATTGTAGGGGAAGATTATTTTACAAACATCTTTCTGTGAATATCTTTGCGCACCGACCTTTAATAAACATTACTGTGACAGTATATGGACGTTAAGTGGCGTTTCTAAAAACTGTTCAACTTACCTAATGCATCATACGTACAAATTATCACAATGATGACGAGAGCTGCGTTAACTTTCATCCTGTCAGATTGTAAATTTGTAGCGGAGTAAGAGCTTTAGTCTAGGCTCGTCGTCTTAACAAAATTCAACGTTGGACTTGAACTATTGTGCTGAAACAGGAACATGTAATTCAATATGTTTGAAGACGTCTTTCGTCAAGTTTCTATAGCCAGTAGGACGCCGAAAAACAATTCAAAAAGGTCGAATAAATAAGAGTATATAAAATAAAATGTTACTGATATAGCTATAGATGAGCAGTTGCACTCGACTGAACTTGATTTCATAGGTTTTTCTTAGAATACACAAGCTGTAATTAGGTACACAATTAGCGTCACTTCGAGCTAATGTGAAATTTGAACAAAGAATAAAACAAGCTGAAGTTGCCCTGAAAGCCAGGCATACCATGTACATATCAGCATATGCCTTTTAACTGTACCTTATAGAGCTTAGCTGTCTTTGAAGAAACAGATCCAATTATTTACGTACAAATACCGCAAAATAGGTCATTTATGGTACATGGTTGAACGAGTTGGGATTAAAAGATATGACAGGTGCAATATGCCACCTTTTTCCCAAATGGCGCCATCTTTGCCAGTTTAAGAGTAACAGAAACAATCGCAATTCTGCAACTGATGACAAAATTTGTGATTAATGCACATGCAATAGTTAAAATAGTGCTTATCGCAAAGCTTCAATGTATGTTTTAGCACATAAACATTACCAAATTTCATTATTTTCATTAATTTTAATTACTTAGTCGATATAATTTTCCCTAAATTAAACCAATAACTTTTGACAGAGCACTGACTTACTCTTTTCTTGAAAGCAGGATTCAAATAACATTGAGATGTTACTCAGAAACGAAGCGACAACCTTATGGTGAAGGGCAAGTGGTATAACCACTTTGCCACCAATGTTCCACAACTGGTGCCCATACATGGGGGGGGAGAGGGATGGGAAAATTTGATCTGGACAGACTACACTGGCACTCAATATTTAACTGAATGCCTTTTGTTATCTTGGGTAGAAAGAGGTAGGGCCTATTTGTCATATATATCACAATCCACTGTTTAAGTTCACACGCGGTTCGATCTGTTCGACCTGCTGACGATGCGATGAACTAATCCGACTCTGTGCGTAAAGCAGTCGTTGAATCGCGAACGACTCGAAAGAGAAAAAAAAATGTAAATTAACCCATTTCAGGAGTACGTGATTATTGAATGATCCATAAAAGTAAACCATTTCAGACCACATGATGTGAAAAATGTTAGTTTGACATGTAATTCACACACCACTCACCACAGCAAATTAGAAGAAGAGTGATTAAAGTGCTTGAAATTAAAACAGGTAACGCCACAAGTTTTACACTTTAATAACTAAGCGTTCGATTGATATCGATGACTGCGCGTCCCATAACGTACAAAACGTTCATGTAAAAATGAAAAAATAATGGGCGAATACAGTAACACATAGGAACAAACGTTATTGTTTGAGAGATATTAATGGTGACTTGTAGCCCTTGGTATTTACCATAATTTAATATACAGGGTGTCCCAAAAAAATGCCCCCCCCCCCCCCCGTTAAACTGTGGAGGATAGTTATTTAAGCAATGGCTCAGCTTGTAAATTGTTACTGTCTAGCGAAAGTTTAACATCATATCGTCCTGAGTCCAAATTTTCAGATCAAAATGTTGAAATGTATTATTTTGCAGTAATTCAAAGAAGCAGGGTCAAAATTCTGACTTGTCCAAGTTTTGCATAATGTATTAACATTAAAAATTCCAAGAGGTTACTGTACAGAGTGTCCCAGAAAAAAGTGACACTATAGAAATCATCTCATTGTTCTTAAACCGCTCTCAAACGCGCGTGATTACACATCTGGGCATTTAATGAAATTGTATATTTACATTTAAGCATTTTAAAACGTTTTCGCTTCGTCCAAATATTTTAACGCCTGAGTAGCATAGTGCTCAGACATTCAGATTATAACAATATGTTAATTTCTATAGTGTCACTTTTTTCTGGGACACTCTGTACAGTGTGAAATTGTTGAACAACACATTTAATTGACAAGGTTTACACATAACCAAATGGAACGTAAACTAGCTTAAATGCCATATCATCAATTTCTTCCTTCAACGTGTCCGCCTTTAAGTTCCACGCATTTTATTGCTCTTGTTCTCATGTCTCTCATGGCCATGTCTAGCCATACTCGTTCGTCGTAGTGCTACGAACGCATTAGCGATTCGCTCTCGTAGCTCGTCAAGATTAGCTGGAAGCGTTTTAAAACCTGGCTTCCTGTTTGGTGATAAGATAGCAACATAAACTTTCTTTGCTCCGGAGTAAATTGTTGTCCAACCATTTTTGAACAAAGATGACGCAAAAGAATGGATTGCACGTTCCTGCATGTTTTATTTGTGCATATTTGGTAAAAAAACTTAAATTCTTAAGGGTATTTTAATTGAGCCAAATTCGTTTTACGTTGTGACATTTAAACTAGTTTACGTTGTATTTCGTTATGTGTAAACCTTGTCAATTAAATGTGTTGTTAAACAATTTCACACTGTGCAGTAACTTCTTGAAACTTTTAATGTTAATAAATTATGCAAAAATTGGACAAGTCAGAATTTTGACCCTGCTTCTTTGAATTGCTGCAAAAATAACACATTTAAACATTTTGATCTGAAAATTTGGACTCAAGAAGATATGATGTTAAACTTTTAGCTAGAGAGTAACAATTCACAAACTGGCCTATTGCCTAAATAACTATGCTTCAAGGTTTAGGGGGGGGCATTTTTTTGGGACACCCTGCATAGTTTGTTTCAATAAACTTACCTCAAAAGAATTAAACCTCAACATTCTTATAACTCAAAATCATATATTAATGACTAAAGCTAGTTATGTGAATTGACCTTCCTGTAACTTAAGTGACAAATAGAAGTGGGACTCAACAACTTAACAAGTTAACTATAACTTGAACGTCGAGCTATTTCCTGACAATGCTACAGAATGGTGGAGAATTGCTTTTCTGTTTGTAAAAAATCAGCTTAACTTAACTCTGGGTTAACGTAAATTGCAAAAAAAACCTTTTTCAAAACTTCGAAATATTTCCTCAGAAATCTTGCCTACATCAGTAGCAGTTTTGTTTTCTAATTTCTTCAAATAAAGTAGTAGGTTAAACGTTAACCCAGGGTCAGCACTAACTCAGCTTTGAACGTCAATCTAAAATTACCGAAAGGTTTGTTACTTCGTGAGTTGTGAACAAAACTACTCCAGAGGTCGCGATATTTATCAATATATCTAAAGGTTATTTTCAAATTTTGCATCACTGTTTCATAAAATCTCGGATAAAATCAACTTGTTTTTTGGCAAACAGGCAGAACATCGGTCCAAGACCCATTATTACACCACATTGTGGCAGACCCAAGCATGGTGTAACCTTGGTTGCATTTGAACACAATGACTCCTCCATGTTTGTTGCCAGATGACTTTTGGATAAATCCATTTTTTGGTGCACGAAGTTTTACACATGGTGCTATGAATAAAATATCGAAGGTGTAATTATGAATTTCATTATCATATGGCAAGCGATTTTTTTGCCGAATGGCGCAATCTGATTGGTCAGTTTGAGGTCCGGATTTTGCCGTAATGCCCTCCGCTGTCCTCGCAGGGCATTACGAAATTTTTAATGCCCCATACCAAAAACCAAAACGAAACAGTAAAAACAGTAAACTAGTATTTTTTAGAAATCATGTAAATTGCTGTAAGAAAGAGAAAGGAATGAGCGACGACGAACACTCAGAGAGTGAGTTTTATTACCCTGAGGAATGCAATTTAAATGTAAGTTTGCAAAATGAAAAATTCGAAGCAAGCGAATTTTTTTTTAAGCCAGCGAAGTTCTTAATAACAACGAGTATAAAAAACTTCAAAATGCCATAAAATAAACAGCTTATTAACCTCGACCGCTCGGTCTTTACGGTAAAATATTACACCTCGGTTTTGCCGTATTGACCGAACGATTAATATTTTACCCTAAAGACCTCGCTCTCGGTTAATAAGTAGTTATTATAAGTTTTACAAATGTTCTTATTTTACCGATGTGCCCAAGAAATCGACGATAGGCTATTTGGTGAGAAAATCAAAGCTAAAATTTATGTAAATCACAGCAAAATCTGTCTTTGATTTACAGTATGATTTTAATAGTTAGCAATAGCTGTTATAGTAAAGCCTAGCTAGTTTCCATTTGGACTGTCGTCGCAAAAATATTCTCTAAGATATCACATAGTCCAGGTGTGGTCTACCTTTTCTTTTGCTGGCTTTATTCAAATTAGTCATACTAACTGCAGATCAGCATACATATAGTCTATCACATTGGTCACTTTGATATTATATTCACGACTGAATACTGACCGCGTGTGCTTAATGAACAACAATAAATATAATTTAAACATTTTCGAACAGTCTGCGTTGTTTTTGTTATAATGATAAAATATTACTCAGGATTCTTACTCAAAGGTTTTCTTTAATAAACCTTTTATTTTTGCGACGTTTCGGACAGTTTTAGTATCCGTTTTCAAGCTTTTTACATGCTTAAGTTTACAAAAATCACCCCTACAACTACGAAACTGTCACCAACCGTCACTTGCTCACGCATTTCAAAACTATCTATACGCTCGTGCTCATGCAAGTGTTTTTAGATTTACTATCTAAATATCTGTTTATGGCGTACGTCGCCACGTTGTTAATGGTTCATATATAGTTATTTAATACCACTTTCCCATTGCTTTTCTCTCGTATAGTGACTCTATTCCTTCCCTTGCCTTTCTTTGCCGTAACCCACACTCGCATGCTACAACCCTTGCTTCACCCCAAACGATTCCACTTCCACAATCAACACTATGCCTTGCAAACTAGCCGTCTTCTTTTCCCATCTGTTCTCTCGCTGCATCCAGCCTCCCATTCCGTATATCTTCGCCCGTCAACCTAACTTTGCTTTCGTGTTCCTTCTTCCGAGTTCCAAATAACCCGGAAAAAGGAACTCGGAGAAAGGAACACAAAAGCAAAGTTAGGTTGACGGGCGAAGATATACGGAATGGGAGGTTGGATGCAGCGAGAGAACGGATGGGAAAAGAAGATGGCGGGTTGGCAAGCCACGGACAAGCTATAGCAGAGTATTATTTAGAAATCATGCAGTTAACATACCAAGACACTTTGGAGCTAGTCTGTTCCATTTTCCGCTTTTACACAACATTCCTCTTTTCCCAATCATTATGTAATCAGGATTACACTGGAACACCACTCGGCCACCATGGTAAGACTCATTCCTGATCGCAAATCCTCCCTCGATTTTGTGCACAACTGGACAGTCAATGGTTACACCTAAATGAGGAAAAATACCATACATAATACACAAACATAAAGCTTAACTTGTTACGAAAGCCTATGCCTCTTTCTTCCATAGAAACATCTTTTTATTATATTAGTTCCAGTAGAATACAATAGCCCCATTGTCAACGCATAGAATGTAAACTTTTTTATCATAAACATCTCTTTTTTTCGGATACTTCTTGTTCGAGATTGAATCCATTACATGCACGCACCATCCCACTGCGGAAAGGTACTAGCTTTCCGTTTAAAAATGTAGCTAATTCATACCTAATTTTGAAGAATATTTATCACCGCACATTTAATGGTAGCTATTTTTGTTGCCCACCAAAAGGATCATGTCACGAGCGTAAGGATTTCTTCCTCCAAAAACTCACAAAAGTCTTAGATGTGTTGGTGCAAGCTTCCATTTTATCAAATGTGAAATTTAGCGTATTTCTTTGTCATATTAAGTGTTCTAGGTCTATACAGGTAATAATAAACACAGCTCTTGCAGAATGAGAAACTGAGCTTACGTATGGAAAGCTTTGCAACAATATAATACTTATAAGTGTTGCAAAGCTAAATTTAAGTGTTGTTCACCAAGCAAATCTGCAAAAAGCTTGGTTTTTATTGCCTTTCGTGTTAAACATGTGTTTAAACAGGAATCTAATGCCCTGCACATTTTACTTTTAACGCTGCACAAATTGGTTCACTTCACAGTAAAACTATGTAATTTGTGTGCAGCTTCTTATACTTAGGACTGAACAGTAAGCTGTGCAAAATAACAACTAGATTAGATTAAGTACACATGCATATACTAATCAAAACTGTTTGCCTGCATGTAGGACGAGTTTTGGCTTGCAATATTATTATAGTAAATAGACATCGACAAAAACTCGAGTCAGCTGAATAACTCAGGAACTGAAATTTGGTCGTTTAAATCAGGTTTAAATCATGCGCTATGCTGCCAGTGAAGTGTCCTTGTTACAACTTCACTTATCATTGCTATATAAATTATAAATCAGGAATGTTTTTAGGAAAATGTTATCTTGAGAGATTTATATAGAGAATAATACATGGGTGCGTGGAAATACCAGATTTATTTCGAGTGTTGAACATGATATCTCACGAGTGAGCGCACCGAACAAGTGAGAAATATCATGTTCAACACGAGAAATAAATCTGTTATTTCCAAGCACCCATGTATTTTTCTGTTTACTATATAAACTACAGGTTTTCCACCAATATAAAATGTCCAGAAGCTATGATTGGTGATTGTTTGAAAAGCGATAATTTTCACATGTGAAATTATCATAAATAATCTCCAATGTGAGATATCAGTTTTATCAGTGCCCGAAATCCTTATAAAGCACTGTACTTTATATAATAATAGCTGTTAAAGTTGTAGGACATGATGTCAAAAGAAGGATTGCAAATCAATTTTCTTTTGTCTCATTGCAACAAATCCCCTTTTGACGGCATCCCTTAACTTATAAATTTAGCTGTTATGAATCCATAAGGATGAGATTGTTACAATAAAAAATATATTGCAAATTTTATTAAAATAAACCAAACTTTCGCAGAAGAACAAGCAGTGTACAATCTGGACACAATTGCCCTAGAAGCATGCCAAAGAGGCTGAATGTGGCAGTCAACTGACTGCACGCAGACTGTGGTTGTATAACTGTTTATATCTGGGAATTAATTATTTGGGCATAACTAAATTGACTTTCCTTACTAATATGATGTTGTGAAATACTTAGAATATCGACTCCTCTATATTCGGCAGAAAAAATTGTAAGAGAAATATCGGAGGCGTTTTTCCTCTCACCTCCAAGTTTGCAAGTTGGCGAAGGTGCACTCCATTGACCATTGTCCAAACAAGTTATCGATTTTGCTCCAGATATCTTCCAGTTCTTGGCACAAGAAAATTTTCTTTCGGATCCAGGACTTACGCCGGATCCTTGAACTTTCCTTTTAAATTCCGTCGGGATTTCTGGACAAAACTTCGGTTTAGCTAAAAATAATATTAAGAAATATTTAGATCTCAGCTACCTGATGCGACTGCCAAGTAGGGATAATTAGTCTCTCCAGTTACGCTTTATACATGATTTCGAGGAGTACATACTGAAGCCATATTTTGTTGCTATGGCTTGAAATAAATTTATGTGGGTGCGCAAAATTTCTAGCAAGACTAAAATATCACACCTTGTTGCGCTTGAATTCCACTTAAATTTCACTTGCATGAAAGAGCGCTTTAGAAGAAAAAAAACCCACTCAAAAAAGCGCTGTGAAAATTAGAAGTGTAGCCGAGCATTTATAGAAACAAATATTTTTTTCAGTTTATTGCCCGAAAGCTTAGTTTTACTTTTTCCCGTGACGAATGGCCTCCATTTTAACGGTTAAAGCCAGCCTTTCAGTTTCGCATGCAACTTTCATGCTGGTTTAATTATTGTATGATGACAAGGGCGTATAGCCAGCCCTAAGCAAGTGAGGGGATCCAATCATCCAGTACACGCAGGCATCAAGTCTAAAAAGAAAACGTTGTATAGGGTACTGACCAGTGCGTGACTGATAAAAGTTATCAGTTCCTTGAAGTCCCTAAAACGGACACGAAAACGTTTTGGGGCAATGGAGCGTGCTTGATGTTTCTTGTACACTCTAGCACCCACCTGCATTTCTACCCGATTCTGACCGGATCCCCCCCCTGGCTGCGACCCAGTATGATCCTGCAATTAAAGTAGAATTGTATATACCTGGAGCTGAGATTTTGGTTTTTGCATCTGACGTTGTTGAAATTTTGGTTGGAATAGTTCTAACTAAAAAGCAATGGAATTTAATGATACATTAATTCGTCGAACCTTGTTTGAAATACAAGAGATCTAAATTCATTGAATTTCATTAGAAATATAACTGTAGTTTTAATAAAAATTCATATCCTTTATAAGTCGTATTGTGGGAGAATTACTATTAAAATGACCCGATAATTTACCTTCAATTCTCTTGATATAGGGAGTGGGAAATTAAATAGCAACATATCGAAAGTGTACTGAAAGGCTCCTACTGTAAATTCAAAATAGTTGTCTTGAACGCGTAGTTTCAACTCTACGCGCAAAGGTCGTTCAGCTCCCAGGGTAGTTTTGACTTCACTAAGAGATCAAAATGATTACTCGAGGAGTCTCGCGACTCCTTCTAAAGGGTACACTAACTCCTTTAATGACTAAACTTACCCCTTTGAGGGGCTAAAACGCCTTAGCTTCTTTCAAAGGGATCGAATCTACCATTTTGACGAATAACCAGCAGAAGAGCTGAAAACGACCTTTTTGAAACGGTAGTTCATGCATAGGTAAAACAACCCTACCCCTTTGAAGAGCTCAAAAAGGCAAATTCGGTTTTAAGTTTAGAAAGCAAAACGTATTCTTGTCGTAGCATCATACTTATTTCGTTGATATTAAATAAAAACTTAACCGACTTTTTTTAAATACCACATGGTCTGGAGGCCCTCTTTGATAGTTGCCTACCTGGTGTCACGACTTTGGTTGTCGCAGACGTTGCTCTAACTGTCGAAGGTGGATCAGTTCGGGCTGAAAAGCAACAGAGATCAACGACCTACTACAGTGTCTATAAAAAAAACAATATTCGAATTTTTGGTCTTGTATAGAGCGCTTAAAATTTATTCCACAGAAATTACCCTTTCACCGTCGGAAAGACCAGACTTTTAGCTTTTTAACATCATTAACGTTTTTATAAAATTTGAAGAAAAATTGAGCATGAATCTTATCGCTCGAAATCGCCTACTTTGAAACCACGGATTTGCACATGGTGCGCATGCCTAAAAGTAAAAGATGAGTAACCTTCTCTCAGTACTTAACAATTATATCACTAATTAGTTAGGTAGCCACTCTCGATTAAGCGGTTGGCATGACGCCATTTTGTTTTGGTACCAATGGGAGGCAATGGTATACGAATGAACCTTGATGTATCTATGCAGTGAGGCTGCATGAAAGTGTAATGAATTAGAAATATAATCAGCAATTGACGTCCTTATTTAAAGGAAATTTACTGAAAGTCAGAACACTCGATAAAAAATATCTCCTATACACGCAAAAACACCGGACCTGCGCACAAAGATGATAGCGATGACATTTAAATTACTGAGTTGCGTTATTTATCGGACTGCCAGCTGTATATTTTCTGCCGTAGTAGTAAAATGCACAAGATCAAAGGCTTATGCCCACTAGTACTCGCCTTAGCTGGGTAACTCGACTCCATATATATAAATAAAACCAACAAAATGACAAGATTTCTTGATACAAATATTTTTAATGATGGTATCTACTACCTTGACATGAAGGTATTACTCCTTCCCAATCTCCGTCTCGACATCGTAGCTTCCTGGAACTTGAAGGATGAAGAACGGCGTCTCCGGGACAAGCAAACTCTACTTCCTTGCCGTGATAAAACTGATCGCCAATCACGTTTGCATTAGTTTTTGGTGACGGATCTGAACACTTTTCTAAAGAACATCGGAACATGCAACAAGTGTAAGAACCCACTGAAGCCACTATATTCATTGAAAGATAGCTATATGTTTACACTTTTTTGTTATTTACAGTGCAACCCGTCAGGGGTCCCAAAGATTGCGCAAAGTTGACATTGAAAATGAACCTGACCAGTCACACACGCATAACAGGATAATTTAATAAGTCTTTGAATCCAACTGATCCTGAATACGAGTCCAAGCTGGACGAAATTGGGAAGCGATTAATTTACAAAATTTCCTGTCTAAAATTTCCTCTTTCCATAAAATTTCATCTTGCTTGCCAGGCCAGTTATGGTGTTTTGATATTCCTATGCAGTGGAGGCCGGAGGGATGTTTTGACCACATATGATAGTTGTCTCAAAGCCTCTTAGACGCATTGCGTGGCGTAATCAGCTCGATATAGATTGATCCAGGTAAATATAAACAGTTGAAAATTAGTAAAGTTGAAAAGTTTTCAGGCGAAATGTTGTAGACAACGGAAAATATAACCCCACGCTTGCGAAGGTTGCGAATTTTATATATATTTGTATTACGTACACTGCATGAAAAACGCAATATTCTAACGCGAATACTTATGAATACTGTTTAGAATATTATTAGTATTGACACATATTCCGACGTATTACCAGCGAATATTGTGAGATTATTGGTGGTATTCAGACGTGAATATGTTGGAATATGACACACCTAGTATTCGTACATATAATACGTGAGAATATTCTGTGAATATTTTTCTAGACCGAATATTCACACTTGCGCTTCTTAATAGACAGTATTAGCGTTTGATTTACCTAAACGTTTTACAAACCTAAACATTTTCTTTATGGAACAAGTATTGTTTTGTATTCCATCGTAATTTTAGCATGTCGTTTTGTATTTGTTAAGTATGGTTACGCATGCAATGAGCGCGTTTCGTGATTCGAGTAGAAAATATCTATCAATGTAGAGAACAGTAGTGAATAAACTGCATGCTGATACATGTAGCAAAACTTTCTGGAAGTCTGTTATAAATTCTATAGCTGCATTTAGTTGCTCTTAATGCTCTATGCACTACGCTGTGTCTGTTAGATTTTTACCGTTACGAAACTAGAAATATATTGACCTAGGTTTTCATTGAAAATATAGTGTCAAAGCGGAAGCACCTAGAAAGGAATTCCAAATTTCGAACACAGACTTGAAGCCAAACATGCAATTTCCTTTCAAATTGCCTTGGTTGTGAACACTTACATTCGGAATATAAAATCGCCCAAAGCAGACGAAAATAAAACCTATTATCAACTTGCAGATATGGTGACAGCAATATATTAAAAGCTTAAAAATTAAAAGATTACAAAAGGATCAATGAAAAGGTATAATTTTGACTCTGAACTCCATATACTAACAAGCTCCAAAGAATATGTCTTTTTTCATGCAGTGTACGCGGGTGAGCCTACCACTTTCGTCTCAAATTCGCACGGGTATATTTTTCGTATTTTACAAAACTTAGCCACCAAACCTTGCTATTTAACAAGTTTTAGGATGGCATTTTTAACTGCGATGAAGCTAGAAGTTTTTAGCTGTGATAAAGCTTTTTCATTGGGGCGATTTTGTAATAATATGTTCATGCTCATAGACCAGGTACTTCATTTACCGCCATTTTTCGGCGCATAACAAAGATGAATTACCGCCCTGTCTGGAATTTTGATTTAAGTGAGCTCTTTCTTTTCCAGATAAATAAAAAAAAACTAACTTTAATACTCATTTCTTTTGAAGAGACTTTTTATGCACAGAAAAAATTAAGCGCACAATGAACTTGACCGGCTCTTTACAGTAAGTCATGAATTACTATAATGAGTGTTTTAAGTTATGATATTCTTACGTAAGCACTGAGGCTGCTGTTGAGTCCATGTCCCATTAAGACAATCAGAAATGCTTGGGCCAATCTGTTGATAACCAGCCTTGCAAGAAAATACAGCAACAGAACCATGCGTGCGTGATTTGCTGCCGTGTATGTTGCCATTCCGTATTTGTGGCAAATGCGGGCACGGTGCTATACAAATCAAATGAATAAATAAATAAAATTGGCTTCAAAACACTATTGGGCCTAACTATGGGAAAAGTAGCCGTGCATTGGGCCTTAAGTCTTTCTCAACGATCAGGCCTTAAATTAAAATCTACCATACTTTGGTGGAAATACCGACACTAAATTCCTTCATAGTTGTTAAAAATATAAGTTAAATTGCTAAATTTTTCCAAAAATATTCCCTTGGACGAAGTCTGGCGAACGGTGCATGCTAAGTGCACATTGATTCTTGAGACATTTGAACTCAAATATGCGAGCTGTCCGCCATCCTGAATAAACTCTAGCGTTCATTACATGACTTCACAAGTGAGATAATAGAGTAAGTAATAAACACTAGTAGGCCAAAAAGCTTTAATTTACTCATTGCGTTAGATCAAATTGCAAGTAGAAGCGAATTTCTGGCTCGTTTTCATCATTGCTTGTCAATAATTAAACGAGACGTAACATGCATATCCTTGATAATCCAAGATGGCGGATACCTCGTGCGTTTCAGGTGGAATGTTTAAAGAATCAAGCAAGGTATGAAATAGCTGCAAAAAGCTTTATTAGTTATTTCAAAGCTCTTTCAAATGAGCCAAGAATATTTTCTTGCATTACCATTAAGATGAAAGTTTTTGCGTTTACTATACCTTTACACGATGGAATTCTTCCATTCCATCTTCCGTTTTCACATGTCAACTTCTTTGAATGTCTTGGTTCAAGAACATAATCCTGCTCACAGCGAAATTCCACTTCCTTCCCATTGTAGAATTCATCCCCCAGCACCCAGGCATTGGAATGTATGGACGGATCCGAACATTTTGCTGTGAAAATCAAGAGAATTTACCAAGCGCGTTGGAAATTATGTCGTGTTACTGTACTACAATACGTGATAGACACTTTAATTATTATGTCCGTTTGTAGAGCAAAGCCAGTTATGTGATGTGCAAAATTAACCGCTCTGCAGAAAGATAAATAAATTTCCATATTTTTTATCATATGCCCTTAAAAATTGTCAGACATGCACACTTAATAAAACGGTCACGTTTAACACAAATATTAACTAGAGCACATTTCGTGGCGAATGCATAAGGCTATTATAAACTTCCCTAACTTGATACATTTTTACCTCTTGTTCCCCATACATGCAAGTGTCTATTAGATCTCACGCAAAAATTGCTCAAAACAAGCCTATATTTTGGCTGCAGTAGGCCGATTAGGCTGAGATGTGCACATTTCAATCTACCTGATGATTTTAATTTACGAAACTCTTTAGAATGTATACCTCTTTACTTGGGTAAAACGTCACACAAAGTTAGAAGAGTCGTTGTCAATCTATCCATCAAAGTAATTAAGGTGATAAAACTAGTATAAAATTTAGCTTTCGCAAAAACTGAGATCAATCTTTATATTTTGTCAAAAAAGGTACGCTGACATAGATTATCAGACAAGTTGTCTGTTACAAACATTTGGTCAATAAAGTGCAGCCTTAAATTTCCTGTAGCTCGATCGACAAAGTTGTTTAGTTTTAAGTGATATTAGATGATGAATTTCGCTTAAATGACTTTGAAATACAGTCAAAATATCCCCGCAAAATTGTTGTTTTACTGTTATAGCTCATATCGTGAGTTTAAGAGATGTCATTCTTCGGAGTATGTTTTTTCTTGTAGGACTACATTATAAAAGAACTACATGAAGGGATTAAATCTAAGACAATTAATTGTTTTGAGCAAATGATTTTCGACCATTAATTGTTTCTTCACAGTATGGACGCAAAAATAACGCAGCAAGTGTCATGGAACAAGATGTTTATGACGTGTCTGAGTTTTTGACTCCTTCAAATTTTACTATTCTGTTTTTATAACCTTACCTTCACAACGAGGTAGAGCGGAATCGTCCCATACTCCAAAATTACACACCCTGACTGGGGTACCGACCATTTGAAATCCTGGTTTGCAACTGAACCTAACAGTTTCTTTATGTTTAAATCCTTGTAGTACAATTTCTCCGTTTGTAGGTGCAGCGGCAAACCGTCTGCAAGGACCTGAAAATAAAGTACTGTAATATACTGACCTTCTTGCTAAATTGCAACACATACGTATCTACCGTCTGGCATTCTTTGATGGTGGAATCGATGGGACATTTTGTATTCAGTTCTGGTTTTCACACAAATGCCACACAGTTCATCTGAGCTTCATGATATATTAAGTCAACCAAAAATGCTAAAATACTGTGTTAGAAACGAAATTCCTATGCATGTAACTAAATTACTTACAAACTGGTTTTGCTATAAGTTTCAGAACATAAATACAGTATAAAAATAAAAATCATTTTTAGCGAACATTACTGTATTCTGGCATATTATATTTTTAACCTTATGGGAATTTTACCATTCCACCAGAAACTCATTAATGTATATGTAATTAAAAAACCAATTAATAACTCATCAGCCAAACACAAGGGAAATCATGGCCGTGGACGAGTCTTTATATGTGATATAACAACGCATTGACTTTCACGAAAATTTTGTTTCGATTTTTTCGGCCTTTACAACATCTACAGATATTGAAAATTCTTTCGCAAACAAAAATGCTCTCAATTCGTGCTTTATCAGATATAGAAGGTCGACTGCGCCTTGAGTTTTATATCTGCTATACACGTGCTCTTGTTTGAAATGGTACATAATCCACGGTTACAAAAAGTTCAATATTATGATATTTTAATATATTATAGTACCTCCTTGCGAATAAACGAGAATGGCAGAAATGGATTCGTTTCACGATTCTAACTAGTTTCCTTGTTATCCTCGTTATTCTACAACTTAATTGTGAGTTGCATTGCAAATCAAACCTTTATCCTCATTTTGAACGGTTTGCAGAAACAAAGATAGAAATACAAACCTCCACAACTAGGTAATCTATTGCTCCAGGTTCCATCATCACAGCGTAAAGTCTCTTGGCCATCTATGGCGTAAGGTTCGCGGCATCCAAATGTCACTTCCTCATTATGTCTATAACCATCTTTCTTTATATAACCACCAGCAAATGGTCGAGCATCATGCTTTTTACAAGGAGCTAAAATAAGAAGTTTTTAAAACAAAACTAAACATCAAAATGTAAATAGAAGCAATAGATTTCCAGTGAGAGTAAAACTACACATAAAACCATACCGTCTATAAATTAATCACTAAATGCCCATTCACGTAATACGTGACGTTTTCTCCCATTGTTTCATTCCACTCTTCAACCCTTGTGACAGTATTTGAGAGTTTAAATGAGTACTAGTTAAAATACGAGCGGCAGCTGTGCATATATGGTGGGTATTTACAATGGACAATATAGAACAGAAATTGTGTGAAATTGAATTTGATGGATAATTTTTCATCGAGCTTCCAAATTTTTTTCTATCAAAATTTCCAATTTGGGTGATTAGGAGAACCGAACCACTCGAAATGCATATAGATCTGGTTAATCCTTATCTGAACATTTTCAAAACGATTCTGTACTATATTTCTTCGTCCTCATCTCCAAGGTTAATGGATCACTCCTGTAAAGTTATCCTGAATATTGAATCGAATTATCATTAGCTGCATCAAGAGATTAAATGGCGCGAGAAATTAGATCAATTCATTTAGAATGAGCAGTTGTAAAAATAAAGCTTTTCTACTCAACAACGCCGCCGTACATTCGTAGTATCGTCGCAGTAACATGATGGCCATCACTGGAAATTCATGATCAGATTTAGTCAACCGTTATTTTCTTTTCATTACTTCAATTGAATCGAAAAATTTCGACGCAAACCGTCAGTGCTTACCTAAACAGGTCGGACGATCTGCATTCCACCTTCCATCTGAGCATGTCAAGACATTTCTTCCTTGTAAGTAATAGTCGCGATCACATTCGAACTTGATAACCTCGTTATGTCTAAAACCTTCTTGCGTGACTCTCCCATGATCGGGCGCGTTAATTCCCCGACACGGTGCTAAGGGCAGAGAAATACACAAACCTTAATTTCAAGTCATGTCCTAGATCATCACTCAGAATAGAACTGCCAGTAGTAACATAAAGTTGTGAAGACGCTAAACAATTCCTGCAAACTATTCTTGGATACTACAGCCCCTAATTAAGTCTTGGAGTACCTATTATACGTGCCTATGGATTACCTACAGTATTATACGTTTGGATTGAAAGATTAGTGGGAAAAGCTAGGGCAATAGTGCAAAATCAGGCATTATTTTAAAGGGATGTGGAAATATGTTTTCTTTTTAGCTTAGTAATTAGAACATTTGATGTAAATGTAATATCAGTTGTTTTTTCGTAGCAGGCTTTGTTGAAGGACATGCATTGAAGGACAAATGACTCCATAATGCCGTACGCCATCTTGTTTTATAAATAGGTCAATTTTAATGACGTCACAACAGGGTAGACTAACAAACTTTCTGCCAATTAGTCTCAATTATTCAAATATTTTATCCAGGCATTATATTAAACTCTAGATACAGTGAATATTAACTATTTTTGTTAACAAGCGATAGGGTTGCAAAAAAGTGTTTTTATCACTGCACATTTTGTCAGTGCATATAGTTATCATATTTATTATACAGATACTGATATTTACGCACGATTTTTCTCGTATGAAAAGTCGTTTCGTGATTTGTTCTTAACGAGCATTATCCAATCAGAATCATGAAACGATTTTTTCACACGTGAAAAAACCGTTTCGTCCAATCAGTGCGAGCCTGTGTTTACATGGCAGTGAATTCGTTCACAGCCGGCAAACTTTTCGGCGAGATTTTTTTTCAAGTTGCTGACTGTGTCTTGTGGCTGAAAGTCTATTTTAGATTTAAATTCGACACGTTGGGCAATTTACCATGTTTACAAAGATTTACAATTTTATAAAAAACCGAAAATATATTTTTGAAAGAGAAATATGCAAGCAAAAGACACGGTAGTTATACCAAAACAAACAGCTAGGTAAGTTGCATTTACATTATATTAACTTTTTGAGATTTTGAAAACATAGGCTTTGTATTCTTTGCTTATTTGAAGGAAAAATTAAAAACTGCTGGTTTATTAGGGTTTATATTATTAGATCTGGCTTCAAAAAGCAAAGTAATTTTCATATACTGTACATACGGCATCGTACACGATGACGTTCTGTTTTGGGTTTTAAAGTAAAGTGCTCTTTGCCAGGCGCTTGACGTTTAAGCGAGCCAAATTTAGGTTGGGTAAAGGCAATCTTTTGAATAGAAAATATCAGTTTCTATAAAATAAACAAACTTCTTAATGGAAAGTGCTTATGTACGGTATTTACGCACTTGTTGATTTGTTTTCGCCAAACTCACTCGCTCGTTGCACTCGCTCGTTCTTAACGCGTGTGTAAATACCATATCCATCGAAATGACAATGCGTAATAATCGTTCCAAAATTAGCAACAGCCAATCAGCAACGCGAACGATGAAATTTCGCAGTGAAAAATCATCGGTCGCGGCGTTTGATTGGACGAACGATATTTTTTCACTGCCTCGTTCCCGGCGTCCCCGATATATACATTACATGAAGTATCGCTGTAATTAGGCAAGCGCGAAGGGGTTTGTGGGATGATACCACATGAAATCGGAGACGCCTGGCAGATCTTGATCAATTTCTTGCAAGAATATACGATTTCTTGCAAGTTGCGCTATTACTCGGTTTTTTAGTTTTTTAAAAGCTCTTTTCAATCGTATTGACGAAATCCGGTCTCAATAGGTTATGCTGCGTGTTTCCAATTCCGCGTGGCCTATGACCTTTTATATAAGCATAATTGAAAAAGATACCAAGATGTCAACACTTGACCTCGTTGAAGAAGACTTAGAGGGATTAAATTTGCAAGGTATGTTCAAAACTTCATTAATAACTCATAAGCAAAACACACAGGAAATCATAGCCGTGAAGGAGCCTTTATATGTGATAAATGACTCTATTCTTCTCGGACTTCTCCGCACTCGTTCGCCGCCATGACAGTATACAAGATCTGCCAGGCGCTCCTCAAAATGCATTCTTCCCATCATCCCCTTCGCGCTTTGTTCGCATTACTCATACTTCATGCGCTACTTTATATAAGCCTGATAATAAGCGCCTGGGTACGAGGCAGATTTTTTCACCAGTGAGAAATGATCGAACGGGAAAATACTTCATTTTCCCATCTGGTGCGAATGACCTAAATGGCTTTGAGATTTGTAGACGCCGCCGGTTTTGTTGACTTAAACCTTTGGACGACAGTGAACATGAGTTTTAAAGGACAATGGCACTAAAATTTTTTATTGCCCAGATTGAAAGTGTTACCTTTCCTGGTAATGAATATAATATTAAAACCTCACCGATCGTTTTCGTCCCGGAGTTATTTGCATGTTATTTGACTGCTAATTTACTTCTTGGCGGCCATCTTGGCTCGTATTTTCGAAAAATTATCTTTGCGTCACATGACCAGAATGACGTAGATGGCTGGGTAGAATCAAAACACGCAATATATTTTATTTAGTGTCTGTCGAGATTACGAACGTTTTGTAAAGAAATTATTGATTTTAAACCATTGTTATGGAAAATATTCGCGAGAATCAAATAGGAGAAGTGTTACCCTACCAATATGAGCCTGAAGTAGGGGGAAAAGGCACCAATATAAGCGATAGATGAAAGCGACTCGGACCGAGAGAGCAATTCGTCGTCCTCGAGCGAAGAAATCGATCAAGAGTTTGAAACAGCTAATGCATGGCGCCTTCACACTCTAAGCTGGTGTAAATGTGGACATAGCACTATATCAAAAAAATTGATTGAATGTTTTTTTTTGCCATGAGAGTACGACGAGTATGATGATCTTCTTCACCATTGTGAAACACAGGGACAGAAGTGCATGACATTACACCCAGACTTTCAAGACAACATGCTGTCAGAAAGTGTTTTAAAGATAGATGTATGACGCTATCTTGAAGAAGACTGGCCACTTGACGACGAAGATCTGGAACGGGTACACAAACTGTATCACTGGTAGCGTACCAGCGATGTTCTCGCTGGGTTTTCCAGATTTTTTGGGGAAAAAACAGAAGGCCTTTTCCTGCTTGTATTTATACAAAAATACGAGAACGATTCGCATTACCAGATGGACTGTATACTCATTTTAAATTCGCTAAAAAATCGAACCACTACTTGTACGTCAAAAGATATAATCTAATAATCTGTGGGTTAGGCTTTGCACGAAATATTACGTGTCACTATGAACGCGTGCATAAGTGTATGCACACAGAAATAATTGAATGTTCTAGTATCTGTCCTGTATATTAAACTTGCGTATTTAGTTTACAGTCAAACATGGCAAATACACACAAAGGAAGCATAACATTTGTGTATAATGCGCTAATACTCTGTTTGTTGTGATGATGGAGGTGGTGACATGCTGACATATATAGATTATATAGTGTATACTTTCAAAGCGGCATACTTCATAACCCAGACTCGGACTCAGACCCGGACTCGTGTTCTTTAAGACTATTTTAGTTCATATTTTATGTTTTGCGTAACTATTTTTGCAGCGAAGCATGTATATGCACGTTGGAAAATATTATATATGTGTAGTATGTTATAGAATTACACACCATTGCCTTTATTCAGTCAATGTCTGTACGCTTCTCACAGCACAAATATATGTACCTTACGGCCGAAAATGCATCTACAATCTAGTTTTGGTACATTACTATACAATACTTCACTTAATAAATCAAATTGGGATGCATTTGTATGTTTTAGTTGAGCCTTTCTTTGATCTTTCAAGCTTATCGCATTGTAGCTTATATTGTTGGATTTGCGCTTACCCAGCCATCTACGTCACAAGCATAAACTAGCATACGCGGAATTTGTTCAAGATGGCGCCCGGCAGTTAAAATTTCGCGAATGTTACTTCGATATTTCTTCACAACTATATGCCGTAGAAAGGTAAAAATACGAAATTAAGTATTCCATAGGTGAACCTGATAAGTCTGGCCAATAAAAATTTTTAGTGCCATTGTCCTTTAAACATTTTTATAGGGCTAAATACTTAATAGCTTTTATAAAAGTATTCTTAAAATACATGTACTTGTTAATTTCATATTTTCTTCGCGTTGAAATTCTTAAATTGTTTTGTTGTGTTGTGAGAATGAGCTTTTCAAATTGCTCTCGCGGTGGGTAATTACATTGAACACACAATTAAATAAAAGTAAATAAAATCGCTTTTCAGGTGCGGTGGTACGGCCACACACAATTCGTTGTGTTTAAAAACAAAGCCGGTATTTTGAAACACAAGTTGATTTATGCAACCGGAAAACATCGAATGCTGTTAATTAATATTACTAATCTATTTTAGAATATCAAAATTCTAATCTTTAATATTTGATATATTTCGAATGAAATCTCAATACACAAATAACATCGTGGTTGATTCGCGAATACGGTTTTTATTAACTCGTGAATTATTACAAGCTCACGCGTTCGTTTGTAATAATTCACTCGTGAATAAAAACCGTACACGCTCACCAACCATGAAGTAATCTCTATTTTTCACTGCTCAAATTAGTTATTATAGCACCTTAAAACAATTCCTGATTAAAGATAAAAAATTCGGCGCGCAAAATTCTGCCTTGTGTAAAAACAGGTTAAGACAAACTTGTGAACCTAAAATTGATTCATATCATCTCCAACTCATTAATAATTCATGAGCAAATTAGCGAATGAACTCGCCCTAATTCGTCACATGATTGACGTTGGATACCCAAGGAAACACGCTAAAAATCATATACCATCACTGTTGTTAGATCAAAAACGGTTTTAATCTAATAACTGAAATCATAATTACAAATTCATCCTAATTACTCCATCTTCGCTCATGTTCAAATGATCAAGGTCTGTAATAAATTCTACACGCCCTACACATTTCTGTCTTACAATGGACTATAGAAATTAACTTACAAAAGCAGGAAGTAGAATACTTATCTCCATTGTTCTCAAAGACAAAAACAAATTGCTTTCATAGGTCCCCCGTTAGCGCTTAATAAATTGAACAGCCAATGAAATGTTTTCGTTTGAGATGTTATGTAAACAACTCGTTTCTCGTGTGTCATCAGGGGAACCAAATGCTCGAAAACAATAAAACACTCGCGCTTCGCGCTCGTGTTTCATACCGTTTTCTCGTGTTTGGATCCCCTGATGAAACACTCAAACTCGTTGTTTACATATAACATCACGTAATATTCCGGCGTGATTAAAAACCTGAAAAACTGATTCTGATACCAACCTCTACATGTTGGTGTCCTGTGACTCCATCTTCTATTTCCAGTGCACGCGATGCTGTGTTCACCATCCAAAACGTAATCTGTTGTGCAACGGAAACTCAGAGTGTCTCCTTCTAAGTAACCGTTTCCATCGATCCAACCATTGCCAATTCCTTGAATGCGACGACATACGGCTACAGGAAACAACACAGTATCCGAAGTTTTGTTATTAACTAAATGATTATTATCAACTATGGTCGCGTTAACGTTTTAGAAATTACTTTAGGGACCAACGAAAATGCCCACTGACGATTTGGGGTGCAGGTAACGACAATGGACATTACCGATTCTTGCCATAAATGAGAGCAACCACTCGTAAATATCTTAGCAGTTAGACATTTTCTCCGAAGCCGAGCGTGCAATGGTATTCACTTTCTTAATTCATCGTTGTACCATAAATCACATACCTAAGCATCTTGGCATTTTGTCCGACCACGCGCCGTCATTACATGTTAGTCTTGGTGAACCCACCAATCGGTGACCATAGGCGCATCGAAATTCAACATAGGCGCCGTGTGTTCGCTTTTTGCCATATTTATAACCATTTGATAGTCGTGGTAAAGGTGGACATGGTGCTAACAAAACAAGGTTTGTACCTATAACTGTTCTAACGGAAACACTGGTTCTGCTAAAACCACAGTAACACACTAACAATTACTTCACAATTATTCAAAGCATAATTTTGTGGAAACACCAGGTAAATTTACCATCGCAAAGCTTTCGATCCGTAAGCTCATATCTTCTTAAGAGCTTCACAATCTTCGTAATGCATTATTATTATAGCACTGATGAGAATGCGAGCGTACGGATCGAAAGCTTAGTAAATTTACGTGGTTCAGTGTTTCCACAAAATTATACTTTGATTGATATTCATCATGCAAATAAACATTGTTGACTGGTGTAGCATAGTCATACTAAAAAAAGAAAATTTGCTTTCTAAAATCGTAGAAATGTAATAAGTAGCTATAGAGATTTTTTATACAAAACGCGAAATTGGGGAAAGAAAAAGCATTCCTCCGATAATAGCATAATGTTAGTTGGCGACTTAAAACTCTAGCTAGAGCTATTTAAAACAGTGTTTACCAACCTTTACAACTGGGTTTCTTGTGATTCCATCGTAAATGTCCGATACATGTGATATTGTGCTCGCCTTCTAAGACGTAATCTATTCCACAGCGGAAATTTAGCGTGTCTCCTTTTAAGTTTCCGTCTCCATCAACCCATCCATTTCTGATTCTTTCAATTGGAATACATATGGCTGAAGTAAACAATACACTATGTGAACATTTCATTAGTTTGCCATTTTGTACCATGTGTTGGGCAAAAAAGTCCAAAACAATACCTTAATTGAGAGCGTGCATTAGAAGCATTTAAAAACGAATTTCGGACATTCCATATGTTCGAACGAATTTTAAAAATCTATGCTTTTGTCATCGAAATATTCAAGGTGGTTAATTTTCCGGAAAAAATGGCTCAGTTTTATCACTACTAACATTGAGCCATCAACATGATTAATACTTTGATTCATATAAAAAAATCGTTAAAATTATAACGAATTAACTTGTTGCTATTTTCATTTTAGGACAGTAATGTTAATATAATATACATTGTTAGTAATAGTCTAGTGGTTAATTTCACATAGGTGCTAAAACTAAACAAGCTATCTATTGTCACTGAATGGTGATTTTCTCAACACAGTTACATATAACATGATTGATATAAAGCACGTCTTTCACAAAAAATTTGCATAGTACTGCACCCATTGTGTAGTACCCTCGGACAAAAGAAAGAGACAAGGAACTAATGAAAAGATGACGTAACGTATATCGTTCATGTTGACTCATCCCCCATATGGTTAATTTACACATTTTTTGTCTTTTTATTTTTTTAAGAGAAGGGGGAGTAAGGTTCAAGATTGATTGCATTTATTAGAATCATACTAGCATATTAATGCAAATGCTCTAATTTGATTGGCTACTTTACTCGCTATCTATTGCCCGACTGCTGGCGAGTAGCAAAACAATAATTTTACTGGTGTATTTTTTTGTGATTCAAATACAATTTGTATTAATCTTTAATGTAAAATGACTTAAAAATCAATTATTTATCTCAAATTCTACTAAAACAATTAGATTAATCGCTTTTGATTTCTATGCAGTGGTAGTGGATTCGGGCTTTGCCCTCGTCAACCACCACCCCACAGAAATCTCGAGCTCGTAATCTAATTGTTTAATATATTAATAATTGATCATATCCAATCAACTTCCTTGTGTTCTTTTTTGGTGAGTTTATTTTTTTCGCTCTTATCAGAAATATACCTATTCTTATCGCTATCATTTAGTGGAACAGTCAGTTCCATAACTAATATAATTTATAAGGAACTTATCCCTAGTATTCTTTTCAAATGAAACGTATTGGAAATGTAAGTTTGTCCAAAGAACGTCCAGTAAATTCTCCTAAAATTAATAACGACGCCTGATACACAACTGTAGTCCCCTTCAGCGACAGTTGAGCTTGTGTTAACGCTTGCTCCTCTTTAACAAGTAAATATTGTACGTGAGCTATTGACATATTCCGATGCGTGTAAATGAAGTGTAACGGCCCCTGTAACCTAGCCTTGGAAAATTTCGCCTCATACTCTATTTTTTTCTTAATTTTGTTTCACTAGCTCACATACCTAAGCATCTGGGCATTCGGTCTGACCAATTACCATTATTGCATTTCAGTCTTGATGAACCAACCAGTCGATGACCATAGGCGCAACCAAATAAAACATACGAACCATGTTTTCGACTTGTACCATATGTGTAACCGTCTGATAATTGCGGTAAGGGCGAACATGAACCTAGAGTGGCGGATTAATAAAAAACTCGTATTTTACAGGAAAGAAAAAAAAAACGTCCCGCTGACGTGGGCTACAACAACAGTTAAACGACCAAACGACAGCGTGATCAGCTATAGCAAATGCTGGTAAAATTTTTTGTAACTTTGCACACGAGATGACGATTGAAAGAGCAAACTGTTTTAATACTTTTATCAATTAGGTTAAGCCGGGGCATACTTGACGGTGGTCCTAAATGAGATAAAAGTTGTTTTCCGTAAAATAACTGAGAAAATTTTTCAGTGACTTTTTATAGCTTATAGGTATTTTCCTTTACTTGAAATAAAGCATCATTGTAAAAAAAAGCGTTTCAATCTTGCATGTACGTTTAGAATCTTTATATGTCTCGTTTACCCTATTTTCTATTCCCAAATGCACATGGCTATGAGAAAAGAAAACAAATCTTTGTTTTTGACAGAAACTAAGTTGATAAACTGAGTATAGCGTGAACTGACGAACTTTAATTAACAAACTGTTCTTTGACTATTTCATGTTTACTTGTTGTCTAATGCCGGGATCATCCCCTAAGATTGTTGTATTAGTAACACCTGCACAGTTAATGCTCTTGTTTAATCTGAGTAAAACGCCTGATAATACGTTCTAATACCAACCTTTACATGTTGGTGTCCCGTGGCTCCACCGTCCTTTTCTGGTACATATGACTCTCCACTTCCCTTCCAAAACGTAATCTTTTTTGCAACGAAAACTTAGCGAGTCTCCAGCCATATAACCGTTTCCTTCAACCCAACCGTTCTCAATTGTTTGAATTCGAGGGCATAGAGCTGTAAAATGCGCATTCTCAGAATTTTTGGAGGTTTCATTATGCCAGGGGCAGGGGTCGCAGAACATTCATTGTTGAGGAGGCACATATTAATGTATTCGTGTTGACAGATTGTAGTAATAATCCATTCAGTGTAACTGCTAATTGCCACAAGCGTCCCAATTTCAGTATGGTATATCAGGTGTAGCGAGTTTTTATTAATCCGTTATAAGCAAATTTTCTAATACAAAATTATACGGCGTTAACGCGATCGTTCCCTACAGTTCAAAGTTATTTCAAAATATATTTGAGATTGACTGATGACGATAGATTCTACAACTCTTCTTGACTCGGTGTCCGACTTTATATTTTTTACTTTGAAAGTGGAAGTGATGAGCCTTTGTATTTTACATGTCATATAGTAACAGCGCGCTAGAAAAGCGTGTTGAAAAGCTGCTCTAAATTATCGAGTTCATTGAATAATTAACAGACCGCAAATACATTATAATATTGTGTTATTTATAAAATTGTGTATTATAAAATTGTTATTTGACTAATCTGAGAATGTGTCGACTAGAGCTAATTTCCATAATTTTTGTCTGGTTCTTTTTTTTCGCCCAAGGCTTATTCTCCCACGCGGCCACTCTATATATTGACCCCTCGTTATAAGTCTTACAGGCATGTGATTATTTAAGCTTAACTCATTGGTAGCTCTTCAGTCACATCAGTTTCTCATCTCATTCGACCTCCTGTCCTTGATCACGACGAGTCTGGTAAATGGCAACATTTTGCTTTCTTTGCGTACTCGATCCATAAAAACCGACGATACGTTTTCTGCGCACTCGATCCAAACAAAACTGGCAGTATATAGCCATAGGCATACTTTGACTACCCGATCTCCAATCATTTTCAAAAGTACTTGGGACACCAGCAATTTTTCATGAAAAATCAACGTACACCGTTGATATATCTATAAAATCCATATTTTCCCCTCCCCGCCCCAATCAATGTTGGTTTCCCAACCTCAACACCCTAACGCATAATATGTTATGCTAGGTGGGTCATAACATTGAGAAGGAGGCGAAATTTCCTCAACTGTCCCAACACTTTTGAAAATGATTGTAGTTTATGCCCTATCGATATCCACCATATGGAAAAAAATGTTCCCCTGAGAGTACTTAATTATGTACTGTACATGGCCTCGAATGAAAAGTGAATCTTGATGTGAATAGGCTGAATACGACTATACGATATGTTTTGATATTAATTAAGCACAGCTTGCATACATGTCTGTAAATATGGAGTGACAGCATGATCGAGGCCCAAGTCGGATTCTGCGTAAAAAAATCACGCAGGCGGATTTATATATAACAAGATTTCGCACGGGGAGCCTTGTTGCCGTTCAAATGTTTATAATGTGTTCTAAACGTGTTTTATAAACGTTGTGTCGCTGATGTAGACAAACACAGCAATGTCTCGAGATGGCACGCGGCCAAGCGCGACAGAATCTGTCGAATTTTGTCGTTTTGAAACATGTTGGGTGAGCATTTTTGCAACTAAAAACTCCTTTCAGTTTAGATGTTTCAATATACATGTTGAAATGTGCTTTTTGTTGACATCTTTTGTTGAAATTAAACGACTTTAATACTTTTTCGATGTGTCATCCGTGCTTGTTTTCCATGCACCATCCATTATCCATGAACACCGAGCCCGTCTCTGACACTGACGAACAAAAAAATCAGACAAGCCCATTAAGACTCGGCCGCGGGGCTGCGCCTGTGCAGGCGAAGTAAATATATTGGCGTTGGCACCAATAGCACAACCTTGGTAGCCCAATATTGGTTCAATATAGATATATGTTCATTTATGCTAGGTGTAAAGATTGTTACTCAACTTTTAATGCGCCACCAGCGCCGTAATCAGTTACATCACATACAAGAAAATATATATAAACGTGACGCATCGTGAGCAGAGCGCCCCTTTTGCTCGAGTAAACGCGTAGAAAGCGTCTTGTTTGAAATAATTTTATATCAACAAATTCGTTTACAATGGATTAAAAAAACCCGCCACACCTGAAAATTCGATGCTCAAGCTGTATAGCGTTATCGTCAGCCAGCATGACGATTTAGCCCGACTAAATGCAAATATTATCAGGCTCATTGACAGTGAAAGCGATTGGCCTTTCAAAAAAAAGATTACTATAGGTATGCTTTAAAATATACAGTTTATACAGTTGCTCAGAGACATGTATAACTGGATAAAGCATTCCCCTGAATTCAATCAGACAATCGTGAAGCTTGAATATTTATAATGAGATGAGATTTCTACAACTCGCATCGTGACCCGTAAAACGTGGCCAAATTGTTAAGGAAATGACATTGCACACTTACACGCGCATGTGCATGCGCTTGCAATTGAATCAGTTAGAAATTCGTTGTTATGTTGATCCTATCGCATTAAAATCACAAAATGGGAGAGTGGAATTGTTAAGCAGTTTGATACTAGCTTAGTAAATTTTAGTTACTTAGTTACTTTTAGTTACTTATTACTAGATATAGTCGTTTTAATGTTTGCATTGTAAGAGAAGATTGTTTTACAAACATCTTGCGATGTTTCTGTGAATATTCTGCGCACTGAGCTTTAATAAATAGATGAGTAATGTACACTACACAACTGCGACAGTATATGGACGTTAAGTGCGGTTTCTAAAAGCTGTTCAACTTACCTAATGCATCATAGGTACAAATTATCACAATGATGACGAGAGCTGCTTTAAGTTTCATCCTCTCAGATTCTAGCGGAGTAAAAGCCGTAGTCTAGACTGGTCGTCTTAACAAAATTCAACGTCGGTGCTTGAACTATTGTGCTGAAACAGGAACAAGTAATTCAATATGTTTCAAGACGTCTTTCGTCAAGTTTCTATAGCCAGTAGGACGCCCAAAAACAATTCAAAAAGGTCGAATAAATAGGAATATAAAATAAAATGTTACTGATACAGCTATAGATGAGCAGTTGCACTCGACTGAACTTGATTTCATACGTTTTTCTCAGAATACACAAGTTCTAATTAGGTACAAAAGCGTTACTGCGAGCTAATGTGAAATTTGAACAAAGAATAAACAGGCTGGAGTTGCCGTGAATGGCAGGCATACCATGTACATATCAGCAAATGCCGTTTAACTGTACCTAATAGAGCTTGTCTTTGACGAAACAGATCAATTATTTACGTGAAAATACCGCAAAACAGGTCAATTATAGTCATGATGAACGAGTTGCAGGGATTAGAAGATATGACAGGTGCAATATGCCACCTTTTTCCCAAATATGGCGCCATCTTTGCCCGTTTAAGAGTAACAGAAACAATCGCAATTCTGCAACTGATGACCAATTTTGACAAGGACATTAATGGACATGCAATAGTTAAAATAGTGCTTATCACAAAGCTTCAAATGTATGTTTTAGCACTTAAACATTACAAAATTTCATTAGTATTATTAATTTTGATTATTTAGTAGATATAATTTTGCTTAAATTAAACCAATACTTTTGAAAGAGCATTAACTTACTCTTTTCTTGAAAGCAGAATTCAAATAACGTTGAGATGTTACCCAGAAACGAAGCCACAGCCTTATGGTGAAGGGTAAGTGGTATAACCACTTTGCCACCAATGTTCCACAACTGGTGCCCATACATGGGGTTGGAGAGGGGGATGGGAAAATTTGATATGGGCGGACTACACTGGCACTCAATATTTAAAGGAATGCCTTTAGTTATCTTGGGTAGAAGTAGGGCCTATTTCTGGTATCACAATCCACTGTTTAAGATAAGTTTACACTTTTTTCGATCTGTTCGACCTTCCGACGATGCGATGAACTAATCCGACTCTGTGCGTCAAGCAATCGATGAATCACGAACGACTCGAAAGAGAAAAAATGTAAATTAACCCATTTCGGATCACGTGATTATTGAATGACCCATAAAAGTAAGCCATTGTAGACCATATGATCTTAAATAGGTTAATTTGACATGTAATATACACTCCACTCACCACAGCAAATTAGAAGAAGAGTGATTAAAGTGCTTGAAATTAAAACAGGTAATATCACAAGTTTTACACTTTAATAACTAAGCGTTCTATGGATATCGATGCCTCCACGTTCCATACCATAAAAAAACGTTCATGTAAAAATGAAAAAAGTATTATAATGGAAATGAACGAGTACACTATTGTTTGAGAGATATTAATGATGAATTGTAGCCCTCGGTGTTTGCCGTGATTTAATATATAGTTTTCTTCAATAAACTTACCTCAAAAGAATTAAACCTCAATATTCTTATCAGTCAAAATAATATTAGTTGCGTGAATTGACCTTTCCTGTAACTTAAATGACTAATACACAGAAGCGGTTAACTCAGTTAACTTGAACGTTGAGCTATTTCCTACCAATGCTAAATGCTACAGAATGGTTGAGGATTGCTTTTCTGTCTATTAAAAATGAGACAGTGCTATTAAAAACCCTGGGTTAACGCAAATTGTAAAGGAAATTTGCCAGCAGACAAATTCGGCACAATTTTAACGCAAATTGTAAAGGAAATTTGCCAGCAGACAAACAGCTAAAACTTCGAAATATTTCCTCAGAAATCTTACCTAGATGAGTGACAGTTTTGTTTTCTAAAGTCGCCTAATAAAGTAGTAGGTTAAACGTTAAACCAGAGTTAGCCCTAACCCAGCTTTGAACAGCTGGTTTTTGGCATAAACCTCAATCCAAAAGACTCCATATATTAGCGAAAGGTTTGTTAGTTCGTGAGTTATGAGCAAAACTACTCCAGAGATCGCGATATTTATCAATATATGTAAAGGTTATTTTTAAATTTTGCATCACTGTTTCATAAAATCTCGAATAAAATCAACTAAGTCTTGTTTTTTGGCAAACAGGCAGAACATCGTTCCAAGACCCACTATTACACACCATTGTGGCAGACCCAAGCATGGTGTAACCTTGGTTGCATTTGAACACAATGACTCCTCCATGTCTGTTGCCAGATGACGTTTTGATAAATCCATATTTTGGTGCACGAAGTTTTACACATGATGCTATGAATAAAATATCGAAGGTGTAATTATAAGTTTCATTTTTACAAACGTTTGTATTTCATCGAGGTGCCCAAGAAATCGACGATATTTGGTGAGAAAATCAAAGCTAAATTTTATGTAGCTAAATCAGAGCAATCTCTGATTTACAGAATTGATTTTAATAGTTAGCAGTTATAGCAAAGCCTAGCTAGTTTCTGTTTGGACTTAACTGTCGACGTAGCAAAAACATTCTCGACGATATCACATAGTCCAGGTATGGTCTACCTTTTCTTTTGCTGGCTTTATTCAAATTAGTCATATTAACTGCAGATCAGCATACATACATTCAATAACATTGGTCACTTTGATATTATATTCACGACTGAATACTGACCGCGTGTGCTTAATGAACAACAATAAATCCAATAACGGTGATTTAAACATTTTCGAACAATGTGTTTTGTCATAGTAACAATGACGTTCTAACTTAATTTAGCTACTTTCACAAAATATGACATTAAAATAAAAAAATTGTAATACACCTTAAAACATTTCATTTTAAAGCTGAACTGTGCATTTAACTACAGGGTAAATAGAAAATAAAAAAATATCTTACCGTACACAAAAAATACGAGAAAAAAACAAGATTTATAGGCATACACATAGATGTGGGCATATCAGCCAGTACGTCTCGTCAGTGTGACCTTATATGCAACTGTTCTTTACCAAAGCTGCTTAGATTCCGCGGGACCACCCCTCCTGTTGTAAACGTTGCAAATCTTTAAAGCGGGGGGGGAGGGGGGATGTCCAAGCCAGTAGCGAAGCCAGCCCGACATTTGGTCATGCAAATGCAAATTTTGCTGTGTTTTTGACCGTATAAGGAATGAATTTCTAAAGAAATGAACAATGATAATGATTTAAATTTGCATAGCATGACCAAATTGTCGGGATGGCCTCGCTACTGGCCCAAGCCCATCTAACCAGATCTGGTAAAAAATATACCAAATCTGGTCACGCTGTGTCTCGTGTTACTTTGGAAACCACGGACAAGCTATAGCAGAATATTATTTAGAAATCATGCAGTTAACATACCAAGGCATTTTGGAGCTGGTCTGTTCCATTTTCCGCTTTTACATAACCTTCCTTTTTTCCCGATCATTGTGTAGCCACGATTACACTTGAAAACCACTCGACGTCCATGGGAAGACTCATTCTTGATCACAATCCCCCCCTCGATTTTACGCACAACTGGACAGTCAATGGCTACACCTAAATGAGGAAAAATACCATACATAATACACATACATACAGCTTAACTTGTTACGAAAGCCTATGCCTGAAAAGTTTTTTTTTCTTTCATCAGAAACATCTTTTTATTATATTAGTTCCAGAAGGATACAATAGCCCCATTGTCAACGCATAGAATGTAAACTCTTTTATCATAAACACGTCTTTTTTTCGGATACTTCTTGATCGAGATTGAGTCCATTACATGCACGCACCATCCTACTGCGGAAAGGTACTTTCCGTTTAAAATGTAGCTAATTCATACCTAATTTTGAAGAATTTTTATCACCGCACATTTAATGCTAGCTATTTTAGTTGCCCACCAAAAGGATCATGTTACGAGCGTAAGGATTTCTTCCTCCAAAAACTCACAAAAGTCTTAGATGTATTGGTGCAAGCTTGCATTTTATTACATGCGAAATTTAGTGTATTTCTTTGTCATATTAAGTGTTCTAGGTCTATACAGGTAATAATAAACACAGCTCTTGCAGAATGAGGGACTGAGCTTACGTATCGAAAACTTTGAAACAATATAATATTTATATAGGTGTTGCAAAGCTAAATTTAAGTGTTGCTCATCAAGCAAATCTGCAAAAAACTTAGTCTAGTTTTTATTGCCTTTCGTGTTAAACATGTGTTTAAATAGGAATCTAATGCCCTGCACATTTCACTTTCAACGCTGCACAAATTGGTTCACTTCACAATAAAACTATGTAATTTGTGCGCAGCTTCTTATGCTTAGGACTGGACAGTAAGCTGTGCAAAATAACAACTAGATTAGATTAAGTACACATGCATATAATCATCAAAACTGCATGTTTGCCTGCATGTAGGACGAGTTTTGGCTTGCAATATTATTATAGTAAATAGACATCGACAAAAACTCGACTCAGCTGAATAACTCAGGAACTGAAATTTGGTCGTTTAAATCAGGTTTAAATCATGCGCTATGCTGCCAGTGAAGTGTCCTTGTTACAACTTCACTTATCATTGCTATAAAAGTCAGGAATGTTTTTAGGAAAATGTTATCTTGAGAGATTTATATAGAGAATAATACATGGGTGGTTGGAAATACCAGATTTATTTCTCGTGTTGAACATGATATAAACTGTTTATTATATAAACTACAGGTTTTCCACCAATATAAAATGTCCAGAAGCTATGATTGGTGACTGTTTGAAAAGCGATAATTTTCACATGTGAAATTATCATAAATAATCTCATGTGAGATTATATATCAGTTTTATCAGTGCCCGAAATCCTTATAAAGCACTGTACTTTATATAATAATAGCTGTTAAAGTTGTAGTACATGATGTCAAAAGAAGGATTGCAAATCAATTTTCTTTTGTCTCATTGCAACAAAATCCCCTTTTGACGGCATCCCTTAACTTATAAATTCAACTGTTATAAACCCATAAGAATGGCATTGTTACAATAAAAAATATATTGCAAATTCTATTAAAATAAACCACGCTTTCGCAGAAGAGCAAGCAGTGTACAATCTGGACACAATTGCACTAGAAGCATGCCAAAGAGGCTGAATGTGGCAGTCAACTGACTGCACACAGACTGCATGTGGTTGTATAACTGTTTATATTTGGGAATTAATTACTTGGGCATAACTAAATTGACTTTCCTTACTAATATGATGTTGTGAAATACTTAGAATATTGACTCTTCTATATTCGGCAGAAAAAATTGTAAGAGAAATATCGGAGGCGTTTTTCCTCTCACCTCCAAGTTTGCAAGTTGGCGAAGGTGCACTCCATTGACCATTGTCCAAACAAGTTATCACTTCTGCTCCAGATATCTTCCAGTTCTTGGCACAAGAAAATGTTCTTTGGGATCCAGGACTTACGCCGGATCCTTGAACTTTCCTTTTAAATTCGGTCGGGATTTCTGGACAAAACTTCGGTTTAGCTATAAAAATAATATAAAGAAATATTTAGATCTCAGCTACCTGATGCGACTGCCAGGTAAGGATAATTAGTCTCTCTAGTTACGCTCTATACATGATTTCGAGGAGTACATACTGAAGCCATATTTTGTTGCTATGGCTTGAAATAAATTTACGTGGGTGCGCAAAATTTCTAGCAAGATTAAAATATCACATCTTGTTGCGCTTGAATTCCACTTAAATTTCACTTACATGAAAGAGCGCTTCAGAAGACAAAAACCCACTCAAAAAAGCGCTGTGAAAATTAGAAGTGTAGCCGAGCATTTATAGAAACAAAATTTTTTTTTCAGTTTATTGCCCGAAAGCTTATTTTTAAGTTTTCCCGTGACGAATGGCCTCCATTTTAACGGTTAAAGCCAGCCTTTCAGTTTCGCATGCAACTTTCATGCTGGTTTAATTATTGTATGATGACAGGAGCGTAAAGCCAGCCCTAAGCAAGTGAGGGGATCCAATCATCCAGTACACGCAGGCGTCAAGTCTAAAAAGATGTCTGTACCCTCTAGCTATTTCATGCATTTTACGCAGCTGTTATAAATTTAAAAGTGGAAAACGTTGTATAGGGTACTGACCAGTGCGTGACTGATAAAAGTTATCAGTTCCTTGAAGTCCCGAAAACGGACACGAAAACGTTTTAGGGCAATGGAGCGTGCTTGATGTTTCTTGTACACTCTAGCACCCACCTGCATTTCTACCCGATTCTGACCGGATCCCCCCCTGGCTGCGACCCTGTATGATCCTGCGATTAAAGTAGAATTGTACATACCCGGAGCTGAGATTTTGGTTTTTGCATCTGACGTTGTTGAAATTTTGGTTGGAATAGTTCTAACTGAAAAGCAATGGAATTTAATGATACGTTAATTAATTCGTCGAACCTTGTTTGAAATACAAGAGATCTAAATTCATTGAATTTCATTAGAAATATAACTGTATTTTTAATAAAAATCCATATCCTTTATAAGTCGTATTGTGGGAGAATTACTACTAAAATGGCCCGATGATTTACCTTCAATTCTCTTGATATATGGGAATGGGAAATTAAATAGCAACTTATCGAAAGTGTACTGAAAGGCTCCTACTGTAAATTCAAAATAGTTGTCTTGAACGCGTAGTTTTAACTCTACGCGCAAAGGTCGTTCAGCTCCCAGGGTAGTTTTGACCTCACTAACAGATCAAAATAATTACTCGAGGAGTCTCGCGACTCCTTCTAAAGGGTACACTAACTCCTTTAATGACTAAACTTACCCCTTTGAGGAGCTAAAACGCCTTAGCTTCTTTCAAAGGGATCGAATCTACCAAATTTGACGAATAACCAGCAGAAGAGCTGAAAACGACCTTTTTGAAACGGTAGTTCATGCATAGGTAAAACAACCCTACCCCTTTGAAGAGCTCAACAAAACAACTCTCTTTAACTCACCCATGCGTGGCTAGGTATGGCCGGATATATTAACTCTATAAATTGTCAATGATTAGCTCGTTACCCACCTGCTGTTATGGCTTTGGTTGTAGCAGACGTTGCTGCAGCCGTCGAAGGTTGGTCAGTCTGAGCTGAAAATGTCATGCAATGACATATAAATAACGTATGTATAAAAAGGTAATCAAAATTTAGAGTTTTCTAGGGTTTTAAAGAAAAATTGAGCACGAAAATTGCTATTTGAAATTACATATTATTTAGTCAAGCTAGGAGGTGGGGTATTGCAGGATAATTCGGTTTTAAGTATAGAAATTAAAGCAAGACGTATTCATTTCGTAGCATCATACTTATTTTGTTTAAATTAAATAAAAATTTAACCGATTTTTCTAAATACTACACGGTCACGAAATCCTCTTTGATAGTTACCTACCTTGTGTCATGACTTTGGTTGTCGCAGACGTTGCCATAACTGTCGAAGGTGGATCAGTTCGAGCTGAAATGCAACAGAGATCAACGACCTACTACAGTGTCTATAAAAAGCAGTAATGGAATTTTTGGTCTTGTATAGGGCGCTTAAAATTTATTCCACAGAAATTACCCATTCACCTTCGGAAAGACCAGACTTTCAACTTTGTAATAGTATCAATGATTTTGTAAGCACGAAATTTATCGATCGAAATCACGGATTTGCACAAGGTGCCCAGAAGTAAAAGATGAGTAACCTTCTCTCAGTATTTAACAATTATGTCACTAATTAGTTAGGTTGGTTGCCTAGCATATGACGCCATTTTGTTTTGGCACCAATGGGAGACAATGGTATACGAATGAACCTCGATGACGTATCTATACAATGAGGCAGCATCAAAGTGCAATGAATGAGAAATATAATCAGTCATTGCAATATGTAGACAAACGTCCAAGTTATTTAAAGGAAATTTACCGAAAGTCAAAACACTCGATAAAAAATATCTCCTACACACGCAAAAGCACTAGACCTGCGCACACATGATAACGACTGCAAGCTGTATATATACAAAAACGGCCTACAAAATTTCTTGATACAAATATTTTTAATGATGGTATCTACTACCTTGACATGAAGGTATTACTCCTTCCCAATCTCCGTCTTGACATCGTAGCTTCCTGGAACTTGACGGATGAAGAACGGCGTCCCCGGGACAAGCAAACTCTATTTCCTGGCCGTGATAAAACTGACTTCCAATCACGGTTGCATTAGTTCTTCGTAACGGATCTGGACACTTTTCTAAAGAACATCGGAATATGCAACAAGTGTAAGAACCCACTGAAGTCACTATATTCATGGAACGATAGCTATATGTTTACACGTTTTATGTTCTTTAGAGTGCAACCCGTCAGGGTTCCCAAAGATTGGGAAAAGGTTAAAACTGAAAATGAACCTGATCAGTCACACACGCATAACAGATATTCAATACGTCCTTGAATAAGCTTTTTCATTGGGGGGGGGGGGGGGATTTTGTACCAATATGTTTATGTTCATAGACCAGATATTTCATTTACCGCCATTTCTGGACGCATAAAAAAGATGAATTACCGTCCATTCTGCAATTTTGATTTTAGTGAGCTCTTTCTTTTCCCAATAAATCACGAAGAAAGCATAGCTTTAATACACATTCCTTTTGAGAAACTTTTTTATGCAAAGAAAAAATAAAGCGCAGAATGAACTTGACCAGCTCTTTACAGTAAGTCATTAATTACTATAATGAGTGTTTTAATTTATAATATTCTCACGTAAGCATTGAGGCTGCTGTTGATTCCAATTTCCATCAGTACAATCGGAAATGCTTGGGCCAATCTGTTGATAACCAGCTTTGCAAGAAAATATAGCGACAGAACCATGCGTGCGTGATTTGCTTCCTTGTATGCTAACGTTGCCATTCTGTATTTGTGGCAAATGCGGGCACGGTGCTATACAAATCAAATGAAAAAATAAATAAAATTGGCTTCAAAACACTATTGGGCCTAACTATGGGAAAAGTAGCCGTGCATTGGGCCTTTAGTCTTTCTCAACGATCAGGCCTTAAATTAAAGTCTACCATACTTTGCAATTGGTGGAAATATTGACAGTAAATTCCTTCATAGTTGTTAAAAATATAAGTCAAATTGCTAAATTTTTCCAAAAATATTCTCTTGGGCGAGGTCTCGCAGACGGTGCATGCTAAGTCCACATTGATTCTTGAGACATTTCAACTCGAATATGCGAGCTGTTTGCCATCCTGAATAAACTTTAGCTCTTTCTGGCTCGTTTTCTTCATTGCTTGTCAACAATTAAACGAGACGTAACATGCATATCCTTGAAAATCCAAGATGGTGGATAGCTCGTGCGTTTCGGGCGGAATATTTAAAGAATCAAGCAAGGTATAAAATAGCCGCAAAAGGCTTTATTAGTTATTTCAAAGCTCTTTTAGATGAGCCCGGAATATTTTTGTTGCTATTACCATTGAGATGAAAGTTTTCGCGTTTACTATACCTTTACACGATGGAATTTTTCCATTCCATCTTCCGTTTTCACAAGTCAACTTCTTTGAATGTCCCGGTTCAAGAACATAATCCTGCACACAGCGAAATTCCACTTCCTTCCCATTGTGGAATTCACTACCCAGCACCTGGGCATTAGAATGCGTGGACGGATCCGAACATTTTGCTGTAAAATTTATCAAGAGAATTTACCTAGCGCGTTGGAAATTATGTCGTGTTACTGTACTACGTGATATAAACTTTAATTATGTCTGTTTGTAAAGCAAAGCCAGTTATGTGATTTGCAAAACTACCGCTCTGGGGCCGGTTGTACGAAAGATGGATAAAGTTATCCACCGGATAGCGACGTTTTCAAACGCCCTAAAATTGTGATTTACTGGATCGGTCAAATCTAACGTTTAGTATTTTAAAGTTGAAGGAGGAACTCAAAATTTGGCTAAAGTATATTTAGTTGTATTGGATTCAAAAGCATTTTTAAGACTGGATAAAAAATCACTATCTAATCGATAGCACTATACCCATCTTTCGTACAGCCAACCCCAGAAAGATAAATAAATTTTCATATTTTGGTTCACATGCCCATCCCACTCATACACAGTTAATTAAAAGGTCGCATTTAACACAAATATTAACTAGAGCACATTTCGTGGCGAATGCGTAAGGCTATTATAAACTCCCCTAGCTTGATAAATTTTTACCTCGTGTTCCCCATACATGCAAGTGTGTATTAGATCTCATGCAAAATTGCTCAAAACAAGCCTATATTTTGGCTGCAGTTCGTCGATTAGGAAGAAATGTGCACATTTGAATACACTTGATAATTTTAATTTACGAAACTCTGTGGAACGTATACGTTTCGAATTGGCTTGCAAAAACGTCACACGAAAATACTATTTAATTGAGTGTAGCAGAGTCGTTGTCAATCTATCCATCAATCAAAGTAATTAAGACTTTTTAAAGGTAATTAAATTAGTATAGAATTAAGCCTTTGCGAAAACTGAAATCAAACACTCAACATATTCTTTACATTTTGCCAAAAAAGGTACGCTGAACATATATCATCAGACAAGTTGTCTGTTATAGACATTTGGTCAATAAAGTGCAGCTCGACAAAATTGTTGAGTTTATCAACATGGCGGGCATATTTTAAGTGATATTATATGATGAATTACTCTGACATGACTGTGAAATAGAGTCGAAATATCTTGTTATAGCTCTAATAGTTGTTATAGCTCATATCTTGAGTTTACAAGATGTCATTCTTCGGAGTAGTTTTTTCTTGTATAAAGTATAGTAGGACTACAAGAAGCGATCAAATCGAAGACAATTAATTGTTTCGACCAATCGATTTTCGACCATTGTTTCCTCACAGAATAGACCCAAAAATAACGCAGCAAGTGTCATGGAACAAGACGTTTATGACGTGTCTGAGTTTTTGACTACATCAAGGTTTACATTACTATTCTGTTTTTATAATCTTACCTTCACAACGAGGCAGAGTGGAATCGTCCCATACTCCAAAATTACACAACCTGTCTGGGGTACCAACCATTTGAAATCCTGGTTTGCATCTGAACCTAACAGTTTCTTTATGTTTAAATCCTGATTCTACAATTTCTCCGTTTGTAGGTGCAGAGGCAAACCGTCTGCAAGGGGCTGAAAATAAAGTACAGTAATATACTGATCTTTTTGCTAAATTGCGACACAACGTATCTACCGTCTGGCATTCTTTGATGGTGTAATCGATGGGACATTTTGTATTCAGTTCTGGTTTTCATATAAATTACCAATGCTACACAGTGCATCTGAATTTCATGCTACATGCAACCAAAAATGCTGAAATAATGTGCTAAAAAACGAAATTCCTATGCATGTAACCAAATTACTTAACTACAAACTGGTCTTGCTATAAGTTTCACTACATAATACAGAATAAAAATCAAAATCATTTTTAGCGAACATTACTGTATTCTCGCATGTTTTATTTCTAACCTTATGAAAATTTTACCATTTCACTAGAAACTTATTAATGTATATGTAATTAAAAAACTAATTAATAACTCATGAGCCAAACACAAGGGAAATCATGGCCGTGGAGGAGTCTTTATATGTGATATAACCACACACAGACTTTCACAAAAATTTTGTTTTGATTTTCTCGGCGTTTACAACATCTAGAAATATTGAAAATTCTTCGGCAAGCAAAAATACTCGCAATTCGTACTTTAAGCTCAACTGCACCTCGCGTTTTATATCTGCTATACACCTGCTTGTGTTTTAAATGGTAAATAATCCACGGTTACAAAAAAGGTCCGATATTATAATATTTTAATATATTATAATACACCTTTTTGCGAATAAACGAGAATGGCAGAAATGGATTAGTTTCACGTTTCATGACTAGTTTTCTTGTTATTCTCGTTATTCTACAACTTAATTTTGGGTTGCATTGGAGATCAAACCTTTATCCTCATTTTAAAATGTTTGCAGAAACAAAGATAGGAATACAAACCTCCACAACTAGGTAACCTATTGCTCCAGGTTCCATCATCGCAGCGTAAAGTCTCCTTGCCATCTATGGCGTAGGGTTCGCGGCATCCAAATGTAACTTCCTCATTATGCTTATAACCATTTCTCTTTATATAACCACCAGCAAATGGTCGAGCATCATACTTTTTACAAGGAGCTGAAATGAGAAGTTTTTAAAACAAAACTAAACATCAAAATATAAATAGAAGCAATAGATCTCCAGTGAGAATAAAACTACAAATAAAACCATACCGTCTATAAATTAATCGCTAAATGCCCATTCACGCAATACGTGACGTTTTTTCCCATTGTTTCATTCCACCCTTCAACCCTTGTGACAGTATTTGAAAGTTTGGCCTAAACCCTCAAAAATACGCGACTCTGAGCCAACATACCCTTTGTCGCAAACACAACAACGCAAATTTGAGTACTAGCTAAAATACGAGCGGCAGCTCTGCATATATGGGTATTTACAATGGCGAATACGAGCCATCGTAAATGATACTATCTTAAACTACCTTTATACCTTTTCATAGCCTCGGATTAATGAGCTAAATAATGGCTCGAACAAAACTCTCTGTCAAAATTAATTTAGCTGGTCCTGCATTTCTTACTTTTTACTTAAATTTCAGTCTAGATATAGAACAGAAATTGTGTGAAATTGAATTTGATAGATAATTTTCATCGAGCCTCCAAATTTTTTTTTATCAAAATTTCCAATTTGAGTGATTAGGAGAACCGAGCCACTCGAAATGCAGGTAGATCTGGTTAATCCTCAGCTAAACATTTGCAAAACGGTTCTTTACTATATTTCTTCGTCCTCACGTGCAAAGCTAATGGATCATTACTATAAAGTTATATCCTGAATATTGAATCGAATTACCATTAGCTGCATCAAGAGATCAAATGGCGCGAAAAATTAGACCAATTCATTTAAAATGAGTAGTTGTAAAAATAAAGCTTTTTTACTCAACAACGCCACCGTAAATTCGTAGTATCGTCGCAGTAACATGGTGGCCGTCACTGGAAATCTAACCACCCATCTTCCGGCTATTTAAAACATTCATGATCAGATTTAGTCAACCGTTATTTTTTTTTATTACCTCAACTGATCGAATCGAAAAATTTCGACGCAAACCGTCAGTGCTTACCTAAACAGGTCGGATGATCTGCATTCCACCTTCCATCTGAGCATGTCAAGACATTGCTTCCTTGTAAATAATAGTCGCGATCACATTCGAACTTGATAACCTCGTTATGTCTAAAACCTTTTTGCGTGACTCTCCCATGATCGGGCGCGTTAATTCTCCGACATGGTGCTAAGGGCAGAGAAATACACAAACTTTGATTTCAGGTCATGTCCTAGATCATCACTCAGAATAGAACTGCCAGTAGTAACATAAAGTTGTAAAGACGCTAAACGATTACTGCAAACTATTCTTGGATACTACAGCCCTTAATTAAGTTTTGGAGTACCTATTATACGTGCCTATGGATTACCTACAATATTATACCTCAAATTCAAATTGTCCAATCAAAGTATCGTATTTCTACCACGTGATGAGGTGATTTCTCACTGTATCTCACTTTTAAAATGAGATACCACTGTATCTCACTTTTAAAGTGAGATACGGTAAATACTCACGCTGTCATGGCAACGCTTGTACACGCAAGCACAGATTGGCAAGTTTTCGTAAACAAAAATGGCGGAATGTGCGAAAAGTTTGATGAACTTCACGAAGAATTATAAAGTATTTTGGAGGACAAGGACGTTGAAAACACAAATATTTAAAAAATTAAAAGGAATTTTCTGTACTTCTCGTTATAAAAATAAACAAAGAACTGGCTATTTTGTATTTTAGAGCATCGTATTCACGAAGGTATGTTCAACTTAAAGAACTTAAAAGTTTATTCTTACGGAAGTTTTTGATTTTCGGTATAATATATCATTTATAGACCCTCCGCTCGGGGGATTCAGTGAAATATTTCCTTCAGTGATGATAAATATCATCACTTCAGGAAATATTTCACTGAGTCCCCCTCGCTCCCGGTATATAAATGATAAGTATTATACGTTTGGATTGAAAGATTAGTGGGAAAAGCTAGGGCAATAGAGCAAAATCAGGCATTATTTTAAAGGCATGTGGAAATATATTTTCTTTTTAGCTTAGTAATAAGAACATTTGATGTAAATGTAATATCAGTTGTTTTTTCGTAGCAGGCTTTCTTGAAGGACATGCATTGAAGGACAAATGACTCTAGCCGTCCGCCATCTTGTTTTACAAATAGGTCAATTTTAATGACGTCACAACAGGGTAGACTCTAAGAAACTTCATAAGTCACTTGTGAATAAAAACCGTACGCGCTCACCAACCATGAAGTAATCTCTATTTATCACTGCTAAAATTAGTTATTATAGCACCTTAAAACAATCCCTGATTAAGGATAAAAAATTCTGCGCGCAAAATTGTGCCTTTATAAAAACAGGTTAAGACAAACTTGTGAGCCTAAAATTGGATTCATATCATCACGTAATATTCCGGCGTGATAAAAACCTAAAAAACACATTCTGATATCAACCTCTACATGTTGGTGTCCTGTGACTCCATCTTCTATTTCCAGTGCACGCGATGCTGCGTTCACCATCCAAAACGTAATCTGTTCTGCAACGGAAACTCAGAGTGTCTCCTTCTAAGTAACCTTTTCCATCGATCCAACCATTGCCAATTCTTTGAATGCGACGACATATGGCTGCAGAAAACAACATAGTATTCAAGGTTTTGTTATTAACTAAATGATTATGCTTATCAACTATGATCACGTTAACGTTTTAGGACTTTACTTTAGTGACCAACGAAAATGCCCACTGACGAATTGGGGTGCGGGTAACGACAATGGACATCACCAATTCTTGCCATAAATGAGAACAACCACTCGTAAATATCTTAGCAGTTACACTTTTTCTCCGAAGCCAAGTGTGCAATGGTATTCACTCTCTTAATTCATCGTTGTACCATAAATCACATACCTAAGCATCTTGGCATTAGGTCCGACCATGCGCCATCATTACATGTTAGTCTTTGTGAACCCACCAATCGGTGACCATAGGCGCATTGAAAATCAACATAAGCACCGTGTGTTCGCTTTTTGCCATATTTATGACCATCTGATAGTCTTGACAAAGGTGGACATGGTGCTGACAAAACAAAAAAAAATTCACAAGACTAGAACCGTTCCATCTAAAACACTGGTTCTGCTAAAACCACACTAACACACTAACAATTACTTCACAATTATTCAAAGTATAATTTTGTGGAAACACCAGGTAAATTTACTATCGCAAAGCTTTCGATCCGTAAGCTCGTATCTTCTTAAGAACTTCACAATCTTCATAATGCATTATCATTAGCACTGATGAAGATCCGAGCTTACTAATTGAAAGTTTTAAGATTGTAAATTTACGTGTTCCAAGAAATTATAATTTGATTAATAATCACAATGCAAACGTACAAGGAGCGTATTACGTCACACTTGTTGCATCCAAATAAAGCATGCAACAAGTGTGACGTAATTGAACAACCTGTAAGTTGGGCTACTGTGCTAAGACCTCCCAATAGTGTTCTTTTAACTTGTAACTTAAATTGTAACTTGTAACTTTTCTACTTCGAAATCGAGATATTCCTGCATTAAGTATTGCTCGAGGATATGTTATGTGTATAAGTGATTCAAAATTTAGCCCTTTTCTTTCTCAATTCCGTTTACAATACGACAAATTGGAAACCAAATAAAAATTTGTGTAAAGTAAAAACCCTAAACACCATAAGCATTTTCTTTTTCATGATGCAGCACGTCAAAAAGAGAGAAAAAATCCATTATTTGAAAAAGCTCATTGGATATATTTTAGATCCTCTTGCAGATTTTATGTTGTTTCCTTCATAAAAGACGATCACAAAAAAATCCGACGTAACTAGAGGCCTAACTGCATGGTGAGAGGGTGTTTATTTACGATCTGCTCGACGAGTTTCTTCTGAAATCGGCTGGATTTTAAAAGAAATTTGTCGAGCAGAAGACAACATGTAGACAATGCTATATTTAATAGCAATATAGCGACGACTAAAAGCCGTTAACAATGCATGACAACAACAGCAGTAAAATTTACATTTACAAATCGTACCTTTACATGAAGGTATTGTCCCCCAATCTCCGTCCTGACACGTTAACCTTTTGGACCTTGATGGAACAAGGGTGTAGCCTTTTCGACAAGAAAACTCTACTTCCTTACCATGATAAAACTTATCACCGTACACGTATGCATTAGTTTTTCCTGATGGATCGGAGCACTTTTCTACAGAACACATCATATCATTGTCTATGTGGCATATTCTCTAATATTTAACATTTCAAAACAAAACTCAACTAACCCTAACTAAATTACAAACACCTTGGATCAAAACTAGGGATTTTGATTATGATGAAGACGTTGTTCTTTCTACGATACATTGTTGTATCTTTTACATGTCTACATCAATTCATGAAAACGCCAACTTTTCGTTGCCGTCTTTGACAACAAAGATTTCGTGGAAATTCTTTGTAATAGCCTAAAGCTTGTACTCAAATTTTAAAATAAATGTATGTTGTACTTGTATGTCCAAGAAAGTTTGCTTGAAATGCATTCCGCAAGATCGATGATTACTCGTCATGTTTAGTTTCAGGGCAATGAACTTCACTCATGCCAAACCAAACGGAGTAAATGGTTATGTTGGATCACTTCAGTAACTACGTCTTCGTCGTCGTATTTCGTAATATGATGTGAACAAAACGTAATATGATACAAAATTTCTTACCTAAACATACGGGTGGACTCTTTGACCACTTTCCATTGTTTTGACATGTCGCTATTAAGCTTCCCTCTAAAACATAGTTACTGTGGCAAGAGAATGTTACATCCTTTCCATACGTGAAACCCCCTCTTGACGTTGTAAATCCGTTTACTGGATCACCTGGATCTCCGCAGTTGACGACTAAAAACAAAATGAATTATGGTGAATTGAAGCGCGGCAAACAGACATAGAACACTATCGGTAAACTACTTTTTGAGAGAAGGATACACAATTTGTAAGCTCAAAAAGGTATTAATGGCGTTTTCCAGCGATGGGTTACATACTAGGCTTATAGTCCGTTTCTGGATCATTGAAGGGGGGGGGGGGGAGGTTGTCAAATGTGTGAGGCACTTGGAAATAATTTAAATGTGCTTGTAAATGTTACTTCATGCATTTACGAAAAAAGAAATGTGGAAAAGAGTTAATCAGCAGATTGTGCTTAGCATCTTTTTGACTCCCATTGTATCTTGATTCAGAGAAGTTTGACAAACGAGCAACCTCGAGTAACTTTTCGAACAACCTTTCGTGCAATAAAAATTGATGCTGTTTGGGCTTATTCATCTAAAATTTGAACGCTGTGCTGTTTTGAACATGATAAAAATCATATTTATAGCCAGGACAATCTATCTGTTACAGGAGGGGGGGGGGGTGTTTTTACACTCTAACAACCGTGTTAATACTCACTCAGGCATTGAATTCTACATAAACAGTAAGTTAGAATGACTCCAGTCGTTAATTGTTTTAATTTGATTAGCTCAGGTCTTATGGTTGTTATGTTGTAGATTTTTTTTTGTATACCTAATTGCTTTGAAAGTAGTTTGGGCCCTGTATAGGATTTTGTATGCATTTCATTTACCAGAGTTACTCTCTACTTTTTTAGAGTAAACGGTCGACATGCATGTGTGCCATCGACAAAAGTCCTCAAAATGACCCAGCCTTAAAACAGCAGTGTCGACATTTATACCATCGGAGTTCTGTAAGTAATTTTGCAAACTTCGATCAAAATTTAATGCAAAAATCGTCACGAAAATTCCTCGTGGGCTACCACACTGGGAGGGGGGGGGGGGGGGGCGAGAATATTTTCACGAACACTTTTGTTTGTTACTACAGCGGCTGTGCAAAAGTATTGGTGGAAATATTCGCTCCTCAAGGTATGGTCGCCTATGAGGAATTTTCGTGATGATTGCGCGTGACTTTCAAAATTATTTCGAAGCTTGAACTTGTGTAAGCGGTCTTTTACATTAAAATTTGATCGAAGCTTACATAATTACTTACAGAACACTGATAGTATAAACTACTGTTCGACACTGCCGTTTCAAGGCGGGATCAATTTTATATAGTACTTTCGCTTTTCAGGGTTCGGAATTCAGGCACATACAGTAGGTGCCACTAGTATGAGTCCAGTTGATACTAAAGTGTTTTTTATTTCATTCTATATAGTTAACATTACCGCTCTGCATCACAACTCAACTAATTTTGCAATATCAAGTAATTTAAATTTAAACAAGTAACATAATTTTAGTACTTGATGTCTGAAATCGTTCCCTTTGAAATATCTTCTTCCATTGATTTCACAATAGATTTAGTATTGCTAAGGTGAAATATCACACTAACAAGGAGCAATTATTACATCCCATGACTTGTCTTGGCCCTGGCTACCCGCTTGATTTTTTTCTTTAAAATGCTGCTAATAGTTTGGAATTTGATAAACTTTAGGAGACTGATGAGGAAATACCGCATAAGCACTAAATTATTTTCGTTTTCGTATCTTCTTCAAACACATAAGTCCGAAAAGTGTTTGCAAATCATCTTCTGCGCGCATAGGCTTTTCTTAAGGATAAAGTAGTGCGCCTTTGTAGAATCTGATGGTATTTATGTTTTCTAATACTTTTTATCGTCCAAATACCCCCAACTTCTTTGAAAACCGCAATAAAAATGGTAGCTCTGTATCAGGGTCAATTAGACCCTGATCCATGATCTCTCAGGATGTCTCCGTCTAAGATTTTATGCTTGTTTCCATAACAATCGATTATGCTTATTTTCAGGATGCAATAATAGACTATGACTCAACCTTTCAGATTACTCCGGGTAACCATTTGTCCTGTAACTTGATTAAAATCATTAGTTATCCTTTATGCTCATGTATGTACAGAGCCAAATTAACTATTGTTGCCAATAAACGTGGTAAAAAATTCAAAGCAAAAATGATGGAAGCAATCTTAGAGCATAATCTACATGCTTGAGTGTAACTAATGTATGTAGATAGTTTGAGGACGCGAAATAAGCATGTTTGAGTACTTAAAAATTCCGGATATAATCTTATCTCTGTTTCTTCATAAAAATTGGACTGGACTCATACTTTTAGGCACCTACTGTATACCATGTCGACCGCCATGGTCATTTTACCCTAAAACAGTTGAAATTATCCCTGGTGAATGGAACGCGTGCAAAACCCTATACGGGATCTAGACTAAAGAAACGAGTTAAGTCAGTATATTATAAGGCGCTTACTTTGGCAAACCGGGTTGTCACCACTCCATGACCCATCGCTAAGACATGTTCTCTTAATGCTTCCTATTAGATTGTAGCCAATTGAGCATGTGTAGTCAACATAACTTCCACAGTAGATTGGTTGGGATGAAAGCCTGACTGTACCATGCGCCAGTGATCTAGGGGCAGGACATGTGATTTCTGCAATAATAAGTAGATGATCACAATGGTCACTCAACAAGGTAACTTGTAAGTTGTAACCCTATTTTTACGCAGTGGAATAGCCACAGTAATAACGGAACAAAACTGCTCAGCGTTTTTATTCGACAGAAAATGCATGGCTTGCCAGAGCCTGCATAATGAATGTGCGTAATTTGCCATGTGAGGGCACAAACTTCCACCTGAATTGCCCTATTTTCCGTGCTGTGTTTTTGATATATTTTTTATAAATACCATTAAATTGAATACAGCAAGATTATAGTGCATTTTATATCTGAAGGTTGATTGGCTAATTGGAGACACAATATGGTTATTCTTTCGTGTGTTACGAGTCACGAATATACCGCCCAGGTGCTTTCAATCTCATCGAGAATTTTGGATTGGAATAAAAGAAAGGGACACTCCTGACCGTGCATGAAAGAATAACCAAGAGGCGTGTTGGTCATAATAGTTATCGACATCGAAATAGTATGTCGTCGCACAATTTCCCGTTTTCCCAATTTCCAGTACTCGGGTTGATAAAGCAGTACATCAACGGAAAATGTAGGCTGACTATCGTTTATCTTAATTTTTGTAAAACAAATATATAATAAAGCCTAAAACAGACCATAATCTGATTGCCTTCCACCTACAGAAATTTTATATTCTGTGAATCTCCGAGTAACTGACAATACCAATCTAATTATAGTTCTAAAAATAGTTTATTCTAATTAGCATTTGTGTATAATCATACTAGTATTCTATTGCAAATGCTGCCATTTGATTGGCTTCTCTGCCCGTTACCTATTCCTCCATAGATAGCGAGTAGGAAAACAATAATCTTCCTAGTGTATTTTTTCAATTCAAAGACAATTTGTAGCATTATCTTTTTTAACAAAATGCTTGAAAATAATTAGTTATCTCAGATTCGAATAAAACAATTAGGTTACTCGCTCTCCATGTCTATGCGGTGATAGTTGATTCGAGCGTCGCCCTCGTCAACTATCACCGCACAGAGATCTCGAGCTCATTGTTAACTATTAACAAAAAAATGTGTTTGACAGACCAATCAGCGCAACGTCAAAATTCAGGACGTGGAAAATTAGTTTCAAATGGCCAGGCCCCTCTTCCATTCCCCTCTCCTTCTTATTTCGCTCCCGTTAGAGGGTACTCAGGTTACAAGGTCACGTTGCTTTTTGTTGAATTGTTGACATATTTATATTTCAAAATGTGTACTTCAACAAACTAATGGTACCAGAGAGATGTCAAAACGCTCATGAACGTTCCATCTAATCCCATTGAAACGGGTTTGGCTTTCCGTGGAAAGCGGCGATATTTTAAACGGCCGAACGTGCGTTTCGAACGCTTATTTTTTCACGACCACATGCCACGTCTCTAATGTTTAGATCAACAGTGATGGAGAGGGAAAGAAAGGTACATACGTGTACACACGGGTAATGTATCACTCCAGGATCCATCTGCCAGGCACTGACGGTAACTGGCGCCGGTTAATTTATAACAGCCATCGCAAGAATAACGGACCACGTCGCCCAGTGTGTATGAAACGCCAGATTTCTTGCCATTCCTCGGTGTGCCAGGATCTCCACAGCTCCTTCCTTTTAGTGAAATAGATAATCAAATCCATTTACAGAACAAAATGTAATTTTGGCTGAAAGCGTCTTATCATAGGGAGTCGTCATTGCCTAATTAGGAGGGCTACTAGAATTAAAGAAAATTTTTGAACTCGCTTTTAGGCCTTTAACTTTTTTATGTAGTAGGTTTATGCATAATTTCAAAGTCATTTTCAGGTAAATAATGATAACTCGCTCATATAAAGTTAACACCCGTTTCGCTGGCAAAGGCGACGTTTCAACATGACAGTGCTATTACAGGTTTAAAGTAATTTGCCAAAAATCACCAAAGTACTCAAATTTTTTTCACCCAGGTAAAAGCAAAAAGTAAACTTCAACTTTTACTTAAGTAGAGTTTCAAGTACTGACGGAAAATTTTACCTGCCTGCGCCAAGTACTCTCCCATTAGTTGCCCAACGCTGAGAATAAATTTGAGAGTACAAGTACAAAAGTAAATACTAAAGAAAAATTATCGTTGTTTGTTATCTAATTGAAAAGTAATTCATAAAAATTTACCGCGTTAAAATAAATACTATTTCTTTAAATAACGAAGTAAATCTATTTCCTTACTACCTAACACTGCAAGGATTTGATATTACGAACAATGGCGTTTCCCCATGTTGACTAGTTTTGCCTCGGAAAATTTTTTGGGATTCTTGAATATATTTTCGCATTAAATGATTTTAATTAAACTTTAGATACCCGCCAAACTGAAACATAACTGCTTGCCATTGTATAGCCCTTCTTCAATTTCACTTGAATAATTCTCCAGCCTTGTCTATCTCAGCGTTAAACATGCAATTTGCAATAGTATTAGGAGCCACCTTAAAACAGTCTGGTAGAGGTTTAACGGCCGGGCTTAACGCCAGAATTTACGACTTCGACTGCTCGACGTCGTCTCGGTGAATATTCCCCGATAATCACCTCGCCTAGCTTCGGTGAATAACTCTTAAATATTTCTTTTCCCTTGTTATCACGTGCATATGCATCGCACGAAAACCAGCTGTTTGTGTTGAAGAGACTAGCGTGATTAAATAAAGTGTGTACGTTTGTTTGTATTGTATTATTGCAGTTAAATTCCAAAAAGCTTCTTCCAAAACATATGTAGGAGGCTGCCACGTCCATTTTAAGTTCCCAACTTAACAGCTAGAGTAACTTACCTCTGCAAGCAAAACCTGGTGTCGCATTTGTCCAGCCACGAGTCTTACATTGCATTACTGCAACACTGCGTACGCTGTGATAGCCAGGTTGACACATCAAATATATTTTTGTCCCAAGTTGATTAGAGGCCTTATTCTTCCATCTTGCTGGCAATCGCACGAACGAGTTCGCTGGCAATTTCACCTTTCCACATTGTTGTACTATTGTAGTAAGGTGAAAAATTGCATTGAATATGACGTCTTAATCGCGAGGGGGGTTTAGGCAACTTTTAAAGCATACCGGTACGATTACGAATACAGTAGGTATAAAAAGATATCAAAAGTTATCGTGTAATACGACACTGGGAATAAAAACAGGAGAGTAACTCGCGTAATACGCCGCTCTACACCTGTATATAGAATTAAACCAGAGGAAGAAAACTTACACGGACTTGAAATATTACTTCCAGCCGTATTTAATTAGAAAGATGGTAAAATACGGTCTGCACACTTTTTCTGCATATAACTAAGCGATGCAAAATGTATTATGTATCCAGGAATTTAGCTTACGCTTAGTTTCTCTTTAGTCGTAATAGTCACTTAATGTGGCTAATTTGAATACAGCCCACAAAAGAAAAGGAAGATCTATACAATATCATTTCGTCAAGAATGACTTTGCTACGACAATTAAGACCAAATAGAAACTAGGCTTCGTGACGCTACTGGCTTTAATTCTTTTTTCTAAATCTTGACACACAGAATTGTTGCCACTATCCTCTCCCCATCCAAACTTAACTTCGGACTTAAGACCGACACAGACCGGACGAGATTTGACAGCGCTACGCGAATTTAATCCTTTTCTATTTTTCTCCATTCTTCGGAAGGACTTCAGCAGTTTAAGCTATTTGATACACATATCTAACCAAATTCCTTCCGCTAATGGATTTATTTGCTTTTAAAAATCGAAAAATCGCGTTGGCAAATCGCTTCCGGTCCGAGCCTTTACCTTTACAGACTGGCGGCGATGATGTCCATTGTCCGTTCTTCAGACATCTGATATTTAAGGGATCGTTTGTTATATATCCCGGCAGACACATGTACCGTAATGTTGTCCTTTCTGTAAACCCCTTTGAACTTTGCTTCCGGCGACGGTTACTACCTCCAGGTATGCCAGGATCAGGACAAGATATTTCTGGTTAAATAACACAGTTGAAGATGAGAATTCTCAGAATATCCACTACGTTCGTATTGGCCACCGTCAGTGGCCTTTTGAAACAGTCATGTTGTTTGCGATTCATTCCTCAGACGTCACTTCTGTTCTGTTTAATTTATCTGCATAGCGGCAGTAATTTGATGGAGTTTAAGTTGGCTAAATATCCCATGGGAATACGAAGCATATCAAATAAGCGAGCCATTCATTAATTTAAAACATAAATCTGATTCGCTGTAGGAGTTAAAATACTTTCTAATGAATTATTAAAACTGTAGAAATTTGCATGGAACTATTTCTTTCGCAGAATTAACCTCACCTTGTTGAATTTACAGATCGGAATTTGAAATAGAATTTCGGTAATAAGTTTGCCATTAATTTGAATATGAAATCTATCAGTTGTTTTTGACTCACCCTGCATATCCACTATATTTCGCTACTAGAAATACATTACATCAGTGGCGGATCCAGGGTACTGTAAGTCAAAATAAATTATAGCAGCTCAATTTTAAATTCAAAATAACTTTATAACAATGTCATAGGTTATGAATTTCAAAAGAATAAAATCTAACCGATGAAGTTGCTTTGAAGGTATTCTAAAATGTAAATATATCCTAGAATGAGCTGTGGTAATTTATTTTGACTTACGCTAGATCCGCCACTGCATTACATGCAGAAACCCCTCGCCGTTTGAATTTCTCCCAGGCATTCTTCTTGATTCTCTTCCGCAACTACATCCATCGTAACACTTTCCATTTTCCCAGATGACTTGTGATTTACAGTAACGTTAAATTGTTTAAAAATTGCTTTCCAGCTGATCGATAGAAACAAATTTGTAAAATTTGCAAAAACCAAAACAATTACAGTTAAATTTCGTGTCGTGACTAATACAAAAACAAAATATATCAATTCAGCCAATCACGACGTTCCTAGTCACCAGTACAACCTCGGAATTTAATGACGTCGCTAAAAGGTCGAACGTACAAACCAAACCAACCCGACACATAATGGCGGATGACTGATCGCATCTCAGAATTAGTAACCCTCGTCCCGGGCTTACGCCGGGGGCTCGGGGATTGTATTGTTACATCGATCCTTGGTTAATGAGGATCAACCACAATACACCAGATGTGTTTGTCTACATCACGGTTGTTGGTTTCGTGAATAAATTGGCCAAACTAAATTTTTGACCATGCTCTCCTTTCTTTGTTTGCAATTGCGTTTTGTTTTCTGAGTTCTTTTGAGAGTAGTAACAAACGGTTTGGCGTATGTTGATAATACATATTAGAGACTAAATCATCGAATTGTCGGCAACTGTCGGTGGATATTAAAGTTCTACTACCAGCTCAAATTTAATGAACGAACGAACAAAAGAAAGACGAACGAACAGAGGTTTGACGTCTCAAACAGAGTTGGTAAAACTTTTTACCAAACGAGGATATATCTAGCTACAGTGTACGCTATAAACCGTCTGACTGACTTCAATGATTTGATCTGAGCAAGTGCAGAGAAAGCTATATAACAATCTGCAATGCAAGATCTAAAAAGATAAGGATTAGAATTTCATCGCACTAGCTACATTGCGTATCATTTCGCACAAAAAATTTATAAAGCAATGGCCACACTCTTCACACAGTAAACCTAACATGTTTACTGTATAAAAAACTTACTGCATCTCGATTTCTTGCCATCCCAGAGTCCTTTCGCACGGCAGGTCCGAGTACCAGAACCAAATAATGTGTAGTTCGGATCACATACAAAATTCACAGTTGCGTTGAATCGCCTGTCATTGCCAATTTTTCTTCCATTCCTTGGTTTCTTTATGGCAGAACATTTTAAACCTGAACGCATTAAAATTGTAGGTTTATGTACAGGTGAATGTACCACACATACTCAAAACCTATATTTGATCGATGGAGGCTCTCCCCCCCCCCGCATAGAGAACCCACTCGCAGGCTAATTACATTGTGGTTGACTATATGCTTCTATATGGCCTCATCACAGAATAGGAAATTAATAAGCAAAAGGGTCGGAACCTCCGATGTTTGTGTCCCCGCGCATGTCGCATAACGCATATGTTCATTGTGCTGATTCTGGCCAGTCAATTGTATTTTCTGGTTAATAGAAACGATGAACTGGCTGCTTCGCCATTATTTTGGCCAATTAATTGTATAGCAAAAGAGGGGGGGGGGCATGTTGCACTGCTAAGTGACCCTGCTGTTTATTCGCTATACTGTGACCTAATGAATCGATGGAACGTTAAAAAACCCATGATATCTGGACTGCTGTGCAACAATCATTGATTATATATAAGTTACTGGAATGTAAATTCTTACTTTTCTTAACACAGCTGTATCCGCAGTCCCCATCACAAAGACATTCCTTCTTTGAGTCGCTGCAACCGATGGAAGGTTGACATTCATCAACGCACTCGCTGCCAGGCCTTTTGTTTGTTCGCGGACAAATATTACCTACGGTTACAAAAATGTAGAGAATATAATTCTAAATCCACAGTAAATTGCAAGTACTTGCATGTAATGCCGTATCTTGGGTTTAATTATATATTATGCAGTGAATCTGGATGCTGCACTATACGCGTAAAATGGCACAAGTTGTTACAAGCCTACAAAAAAGTTTTAACAAATCTGTTCACAAGTTGTCAACAAGTTGCATTGAATGAGGTCGAGCAGGATATGAGAAATTATTAATGCAGAGGTTTGTGGCATACCGTGCACTCCACGCCGGATACATTCGGCGTGGCATTGCTTTAGTGCCTGGCTAGTTATTGGCGCAAAATGATGAAACTCAGCCTTTGACTTCACCAACCGGCTTGCGAATTCTGAAAAAAACTTTTGAACTTCGCAACGAACTTCAGAATTTTGCAACGAATTTCGGAATATACAGTAAAAAGTTAGCTGAAATCCACTGTAATAAGCAAGCGACTGAAATCTCGCTGTCTTTTATTCTTCTTAGACCTTAGTCTTAGAGACACAAAAAAGCAGTGAAATATAAGATAGCGTGCTTTTTTATTGCATCGCATATTTCTAAAAATTGGTTCGAACTTCGAACACATGTTCAGTGCTGTCGATTGTTATCCAAAGCCTAACACAAACTTTTTATATTTTGAAAATGCATATACTCGGCGTGGCAGCTCAAAACATTTGGCTTATCTCCGCATTATTATCGGCGTGCGTTTTACATGGAATGCACCCTGGCAGTGGAATTCTCTAAGTGATGACATCAAATCAACTGAGGACGTCACTGCCTTCAAAAGGAAGGCTTCTAATGATATACGAGATTATCTTAGTTCCAATGCTTTCATTGTATATAATTATGTAATATAGTTATAGTTTATAATCATACTATTCATTATAAAATCTGGTTTCTTCTTTGTTTTCCTTTTTCTCTCTTTTCTTACTATATTTATATATATTTGTATATTTATATATTTATATATATGCACGGCGCTCAGGAAGAGCATTATTTGTGTAATGATGTGATTCCAATTCCGTGTTGAAATAAAGTTTATACATACACACATATATACATACATTTTAGCTCCGTGAATAGTTAAGAAGCAAACTATTATCAATTCATATATACAGTATAATAGTTATTATAGCGATCACTAGCTCACGAAGATTCTCTCTGTAAAATCGTTACTATAGCGTCGGTATGTTTATCAATACTGCAACAGACAATTTGCATAATAGACTAACATTCGATCTAGGAAAAAAGAACAGAATCTTTTACAACAGCTAGAAAGAGGATCCTAAGATTAGTAGAATTGCAGAGTTTGATGGCGAAATGTTGTAAAATAAGGAAAATTAATATGCATGGCATCGCGAAGTTTGCGAATTTTGTATATATTTGTATTACGCTAGGAAAAGCTACCATTTTCGCGGCAATTTTAGCTCAAAAATGGTAACTTTTTCCCCGCGTAATACAAATATATACAAAATTTGCAAACTTTGCAGGGTAATATTTTCCGTATTTTACAACATTTTGCCACCAAACTTTGCAGTCCTACTAATTTCTAACTGTAGTAAACGATTTCGTTCTTCCTACCTGGTTCGACCTTTATGCAAATTGTCTATTGAAAGCCTCAAATTCTACCCAGTTATAGACTGCGTTGAGCAACTGCTCGTTTGCCTGACTTGATATTTCCTGTCAGCGGGAGCCCTCTTAGAATTTATCATTCGTGGTTTGAAACAATATGACAATAGCTTCCTCTAAACAAACTTCTAAAGCTTTCTAATTAAACAACATGCAACATCACATGCGCAAATTTTTAACAGTTTTCCTCCAAGCTCTGGCCAGATTATCGATTATATGCAGAGTAACATTAGCATAAACTCCGTCGACAAGCAATATATTGGAAGGGCTTAGAAAAATCAACAAATAAAACGTATTATAGACGTAAACATAATATTCATTTCAAAATTGTGTACAAACTGTGAATATAACATAATGTAAATAATAGCATACACATCACAATTGACAGGAACACTGTGTTTGTGATATTCTTCAAAATTTGCGCTACTGTCTGTAGTTATTCATCCTATAAATTTGCATATCACACTGTGGTAGTTACACCGATACATTATGAGAAGTGATTTAACTAGAAGTGATTTTACAACTGATTTAACTTACCCGAAACGTCACTTATACAAATTATTACGACTATGCTGAGAGCTAATATGGACTTCATTCTGTCAGGTCGAAGGAACAATTGTTCAAGACACGTCTGTAGTTGGTTCAACAAAATTCAACGTCGTTGCGCGATAAATTGCGCTGAGACAGGAACATGTAATTCAATACGTCTAGTTTTATCTTCCGTCAGGGTTAAGTGCATGACAGTAGTGCGCCAAAAACAATATTCAAGAGGGTCAAATAATGCTAGAGAAAAAGATCAGGTGTCTAGATACGGGGAAAATTGTTCAAAAATATCGAACTACTGCAATTCCGAAAATACATGTGTTGGTGTGTTGGGGTATGAATATCATTCGCAAGTTAAAAAAAAATGCTGTATACGTAAAACCTAGCTTTCATTTATTCGTGAGTATATTAAAGTGAAGGTTGTGACGCCAATCTAAACTTAATATGACAAATTTGAATACACTCGTCAAAAGAAAAGGTAGATCATATCGTGGGGAATGACTTTGCTACGGCAGTTAAGACCAAATGAAAACTTACGAGATAGAATAGTCCAAAAAAAAAAGTGAACTTTTAGTTGACTATGGATTTTCTCATTTGTTCCTGGCTTGATCGAAACAAAATTAAACTTTAGTTACTTAGTATCTATTAAATAAGATTTATTTTTATCAGTTGTCGCTTTAACTGTCTTGATTATGCACGCACATTCGTGATTTTATGCTTTGCTATTGTTTTTACAAAGGTTGGAAAATTGCAGTTTGTTAACAATAACATCTTTGTACCCAACATTTGGTGTAAATCACAACTGATGCAATTCACATAGTAGGTGTTATATAGAAATCTTTCTCTAATGTAAAAAAAGCAAACTGAGAACTTCTTTACAAATCCGACTACCATAATACTATTTGACCTTATTTCATCGCACTTCCCTCTCGATTTCCTTGTCTCTCCCATATCCATAAACTGAAGGAAGTTACAAATACTTCCTGTTGTTCATCGATAATTATCTGATGTTGAAAGATACTTAAGGTGCTTATCTTATGAAACTATGATTAGTTAAAAACTATTTAAGGGGGGGGGGGGGGGGTAAATAGGGTTTCGGATCATCGGATTTTCTGAAAAAAAGCGATTCGGAATCGGATATGGCTGAATTCTTTTACGGATTAGCGGATCCAGAAAATGCGTCGGATTGCGTATTTATCCAATATTTTTGTTCGGATTGAGGATTTTTTTGTTGCTTGCTTCGGACTCTGGATAGTTTCATTTTGCTTTTGGGCTGTGAGGCCTATGAAAGCAATAAAAAATTCGACGCCGTCTTCGCTGTCTTCATTGTGTTTCACTACATGCCCTATATGGCCCTATATGCCCTAAGATATTCTTTGGGATACTTATGGCTTTTAACATTATACCCCGATAACATGAAGTACGATACAGTGTTCAACTGCCCTTCTGGCTCCCCTTGATTCGGATTTTTACAAAAAATGCTTACGGATCAGCGGATTTTTCATAAATTTTCAGCGGATTTGCGGATTTTAGTACCCCTATTCACCCCCCCCCCCCTTTAATGAAGCGGGACTTTAGATAATTATCCAGCGTTGAGAGTATTTTATTTGAGGACTGAGGTACCGTATAATTATGGACATATGATATCCTATTCAGGTATACAATGATCAGTATATATTACCCGGTATTTCGGGTATTTAGTATCTAGGTTTTCACCAAATTCAGGTACATTGGTATCGGACGCAAAAATAATGGGGATTTTACGGTATCCTTGCCCTTCCCTCGGGCGGGCTTGTACGATTCAAACTTTGGGACTGAACCAATAAAATAGGCGCAATTTCGGCAATTCTTCGTTACACTTTTTGTCTTATATAGAGAGTTGTTTGCTTCAGGCCTGGGTTAAGTGGTACAAAGTTAATTTAAGAACCAAGTTGGTGGGAAATCATGACAAACGTCTCAAGTATCTAAGTATGATCACTAAGTATGATTACTCGTTTTATATTCCGAGTCGTAAGTTGGGCTACCGCTCATTGGTGATACCGCTGTCACTGCCGTGTTAGCCTAAACTAACAAATCGTTCAAACTTATTTTCTAGCCTTCTCAACAAAACGCACATTTTACTAAGACGCACAGTGAAGCATGTAAGCGAAAAGAAGTTTTTCCGTGCGATAATTCTATGCCAGAGTATTTAAAAGGACAAATGGCAGGAACATCCTTCTTCTTCGCAATTATAGATCGCCAAGAAGCGAGATTGTCGCGGGAACGTCGACAAAATTTTGAATTACACAATAGATTTCATTGTGTTTCCACCTAAATTTTTGACATAATGAGCAGTCAACATAACACTTAAACTCATATTTTACTGAAATATATCTTTATATACTTATAAACTTTGAGCATGTATATAGTGAACAACAAGAAGGTTCAGCATAACTTTTTATAGGAGTTATTCTAAAAAGAACAATTTTGTTTTTACTCATTCCTTTGCGAAGCTATATAGGAGATGTTTTTTTCGGTGTGTTTCCACCTACGAGGCATAATCCTCGTGCCACATTGGTACCACTTATAACTTTAAGGTTCATAATTTACTGTTTAGCTCAGGCTGTCAGAATTTTTGGCATTGTAAGCGCTGTTTACGGAAAGTGAGAACGCTAAACGCGCAAAGAAAGCCGCACCTGGCGAACAAAAATGGCAACGATGTGGTTTTAGATTTGATTTTTAATTAATTGGATTACTTAGATGCGTTACCGAGGTTTATTCATACTAGTAGCTAAAACACGGATGAAATACATTATATTTTGAGCAAACCTCAACGTGTATTGCAATGATTGAAAAAAGAAATTCTTGATTGAGACCTTTTTCGCATCGTTTAGCTTCTGGAAGTCCTGTTCTTGGCAGTGAGCTCCATATACATTTGGAGTGAGATCTTCAGTCATTTGGTCTTTAGAAAGAAGATCGAGAGAATTGAAGGAGCTATATGACGTCAATCATAACTCTCTGAGCCATCAAAACAGATTTCTGTAACTGCGTCATGACCTTCTTATCCATTCCATCTTATGGTGTTATTTGCATCCTTTGACATTCGCTGTGTCCTTTTCTATTTTCAATTAACTGATTTTAAGATTTTGCAGAATTTTTCAAGTGCCCTATCAAATACACATCATTTCTAATTTTGTATATCATATTTTTAAAAGTAAATCCCCCAAACGTACATAGTTAAAAAATACATTCATACATAGGAGGAACTTTTTTCTACTGAAAAAGGGCGAAATTGTGTAGTGTCCAAAAGTTTCAAATACTTTACAAAGTTATCATGAGTGCGAGTGCGTCAGCATTACAAATTATGTCATGCCTCTTGTATGTTAGATAAAAAAATTCTAGTATGGACGTGATCAAGAGCATTATCCCACTTCTCATAGTTTCAAATGTATTACAAGCTTAAATACATATTGTCATTGTTAATTGTAAGTAAATACTTTCCATGCACAAAGTCGTTTCCCTGGTGATGACCATGCATTTCCGAAATAAATGACTTCCAATGGATGTTAACCATATTTACCTTTTAGAATTCGTTTGAGGTCTACGAAGCAAAGTCTAATTTATCCGGTACAGTTTAAAAAGTTTTTACTAAAATAACCAATTCAGTTGTCTCAGACGTATTTTCTTTTTACAGACAGTATTTGCTCATAAAAACAAAAAAATTGGTTAAGATTCTCAAACTTTCTGTTGTTTTAACCAATAAAATATTGGTCAAATTAAATGAATCTGAGACAATACAATACAATACAATAATTTAATGAACACTCCCCAAGGAGGCTTTTCAGTGATCATTTACAATAAATGATAATAAACTAATTATGTACAAGACGAAATGCTAGTCCTAAATAGTATAAACTGATTTAGTAATTGAGTTTTCATTTTTTTCTTAAAAATATGTACAGAGCCACTTAATTTTAAAGAAGTTTCTAATGAGTTCCATAAGCTTACTGTACGATAATAAAAGGATCTTTGGAACCAAAATGGTTCAAATAACAAAATTTTTAGTTGTTGGAATCAGTAAAATATTTTTTAAGTAAAATGCAGACAACCAATTTATTTTTACAGTGTGCTCTAAAGTTTTTTCGAGTGCGGCCATTTCGTATGGAACTACAGACAAATCGCTATATAGAAAGGCCGACCTTAATCCAAGCCAATGTCTCATTAAGTAATAGTGTACTATAAGCTTTAATTAGCTCTATAGCAATAACTACATACGCATAGCTCATCATCGCGTGAAATATAATTTACTATTTCAGACTAAGCCATTACTGCCGTCCACATAAACTAACTTTTCACTAAAAGATTCCGAACTTTGCTGTGAAGTTCAAAAGTTTATCTCAGATATCAGAAACTTAGTCGATATCTTGTTGATTTTTTGGCAAAGTCATTTACATTTATTTTCAAAACTGTTCCGAATTATTTCCGTTGCTGTTATGTACTTTAGACATTCCTTAGTTTATGATATAGACACCATTTTCGATATAACAAAATAGGTATTTTATTTACGAACATTCAAACTTTCAAATTAGGAATATGGAAAGTATATATACCCCAGTATTCGAAGAAAGTCTCCCACGAAGTCTTCTTGTATGATAACTTTCGACACAAACTTCCTAATTATTTTCATTAAAGTACTCCCATGCAGAGTGACTTAAATTCAAGAGAGCTTGCATCGAATATCACAAAGGAAATCCTTTGGTATATAAATTCACTAAAATAGTTCACTAAAATAACCAAGTAAATTTGCATAATAGGTTGAGTGATTTGATTCGTTATTTAAAATAACTTTGGGGTGATGCTATTTCTGAGAATGATTTTTCCTATAATATTCTAAAATATCAATCAATGATGTGACACTTCGTTTCCAAGCTATTTGATCTGTAGGGAGCCCTAAATTTTTCATGAGTCGAAAATTTTCCATGACCCGAGAGCGCGCAGCGCTCGAGGACTTTATATATATGATGACATAAATCCAGAGTTTTGATGTATCTATTTGACTTAATCTACTTTTGAGGAGGTAAAAACCTATTGAATTATACATCAAAGAAAACCGACTCAAAAATGAACTGAAGAGATATACTATTCGAAACAAATCGGCAGGTCAAACAATCGTCTTGCAATGCCATTCATGTATCAAATTTGCACGTGTCTAGCAATTGGTTCAATTGTGATGCTATACAGTGACTATTGGAAGAAATTTGACAGTGTACAAAACAGATGGTCGGCGGAATTGAAATTCTAATAGTTTATCTCAAATATCAGAAACTTAGTCGATGTCCTATTAATTTTTTGGCAAAGTTATTTAAAAAAATAGAATGATTTTTTTACATTTATTTTCAGAACTGTTCCGAAGTATTAAAAATACTAAACGCGCGACCAGGATTCATAATAAAGATTCTGAAACGTTCTCTGATCGATAAATTTATTAAAACACGAGCTTTCGACTGCCAGTCTGCAGTCTTCGACAGGTAAATAATTATTAAATAATCAGACTGGCAGTCGAAAGCTCGTGTTTTAGTAAATTTATTGATCAGAGAACGTTTCAGAATCTTTGTTCCGAAGTATTTCTTGGTGTTGTGTACTTTGGACATCCCTTAGTATATAATATAAATACCAATTTCTATATAACAAAATAGGTATTTTATAGAAGTTGTAGAAAAATGAACATTCAAACTTTCAAATTAACATGATTCTGAATGACTGACAGGGAACATACGCCATTGATACATGGTATGGTCTTATAAATGTAATTGGCACATAACTTGCGTCGAGTTCAAGCTGGCTGATAAGATTTGCAACGGATTTTCCTGTCTCTATACTTCCCATGACCATGTACAGGGAAAAAACATTTTACATGTTAACCAGTATTCCAGTTCCAACTATTTCGAGAAAGTATAGTAAACAAATTTCTCGTTGTGCAAAACGACTTCAGCGAGAACTGCCAATAAACAATTTCATGCACGTAACTTTCTCCTTTTTACAATTAAAAAATGAATATTTTTATGTTATTCACAAATACAAGTAAACTTGCATGACCCAAGTAATTAAAGGCTTAAGTTAATTTTAAGAGGCCCTCGTGTTTAAAGAGCAGTTGTGACAATGTTCAATGGTCTAAAAGCAATATCACACGATTTTCTAGAGTTTTTTTCTTGCCAACTGGAATGCATGAAAACAAAACATCACAAGGTTGCACTTCTCGACAATTGACTTAAAAATAATCTCACTTTTACCTAGTTTCATGCCTGCACTTTCTTCATGACCAGAAGTCACGGACAGACTAACTAGCATTCTAGCTCATCCATAATTTGCATACACTTTAAACATATGCCTTTGTCAAAATGTCAGAACTACGACATTGTCCTTGGTTAAGAGTCATTTGCCGCATCTTTTCCATTAGTAGAAATAGCAACTTATCTGTCAGAATAGCCCCTGCACACCCATACATAAAACTAAAAAGCTGGATGGACATAACTAGAATCCAACCAATGCAATAGTATATACGCTTAATATATCGCTAGACATTGTTCCACCTTTGACGACCTGGGCAAGTTGGAAAGGATCAGCCTTATGACACCAACCATAATGAATGCGCACATCCATAAACCCTCGGTGTAACGAGCCGAGTTGTTAGCGGGCATTGGCAGCGTTTTTCTTCTTATTGACGAAGACTATTACTGAACAAAACAAATCCCAGCTATGCCCCGGTTAAGGAGAGGGGGGGGGGGTGATATTGCAAGTTGCATTCCTTACTCACACAATTTCAAATTTAGTATTTCGTTTAATAAATTTTGTTGTACTTGTAGATGTAGCAAGAGAGTTAATTATAATAATTACGTCCGTCATTTTTGGATATTTAAGAGAAAACTGATCATAATGAATGTGCAGTTTAAGTGTACATAGTGGAATAGCAAACACCAGACAGGACATGCACCTATATATCTTACAGCTAATACTCAACTATCGTAAATGGAAAAATATGGAAAGTATATATACCCCAGTACTCGAAGAAAGTCTCCCACAAAGTCTTCTTGTATGACAACTTTCGAAACTGAATAAACTTCCTAATTATTTTCATTAAAGTACTCCCATGCAGAGTGACTTAAATTCAAGAGAGCTTGCATCCAATATCACAAAGAAAGTCCTTTGGTACATAAATTCACTAAAATAGGTCACTAAAATAACCAAGTAAATTTGCGTGATAGGTTAGGTGATTTGATTCGTTATTTAGAACAACTTTTGGTTGATGTTATTTCTGACAATATACCCTATAATATTCTAAAATATCAATCAATGACTTTAAACAGGCTACATGCGACCCCAGTATCGTAATGACTTTGTTTCATCAATGGACGTGCTGTTGCACATACCAATTTGTGCCGCCAATTTGTTTCGCAATGGCATCGTGAGAGAAATTGGCGTGCATAAAATGGTAAGATGATTTATAAGTTTTGACGTTGAAGTTTGTAACATGTCATACGTCGACGTGACACTTCGTTTCGAAGCAATTTGATTTGGAGAGAGTCCTAAATTTTCCATGAATCAAAAATTTTTCATGAACCGAGAACGCGCAGCGCCCGAGGACTTTATATATGATGACATAAATCCAGAGTTTTGGGGTATCTATTTGACTTGATTTACTTTTGAGGAGGTTTACCAATAAAAACCTATCGTTTATACATCAAAGAAAACCGACTCAAAAATGAGCTAAGGAGATATACTATTCGAAACAAATCGGCAGGTCAAACAATCGTCTTGCAATGCCATTGATGTATCAAATTTTCGCGTGTCTAGCCATTGGTTTAATTGTGATGCTATACAGTGACTACAGGAAGAAATTTGACTAAATCAAAACAAAACAAAGAATGACAGTGTACAAAGCAGATGGCCGACGAAACTAAAATTCTAAATGATTGAACCAAAATGAACGATAAAAACGATCATGCTGAACTTTTTAAGAGCTAAAAATATTATGCATGTACTTAAAAACAATTAAAAAGACAAAGACTTAGCGTGAAAGAACGAGGGAATGCAACACTTGTGAGAGCATTTGGCAAGTATTTTGGCTATTTTTGTATAATAAAAAATAGAAAGAAGACCCAATGAATAATATTTCTTTGTTCCCAAATAACTATGTACCTTACCAGCTGTACATTTTTTTTCTCTATACACCTTGAGTCCTTAGTAACTAATTATTGCCGAATACTATATTTAAAAAAGGTAACAGAAAGGAAATTAAAAATTATAGAAAAACATATACACGAAAAGAATGTATTCATGCATTCATAAATTAAATAAAACTGAAATACATTGTTTATCATGTGTTGTAAGGTGCTGAAATTCAAATAACAGACAAGCTATTATTTTACTCCAGATTAATGTATGATGTGTCCTAAATGACCGAGTGAACGATTATAACGAGGGGTGTCTAAAAAATCCAAGCCACTGGTGTGCGGTGTTTCGCATGAGAGATTTCTTGTAATTCTGAGGCATCTTCAGCTTTCCTCCCTCTTGAAGATCATCCCAAAAAGGAAATCTTCGGTACTACAATAAAGCGAACTTTTGTCACGGTTATAAAACCAAGCATTAGGCATAAAAACTTTTCAGGTAACGTTGAATATTTTCATCAGTAAAGAACGAGCTTAGAATTACTATCACGAAGTCACGGGATTAAAGAGAGAAATGAAAATCTTTGAAAGACGTTCAGAGACTCTTTCATTTGTGAGAATTAAAGGAAAATTCTCAGTCCTGGGCACTTAAAACCATTGGGGAAACAAAGTTGTATAGTATGTGTAATGATAAAGTACGAAGAACAAGCATGATAATTATATATCTTCGAGTCTTACTTGAAGCCCTCCGTAGTCTCTTTTTACTAATGTATTTAGAAAGTTGTTTCTTGCAAGATTATCAAGTAAAGTAAACGTATATTTTTGAACACCTGCTACTTTTCTGCACGTTACGCGGAAATTTAAATATATGCGCTGCAGGCATCGATGTTATCCAGTACTGTTTAGATTTTTTACCAAATGTGGGAATGTTCAAATCGGAAATTTTTCTCATACCATTGAGCGATATTGACTAACTTCTAATTCTGAGTGACTCGTAATTTTGAATTTATAGTAGCTCTTACTGTAATAAAGAATCATTGCTACGAAATGCGTTAGCATCGCAATTAATATTGAAGAAATAATATTGAAATGTAATAATGACATGTCGGTGACACAAAATTAGCATAAACAACAAGTATAAATGCAGCCAAAAACGTTGCACCAGCAGTGTACAAGTTGAAAAGAATTCAAGATGAAGACGACCTATTTCATACTTGTTCTTGGCCTACTGCTGGCAGTGACATGTTCTCTTCCAGTCAAAGAAGAAGAACCATCGGAAGACGAATCATCGAAAGGTAGTGGAACTTGATTAAATTTTTTTGTAATTACTTTTGCGCATCTTTAATTTATAAGGTGAAGTAATTCACGATTTCGACCAGCTAACCAGCTCATTCATTATAAATTTACTGAGGCAAATAAAGAATTAATATATTAATTTCCATATCAATATGCTATAATTTATCCAGTTTAAATATTTTCTGTTCGATGTTACATGTTAAAGGAGATCCTAAGGTCCTAATTACCTATCAACGATATGCTAAAAGCTAAATTTCGTCGGTACAGGTTCCAAAATTTTGTTCGGTGTTACAAATGTCCAATATAAAGCTACTAAATTTGCAAGATGTCTAACTTTTAGCATGGGAATAAATATTAGAAATGTAAATCGTAATACTCTAATAATCACAAAATTACTGCATTTCGTCCAGTAAATTGGTGCACCTTCTGCAACATAAATTTTCACCGCCTGGGGTTTTCGTTTCTGTACTTATGGAGTCACTGTGTCATAATGAAATGAATTAAAAAAATATCCTTCCATTCGAAAATATACATTTGCAATGTTCCCAAATGTTTTCATTGTTGATATAGAAGTTGACGAAGATATTCCTCAAGAAGACGAAGAAGAGGAACAGGATGAAGAAGAGGACGAAGAAGATAAAAAGGATGAAGAAGAGGACGAAGAAGATAAAAAGGATGAAGAAGAGGACGAAGAAGAGAATTTAGATGAGGAAGAGGATGAAGCAGAGGACGAAGAAGACGAAGAAGATGAAAAGTAAGTTGTACAAATCTTGTATAGCTCGTTCAATATTTAGGAATTGCATTGGTTGATAAAATTTTAGGTTGTTTTACAGACCTTATGCATAAATCGTGATCCGGACAGTGTATCCTAGGAAACGGGAATTTACCCATTAATTGTCATTGGTCACTGTTTGCGACGAGTGACCAATAACAATACGTAAATTCCCGTTTCCTAGAATACACAGTCTGGATCACGATTTATGCATGAGGTCTATTTGCTGGAGCTTTGTAAATTATATGGGAAACCAGTTTGTACCGATTATTTCTTTAATGTTGCCAGTTCTCGGGATATTTCGACTCAAATAATCATAAATTAACATGTTGTCTGCCATCTTGGATTATTTCCGACTTGGATGTTACGTGACAAGCAAGCTAACGCAATCAATTCACATAGTCATTCAATGGTCTTTATGACACCAAAAATTATATTTTGCGGTTATTTGAAAATTGATTGGCATTTTAATTGCCTATTTGTTGCTGTCTCGGCACTTAAAATGTACTTTATGCTGCTAGCTAAATATGCGAGTGACGTCAGTAAATCATGTTTAATGACAACAAAAATGATTAAAAATTGCAGAAATCTGTTCGTGCAGATAAAATATGTTAGAAACTAATGAAACATTAAAAACTCTGTAAATGATATTAATGCTTGTTTAAAGAAGTTCCATATAACGAGGCAAACTCATCTTTTCTCATGTTGAACAACTGTTATTAACAACAACAACAACAACAACAACAACAACAACAACAACAACAACAACAACAACAACAACAACAACAACAACAACAACAACAACAACAACAACAACAACAACAACAACAACAACAACAACAACAACAACAACAACAACAACAACAACAACAACAACAAAGACAAAATACGTTACCATAACAGAAAATGCATACATATTTCGGCAGCAATGACGTAGAAGATCCTCGTTACCCCTGGTGGTGGAAGAAGTGGGGAAAATACAGACGTAGACACAGATATGGCTACAGGAAACACCGCTATTTTAATTGCCTGGTAGTCATTGGTCTATTTGTTAGCGAATTTTACCATTTGTGTGAATGTGATTGAGCGATTTACATGTTAGGGGTTATATAAAAAAAGTGATTAAGGTTAACTATGCTAAGTGGAAACGTCAACCAATCAGAACAACTTATTTTGTACTTAATTACTACTTAATTACAAATCAGTGATTGAAAAATTGATTAAGAGTTTTATACAACCGGCGCCAAAGTGTCCAACAATTTAATAACATATTAGTATGCATAAGGGATGGGCTTTAAAAAAAAGAAAGGGAAAATAGTTTTTGAATGTGATGATACATGCGGAATAAGGATAAGTGCAGAAAATATTGAAAATTTTGCGTATTTTGTATTTGAATTGTTACTACTGTCGAGTGATTTCGGAAATTTTCTCACAAAAAACAAATATGTACAAGACCTGTAAACTTTTCGAGGCTACGAAATTTTACTAACTTCTTTGTGTTCTTTCTGGAGATTTTTCTCTCTGGACAAAATCATGCAATTATTCCTGTCTGCAGACGGTCACGTAATATGTTCTATGTTTCTATGTATCACATTCGTCGCCGCTTATCCACGCTAAACCAAAAACTCCCAGTTTCTTTCGTTTACAGCGATGAGGTAGAAGCAGATCCTTACTACTACGGCAAAGTTCACTACGGCAAAGTTCCCTACGGCAAAGTTCCCTACGGCAAAGTTCACTATCCAGGTTATTATTACGGCAAGAAAATTTACAAAAGCTATTACCCAAGTCCTTATTACGGCAAAGGAATTTACAAAAGTTATTACGGCAAAAAATGGGGAAAGAAACACGGAAAGTATGGTGGCAAATATGGTTATGGCCACAAGAAGTATTATTATCCTTACTGATGCCGAAATTGCAACGGTGAGTTTCTCGCAAAATAGTTCCCACATTGAGTTGTTCCATCATTTTAGTGTAAAAGAACCAGATACCGAAAAATTGCTTAGAAGCAAAAAATACACCTTTTTTAAAAAAAATAATGGTTTAGCCACTAATGGTAGATGTTACTAAATTAAACCTGACCGAATAACGATAATTAGTCAAACTCTGCTTACTACTCATTGATTCAGCATCGTATCTAATTTTTGTCACCACATTTCCATTTTCAATCACATCCGCTTCAAATGTCGTTAGTGATTCATTTAATCTTCATATAACCTGTCACGTTCATTCGTATTCTTTATATAATGTCGCATTCCAATCACCATGACAATGTGACGTATTTGAAGTCATTTACTACACTCATGTTCTATCATGTCTAAAAGGCTTAAATGTTATGGAAAGCCATTATCGTGTATCGAATAATAGTTACAAAATACATATAAACGTGGTCCGTCCCTGATCGTTCTATAATCTTATATTTTGAATTTGTTTAGGATAAACAATGGAGATATACTTGTTGGAACAGTAATTCAGAACATATTGTAAAGTGGATTTAAAAATATACTATGTGCCTTTGTTGCCTGTGCATATGATGTAGTGTATTAAATAAACTTTATGCATTCAAACAAATAAGACTGTGTACTATTTTATTTCATATTATACCGACAACAGCAAATTCTTTGATATCCTCCAATAGCTGCTAATGAAGAGTTGCAAAGCATGCTCAATGCTGACTTTTAAATCGCCAATTTCTGTGATTAAGATGACTTCCAGACGCATAGCTCAGAAAAAGAATAGGAAATAACCAGAAGGGCCACTTGAGTCGGAGCTTTTGAGGTTTATGTCCCCACCCATGTCGCATTACGCATGTTCATCATGCAAGTTGTGGCCAGTCAATTGCAATTTCTGGCCAATAGAAACGCTGGACTGGCTGTTCCAGCCATTATTTTGGCCAGTCAGTTGCATAAAAGGGACAATTACACAGCTGAGTGGCCTAACAGTTTATTCCTTATACTGTGGCTCGGATTTCCTCTTACGAGGAGGGGGAAGAGAAAAACCAAGAAGGGAGGAACGGGCATGTCTCAGAATTAGATTGGGAATTTTGGAATTCTGCCAGGGGTTACCGGAGCCCCGGGTCCCACCTCTGGTTAAGCCTCTGATAAATTTCCCTCGCCTTTATCTTTATCTACCACCTTTGTAACTAACAAGATAAGGCGCCCCTGGCCTCGCCAGCTCGATAAGTGAGGGGGACATAATATATTCGTGTTCTGCCCGAATACCTTTTTTATACACCATGTAGTATAATTAATAATCATACAGGGTGTATAAAAAAAATTAACCCTTTCAAATTCAAATTGAATGTTTTGAATGTTTTAATTCCCTAATGAACACATTCGGTGTTATTTTAGTACAGTGTGTCCCAGAAAGAAGGCTACACTTTGATGTGAAACGTTGGCGCCGCGCGTTCGAATTTGAATGTTTTAATTCCCTAAAGAGCCCATTCTGTGTTATTTTGGCAGAATAAATTCAATTAACTTGCAACGTAAGCATAAAAATCTGTGTGTAGCAGAGAATTACGCATTCTTGTGCTCATCAGGGAGTTAAAACATTCAAATTCCAATGCTCGACACTGGCCCTTGATTTCAAAGGGTAGCCTTTTCCTTGGTACACACTGTACAACCTGTGAGAATCTGAAACCTATCACAAGGGATGAGGTGTTCGCCATATTGGATGATATTTGATTTGCAAAAAATCAAAATCCCCTGCCAAAATCATGATTAAAATTGTATCCCTGACGTAAACTATGACACAACTAGAACAACAGGATGCGTTGCACCATCACCGAGAAGGATATAATTAATTTCGCTCGCATTTAGATGACAGTTCCACTTTCTGGGACAATATCATTGTGACAAACAAAAACTATACTGTGGTACAAGCCACACCCTTCTCATATATATAACGTTATCTGCTAACAAACCTTTGCAAATCCTGCTGACCTGATTTGAAAAGGCTGCTCTTATACATTACTGGTATGTTTTCTCGTCCACTTTGCCAATGATCTTCAACCGTACGAATTCCCCAACGATTTTTATAACGCGTAGTCTATTTATGTGATTGCATTTACCACGTTCTCATTACTTATTTAAACACTTTGACGACAAAAACTCTTCAATAGCGAGAAAATGCTATCTGTAATGGCAAAGACTTGTGCAATTTCTTCGATTAGTTCCTTATTTGCGCATAGACTTGATCGAACAACATAATTTCCTGTTGTCCTGGCGTCAACGCCATGAATACCTAATGATGTGTGATGGCCATTTCGAATCCACGGTAGTGTTTAAGCATGGTTTCCGAATTCCAAAGTACCGCGCCGCGGCTGTGCCTCGCCATTCTTCGTGGCATTTAGAAACCACGTTAACAAAGGTACGCTTTAGGTACATGCATCAACACCTGCACGCAAATTCAATACTGCAAAGCTTTCCACCACCGCTCGGCGGTTCATCATGCAATAATAACATGGATATTGATTTTATTATCTAATTGTTCTTTCAGATTAACAAAAAGTGTAAATTATTTTGCCTAACGTTTAGGTTTTCCCCTACGGAAACTATTATCAAAGACTATGGAAACCAAACTTTTAGCTTCTTCCTCACACTCGAACTCAATAAGCGCAACTAGATGTCATTTACATACGTCCCTTAAGCCTCACTTTCATGTAAACACCCATTTATTGTGAACAAGGTTACTCCTTTTTTGTCTTGCTTTTTTCACAAAAAAAAATATGTAAAATCAAACGAATCAATATTTTTAACGAATTGATTCATAATCAATGTTAGAAAATGGCAGCAACATAATAGCAACAACATGGTTTAAGCGTTAAGAGCAAGTGTCTGTAAATATCACCCGGACTGGTGCAAAATGTGAAAAATTGAAATCTCTGAAACTTGGTCAGTTTGCAATTATATGCGAACTATGACTCATTATATGATTTTTATCTCGTCCACTTTCTTTATTTTCTAGGAAAAAAGTATTTCTGTTTGGGGGGTCTCAAAATGGGTTTTTCCAACTCAATGTCACAGTATACAATGAGCAAACTTATACAGAAATCAGAGGAACTATGTCAATAAAAATATTTTTGAAGAGAAGACTTGACAATAAACAAATTCTGCGAGTTTCATCAATATATCTTGAAGTCTTAATATTTTTTTGAGATTTTTGAATTAGCCATTTTTCGGCTATTTGTCATATGCATATATTGCCTAAATTTAAAGACAAAAATCACTCAATGGCATATGACTACATCTTCTAAACCAACGTTCAAGTGAAAAAGGATTGTTTTTACTTAACCAATGTGAAAAAAAAAATTTGGGCTATTCAAGCGGAAGAATTATACAAGACCTCGAATGTGTGGCCCTTGGGTTAAAAATAACCGCAAAATATACAAAGGTCAAACGAGGTAAACATTGAACATGAATCGACAACCTCCAGATATTTACATCAAGTGCAGTAATTTTATATTTTCTGTGACCCCTAGGACGTCTAAATCGAGTGTAACTAGATACAACATTAAAACTGGACGACTGACTTAACTCACGAGTCAGTATAAAGAGCAAAGTGCAGTCGCGCACGAGCCAAACTTTGGTGAAAATTACTTTTTACCCATCGTAGATGCTACTGGCTTTCCCCATATGTTTACCGAGAGTCTTTCTACCCGATCTGAACGTTGTATCCCAATAAAATTATTGTATCCAATAAATTATTGGGATTATCACGGTTAGGGTTAGGGTTGGGGTTTGGGTCGGGGTTCATTTTATATGCATGAAATGACAATTCCAGTAAGTATTGGAATTATCAAACGTTGTAACCAGTAATTTTATTGGAATACAACGTTCGGATCGGTTGGTCTTTCCGATACCGAAACGTCCTACTCATTGCTTTCAGAACAAGAACACGAATTAACTAAGTCGCACAGGTAAGTTATATACGGTAATTTACGCTTGGCTGTAACGCTCTCAATGTCCATGTGAAAATATTCGCACATCAGACGCAGTACTGGAATGGTTAGTTTTTTCAACTTCCCTGTTGAAAAGAGTTGACAAACATTGTGGTTATCGTATATGATGGGATGGACAAGCTGACATTCACGTAATACCATTTCTTGGGAGCAATGGTATGCCGTCTCTTCCTCTACTGCCGTGAGGTCATATTGGTCGAGATTCGGTTGTGTGCTGCTGTTCTTTATTTTTTTCGCCGTCCGTGAAAAGTAGGACTGAATCTGTTGTGGGGTTAAAAATTCGTCCACAGCGAATCTTCTTGTGCCTTCTACATTCTTTGTGTGGCGCATACCTTGAGATACTTGAGTTGGATCCAACTTCCTCCCTGTCTGCTGCCCTATCCAAAACTTGTCATCAAGGTAAGTCTTCTGGTTGACATTAAGGCGCACTGTGGACTTTGTTGATTTCAGTGCCCATCCCTCTTCGAGGTTTTCCTGCAGTGTTGATAAAGACACAGCGGACCGGGTATGTGGAGATGTTCACTTGAGCCCTGAACTAATTGCTCGTTATACATCAGTTTAGCCATTTCTAAGAGTGAATAACGTTCTACTTCCTTTTCACATTTACCATATAGCAAGGTTTGTTCTAGGTTGCAATGCCGCTGGAATGTTTTCACACATCCTTCCCATGGACATGAATACAACTGGACTTCAGTTAAATCTTCTACAGGCAGTGTCTCCATAGCTGGTGCCTCTCGCTGCTCTTTGGTTTGCTGGGTGCATTTCTTTATCGAAGAATGGACGTCTGCGAAATCTCCAGAAGAAAACGAGCAGTTTTGGAAAGACGCATTTTGTACTAGGCTGCTGTCAACTGAAAGAGGAAAGTGAATAAATACAAAGTTACACTTTGATAGAAAGGCAATTCAACCCAAGATTTTAAGTACCTTGCATTGTGGTCCACGAAAGTTTCCTTCCACTACCCATGTCATATGCTTTCCAAATTCTCAATGCCTCGTCACTGTATGAGAAGTTATTGTAGGTACTAATACCATCCAGTTTTCCTTGTCCAATCTTGGTCACTTTCTGTTCGATATTGGGAAGTGCAGCAACTCTCACACCTCTCACGATACCATGAGACATCATAGCTTCCTTCAAATCTGTAGCGGTGATGACGTTATTTCCGCGCATAACATGGGCCTTCACAGTATCGGCTTTTCTATCACATGGCCTTTTCCCACCTTGTGGGTCGCTGAAATCAACTCTGCACACTTTGATCCCTGCTGATCCTTCCATTAGGCGACATGATGTCAGCATTTCTACGCTGTAGTAACAGCCAGCGTTGTCTTGACGCAAAAAAAGCTTTGGTGATTTCTGGGTGTTCTTTTTTCAGTGAACGCACAACAGCGTTGCTATCCTGGTTGCAGTTCTGTATAATGAACATATGTGCAATTTGTCTGCGCATGTGCGATTCTGATCACATGCAATAGCAAATGGCGGTTTTCAGATGATGAGATTTCTCATGTATTTGGCGATAACAATGTGGTGATTTTTTGTGCGATCTGTCGGAATTCGTCTGAATCCTAAACAGGTAAGAGTATTGTTTTATTTAAGTTTGATTTTAATGTAATATTTATCTTCGTTGGCTTTAATTTTCATTGTTTACTAGTTGTTAACCGTGCCTTCGTAACTCCATCAAGTTGTTCGATTAAACCTAATACGGAGGTTATTTAGGTCGTCCGTCGTCGTCGTCGTCGTCGTCGTTGGCATAGTAGGTTTTTTAACTAAGCATGTTTAATCCGTCTATATCTTGGTATAACCGATCTCAGGAATACCTGATCACCAATTTATTATCATTATTTGGCCATCAATTTGTGCATGCACATTGAAAGCAGATAATACAAGAACTACATGGCATTAGTGATTCATTTTTTCACAAAACGTAGTTTACTACCACATAGTTGTGTGCAAAGTACCCGTAAGGATACTATGAGATATTTTAAATTGAAATAATCTATGATTTCATTACATTTTCAATTTTATTGACTTCATACAATACCTGTGGATAGAACCTCAAACCCAGTGCAACACATGGGACTTATTTGTGTGTGGGTAAAAAAAATAAAAAATGAGTCATGGAAACCTCTTTATATTTTGTATATTTATTATTTTTGATTTCACGGAGAAAAGAAAGTAAAGTTCCACCATAAAAAAAATGGGGAAAGGATAGTTTTAGCACATTCGTGTCACCAGTCTATTGGCCAGACATGCACTTGTCTATTTGATAGTAACATGATAAAGAATAATATTTATTCCAATTTTGATTCACTTTATGATTGAATTTTTTTTATTACAACAACGAGTTATTCCATTATGTCTAATTTACCGCATTTAATGTTTTAGCTATGAACTTAACTGACAAAAATTTTTGCTATAGTTATTATTCCTTATTACAAGTGACTTACTCAAGGATTCAAATGATTGTTTTGTTCAGTAAATGTGGATTATTTAAGAAACTGCTCATAGAAACCACACTAAAAGAGCAAATGTTTTTCCTTATCATTTGTTCAATCTTTAGCAACCGCTTAGTCTATTTAAAAAATTGGGAAAACACCCCAATTTTCAATTGGTTCCAACATAGTTAGTATTATACTATTTATGTAAGATTTGGTCTCAAGATATAAAAACATGTTTAGCGTAGTTGATTCAACAACTTTTCTTTATTCAATAGACTTCACGTCAAGGTTATTTGTGAGATACTTGTGAATTCAAATTTCAAACGTCTTGTTCCAATCTCATTTCAGTGTTGTTTCTAAGAGCAGTTTCTTAAATAATCAAACAGACAAGTACATGTCTGGCCAATAGACTGGTGACACGAATGTGCTAAAACTATCCTTTCCCCAATTTTTTTATGGTGGAACTTTACTTTCTTTTCTCCGTGAAATCAAAAATAATAAATATACAAAATATAAAGAGGTTTCCATGACTCATTTTTTATTTTTTTTACCCACACACACAAATAAGTCCCATGTGTTGCACTGGGTTTGAGGTTCTATCCACAGGTATTGTATGAAGTCAAGAAAATCGAAAATGTAATGAAGATCATAGATTATTTCAATTTAAAATATCTCATAGTATCCTTACGGGTACTTGGCACACAACTATGTGGTAGTAAACGACGTTTTGTGAAAAAAAATGAATCACTAATGCCATGTAGTTCTTGTATTATCTGCTTTTAATGTGCATGCACAAATTGATGGCCAAATAATGATAATAAATTGGTGATCGGTTATTCCTGAGATCGGTTATACCAAGATATAGACAGATTAAACATGTTTAGTTAAAAAACCTACTATGCCAACGACAGACGACCTAAATAACCTCCGTATTTAGGTTTAATCGAACAACTTGATGGAGTTACGAAGGCACGGTTAACAACTAGTAAACAATGAAAATTAAAGCCAAGGAAGATAAATATTACATTAAAATCAAACTTTAATAAAACAATACTCTTACCTGTTTAGGATTCAGACGAGTTCCGACAGATCGCACAAAAAATCACCACATTGTTATCGCCAAATACATGAGAAATTTCACCATTTCATCTGAAAACCGCCATTTGCTATTGCATGTGATCAGAATCGCGCATGCGCAGACAAATTGCACATATGTTTGTATAATGTGCACAAACGCTTGTTGTTGTAATACTCCTCCTGCCTTTCTCATTACGACGCCAATATGCCATGCCAGTCCTCTCTTTGCCAACCAGTCAGTTTGACACTCTCTGTATCTTCTTGGCAAAAACTTCATTGCCCAGTCCTTGGCAAAAACTTCATTGCCCAGACGTGCACCTACAAGCACAATTGCAAAAATAGCACTGATTACCAATCACATATTGATCATCTGTTATGCACTGAACAGATGATTCATCGAGGTTCTCCAACAATTCTAACCGAGCGTTGTCTTGCTGAATTGATCTGAGTTGGTGAGCTTTCCACAACATAATTGCTTTAGAAGCTTGATTATACGAGAAGAGTAAGTTATCATACTCCTCAGGATCCGTAACACAAGGTAACGATGACTCTATTTCCTGAAAAGCACTTTTAAGTTTATCACACATTGAGCAAGCTGGTTGAGCAAGTGCTGACAAGTTTCTTTTAGAAGGGGTTCTTTTGGGTCACTTAATGCAAAAGGAATGCAGTGGTCAGGGATATTTGATTCCTTCCAGACGTGCACCTACAAGCACAATTGCAAAAATAGCACTGATTACCAATCACATATTGATCATCTGTTATGCACTGAAAAATATCAAATGCGGGAGACCTTGCCATAGCTTACCTTATAATCTATTTTAATATATTGCTTCACAGTCTTAAGTGCTTCTTCACATGAAGAAATCATCTCTCTACTAGCCCCATTGTCACCAAGCCTTTCAAGGACAGAAATCAGATCGTCAAAGGCTTTCGCACCTTCGGCGGCGATGTAATCTAAACCATGTAGCGACTTGCGCACCGTTGCCGTGCACGCTGACAGAATACGAAGCATTGACGATTTGCTGAAGGGCTTGAAATAAATTTCAGTGCAGTACTGTACATACTGGTCTACTATATGTTGGGAAAATCATCATTCTGATGGTGTTGGGTGTTTCCAGAATTTTGCCATTTGATAGTTTTAAGTGACGCTGGCCAAATGGTACTGTAAGTCCACTACAATATGTGGACTTGTGATAAATGACAAAAAGTTATCAAGTTGGGAAAGGCTTACTCGCATTCTGGGACTCCTCACTGAAGGCAGTGGCACTCCACGACCCTGCTGCGCTTTATGTTGACGAGGTGCTTTTATTCGGTACTCGGCAATGCCTGATTTTAAATAAAAGATAAAGTATAATTGAACACATGTTTCAAGAGTACCGTTTTATGAAATTAAAAGGGTACTGTGTCGAGCATTGAATTACAGCACGCGCATTCGTGGGTGGCAGAATACACTATACGAGATTTTTACCTGGTATGTGCTGTTGTATTACATGAGACAACACTTGTCTGCAAGTGTCCCAGCTAGTAGCATGGTCATAAGCATCAGCCAAGGCACGAAGATACTTTGTATCTGAATAATTTTCATCTGTTTTTAACGCCTTCTCCACTGACTTAGAATTCTTCAGAGCTCCCAAAGGGAACCTGCACCGTTTGGTGCAATGAGATGAAACGAAGCCACAACAACATCTGTGGTTTTACTAATGCGATCGTTCTTGGTTCGCCTACTTAGGTGCTCCCAGTCTCTTTTTGCTACTTTTACTGGTGGTTTGCCACTTGCACAAACAAATTCATTCAGCTTTAGGCGTTGGATAGTTGCGTCATCGCCATATTCTTTCTTTTTTGATGATGCATCACTTGAACTGATACTGCTAATTCTGGATTCAGTTGAAAAGGAAAATATGTCTGCGTTTCGTTTGCTTTGATGTCAAGGTTTCTCATGATTTCTGATAGCTCTGTCATTGAATCGTTCTCCTATGGACAAAAGTAAGAAAATGGGAAGATTTCGAAAATTCCATTCAGTCAGCTATTTATTTATTTATCCATCCAAACATTCATCACATATAAGAACAGTATTAATGTTAATAATATCTACCTTGGAGCTCTCACCAAGCTCAGGTGGCTCAATTGATTCAGTCGGCTTTGTGTCGGCTCTAGTGAGTCTGAGCCGACAAGATTTACAAATAGCTAACATAATGAATTCAAAATGATAAACGGCCAAATAAAGTAAAAAAAAACATGAAAGGAATTCTTAACGTACGTGAGGCAATTGGAACAAGCATTTGCGTTTCGTAGAAAAGTTGCTTTGACTGTTGACGAGTGATTCCTCGATCACCTTTTACATTTTTTGTTTTGTGCTCAGCCCAAATTGGGGACAAGTGCAGAACTTTTTGAAACATCTCCATCGTATGCCAAATGTATCACGGTGTCGTGGACAAATAGATAATGATAGTTGGGCTGTATTGACTTCAAAGACTCCTAAAGTTGAAAGCAAACATAATTATCTGTTTGGGGCAAAACCATTAGTTAACTGACAAGGGGCTGCAAAATTTTCATCGCAATTCACTAACGTAACCATGGAGAATATATCGCAAAACTACATTATTTTTACATTGATCATAATTTTTTTACACGATGGAGTGCAAGTTGATTGGAGGAGCTAACAAGCGCGGCGTAAGTATCTTTGGTTTTCGGGGCATACAATCCCATCCGAACAAGAAATTAAAATTGGGACCTATGACAGCAATGTAACATGCATGGATTTGTGTGCATTTGTTAACTGGAAAATAACAAGAAAAAAGTGTGCTGAATAATTTTTAGGTCCTGCATGTTCATTCGAGCCGGTTTAAAGAAATATGGCAGTAAAAATTGTTCTTGTTTAATTTGTACGAGCATCAACAATAGGTATATGGTTTGTTTACGAATTCTCATCAGATTCCTTATTATTTTGGGAAAAATTTGGCATTATTGTCATGCGAATACTCTCGTCATCCGCCATCTTGGATATGCATATCGATCTATCGTCAGATATGCATGACGTCAAAAGCAGGGTAATATTTGTCTTCACATTTCTCACTTTCCTAGGTGTTTTATTGCAAAATCTTAAGTATTGTGATCTGAGACATTTCAAGTTCAAACTCTAACAACGCATAAAATTGGCTGCTGGTCGCGATTCTTGCAATGTTTACCCCTGTTTGTGACGTCTAATTAGATCTAATTATGAAACAAGATCACGGACAGCTTGCGTTTTTTAAACGAGCTAATGAAAATCTGTAAACGCACTTTCCAACTTTTTCATGTATTCTTACAAATTAGACAAGCATAATTTTCATTGCCATATCCTTTAATAGACCTCATACGAAATAATGTCACAAGCCTTGAAGCGCGAAAGAATTTCGGTCTTAGTAGTCGCCGCCCGAAAAATGGCGGGGAAACGTGCTTGGCATCAAGACTTGTGACGTCATTATGCATAAGGCCTATTGCCGTCTTGTATAGTGTACTTCTGTAGATGTTCGAGATTGCGGTGATGTAACAGTCCGGCTAGCCTTCCTCGAGGCCAATTCAAGACCTCGCTTGAGCAAGGCGAGATCTATGCTTGCCAGTCAGTCACTTTAAAAACTGATTAATTCATGAGTATTTTCGCCTATAACTAACAAATCATGTACGGTCTTTGAGTTTTTGAAGTCGTTCAATACACTGGCGAACCATGTTTACTTCTCTTCCGATTTTATTCAATTGAGTGGGTTATGTACAGTATGAAGTTCTGACTGTATAGTTTATCGTGAAATTTAAAAAGTCAACAAATCATTTATCTTACTCTTAGTCAAGATTGTACATTTATTGTTCTTGGTTGACGTACCAATGACTTAGGCTCTCAAAATCGTTAGCTCCTACGACACCCCAGTCTCCTATGCAACCAAGGCTCCAGTAGCCTAACCCTTATTATACAAAAAATTAGTTTAGTATACGTTCCAGTACAAAATTCTGATTGGTTTACGCGCTACTCACTATCTCTTCATCGACGTGATTTTTAGTAATTTCATATATTTCATCTATATAATATACTTTTTTTCCAGCAGTCTTTTCCTTAAATCTCTAATCGTAGCCTCCGAGGGATTAGAAGTACTAGCTCCACACGATCCACCGACAAGTTTTGCATATGCGCAACACATTGAAGCCATCATGTTATAATAAATATAATACATGCATGCATGCATGTATATGCTGCTTTATTGTGTAATAATTAATTCTAACTCTGTTTAGCAAGCGTCGTTACTATTTATAACTTGTGATCCAAACTCAATGTTTTATCGTTTTTTCTTCGTATAAAATAGTCCGCATACGTGACAATTTCAAGGTAAAGTGAATGTGGTGGAAAACTATTAACTTCTATCAAATCGCAACAGTTTAGTCAACTTTTATTGGAATTACAAAACATTCGACGTTTGAGCCGGGGCTTGATGTGTCCCGCTATATAAGTTATATAATTTAAAGGTGTTGTTGTACTATACAGAGGCAGATGCACACTACACTCGATTTAGACGTTCTAGGGGTCACAGAAAATATAAAATTACTGCACTTGATGTAAATATCTGCAGTTTGTCGAGTCATGTTCAATGTTTACCTCGTTTGACCTTTGTATAATTATGCGCTATATATATAATTTGCGGCTATTTTTAACCCAATTGTTACACATTCGAGGTCTTGTATAATTCGTCCGTTTGAATAGCCCAAAAATTTTATTTCACATTGGGCAATTAAAAACAATACTTTTTCACTTGAACATTGGTTTAGAAGATGCAGTCATATGCCATTGAGCAATTTTTGTCTTTAGATTTAGGCAATATATGCATATGACAAATAGCCGAAAAATAGCTTATATTCAAAAATCTCAAAAATATTAAGACTGCAAGATATATTGATAAAACTCGCAGAATTTGTTTACTGTCAAGTCTTCTCTTCAAAAAATATGTTTATTGACATAGTTCCTCTGATTTCTGTATAAGTTCTTTTCATGGCCTTTAAATATTTGCATGTCAGACCACATTGTTCGGATGGCTTGGTCGCTTTCTTGACTTTAGTCGAGGCAGCGGTACAAAAATGCTTGCAATAGCTCAGTTGGAAAATGTATGGTAATCTTACATCAAAACAAAACAAATGACATGGCGATAATATTTTCAATTAAATTTTTTCAATTCAATATTTTATTAAGTTACATCGTTGTTTCATTAATTAACTCCTTATTTTTCTCGTCTTTCCTGTAAAGCTACCCAACCAAGTTTGGATCTGACAGCATCAGAGGGCATTTCATAACTGTCTCCTGTGATAATCCGTGCAGCTTTATTATGAAGCTTTTCGAGCTTATCTTTTATAGTTCGCGAGCAATTATCCCACACTAATGCACAGTAATCAAAGTACGGTAAAACAGTGGCATTATAAATAGTTTTTAAACTATTGCTTTCTAGTAAATATTTAGACTGTCCCAACAAACCAATTCCTTTAGATGTTTTTTAGCCACATAATCAATATGACTACGCCATGTGATATTTTTATCAACTAATACACGAAGTGTTTTTGTAGAAGAAACACGATTCATACTCTCAGTTCCTACATGAATATCTGGATCAATATTTACTTGAGACAATTTTTGTCTCGATCCAATGAACATGAATCCAATCAACATTTAAAGTTAATTTGTTTGTTAATAACCAATTGTGAACATTATTTAGGTCAGACTCCAATTTCTCCTCTATCTCCCCAGCGGTAGCACCACACACTGAGAGATTAGTGTCCTCAGCAAAAAGTACTGGTACGGACGATCTCAAACAATTTGGTAAATCATTTATGTAAAGGAGAAATTAAAGAGGACCCAAATTAGATCCCTGAGGAACACCCGTGGTTATCGTTTTAATTTCGAAAATGGCGGAACCAATTTTACAGACTTATTTCCTTTGACTAAGGTACGAGATAAACCGAATATATATATATACATAATATTAATTCAAACCAGATCATTTTATTTTTTGACAATCTTATACTTTGATTTTAATTTAAAGCCACACTCAGAAGCGGCGGTTGTACGATTTAGAGAGTAACACTGCAAACATCGTTCAATGGTAGTAGAAATTCCCTCACACTCGTACTCACTCAGTGCCGTTCGACATTTAAGCAAAGTTTTCGTGAAAGAGCCTCACATGTGGCGTTCGATACGAATATTGATTTATACGTAGAAAGCTAGATCGGAATAGCTGAATAACGACCCACAAAATGGTGAGACAGAAACCCATTTAATGTCATTGTGAACGAGGTAACTCCTTTTTTTGGTCCTACTTTTTGAATGCAAAACTTAACAAAACAATATTTTTAACGAATGGATTTCATAATCAATATTAGAAATTGATAGCAACAACATAGTTTGAGCGATAAGTATCGGCACAGTTCCTTGGTTACATCTTGTCGAAGCCAGGTCGCAAAGATATAGTCACGCAATGCAAATTTCAATCATCCATCATTATTCACTTTTCTAGAAATTGATTCTTTTCATCGTCTTATGAACATGGAAATATTTGTATCAGTTCAGTGGTATGAGGCAATTGTCAGGCTTCCACACTTTCTTGTCTTCATCGGTAATACAAAAATCGTTTGCAATAGCTGAATTGAAAATGATCGTGATCCTACTTCAAACCTCATTCAGTTACCTTATTGGATGTGCTAAAAATGAATATTTGAAGTTGTCTTGGTTCATTGAGATAACTCTCGAATTTGTTGAAACAAGCAAGAAAGTCACAAAACAATAAACGGTACATCGGTACCGACCAAGAAAGTCACAAAACAATAAACGGTACAAAGGTACCGACTGTGCTATTTGACGAAATACTTAAAGCTCCCGGAGTACATACTACAACACTCGTTACAATATTTTTAGCTCATGTTTCGTAGTAAAACTGATAAAAAGATGCAATTTTCCAAGCCCAATTCGACCATCGATCTGTCAATAGACAACGAGGTCGAGTTAATTGTCTAATTGTTTTAGTATACACTCTCCAAAATACAAGCTATCAATACAATTGAAAAAACCCACAAAAAATTAACAAGAAACACAACATTTTAACTATTTCCTTTACATTTTGCATGATATGCGCTGGAAAAATAACAATTCATAGTAAGGAAATGTTATCACTGTTCCATGCATGCATATACTGACTGGATGGATTAGCCGATCAATCCTATTTCTAATAAACGCCCATACAATTTTCGTTTGATACATTTTCCAAAGACGTTTGCTGCTTTTCTATCAATTAATTTAATCGAGTATTTTTTTAACAATACAGCTCATCAGTTTTAAAAATTTCAAAAAAAACCAGATGGCATAACAGTAAGTAAGAAAAGTAAAAAAAGACTTGAAGGTAAGGGATGATTGAGAGTCCACAACTTTAGATTTTTTTAAACATGCAAACATCATTACTTCGTGATATTGACCCATTGCACTGACGTCATAATCCTTAAAGTTCTCCAGATGTTTCTCAGCAACAATATATTATAAGCAAGCGTTAAGCGCTTTATAGGACTATCGACATGGCTGAAAAATAGCAAAGGAAGAAAGGGGCTCTTCAATAGTTAATATTTCAACATTTAATCGAAATTTATATTATATATTTAAACTGTAGACAAATATACATACCTTGTTCTCCTCTGCTATATCTGTTGCTGCTAAGAACTAGAAGCATCCGAAGGAGAACTTTAAGGAGTATGACGTCAGCAGAATTGGTATATTGTGCAGTAGTGAAAATCGATGAAAGAAATGTCAGTTACAAAACATTACTCAACACCTGCGTTATTGCTAAACTACAAGAATAGCTGCTTTTACCGAATGTTCTCATACCATAGAAAAAGACTGAATGCAAAAAGTAGCTACCTTAAGATGTTTAGTGATCATTAAGAATATGCTTAAGGAAATAAAATACTTAAAAAACTTGAAAAATGTGCAAAATATGTGCAAGCGAGAGCAAGTTCAGCGACTTTTCTTGGTATATTCCAGAATATATGTACTTGTAGGAGCTTTATTTATCTTCTGGGTAGATTTTCCGTTAACAATTTATCGTTAAAACATGGTTCAAATTTTCTTCCTTGTACCTTTACTAGCCTGTAGAAATTATATATTGTAATTTTATTGGCACATGGCGTATGTTATTTTTCCCGAAATTCTCAAAAAACCTAGCAAGGCATATGTCTTCCGGCAACTTTGTTTTGACTTTGCTACTGGTAGACTAATAGACAGTGACTACAATCGTGGACAAAACTGTTGACAAAAATTATCGAAATCATAAATAAATTCTTTAGAATAATGTTTAAACGGCTTTGTGACCCCCTTTTCCCCATTCAATGTTGGATATATTGACTTCGCATTACACACGAACCCAACGTTGTTCAGGGGGAAGGGGAGTTATAGCATATAAAACACACGAATTAATTCTGATAAAACCGAAATTGTATGTATCTGTAAATTCATATCAGGTCTTGTCCACGATTGTAGCTCACCTAATAGCAGGGGTCGCCCCCCCCCCCACCCATACGAACAGAAGCTATGATTGGGTGATGAAGGCATAAAACTATAATACTATAGGAATTACATTTCTAAAGAACGAATCATAAACACTGATCACTATTGTTCCAGAAAGGCAATCACAAAACGTGTTCACATTAGGTAGGTCTTTACTGAATATGCTAAATTTTTAGAAATATGTTAAGTGTACAGTAATCTCAAAAAAAAAAATTTGGTGAAGATTCGCTAACTATCCAGAATGTCGCATGTGACTTTGCTCAAGTGTTGAAATTAGAAACCGCTACTTAGACGACATGACAATGATCATTTTGTTCCATCTCTAGGTAACCTATGATAGCACTAATTAAACCTATTACTATTAAGAGAGCACTCAAAAAAGAAAAAAAATATCAAAAGCTTTTGTATTGGCATGGTACCTATTAATATTCGAGGAAGAATATTGCAATGAAATTAGCATAAACAGCGGGTATAAAAGCGTTGAAAACTGATACTTCGATATCAGTAGAAGACTGTGACGAAGAAAAAATGAAGATTTATTTCTTGCTCGTCCTCGGACTGCTGTTTGCAGTAGCATATTCACTTCCAGTTGAAGAAGACGAAGACGGTAATCGTATCATTACGCTTGTTACCATGCATGCATGCAGAGAATTATAAGGCAAAATGAGCTTGTTTTCATGAGGAACCTGCGTGGTTACAAAGCGTGCACAAAATAGGGTGGCCAGTAAGCGTTTATATGTCTAGCCTCCCCAAAGTTACACATACTTTGACTATTACAACAGATCTACCTCCTGAGACTTGATATTAATATACTTCCGTGGGATCTCATGATGTCACAGTATGTTACAGTAGATAATTATCAATACTCGTTTTTATCATTTTACTCATGTTTTGCCCTAAATAAACTGTAGGGCGAAAATGAAATACCAATTTTCAATCAACTGAAGTAACAACGTTAAACAAACTAACACTAAGTATTTCGATCAACCTGTGGCGAGGATTAGGCAACACAATAACTATCCAAGTAGTACATAGCAGAAGTATGTCACAGCAAGGATTTCTTTTTTATTTAGAAAATGCTGTGACAGAGGAAGATGAAGCCCTGTAAGTATTTTAAAATCATTTTTTGTTCTGCATTTGGATATAGTTTGCATCAGTCGTGCACAAACCACACAAGAATGAGGACCAGAAAACGGATGGGTCCAAGGGTAATTTGAAACGATGTATTCCATTCACACGTTTATCGTATTTGAAATAGCTAAACGAAAAAATTTCTTAAATTCACTCTCAGTGTTAGAATTCTCTTACCTCGCACCCCAACAAAGCTAGACACAAAGCCAGCCGTTAGTCAAAATTTGGTCGTGAATTTAAAGGTGGGGGCAAAGTGCAACAAAAAATTGTGATATCTGTGCGAAATATATTTTTAAACTTTTTAGCGATACTGTCGAAGAAGATCCTTGGTACTGGAAATGGAGAAGACCTTATCCCAGACGCAGATATCGTCCTAAGAAAATTTATTATGGGTATGTCATAACTAGGTCTAGGATACAGCGACGTCCAGTCGAGTTCACGGGAAAATACAGATACTCTTTTAGCATGGATGCTCGGTAACCTATACATGGGTCAGGAATCTCGCTTGGCTTGGGATTTTACCGCACTGTCCTTTCACATTTTGTAATCCCACGCGGGATTTTGTATTTAACAATTGCACGTTTTAGTGATAATGAAATATTTTCGCTAAAACCACTGAGGTGATCATGTCTTCTGATCATTATCTAAAACTCTCACGTTGCTTTTTCGATTAAATATATAGTATTCCAAGATTCATGGTCTGGATCTGCATGGAATAGGATGTGGCAACATAAAAATTGATTCGTCTTATTTTGAAAACAATATTTAGAATTATGTGGAAATTTCTCTCTATAAAGGTCTTCCCTGTGCCCTTTGGAAACGTCCTTTTAATTATATCACGTTCTTCAAACTTCTTTGACCACCGTTTCGTGATTTTAAAGAAGAGCGGCTAATGCTAGTTAATTTGATTTTAAAATGAATGCTAGAATTCATCATTTCTAAATAACTCATATACAACCACTAACACACGGCGGTCGCAATGGATTACGTGATAATGCGCGATGATCCGAAATAGCAACCCGGTCAACTTTTTTACAGTAATTATATGTAAATCCATGGATACTTAAAGAAGTGGATAGGAAACTCGAGGTCGCGTGTGATGATTTCAGTATGCTGATGGCGTTACAACCTGGTTGCAAACTATGACATCACTAACTTCTTAAATAACTGCACTTTTAGCAATAATACAGCTGAAGATTTTCATTTAAAAACAAATAAATGTGACTACGACATTCTATTATAAAACATCCAAGTATTTCTAGTCCATTTTAGCAAGTATTTCTAAAACTAAAAAATTAAAACTGCATCTTAAATTTCAATCAACGGTAGTTTTTAGGACTTCAATTTCGTAGCTACCAAAGTAAAAAAATTCAAAACAAAGACGTGAAACATTTAGCTCAAATACTTTGTCGTGGCATAGGCATGTTTGTCAAACAATAAAACGAATTTAGGCTTCAATATTACTGCTTGAAACCGGAAAAGATAGCAAAATAAAGAAAATGCCGAAAAACGTTACAACATTCAACACTGACGCCTGCTAGTGTCTTATCCATCTCTTTAACTCTCCATGGTAAAACAAAAAAGACATATTCGATTTTTTTCAGTGATGAAGTCGAAGAAGATCCTTCAGCATGGTATGGATGGAGATGGCGAAAATACGGTCGCAGACGCAGATACGGTTATGGCAAGAAGTACTATTATGGGTAGGACCATTGATCTCGATAATATCTTTATGTTTTCGTAACTAAGTCAACGGTTAGGGCTAATAAGGATTAGTGTTAGACATTAGGTAGATGCTTACGGGTTGGATAAAATAATCATATCAATGAGAGAAACATAAATTGACTACCTTTGCGACCGTTTTCGAAATTGCGCGACCAAGGCAGGGTTGGCAAGACTAACCTATCAATTTTTACGTTCACGAAGCTCAATTTATTAAAAGTTTTGAATTTTGTAGATCAATTTAAATGTGTATAAGCTTTGCTTCCATCCATAGTAAGGAATTTTCTGATTGGTTTCAAAACATTTTAGTGACATAATTGCTAAGTATTTTCAATATCTTGTCTTTTCTTATTTATCATTTTTTTGTCCTTTATCATTTTCGCCTTCAATGATAACCGGAATAAGTACTAAAACAGGCCTTAAGCAATACTTTTATCCCTGCAGAGACGAAACCGAAGAAGATCCTGGTTGGCGGCCAAAATGGTATCCTTGGAAAAAATGGAGACCTTGGCGAAAATGGTATTACTGAATCACAAAAATCGATAAAATTCATACACCAAGGTGAGTTACTTTTAAATTTTTTTCTAATCGAAAGCTCCAAAACAAAGGGTAGAATCGGTTTCGCGCAAAATAAATTGATTCTGAGAAAAGGGGTTTAGACTTCAGACTCGTACAAAAGAATTTGAAAAAAAAAGATGAAATAAAAATGTCGAAAAAACACAAAAATATTGACGCCGAACAAAAACGTAGAAACAAAAAACGAAACAAAACCGTCGAAACAAAAAAAGTCGCAAAAAAACCCGTTTGACATCATGACACTATCAATGTAGTGCTAAACGCGGTCGCCATCTTTAAAGTCAAATTTATCAGCAGTTGTGGGCTATCAGAAAAATGGCTGAATCTGCGCCTACATTACAGTTCCCAAAAATGCCAGTTTCAAAATTGAATGCAATGAATTAACTCACCTTTTAAGACATTCAATCAGTAACGACATCCATGTTCTCTTTTGGTTTGGAAAAAAAGAACCTATAATAGAGCGTGTAGTAGTGTTAAGGTGGATATGAACACGATCACCATTACCTAGCTGGTTATCATTCCAGTATGTCTGCCAAATTATCGAGAATGCTACCTCACTGTACGACTAGATTTTATAATGTTTTTGCCTGGTGTTCCACAGACTAGTCGCAGTTATTATTGTCACTATTTATTACTATGTAATAATGATATTTCAGAACTATCCTCAGAGATATAATAATAATAATGTAATAATGAGTAATAGTTATAATTATGAGTAACAATTATGTAATAATGAGTTTTATGAATTTCAACTGCTAATCACTACTAACTTTGCTTTTTAATCTGTTTAGGTTGTTCAAATGGACATGTGAGAAACAAAATATCATAGAAATTGATTAAATATACAACGCTGATTGTGTATCGTGTAGAACAGCAAATAAAAAATACAAGCATTATATCATGAGTATCTTTTCTGAAAACAAATTTATTGACATCGGACAGAAAAATAATTAGTTAATACAACTTTATGACAATAAGTAAAATTTCCAGTCGTTCTTCTTTTGAAGAAAGTTTGTATTGAATTATAAAAATATAAAATATATTATATATTCTTTCCGTATTGATACACAGTTATAGCAACACTCATGGAAGTTGGAAAAACTCCGCCCTGCCTGTATGAGGCGCCGTTACCGCCAGAATTCAGAAGAATTGTTTTTATAAAATGATCGAAGGCTTTGTTTTTTAAAATGGAGGCTTTATTTCTTAAAATAGAGGCACTATGTTTTAAAATAGAGGCACTATGTTTTAAAATGAAAGCACTATGTTTTAAAATGCAAGCATTGTTTTTTAAAATGCAGGGGGTTTTTTAAATGGAGGCAGTATTTTTTAAAAGAGTCTGGGTTTTTTCGAGTGTCAGATATCGAGGGTAAAAACTAAAGGGTTGAAATTTAAGGGTCTATAGGGTTTTTAAAGAACGAAGCATTCTTATTCAGTCAATCGCAAATTGCTTGACAATTACTTTTGCATATAGCCCGTTTAGCCAAACAATTATAACTACAGTTATTGCAATGTATTGTTGCAACATTGATGTGCAAATTGCAATCATAATTGTAAACATGCTCGCGTTTTGTTAGCGCACAGGGGAGATGGTGTGTAGAATTGTTTTGAAATAATTAAATTAGTTAAATAAACATATATTGCAACTTTATAAAACAAACTCAGTTTCAATCAGTGGCATCGCTGAGGTGATGAAACTGGAGAAGAACAGAACGAGTGCCGGCGGTGCGAGATCCCAAGAGGGTTTGGGAGCATGCTTCCCCAAGAATTGTTTTATTTCAAAGCTCTCTAAAACAAAAAAAAAACCTGTAAAAAGGAACCTATAAACCCTTAATTTAAAAAATAAAGCCTCCATTTTATAAAAATAATGCGTCTGAATTTTGGCGGTAACGGCACCTCATATGTCTGCGGGTGTCCTGTTTCCACACAATTTCCCATTTTCTAATTTTTCTCGTGTTTCTTGAGTTTATCACTCACTAATATTCCATTATCAAGCACTCACTCAGACAAAGTCTTACAGTATATAACTTTAATCAATGACTCGTTAATACACATCTTAATGCTATGATACATGGCTATTTATATTATATAGACACCATATAGGACAGTACAACTCTGACGCACATCGGTTATACATTATAAGATTATAAGCGTATCCAGACATAGGCTTTTCCAGGATACAAGATATCTAGCGTTGTATTTCCTTCCGTATTTGATCATAGGTGGCCCAGAAACCGGTGGTTTTTAACTTCAGATAAATCAATCTTGCACATAATATTCCTTTTACAGCTGTCAGAAACTCGCGCAATTGTTTTTTCTTGTGCGATAGTCGGTCAGTCTCGCGCGACGTTCGTGTAGTATTATTGCTTTAATATATAAACCTAACACTTTAGATTACCTATGAGTACATCAATGACATAAACACTAAAGTGTTGATGTAACTGTATATCACCACGAAAAACGCTTTAGCTATATTTCGTAAATAGCAATAGAACAACACTCCAGCTGATGCAAAACGCTGTTAAAACGTTAAAATTTGGTTAATGAAAATAGGTTGCCAAAACGATTGCAACGTACGTTATTCTGACCTTGTTTTATACAAACGTATGGTTCAACATTAGCAAGCAGACATGGATATAAAGTCATTGATGGTTAATGACATGGAGTCGACTTTATTTGCACAGTGGTGAAAAGCTAATATGCAAACAAATAATTTCAAGGCGATGTTATGTAAAATCAAGCAAAATCAAAGAAAACACGTATAGTTTTACGCAATTTACAGCGGATAAGTGCAAAAGTTACATGACAAATTCGCCAATTGGGATCCAAAGTAATAAAGTAATGGTAAAATATGTTGTGTAATGGTATTATGCCAAAGAGTAAAAGCACAGGAATTCCTATAGCCACATACCCACTTGCAGCAGTATTGTTTTAAAGCCTCTTTAAGATCATTTTTGTTATGATACTGTTTACCAGCTTCATACAATTTTTGTTTGACTATGGAATAGAGGTTTTTAATCGGGTTGATTTCAGAAGATGCTGGTGGCCACATCATAAGCTTTGCTTCCTTAAATACTTTCGAAGCCAGAAAATCTCGCGTATACTTGGAAGCATGAGATGGGGCATTGTCGTGCATATAGATGCATTTCCTTTTGAAGGAATGGCGTTGAATGTTGTACTAGTTAAAAAAAATTGTTTCAGAAAATGCGCATATGTTTCACTATCCATCTTCATCCCTTCTTCGACCATGAATGGTCCAATAAGCGTCTCCCTACTGATACTTGCCCAAAACATTACGCCTCCGCCGCCTTGTTAATGTATTCTTATCTTAAATGGAGCGACAAAGCCATAACCAATCCATCCTCTACTAAATCCATCTGGACCATCTATAGTTGCACGACATTCATTGATTAGTAAAGATGACAGTGGAAAAATCGCATTTAATGTAATCAGTAGCCAAATTCACAGTCTTTTCCTTGAGCTGTTTCATGGTGAGTGGAGGTCGTCACACTGTTTTGTATTTTTAGCAATGTCATCAAGGATATTGCAGCTGGTTTTCAACATGCACGATAAATTTCCAGCTTGCTTGAACATGGTTTACTTGACGCCAATGGATTCTTAGCACGAGCAAATTCAAGTTTCCTCATTTCCCTTGAAGTCATCTTTCTTTTGCCTGCATCGGAACTCTTCTTCCTTTGTGTATTAATATTTTCAACATATTTCTTCATTCCTCCTAGGTCTCGTTTCAATCGTTTAGCATTATCAACAGTTTAAACTTTTGCTGCCAGCATTTGTACAATTTCTGCTTTCTTATTTTCACCTATAGAGCGCCTTTCACTCATTTCGTTCATTAACCTTTCCAAATTGCACTGCCAACTGTTTGCTCACCTGCTTCTGCAAATTGCATAATTGCTTTACACAGCGAAATATTCAAATAATTCAACAGCTGAATATGGAACAACTCTTGTAACTTTCAAATTTTGTATACAGGTTTAACATCACATATTACCAAAGAGTTACACATTTTATATTAACTACAGCTGTATTTTTTACATACAAGTAAGCGACCTTGCATAAACCTTTGCACGCACTGTAATCTCAAAATCTTTTCTAAGTCGGTTGAACGTTTATTTATGGTTGAAAAGATTGACGACGTCATTTCAAGTGGTGTTTCAACGTCAAGTATAAGTAAAGTATAACGTTGGTCCAATTTGTACTTTCAATATTTTCTCAACTTGGATTCAACCTCTTGGATATGATTTCAGACGTTGGCTTAACGTTTAACCAGACAAAAATCGGATTGAGAAAAACGAAATTGTATTGTCAAAATGTGGATTAAATTTGATTTGCTGCTTAGCCACAGTTTGCCGATCTCTAGTTACATTCCTTTTAAAAGATGTATAGAAAAAATATAATAAAATATGGACTCTAATTAATTATTGTTGCCTATTGATTTGTATTTGATGTCATGGCGATAATTTTTGAATGGCTAAGAAGAGAATGCTTAGCAGCTATTTTGAGGGGGTTTTTTCCTACACATGTCCGTACGAATACAGGATTATAATTTCAAGATTGTCAATATCTCTCACGCCTTGTACGGCAACACCACATCGTTGTCAAATCACCTTGCTGTTTTTTGGCATGTATGTGTGTGTATGTATGTATGAAAAATTTATTTTATCACGCTAGCTTTTTAAACAAAGATAGTTGATTTTCACGAGGTGCGTCAAAATGAAATAAAAGAAAGATATGAAATTTCCAGATGCAAATTTAAATCATTATCATTATTCATGTCTTTATAAATTCATTCCTCCCTATACAGTCTTTAGACACAGAAAAATTTGCATTTGCATGACTAAATGTCGGGCTGGCTTCGCCACTGAGAGCACATTTGTCCAATCCAAACTCGATTCCAGTATCCCACGAGAAGACCCGAACAACATGAATTACATACATAACTGTTTAATTGTCGAGCTGATTTTAACATATTAATGATATTAAAGGCTTTTGCGTGAATTTCGCTTAGTTGTCTCTAAAGACAGAAGATTAAGGGACTTTGTGCTAATTATTGACTATTTTTTAATGTGTTGAAAATCTGCTTGTAAATACATTTTTGTTCTGACATTTTGCTCATGGCCATTCCAAACGATCCTTTCCAGGTAACATACACGAGATCGGTTTTGACCAATCGCGGTGTAACATGTAGCACTAATTATTATTAACTTAATTAATAGACATGATTGACACTTCGCTTTATCACATGCACTTTAAGACACAACACTCACCAGTGTGAATCGATCACTAAGCGGGACACATTTGTATCACCAACCATATAATAAATATATTAATGTTACACGCGGAAGTAGACCATATGAATTTAATACGCACAGTGCAATAGTACAAAATTATGTAACCATAAGAACCCATAGAATCGAGATGTTATTTACTCAATAAAGTGTTCATGCAAAATTAAAGGTATTAATAACCACTTGTGTGAAAGTGATCTCTTTTTCCCAGCGACATTCTAGCGTTCAAGTGTTCAATATAGCACTCAAAATAGGAAGAAAATATCAAAATCTCGTTCTGTTTGCATGGTACATAATGTTAAAAGCAGAATATTGCGATCGAATTAAGTAGTAATTAGCATAAACAGAGGGTATAAAAGAAAAGAAAAATTTATCTCTGTTATCAGTTGAAGACTGTGACGAATCGAAAATGAAGATCTATTTCTTGCTTGCCCTTGGGCTGCTGTTTGCAGCGGCCTATTCACTTCCAGTTGAAGAAGACCAACACGGTAATCGTATCATTATTCAGTTCACACGTAAGCAGCTCTTTTCAACGAAAGGGCAACATGGATGGGGAAACATATCGTGAAGTGGACTGCGTAAATAATAAATAATCACGACCTTATTCGTAGCTTACCTTCTGTATATTGAATTTCTAAAACAACCCAAACCCTGTAAATTTTTAGTATAGCAAAATGCTGTAAACACAACTTAAATGATAAAAATTACCATATTTAATTGTTTATGTGATGAATTTCTTCTTCATTTAGAAAATACTGTAACAGAAAAAGATGAAAACAGGTATGTGTATGGCTTGGTATTTCTATCATAGTCGAAGATCGACGCGTTTACTTTTCCTATAAAAAGAGAAAACTGTGATAGTTTTCTTACTCAATTTTCATCAGCAGTTTTTTCCTACTTAACCGTAAAATAAACCTAATGAGTTTTGATGCGCTAATTCAAAAGAAACCGGGCATATTTTATATTGTAATAACTTTAGCGAGCATTGTGACGTATTTTGCGGGCTAAAATAAACAAATCAGCGGGCTAAAATACATTTTAGCCCGCTGACGTAATAGCCAATGTATAAATAGTCCGAAGCCATTTAAGTGTAGTTGTTTTTTTGAAAAACAAAGTTAAATTTAAACGTTAAAAGGGCTTCAAAGTTATTATAATAGTAACAGAGTTGATGTTCTTGGGCATAAATATGTTTTTGGCCCTCCTCAGAGCTCATTTTAACCCTCGCTACGCAGGGCCGAAACTAAAGCGTTAATTGGGGGGGGGTGCATATTCATATATTCGCGTTCTGCCCGACGAATTTCTTTTGAAATCAACGGTAATGACAACTGATTCCAAAAGAAATTCGTCGGGCAGAACGTGAATATATGAATATACACCCCCCCAATTAACGCTTTAGTTTCGGCCCTGTCGCTACGCTCGGGCTAAAATGATTCTGAGTCGCGCAAAAAACATATTTATGCCCGCGAACGTCAACTCTATTGTTATATTATTCTATTATATTAATATTTATACATGTAAAATGCGTATAATCCCAAGCAATATATTTATTTAATCCTTACACAGTGGCGAAATCGAAGCAGATCCTGGTCGTCGTTATCCCTGGAAAAAAGGTAATCCATGGAAGAAAGGTGCTCCATGGGGTAAAGTTGTTCCTTGGAAAAAAGGTGCTCCATGGAAGAAAGGTACTACTCCTTGGAAGAAAGGTGCTCCTTGGGAAAAAGGTACTCCATGGAGTAAAGTTTCGCCTTGGAGGAAAGGTGCTCCATGGAAGAAAGGTACTCCTTGGAAGAAAGGTGCTCCTTGGAAGAAAGGTACTCCTTGGAAGAAAGGTACTCCTTGGAAGAAAGGTGCTACCCCTTGGAAGAAAGGTACTCCTTGGAAGAAAGGTACTCCTCCTTGGAAGAAAGGTGCTCCTTGGAAGAAAGGTACTACTCCTTGGAAGAAAGGTACTCCTTGGAAGAAAGGTACTCCTTGGAAGAAAGGTACTACTCCTTGGAAGAAAGGTGCTCCTTGGAAGAAAGGTACTCCTTGGAAGAAAGGTACTCCTTGGAAGAAAGGTACTCCTTGGAAGAAAGGTACTCCTTGGAAGAAAGGTACTCCTTGGAAGAAAGGTACTACTCCTTGGAAGAAAGGTGCTCCTTGGAAGAAAGTTACTCCTTGGAAAAAAGGTACTCCTTGGAAGAAAGGTACAACACCTTGGAAGAAAGTTACAACACCTTGGAGGAAAGTCAGCTATGGGCGTATTAGAGGTAAATCGAAATTACCGACCTGGTATGCGCATTTACTGCCAAGGTTGTTTTTCAATAGCGAACGTTCACACAAGAAGCACTTTTGCCTAAAACGCAGTCATTTCCAAATGGTCTCAGCAGACATCTCAAAGCAATTAAAAGGGAAAATTCACTTCCGGCATGTTGAAAAACAACGTTTTGACTAGAGCGACTTATTTTTGTCTGATCGAGCAATTCCTTGCCTATGCGTGGCGTGTATGGCAACTTCAGTTGCTAAAATTTAGTATGAAGAAAAAAATAGGACAGCGAAAAAACATCGTCTGAAAATGCCATTAATTATTATTTAACTGCATGCGGCTTCATTAACTTAAAACGATTAACTTGAACAAGCTCACTTGATTATTGGTGTAGACGTGAAATTTTAAATTTTTGTGCAGCGTTCAAAAAGCAAGTCACTAAAATTATAATCACTACAAATCGTGACTATAGAATGTGTAATGCTAGGTGATTATGAAGTATCGTATTTACCTTTGGAAGATCATTCTAAGCAATCCCGCACTATGTTTAAAAAGAAGTTAACCGATTTCTGATTCGAAATATCCATGATGTATTTTTCCCTTATAAATTGGTTGTTATTGTTGACAAATCTCACATGGGCAAAACAATGTATTGAAAAGTTTAAGCACATTTTTAAAATGCTAAAGCTAAAATTAATGTCCATTCACAATCATTCTGGTATGAATAGTGTTTACTGTGTGTAAGGTCAGATTCTAGATTTTGCATGGGATTTAATTTTAATAGCATTGAATAATAGCATTTTATTGTGCTAATGTTTTTTATTTCACTTTCCTTGTCTGTACAGGTTGAACAGTTGGACAAGAATATCATTGAAAGAAAAATCGTTTATCATAGAAACTTGAAATAAGTAAAATGTACACTGCTTATTGTGCATAATGTGGAATACTGAAAATACATACTTCATATCAAGACTGACGTCTTTTTATTGAATAACCTAGAAATAGATAAATACTAGAAATACATACTTGCATGCAAAACCTCTCGCCTCAATATATCAAAGATGCAACTATATTTTTGGAACATAAAGTATTCTCAAGGATTGTTGTCATAGCAACACGCTGACACGGCAGTTTTAATAATGCGTTCTATATTTTTTAAATAGCTGCGAAAATAATGAAAGAATTACCAGTTTTAATGCTTAATCTTTTAAATGTCTGTGGTCCGTATGTCATCACGCGTAGTGTGAACTTTGGTACGGTATGAAATACAATTTATTACGCTACATTTTTAAAACGTTTGACGAATATTCAGTATAAAATATTAAATCTTTGTTTTGCAATAAAAACCATTTCAAGCCATGCATTTTTGATTAAAATAGCTACGATCGTTATAATAAAACTACAGTCTTGCTTTTACAAAACAAAGAAACGTAAACTTCGAAATTCAAATGCGGAATCATTACGGCTACTGAATAGTCTGAATACGGCTACCTTTTATGTACGTTTCCGTTCTTGTTTCCTTCTGTTGGCCCGTTTTTTCGTCGTCTTTTCCGTATTTTTGATTTATTTTTTGTTTTTTTAATGTTTTGGATTCCTTTCCCGACAGATTTCTTGACATTTATTTTAAAAAAAATCCTCGGAATTCAATGACGTGGCAAGAAAGGTCGAACGTCCAAACCAACTCATATAAATGGCGGATGACTTTCGCATCTCAGAAGTCAGAATTAGTAAACCTCACCCCGGGCTTCGCCCGGGCAGCGCTCTGCGCTGCGGCTCGGGGAAAATATAGGCCCTAGTTAACAAATAGATAACATTTTGGGTCTCTGATGTTCTTACCACATTATGACATCTACCATGTTCAACGAGCTACATTTTCATTTCTTCTTCGGAAAGTATACGATCGACGTTAGTCATGTTACTGACACAATTTTTCACGCTCATTTTTAAACAATATGTGCCTTAACCTACACGAGTTCTTTGTCACTTCGTCTGTCAATAAATTGAATAAAACAACCCGTCGGCATTTTACATAGCTGACTGCCAAGGAATTTTTCTTATAACGCCGTGCAAAATTAGAAAAAAATCCAAAACTTTGCTCAGAACAGAAAATAAACAAAAACATATTGCCGGAAAAAATAATGTTGACATTTGATGTTTTATTTGTGACTGTGCGCGGAGAAGGTCTTCCCGGCGCACTTTGTATAAGTCCGCGCAAAATATATATAACGTACATACTATCCGCGCAATATTTTGCAAGAAACTGTATTTGTAGAAACAAAAAACATTCAAAAGGCAAAATGGTGATGGGCTTCCGATTCAATGTTCGGATGCAAAGGTGGACATGTACAGCCGAATGAACGTACCTTAAATATATTTATCATTAGTAAAATCATACTAGTATACTATTGCAAATACTGTAATTTGATTGGTTACTCTACTCGCTATCTATTCCTCGATAGATAGCGAGTAGCGAAACAATCATCTTCCTATAGAGATTCTTTTAAAAAATTGCTTAAAAATCAAATTTTTTGTTGAATATTCCATGTTTGACCTCTGATTCTACTTCGGGCTTCGCCCTCATCAACTATCACCGCATAGAAATCTCGAGCTCGTAATCTAATTGTTAATTAGAACTCATACTCACAGAAAACGTCTGTTTGGTTACTCCAGTCTCGCAGTGCATATTTTTAGCGTGCGGACATTGGAGCGCTTTTTGTGGTCGTTTTGAATTGTCTTCCCCGCGCACTTTGAAAACGCTGCAATCAGGACCGTCGATGGTCGATGTTTGAACTTCGCTAACCGCTACGGTTTCTTTTCCTGCCAGGTCACCCGGGTGTAAACCGAGGTGTAAAGAGCGGAATGAGTCACCCCGGGAGTAACGATTCAACGAGAAATTCCCGACACATCAAGTTTCGAGTTTATTGTACAGTCAGCAAATGTGCGTGTGTTTAAATAAAACACGAATTTAGCAGTCATTTACAATACCGTATACTAATAGTTCAATGCTTGCAAAGAAGCTGCTTTTCTTGGTAGTCCGGCAGATAGGGGTACCAAAAAGCATGCTTGCTTACCATATCGAGGGACAATTTCATTTCGGTTTTATCTTGTTCCTTTTAGATTGGTGAGTATATTTCTGAATGCTGGCCGCGTTGAGATTTCTTGTGGACTCTTGCCAACACCGTTTTTCTACGATGTTACTATAAAACTGTATTACTCTCAAAAAGGTGATATTTCAAGTTCAATTTTAGAAAAAAATAACTTGCATCAACGGAAAGCTCGCAAAAAACTAAATATAAAACATTTTAATGGCCACCCTAATTTTTCCAATTCTTAGTGAGTTATCAGCCTTTGAAGGCATATTTTTATACTAGTGCCCAGGTTTTTTGCGCGATTTTAGCATTTTTTCGTAGTTTGAAGGATCAATAATTTGAAAACCGTATGAAAAATCGAGGTGGCCATTTTAATGTCTTACATTTAGTTTTTTACGAGCTTTCTGTTCATGCAAGTTATTTTTTCTAAAATTGAACTTGAAATATCACCTTTTTTGACAGTAATAAAGTTTTATAGTAATATCGTAGAAAAACGTGTTGGCAAGAGCCCACAAGAAATTTCAACGCGGCCAACATTCAGAAATATACTTAGTAACCTTAAAGGAACAAGACAATACCAAAATGGAATTGCCCCTCGATGTGATAAGTATATCGGCCTCTATCTTCCAGACTATGCCCTTCCTGGCAATCCAGCTGCAATACAAGTAGTGGTAATGGCCTACTATCATCTGGCAAAAACTGTTTTCTCAAAATTTGAACAACTGCGCGCTCCTACTTTCAGTGCAGCGATAGGGTTTCCCACATATTGTTACCTTCAACCCCATAGACTCACACAGTTCAATGTATTGGGGGATATATATTTTAAAGTAAACAACGACCATCGCGCGGAAACACTGCCTCTTCCACTTTAAATAAAGTAAACAATTACTATCACGGGGATCTGCTTCACCTTGGACATTTAGTCTAACCATGTTGGAGAGCTAATACCCCTTGAACAAAGTCCAACATTGGGGAATGATAAATTATTACCTCCCCCCCCCCTTAGGACATAATTATATCGTAAATATAATGCTGTAACAGTACGTCAGTTGTATGCAGCTTTGGCCACAGTTAAAGCGGCGCTGCGACGAAAAAATATTTTACCAATTTTAAACGCAACAGAACAGCATTTCTAGACAGGCCTCAATGGCGTTTCAGCTTCTCGATACCTTGTTTCTTTGAAAATGCAAATTTGGTGTCCCTGACTGCATGTACTCGAAAATAATAAATTGGTCACATAAAATAGTGAATATCACAGTAAATCACAGGAAGAACTCTTTAAAACTTTGCACGACAATACAGTGTGATATGAAAACCATAGCGGTTTCGTAATTGTCTCAAAGTATTTTCCTGGTGATTGATGTATTAATATCAAATACATTGCAATAGCATAAAATTACGTAACCATAAAAACGTACAGAACCGAGATGCTATTTACTCAAGTGTTGAAATCGGAAACTATTAAAAATCACTCGGGTGACAGTCTTCATTTTGCTCTGGTGACAATATTAACTAATGGCAACTGTCATTTTTTAATGCTAATAATTAGAAGGAGTTGGACTCAATATGAAAAAAAAAATCAGGAGATGTTTTATTAGACTGGGATAGCCAATATCATGCACACGAAAAAAAATTGGAATTAGGTAATAACTAGCATTAACAGCGGGTATAAAAGTGGCGATAATTCAATCTTCGATATCGGTTGAAGATTGTGAGGAAGAAAAATGAAGATCTATTTCTTGCTCGCCCTCGGACTGCTGTTTGCAGTGGCATGTTCGCTTCCACTTGAAGAAGAACAAGACGGTAATTCTATCGATATTACCCATAGTTCACACTGTTGTAAATGTGTAACAGAACAAGTAGTGACCTTGAAGGGCATAAAGGGTGGGGGATAATAAGACATGGATGGCAATGTGGAGGTATAAGAATTTATAAGGAAAAGGCCAGTATTAGGCCAGTATTTCATTGTTGATTTTATTTCTAATTTAACAACTTTATTGGCTAAAACCCATGCGGCAAAAGTGCAATTTACGCCCTACGTCTCGTGCGACAATTTCACCCGCAGCTAACAGTAAAAATAAAATAAACACCATCAAACAAAGGCACGAAAGCAAACACAAACCAACAGTCAAATTTTAAATGCATGACACTTTGCGGTTGACGCATCGTATTATACCATGGCAATTTAATGACTTGCAAGTGCAAACGTCAACTAGAAGATAGTAGATTCAAGTATGTTCTCCGTAAAAATATTTTAAAGGAAGGCAGCCTAAGTCAAGTAGGTATAGGGCTACTTTGCAAACATAACTCCACAGGGGTACGATTCGGTTGAAGTAGGAGGACTTGAATGTATTGGTTTTGAAAGGCAAATGTGTGAAAATATGTGCCCTTTCCAATGTCGTGCAATATGCTTCCACAACTGAAGTATGCCTCCTGATACAGGCATTGATATGTAGCTAAGTACTGTTCAAAACACGAGCAGAAGTATTTTATAAACAGAACACAAATTATGGGCTCGAGTGTTTTAAATAGCTTCGGTACAAGATAATGGCACATGTATCGCTGTGTAAAAACACACGTACTTTTATATTATGTCTCACATTAACTAGCAATTCCACAGGTATGAAACCACTTCTAAGGCTGCGAGGTTTTTTGTGTTTGCCTTATGAATTATTATCATTGGCATTTCGTGGCTCTTACAACCAAAATAGTTACGACTTTATTCATAGCTCACTTTCTGTATATAGCATCTGTCGGATAGCACCAAAAAAATGTTCCCCTCGTTGTGTTGTTGTTTGAAAAAAAAAGAAGCCATCTCATTTCAATAACGTTTATTGCAAGAAGTAATATTTAACTTAAATTTTGATACATGCCTTGAACATTCCTGAAAAATATTAGCCGAAATATAACAAGAAACCCCCAAATTTATTTTCAGTGTTTTGCCAACACCTCTGATGCAATTTGCACTAGATAATATCGATGAAACGGAATTTTTCACTTCTATATACTACAATTCTACCTCGAGTTTAAACTTCTACACATCAGCTAATGTTTTATAGAAATGTTTAAGATACATATGAATCAAAATTTAAGGGAAATATTAAAGAGTTCAATAATCGTTATCTACACAAATAGCTTCTTGAGTTCTTTAATTAGAGCACCGCAAAAGGGAGAAAATATTTTGCGCTACCCGCAGTATACAATAACACAACCCCTCAAAAAATTTGAAAATATAACAAAATTCAGTCAATCTAGCTCACAACTCAAGAGATAAAACTCATTTTGCGGTGAGAAGTAGGTTTGAGAACAACTATTGGGGTAAAAATTTACCATACGCGATATCGTTCATGTGATGGATTTCTTTTTCGTTTATAGAAAATGCTGTGAATGATGATGGAAACATGTACGTTTTTTAACCCTTTATGCATGTCTTTAATTTTTTTATTATTATGATCGTAATAACAAAACTGTTTACCACAGCCTTTTCAGCTAGTAAACATGAGCTTGTTTAATTCTTTATTGCGATTTCCTTTCATATGAGGTAAAGTATAGCTTGGTACTTCCTAGACATCATATTCGAAGGTCGACATGTTTATCTTTGCTAAATATTTACAGCTAAAAACTGAGATGCTTTTTACTCAATGTTTTAATTCATCAGCAATGAAAACAGGGGCAGCTTGATAAAAGCATAACTACATGTGATAAAAGGTTTTAAACTCATTGGATCGAAGTTCTTGTTGTGTTATTATTGCTTACATTATACTTTAAAGTTTCTTAAAATTACGAATATAACATGCATGTACACTCTGTACATGGCGATAAAACATGTTTCATATATTTTTGTAGTGATGAAATCGAAGAAGATCCTGCGCAATGGTATGGCGGATGGCGATTGAGAAAATACGGTCGGAGACATAAATACTCTTATGGATGGAATGGGTATGGCTACTGATCTATGAAAATTATTGATACCAACCTACTTTTGATATGCAACTCTCCAACTGGAAACACGTTTGTGCCCTTTTCGAAACTACGCACTGTTATGCTAGGAAAATTTTTGAGATTAATCTTTCGCGATGAAAATACCACAGCTCGGAAGACAATAATGCATAATGTTTTTCATAAACTTTGTGAATTCTTCACTCACGCTAACATTTGAAGCTGCAGTCATGGACAAAACCTGTTAATAAAATTAAAAGATATGTACAATTTTGGTTCTATAAGAATGAATTCATGTCTTTTGTTTACTGTAACCCCCATTCCCCTGAACAATGTTGGTTTTAGTTCAGATGTAATGTGAAGACAATATAGCAAACATTGAATATGGGGAAGGGGGTCACAAAGCCGTGTAAAACTTACGTTAAACAATTTAATAATGATTTTGATAAATTTTATTAACAGTTTGTCCACGACTGTGCGTACTTATTTGCAACACACTGCAGTCAGTCGGTGCGCGCCCTAATATCCATCCAAAATAACTAACTAACTAACAATTAGCTGCATAATATCATGGTTGTCTCAATTTTATTTGTCTTTTCAGGTTGAATTAATCAATAAATTTACCTCATTAAAATTCATTTATACAATCTAGCGGTCGTATTAGAACTAATAAAACCTAGAGTGACGTCATGCGAGGTAGTATTAGCCTCTTCTTCAAATAACAAAAGCAAAAGAAAACACACACACTTTGAACAACACACAAACTTTTACTTCAAACTACAAATGCCTTATTTGTTATTAATATACAAATTTAACGTGCCAATAGAACAATTCGAAAAAAATCCATTAAAATCAAGGTTGGTACTTGACGAACTTCTTCCTTCAGCTTGCACACTAGTCTCGTAAGACTCCAATGCCTGAATCAACTCAATATCACTTACACCAAATTCATCGAACATGTCAGAACTAATGTCCACACATTACTATTGGCCACACAAATTTGCTGTTTCTCGCAAATCTCAGCATTATCAGCGCGCGTGGAACTCAGCGCATACGATACACGTTTCGTGTCATTTATATCCAATGACTGGTATTCTCGCAAGCTTTCTAAAGAACGATGACACGTCCTTTGCGGTGCCATTTTATCCGGAATACCTACCTGTCTTTAGAAGTGTAGTTGCAGCCGTCGCTCGAATTTCGACAACTATAATATTACAAAGTAATATCATGAAATGAGGCGTATTAGCTGTTAAACCGCCCGCTCGATGAGGGTCATTAGCATGGTTAGTGTTGCATTACTATGAATTTTTACAATAAATTTTTCGAAATTACCGAGCTGATATACGCCTCCCCCTTGAACGAATGGTTTAATTTATTCAAGCCATAGATGGGCGACTGTTGGCTATTGTTGAATCAATGTTGTATGAATCGACGCTAGAATATCAGGTCGACGTATCAAGCTTCATTTCAGCCAATGACTGGTATTCTCGCAAGCTTTTATCACATGTAGTTATGCTTTTATCAAGCTGCTCCTGTTTTCATTGCTGATGAATTAAAACATTGAGTAAAAAGGAATTTATTGAATGACCCTCATCGAGCGGGCGGTTTAACAGCTAATACGCCTCATTTCATGATATTACTTATAATAAGGTCTTCAATTCGCACGTTTAAATGGCGAAAGCCCAGGCACAAGTATGTTGTAGTAAGCAAGCATTTAGTATTTACACGTGAAAATGCGTATAATCCTAAACAATTTATTAAACAGTGACGAAATCAATCCATATCCGTATACTCCGTACACTCCGTACACTCCGTACACTCCGTACACTCCGTACACTCCGTACACTCCGTACACTCCGTATACTCCGTACACTCCCTACACTCCCTGGAAAAAAGGCAAACCGTGGAAAAAAGGCGCCCCTTGGAGAAAAGTTACTCCTTGGCGAAAAGTCACTCCTTGGCGAAAAGTCACTCCTTGGCGAAAAGTCGGTCATTAGCATGGTTAGTGTTGCATTACTATGAATTTTTACTATAAATTTTTCGAAATTACCGAGCTGATATACGCCTCCCCCTTGAACGAAACGATTTCGTAAATTATTGTAAAAGCCTTCCTGCACTCATACGAACCCAGCAGGCCAGCCAGATGGACGCCAACGCCGCATGGTTTAATTTATTTAAGCCGTAGATGGGCGACTGTTGGCTATTGTTGAATCAATGTTGTATGAATCGACGCCAGAATATCAGGTCGACGTATCAAGCTTCATTTCAGCCAAATTTTAAATGTGAAACAACGCCCTGTGCCCGCTTGTGGGGAAGGCTCGAAGCAATTTCATACCTTATCATATGGAATATTGACGCGTTGCAATTTACTAGGCAGAGAAAATGGTGGACAAACAGGGTAGTGCGAACGATGATTTAAACTGAAAAATCGTCTGAAACTTAAAAAAGATCATAAATATTCTTAAATCCTGTTCAGAAAATGTTGCACTAAAACATTGTAATGAACTGATTTTAAGTACTTCCCCGCAATGGTAAAGCTAAGATTACTAGTTAATATCTCGTTATCGTTCTTTATGAATACGGTGTCTCCATGGCAAGATATATGCTAGATTTTGCACGAAGTTGAATTAGTATAGTTATTGATATGTATAGTAATGAATTTCGTGAAGCTTTTATCCTGCTAATTGTTTATTTACTTTCTTTGTCTGTGTAGGTTGAACAAATGGACATGAATATCATTGAAGGAAAAAATCGTTTATAATAGAAACTTAAAATTGGTTAAATGTACATCACTGATTGTACATAATGTAGAATACTAAAAATACATGCATTATATGAAGAGTGATGTCTTCTTTTATTGCGTAAATAACTATACAGTGCATGTTCTAGGTATATAAGTAATCTCTCAGGATGAAGTGCAATTGGTGATTCACACCAAGGGCGAAACATCAAGAGTGTGTTTGGGGGGGGGGGGGGGCGTTGGATAAAAAACTCCATTGATTACCACTGATCCAATTCCAGAACCGTACGTCACAAAACGCAAATAACTTTGTATGTCTCAGTGTGAATTAAGAGCAAACGCGGATAAGAGTGAAAATCTTTAGAATCTGACGATGAATACAGCGATCGATTTGATTAAGGTGATGCGAATCTTCTCTTCGTATGCACTAACACTTCGAATTTCTCCTGTTTTCCTTTCTTGTTTATTTTCTTTTGCCGGTAATTCAAGAAGAATCAATAGATTATAGTTGGTAAAAACTTAAGCATATAAAATTTCTCCTATTTTCCTTTCTTGTTTCTTTTCTTTCGCCGGTAATTCAAGAGGAATCAATAGATTATAGTTGGTAAAAACTTAAGCATATAAAATTTCTCCTGTTTTCCTTTCTTGTTTGTTTTCTTTCGCCGGTAATTCAAGAAGAATCAGTAGTTAATAGTTGGTAAAAACTTAAGCATATAAAATTTCTCCTGTTTTCCTTTCTTGTTTATTTTCTTTCGCCGGTAATTCAAGAAGAATCAATAAATTATAGTTGGTAAAAACTTAAGCATATAAAATTTCTCCTATTTTCCTTTCTTGTTTCTTTTCTTTCGCCGGTAATTCAAGAGGAATCAATAGATTATAGTTGGTAAAAACTTAAGCATATAAAATTTCTCCTGTTTTCCTTTCTTGTTTGTTTTCTTTCGCCGGTAATTCAAGAAGAATCAGTAGTTAATAGTAGGTAAAAACTTAAGCATATAAAATTTCTCCTGTTTTCCTTTCTTGTTTATTTTCTTTCGCTGGTAATTCAAGAAGAATCAATGGATAATAGTTGGTAAAAACTTAAGCATATAAAACTTCTCCTGTTTTTCTTTCTTGTTTATTTTCTTTCGCCGGTAATTCAAGAAGAATCAATAAATTATAGTTGGTAAAAACTTAAGCATATAAAATTTCTCCTGCATGTTTTCCTTTCTTGTTTGTTTTCTTTCGCCGGTAATTCAAGAGGAATCAATAGATTATGGTTGGTAAAAACTTGATAAAAACTTTATTTAAACACGCTAGCCTTGCCAAAACATGGCTGATTTCAAAGAGGGGCATCGTACAAATAATATCGAATTAGTTACTATATTTAAGGTAAAATGTTATAAATTAAACTATAAGCACAGTAATAGCATGATTTCAAGTGCAATTTGGAATTAACATGCACGACATCGCCGCCAAAATTGCACAAGTTCGCTATAATATAAAGAGGCAAGGATACACCCAATACAGCTAGCTGTACTTACATCGCGAACCCAGCCTTTTCCTTTTCATTTTAAAATCTGTAATGAAGGCAGAACTTCTCATGCTCTTGCTTTTGTTAAAATTTATCCATTTCGTAACAACTCTTGATATTTAAACAAGCAAGAGAATTTTTCGATTTTGCTTCAAGTTAAAAGTTATTCTTTAACTTAGCGCTGCTGCTCTCAAAGCTTCTTCTTTGTTATTCTGATCTACAGGTTTTGGAAGGATGCCATTTCCCTATTTTATTTTTGCACATATATATAAACCGTTTCTCCTACAAAGAGATTCTTTCAGACAATGCATGCAGTGGCATCGTGATCATTCAGGACTGTGTACATAAAAAAGCCTTGGAATTTTTTCTAGTCTCGAGTGTGTCCTAAGTGCGTGATATTAAGTGGTAATTGGCACCGGTTGTTGCCCTTGCTGTGTGAGATTGAAATTTTTATCCTAGAGCAACTCACCAACGTTGGAACAATAGCTAAAATATGGCTGCGACGTATTCTATCAGACAGTTTGTTCCAGCGAGCTGCACTATTAATTTGAAGGAGTTAATGCAAGTGAACTTAGCTAGAGTTAGTTTGAACCTAATTAAAACCTGTTTACGCATGTTGAACCCACCGTCTCGAAAACGCCACCATACCTCTGTTCACAAAGGCAAATGCTGTAGGTTTCTTTATCTAAACAGATCACTTCTCTGCATAGTAAATAATCCGTTGCTTACTTTCTCAATAACTCCGCTCCTTAATAGACCATTCCCCTTTTAGACAAACTTTTGAATTTGGAATATTCATTAGCACAGCTGGAAAGAGCATCCTAAACTTACTAAAATGGTGAAGTTTGGTTAAAAAATATTGTAAAATATGGAAAATATATAGCCCTGTGAAGTTTGTGAGCTTTGTATATTTTTGTATTATGAGCGGAAAAGTGTAATCAGAATTCGAAATGTAATTACACTTTTCCGCGCATAAAACAAAAGTATACAAAATTTGCAAACTTCACAGGACTATATTTTGCACATTTTACAATATTTTGCAACCAAACTTGACAACTTTACTAAATTTTGGATGCTCTTTCCAGCTGTGCTAATGAATATTCCAAATTCAAAAGTTTGTCTAAAAGGGCAATGGTCCATTGACCAACTTTATTGACCAACCATTATGCTCACCGTATTAAAGAACCATCTACAGTTACAAGCAACTTGCTACCGTAATTTAACTTTTTCTCACAAATGAATCATTAATGAATTTGGAATTAGCGATCATAATCAAGTCGATGCTGTTAGGAAGCATTTCAGTCCTAAGTCTGAGCGTTTAGCTACTCTGTCTCGCAACTTTAAATGCTTTGATGAGTGATGTGCCTCTTGACCATTTTGTATTTTGTGTATAGTTAAGAAATCTGTGATTTGAATTCAGTGTAACATTGCACGGTGTATTTAACATCGTAAAGCATTACATCCGTAAGCTCAGATCTTCATCACTGACGAACATCCAAGCACTAGTGAAGTTCCGAGATTACGGATCTAAAGCTTTGGATAGTAAATTCATGCAAGTGTTGTTTCCAAAAAATTATAATGATAATATGAATTTTACTTCATCAGCCCTATTCGATATTTCAAGTTAAAAGTCATTCTTTGAGTTAGCGCCGCTGCACTCAAAGCTTCTTCTTTGTTATTCTGTTCTATAGGCTTTGGAAGGATTCCCTATTTTATTTTTGCATGTATATATAATCCGTTTCTCCTACAAAGAAATTCTTTCAAACAATGCAGTGGCATCGTGGTCATTCAGGACTTCGAACATAAAAAAGCCTTGGAATTTTTTCTAGTCTCGAGTGTGTCCTAAGTGCGTGATATTAAGTGGTAATTGGCACCGGTTGTTGCCCTTGCTGCGCGAGATTGAAATTTTTATCCTAGAGCAATTCACCAAAGTTGGAACAATAGCTAAAATATAGCTGCGACGTATTCTATCAGACAGTTTGTTCCAGCGAGCTGCACAATTAATTTGAAGGAGTTAATGCAAGTGAACTTAGCTAGAGTTATTTTGAACCTAATTAAACCTGTTTACGCATGTTAAACCCACCGTCTCGAAAACGCGACCATACCTCTGTCCACAAAGGCAAATGCTGTAAGTTTCTTTATCTAAACAGATTACTTCTCTGCATGGTAAATAATCCGTTGCTTACTTTCTCAATAATTCCGCTCCTTAACAGACCATTCCCCTTTTAGACAAACTTTTGAATTTGGAATATTCATTAGCACAGCTGGAAAGAGCATCCTAAACTTACTAAAATGGTGAAGTTTGGTTAAAAAATATTGTAAAAATTAATATGGAAAATAGATAGCCCTTTGAAGTTTGTGAGTTTTGTATATTTTTGTATTATGAGCGGAAAAGTGTAATCAGAATTCGAAATGTGATTACACTTTTCCGCGCATAATACAAAAGTATACAAAATTTGCAAACTTCACAGGACTATATTTTGCACATTCTGCAATATTTTGCAACCAAACTTGACAACTTTAATAAATTTAGGATGCTCTTTCCACATGTGCTAATGAATATTCCAAATTCAAAAGTTTGTCTAAAAGGGGAATGGTCCATTGACCAACTTTATTGACCAACCATTATGCTCAACGTATTAAAGAACCATCTACAGTTACAAGCAACTTGCTATCGTAATTTACCTTTTTGTCACAAATGAATCATTAATGAATTTGGAATTAGTGATCATAATCAAGTCGACGCTGTCGGGAAGCATTTCAGTCCTAAGTCTGAGCGTCTAGCTACTCTGTCTCGCAACTTTAAACGCTTTGATGATTGCTGTGCCTCTTGAACATTTTGTATTTTGTGTATAGTTAAGAAATCTGTGATTTGAATTCAGTGTAACATTGCACGGTGTATTCAACATCACAAAGCATTACATCCGTAAGCTCAGATCTTCACCACTGACAAACATCCAAGCACTAGTGAAGTTCCGAGATTATGGATCTAAAGCTTTGGATAGTAAATTCATGCAAGTGTTGTTTCCACAAAATTATGATGATAATATGAATTTTACTTCATTAGCCCTATTCGATATTTCTAATAGCTTTTTCGATGTAAAGATTTCGAGTTCAATTCGATCTAATTTTCGAGGTCGTTGGAGGTCAAAATCCAAACTGGTCGATCCCTTCTTTTTTTGTGTGTTCCACAGAGGAAGGAAGGAAATATTCGGTGCATTTTGTTGTCTGCAATACTACCTTTTTAAATTATTTTTTAAATTAAGTTAAAGTCTTTGAAAACGGTCAACGATATTTCTTGAAATGAGCTTTCGATCGACGATCGGTTTTTCCTTTGTTTAGTTGCCTCTAAATTCTCAAACTTGTTCTCCCTTTTGGGATCTATTGCGCGAAATCAACGATAACTTCTTAAACATTCTGGCCTAACTACTTTTATCGCTAAGTCTCGCTCGTAGGCATGTACACTTTATGTCAATAATGGACACTTTTGATTCGCTGTTACCGAAAACGCACACTCAGCATTTGTTATTGCCAATTGACAAAAATACACGTGATCAATTTCACCAATCGCGGCAGCAGATTTTATCTTAATAAATATCTAATACAGCGTATTTGTAATAATATACGCATAGGACCGAGTATTTTTTACTCATGAATTGCAATCGGAAACTATTATTAAACACTTGTGCGATAGTGACCTTTACGTAAAAATGATTCGAAGCATAAAAATGATAATTCGAAGCATAAAAATGATAATTCGAAGCATAGAATGATAATTCGAAGCATAAAAATGATAAAAATTACTCTCATTAATATAATGACCACAAATAAGTGTGCAAAAATATTTTGGAAAAAATCCCTCGGATTATATTCCATCATTCCCCCATGTCTCCGATATCAATATGATTATTTAACTAGTTTATGCAAAAAAGAAATGACATTTTTCAACATTACACATAGGAGTAAGGGGAAATCAGCCTACATATCACTGAAAACCCTGAAAAACTCAAAAAAAATTTGCACACGAATATGTGGAGATATTGTATAAGCATGGTGCTTTGAGGTGGTCTTCCACACTAAAGATATTTTTTTCCTATTTAACTATTTTTCAATCACATAATTGATTTCGTCTGAACGATACAGGGCCAATCATTTTTATATTTTGTGTTGTCATAGTAACATAGAAAATATTTCCTATAGGAAAAACATGGGGCTTACTCTGAAAAGGATTTCATCCGAACTAAATTACTTACAATTTCAAAAAGAATTTTACTGGACACGTAAATGGACAGTCTGTGCCTTAAACCACAGAGTTTAGAGTTTAAAACCTTCTTTTTTTACATTTTTCACACTTTTTTCTTTCACACTGATCTTTTCTGTAGACCCTCTTTTCTATGGATGCACGAAGAAAAGGCTCTATGAGTGTATCCTGTTGGTGGCTGTGATGCATGTATATAAGTTCCTTCAGGTTCAAGCCCTGTTCCTAGCACTGGTATATAAACAGCAGAAATTTCAGACGAATTACTTTAATATTGAACTCAGTGGTATTTTTGAAAGCCTGGTGTTCAAGAAAATGGGCTTTAAAGTTTCTTAAATACATCTGCATTCGAGTAGCTTAAACAGAATAACGATATTCGAATAGCAAACAAAAAAGTAAACCAATTGCATACCATTATTTCTTTTGCTGTGGGTAAAAGCATGGTTTTATCCTGAGTAGTTTAGCTTAAGCTATACTTCTGGGATTTTAATGGTCTAGAAACATACGGTCGTTATGAGATGGCTGTATACGAACTTGATTTTTTGTATATTTCAAAAAATGGCAAACACCGAAAATTTTGAGTGGAAGACCACCTTGATGTTTGAGGAAGAATCTTGCAATGAAATTACGAAGTTAATTAGCATAAACAGCGAGTATAAAAGTGGTGAAAATTCAACCTCCGATATCAGTTGAAGACTGTGACGAAGAGAAAATGAAGACCTATTTTTTCCTCGCCCTTGGGCTGCTGTTTGCAGTGGCATATTCACTTCCATTTGAAGAAGACCGAGACGGTAATTTCGCATCATTGCGCTTAGTTCACACTAGTATAAAATGTAGATAGAAGAATAAGGTAATGGGGAGATCTTTTCAACAACGGAGCATGAAGGGTGGGATAAGACGAGATGGATAAAATAATTAGGGTATCGAGGTATAAGAGCAATAAGCAAAAAGCTAGACAAACTAAACATGAAAATATGCGCCCTCTCGAATGCTGTGCAATATGTTTTCAGAATAACAGGCTTTCTGCTGAGACTAGGTGTACTGATATGGTAAGAATAGGTATGCAAGAACTGTTAGGCTAAATTTCACAAGATTCTATTGTTGAATGGAACCGGAACTATTTCATGTGAATGTTTATTTTTTCATTTAGAAACTGCAGATGAAGGCATGTAAGTTTAATCCTTTATTATAATGCCCGTATTTTATCAGTTATACACGCAACCACACATCAACGATGACCAGAGTCACTTAGTTGAGACCAAACCTTTAACGTTTTTTTTAGTCGAATAATGTAAATTACGGCTAATGTAGGTGAATTAGGCCTATTATCTATATGTATGACACGTAGGTCGACCGTAATGGGTTGACTTACCGATGCGAAATCAAAGCATTTTAACATTCAAAAATATGCACCAATGAGTTTTTGAAAGGAATTGCATGAGTACAATTCGAACATCTTTAAAAACGTACAGTGAGCTTGGCAAATTTGATCGCAATTGCTCTTAAATTTCACCCGCCATATTTGATTGTCTTGTCAAGTGATGTATACGGGTCAATTCCCGTTTTTCGTCTCCAAATTTAATTGGTTCTTAGTGATTACAGCTGGCTTGCACTGTGATTTTTCGCAATTTGTTAAGGGTTAACGCACTGAAATTCGACCAATCACAGCCAGCTCTAGGATTTAGTCCCGCCATGCAAATATTTTCGTGTTCATTGACTGTAAAACAACAATTTCTAAAAAGTGAATAGTTATGATTTGAAATTTACATAGCGGGACTAAATTGTCGGGCTGGCTGCGCCACAGATTACAGCCGAGAAACATTTCCATTTTTTACTAACTTTAGTGTCGAACTTTCTCCAAAGCCCCCAAAAATAGTCTTGGAATTAAAAACAACCAGAAAGGGTTATAATAAAACAACTTTATTGGTTACAATGTTTCGGAGCATTACCCTATCTTCAGATCACGACTTCTTCAATTGACGTAAATTAAAGCATTTTTCCATGTATTCACTCGTTAAATGCGCCGGAATGAGACCGAAATGTTCGAGGTGTAACGTGCATTTATCCTTGCAGAGGCAAAATCGAAGCAGATCCTCACTGGGGAGCTTGGCGGAAAGGAAACCCTTGGCAAAATGCCAATCTGTGGCAAAAAAGAAATCTTTCGCGAAATGCCAATGTTTCGCAAAAAGGAAATCCATGGCAAAAAGGGAATCTCTGGCAAAGAGTAAATCCTTGGAAGACAAGCAATGTTAGGCAAAAAAGCAATCCTTGGCAAACAGGAAATCCTTGGCAAAAGGTGAATCCGTGGCAAAAATGGAGTCCTTGGAAAAAAGTGAATCCTTGGCAACAAGTGAATCCTTGGCAACAAGGAAATCCTTGGCAAAAAGGGAATATTTGGCGAAAAGGGAATCCTTGGCACCGAGGCTAAAAATCCAAGGTTAGTGTTGATTTATAAAAACAATTCAAATTAGTCAGGTGATCGAGCTTCGCTTGTCTCTCAATGGCTGTTTTCCACTAATGAGCAAACATTTTTATAAAAACCTCTTTTTATTCTAATTTTTGTGTCGAACCAATTATTTTAACCCGAAAGGTGGATAGGGTAATCCACTGGATGATTACATGTTGTTACCTGGAGTACGCCTTAATTTGGGGGGGGGGGTATTCACAACATCTATTCTTCTTATTTCTGCGCGGCTATTTCTTCAAAAATCAACCTCAGAACATGAATATATAAAACCCTCTCCTCCGTCCAATTAAAAGCGCTTCACTCTTGCTCGTGACTTTAAATAGAAAATGCTGAACTTTAACATGGGTTTTACCAGTTTGTTAACATGATTCGATTAAAGTACTGGGGCCGGTTTGCTCGAAGTCTGTTTTGCTTCAACGGCGGATAATTATAAGTAAAAAATATCAACCAAGTTTGTGTATTCATTGAAAGAACACTTATGTATACTACTGCATATCTAATGTTCAATATCATAGTTCCTATTGCTGAGTCAGAGTTTGTAAAAAAACTCCAATATTATGCGTAGACTTAAAAAACGAATTAATAAAACACAACGGAAATCGTAGCTGTGAAGGAGTCTTATACGGTATGTGTGTGATAAAGACACACGTGCATTGTCACAAAACTTTCTCGATTTAAGCAAAATCTATGGCGAAAATTTCTTCGTAAATACACTGCGACCCACGATATTAGTGTTATAAGATATTTATGCCGTACGTATTCAAAATGAGCATTGCTATACATTAAAACTTACGAACATCAAAACAAAGTTGTGAGAAGATCTTTACGATGTTGATATTTGATGTTAGTCACATGACTGAAAAAATATGGCGCTCTTCCATATTACAGGCGGACCACGCTATTAGTTTTAAAAATATGATAACACGGTAAGACGTCGTTTTTAACCAAAAACAGCATAGGTAACAACAAGAGAATGTTTTAGCTAGAAAATAAACGAACTTGGTGTCATAGTTGAAGGATTTTTCAAAGATTACGTGGAACGGTGGAAAAGAGGGATTCTGGGTTTCTAAAATGGATAAGAGTGGGAGGTATTATAGGCGTTTGAAGGAGAACTGTTCGTAAATTATCATGATGAGCGTCTATAAACATTTTGAGAAAGTTTGCTTTGCCATATATCTTCAAAACTAGCAATGATGGATTCCTGGTAAGCAATAATAATTCTAAAAGTACCTCCACTGGTGTCGTTGGAATAACGTGTGGGACTGGATTGAGGAAAAAAATGCTTGAGAGCACAACAGAAGTTTGTCCTTTTGACGGGCAGATGAAATCAGCATGATAAAGCTTGGAAAATGTATGCATGGGTTAGATTATTTATATTCAATGATGGTATGTGACCAGCGAGGCTAAGGAGTCAACAAAAAGTGGTAAAGTAAACGAGTTCTGCTGGTAACAGCGGAAATAGGGATCAGAGGTCTCTTTTGCACATTTAGGCACATATGAAGACATGTTGGTTGCTAATAATACGGATCTAAATTATCGTTCTACCACTTCTTTGGCAGGTACCTAAAACCTTTCATCAGAAGTTCCTTTTCCAGCATTAGGGAATTATCATGTTGATCTCGACTTGTCTGTCTTGTCTGTCTCGACTTGCTGTGCTCTCAAGCATTTATTTGCCTCAATCCAGTGCCAAACGTTTATTCCACGACACCAGTGGAGGTACTTTTAGAATTATTATTGCTTACCAGGAATCCAACATTGCTAGTTTTGAAGATATATGGCAAAGCAAACTTTCTCAAAATGTTGATAGACGTTGATCATGATAATTTACGAACAGTTCTCCTTCAAACGCCTAATACCTTCCATTCTTATCCATTTTAAAAGTCCAGAATCCCTCTTTTCCACCGTTCCACGTAATCTTTGAAAAGTCCTTCAACTATGACACCAATTTCGTTTATTTTCTAGCTAAAACATTCTCTTGTTGTTACCTATGCTGTTTTTGGTTAAAGAATGTCGTTTCCACTTCCAATTAAGTTAAAAACGACGTCCTGTCGTGTTATCATATTTTTAAAACTAATAGCGTGGTCCGCCTCAAATATGGAACAACGCCATATTTTTTCAGTCATGTGACTAACATCAAATATCAACATCGTAAAGATCTTCTCACAACTTTGTTTTGATGTTCGTAAGTTTTAATGAATAGCAATGCTCATTTTGAATACGTACGGCATAAATATCTCATACAAGTAATATCGTGAGTCGCAGTGTATGTGTGTTTTTCCTAAGGCTATTATTTATTGCCTACACCACTATGCTTGGTATTGACGTATACGTTCTTTACATCAAAGTAACACAGTACTTGGTAGTGAGGACAATAGCCTCAGTTATTAGTAAAACCTGCATAAATACATCTTCTCACAATGACGTCAAATACGGAAGAAACAATGTTACATGAAATTTCAATGGCTCGGCATTGTTCCCGAGCCAATCAAATTTTCTGTAACAATCTCGAATCCGCATTTGATTTCATTTTGAGAAAGGTTATGCAACTAGTGCAACATTTAATCTGATGACGCTACTATTCTGCTAATAGTTTATTTACTTTTGTTTATCTGTTTAGGTTGACAACGGTGACGGCAAAAAAATTACCGCTTATCATAGAAATCTGAAAGTAGTTAAGTATACATCGCTGACTGTGCATAGCATAGGATGCTAAAAATATATGCATTATATTGAAGATTGTTTCCCTTTTTGCATAAATAAATATATAGTGCATGTTATATGCATAGGTAATTAATATGTTCGGGTGAAGATCTATCCACTATTTTACCAAAATCTATCATTTCACTGATCCACATTCTACCAAATCTTTGGCTAAACCCCTGGCCAAACTGACCAGCTCTCAGATGCACAGGCTACTTTCTGGACATTTCTTCGTATTTTAGAGGTAGTTTACGTGCATGAATCTGGATTGAGTTTCAGTCCCGAATGACTTCAAATTCAATCCATGTTTACAATAGAGACTGAATTTAGGGTTGAGCAATTGTGGTAAGTAAAATATTCACTTTGGATAGGAACTCGTTGCAGATTCATGTACCGACTCATTTTTTCCGAAAATCTTAGCACTTATATATTTAAGTACGTGAGCGAAATTCCCCCTTTTGCACACAATCTTAATTTTAGGTATTATAAACGTCAATTTCATTCCGAGATTTTTAGAGTGAAATGTCGATACACGATTACATGATTCTGGGACGACATTTTATTCCGGAATAAAAAATGAATGAACTCAATCCGGAATAAAATGTTGGAATGTTTACGGAAATACGTAAACAAATATTATTATATACTGAATGTCAAAGTTCATTTATTCCTGTTTCTTATTGGTTAAGAACGTATCACGTGATAGTGGAGAAATTCTACTGTCTCCCTGGCAACGTAGCTAAGCGGTGGACATTACTTTTATTCACCGGTAAATAACAAATGCATAGAGCCTCACGGAGCCATGTCAGGTAAAAGGTAATCCTTTTTACACATGTTTGATTGATTTGTGGTACTTTTCTTCTCTTTTGACTCTCAGTATATAATAAAATACTTATTGACTGAGGGAAAGCAGTATGTTTTGTGGACCCTCGACTGTCGATGTTTCTGGTCATCAACATCGACAGTCTCTGGTCCACAAAACATACTGTTTCCCTCGGTCTCAGTCAATAAGTGTTAATTATTCAATCCCCAATGGTTGAACAAAAACGCATTGAGTTCGATGCGGATTGAAACTCAATCCAGATTCATGCAAACACCAACTTACTTAAATACTTTCTTTCCTGCTTGTGGGCATTGAGCAAATTCACACGAAAAAAAAATTGTGTGACCAGTTTGCTAGTATTTCCGAGCGAGGGCAATTGCTGGGATTTATGCTGCAAGTACATTTGCTGAAAAAACTATTGTGTAGCAAACACGATTAAGAAAATCCTTCGCCTTGTTTCGCCTGTGTTATCGCGTTTTTAAAAGCAGTCAAGTTTTTCAGTACAGCAAAACATATTTGTTTTTTATCAGTAGATTATTGGTAGATTATCATGTAGAAATAGGACAAGTTTAATTATCATGTAGCTGCACGAGCAATTGTATTTATTTTTATCATTTATACACCCGGAGCGAGGGGGATTCGGTGAAATATTTCCTGAAGTGATGATATTTCCCGAGGGCTTTAGCCCGAGGGAAATATCATCACTGAAGGAAATATTTCACCGAATCCCCCGAGCGGAGGGTCTATATTATACTGAAAAACCATAGGCAGCCCAGGAACGCGGTGTTTTGTTTGTTTATCAATGTGACGTATACATAATTATAATTACCCTAAGGTAGGCAACTTCACACAAACTAACGATACATACACCTGTAAATAATCCGAAAATACTTCGCATATCGTTACAACTACGCTAAAATAATAACAGAAATAAAATCTACGATATTTTTTGTATATACTACATGTATTTTAACTTGTGAAACAAGTTTGTAAAACGAGCAAAAATACGAAAAACGTCTGTATATTTGTTAAATTTTTGCATGGGACGATGCGGGATACGCTCTTGCCGCTTTTAACGACCTTTCAAACAGATTTCAGAATACGAATTTGCAATCTCATTGGCTGTCAGGAAGAAGGCAAACTTGTACAGCCAATGAGATTGCAAATTCGTATTCTGAAATCTGTTTGAAAGGTCGTTAAAAGCGGCAAGAGCGTATCCCGCATCGTCCCATGCAAAAATTTAACAAATATACAGACGTTTTTCGTATTTTTGCTCGTTTTACAAACTTGTTTCACAAGTTAAAATACATGTAGTATATACAAAAAATATCGTAGATTTTATTTCTGTTATTATTTTAGCGTAGTTGTAAAGATATGCGAAGTATTTTCGGATTATTTACAGGTGTATGTATCGTTAGTTTGTGTGAAGTTGCCTACCTTAGGGTAATTATAATTATGTATACGTCACATCGATAAACAAACAAAACACCGCGTTCCTGGGCTGCCTATGGAAAAACTAAAATGTTCATGCAAAATTTAAAAATGATACACACGTACTAAACCTTGCCAAGCTTTTATCGAGATTTTCCACGCTTTCTTCGGCTATTTCAAACTCTGCGAAGGCTCGGAAAGCTCGAATGGCAAATTTGGTGGATTTTTTTTATTTTGGGCGTCTTTTTCGTCCAAAATTCTTTGAATTTCTTCATCTTATTCTGACTTCTTCTGCACATCCAGCCATTTTTGTTATTTTAAAGTTCGTGGATCCCACGCGTGCCATGAAATATATTTTATATTTCATGGCAACACGCGTGTGTCCCGCGTGTTGCCATGAAATATAAAATATATTTCATGGCACACGCACTACGCGTGGGATTGAGTGAAATGCAGTGAAAAATCACACGTTCACGAGGTGTAAACTAAGTTTTTTGATTGGACAATTTAAATTTGAGGTATAATATATTTATTTATCTTTGCTATTAACACAAACTGCCATAAGGACAAGTGCCAATACACTACATACACATACACATATACATATACAATGGCTTAGGAAGACTACCACAGCACGGGCCGATTACGTTAGTCTGATTTGTTATAGAAATTTCCCCCCACACCTGAATACGTTATTGTAAATGGGTTCTTATGTTTGTGTTATTGTGAAAGCTTATATAAGTAAGACCTTGGTCAAACGATAATTAACAGGTATAATTCAGCTTTTGGCTGCCATTAGATTCAGATTTAATAAATCCAAATTCAAATAAATAGTTGCATCGAACGTTAGCGTTGAGAGGACACGAACCTTATACTACTCCATCAAATTGTGTCAGGCGCATGTATTAACGAAATTATTGATGAAACTACTAAATTTGGTTGGTCACATTGGGCATTGGAAACAAAAATTTGCTTGAGAAAGTGTCAATATCTAACGGTCAATTATGTAGACATTAGGAAATAATGCAAAAATCCGAGAATAACGAGCTGGCCGTATTTCTGTGAATATGAGGCATACGCATACGCAACGCAAAATATTTCTATTGGTTAAGATTCAATTTGATTGACAACTTCATGTTTTAAATTATATTACTAGTTAAAATAAACATTCAAACAGCTTCCGTTCCAAGCATTTTGTAAGCAAAAGCAAACAGGACACAAAATTGGGATGAGTAGCAGCATGCGATGCTGAAACTTCCCCTGTTTTTAATCTTTCTAGGAGCACTTGCCCGTGATTTTTTGCGAAGACGTGCTCAATTATTCAATTCTAACGGCTTTAGCTGTTACATGTAAACAAATGAAACTGACAACATATAATTACGAATACCTTTTATTTTTATCTCGAATTGCGATTGGTTCGTTTTAAATAGCAACAACATAGGTGTAATAGAAAATATCATAGTTTTTTGGCTGGCCGTATTTCCCTCGCGCCCGCCTTAGTTTCAGAGAAATAACAATTTTAAGGTATTATCCTGTCAACACAATCATTTAAAATTTGAAAGGTAAAATAAATACAACTCAAAGTTTAAACAGAAAGAGCAACTCCATCTCGGATTCAAACTGAAAGATATTCTGTTCACCTTCAGAGAAGCATTAAAATCTACCAAAATTAAAAATTTATTCATCAGCAGAAATTAGAGGCACAAAATGGTCACCGCATACATGTGTCCAAATTCAAGGTCCAAGTGAAACATACAAAATAAATACTCGTTAATTGCTAATTAAGGGTTAGAGACTGTTGTGAGTGTTTTGTTTACAAATAGCTGAATGTACAATGAACGAAAAATTTTCTATACTATATTTCCTGTGCTTGCAATAATTTAACGTACGCTTACATCTTTACTTACTTTATTTACCTTGAAAAATGGCAATGCTCCACTTTGTTTCTCTTTTCGCACTTTTAGGAACTACTTCGCGTTCAGTCTGGTATAAATTTATCTTCATTTCATCGAATTTTACAAAATTTATAGCCATCTTAAATTAATAATGCACGTTTTATGTGCGCTATTGTCAATACTGAACTCAAAAGACTCGTTGTTGCCAGGTAACAAAAACACACGTGGTTGATTTTGACCAATCGCGTGCGTCGATTTTGCACAGTGAACGAAGATCATATGTTAATGTGCATAAATACTCCGAAGCGAAATAATGGCGGTAGCTAAAATTTACGTGCGTTTACACTGCGCCAATATGCAGTTTTTTAACTTGTTTACAAGCACTCATATAAACCAAAAATATTTAGAACAGAGCAAAGAAATTTAAACAAAAAGCATTCGAGTTTGCTGTTTTGAGACCTGAGATGTTTCATTTAGAAGCGTCGCCAAAAAATTACGGCGTTTGTGTTTACACAACACCGCGTAACTCTCTGTTTTCGTTCGACCACGTTAAGAAAGCGCGCTAGTGTTGCTACGGTAAAAGTGACGTTTTCGAACAAATCCGCTCCGGTGCGGTGTAAACGCAACCCCGTTTTGTTAAGAATGTATTTTAATAAAGGAAGCCTATACAATTATTTTTAGCAATAAATGCTACATAGATAATTTAATTTACATCGCTACATCAAATGAGTTTCAATTTAGAGATCTTCCTTGACAATCCTGCAAAAACTAGTACAACACACTGCCGACAATTTATATTGCTGCATAACTACAATCTTGGACCAAATTGTTGAGACATTTGAGCGATCATATGTCGTACTCTTAGGGATTGTAGAATTCCCTTTGCCGCCCCCCCCCCCCCCCTCCCAGCCGGACATGCGGCTTTTCAATTGTGTCAACATTGGACCGGGGGAGGGAGGATTAAGGATAAAAATTGTGAATATTTTAATCATTTGAGAATAGAACACATAGCCTGACTTCGAAATTTCATTGAGTGTCTCAACAAGTTTTGTCCAAGTTTGTAGGTTTGCTTCGCAGACAACAGTTAAGGCTAAAATGTCACTAAGAAAAACATTTAATTAAAATGCTCTAGCTACTCACCCATCCCAGTGTTTTGGTTGTGGACAAACATGAAGAATGTTGTTGAATGTAATATGACAGGCCATCAGTGATGAAACTTTTCAGTTGCTGGGTTTATGACAGGAAAATAGTTTGAAAAGAATACGTAGATAGGCTTTTCTGTACTTCACATGTCGCAATCCGTAAATGAATGCATTCACAAGCGAGTTTATTCCAATAAGCTCATAGTGAAAAACGACAAACCAAAATTGCTTACATGTATTACTACAAAATTTCATTAGTATGAGGGCAACGACGGTTGGAATTAAAATACAAAACATCAACGCTGCGACGACAATGGCAAATGTTTTCGCTTCTTTTAGAGCGACGAAAAATCGAAGCACCAAGTTTATCCTGTTCGCTGATTCTTCGGTAAAATTGTCAACTCTGGTGATAGTTGTTTCAGCCAAGATGCGCTTACGTTGCTTTCGTGCAACAGAGAAAATGTGGAAGTTGAGCAAAAATATTAATGGCAGGGGCACAAATATGGTTAGTAAAAGAAAAGAAAGCACACTGTTCGGTATGTCGCAAAAACTTCGATGGTTAGTGCCTCTCTCGTGAATATAATGAACAGTAAACAGGCAACAGACAGTTATCCAGATTCCTGCAACAGCGAGAAACACTCGTCGATGTGTTACAATCTGCAAATATCTCAGAGGTTTCACAATAAACAGATAACGGTCCACTGTAATTAAAAGAAGTGTAGCGATTGAAGCGAACATAAATGCCCTTGTTGTAGCACGACTAAACCTACAAAAGAAATCCTGATCGCTATCAATCTTCAGTATAATTTGAATAACCTCAAAGATCCATATTGGATAATATGTTAAACACACGAGAAGATCTGCCAACGCCAAGTTTCCGACTAAGTAAGATGTCGCTGTCTTTTCTTTACTCGAGAAAATTGTATAAATTATGACTGTCGCATTCCCCAAAACTCCGATAATCATTGCGATGGTTTTAAACACAACTGAACAAAATAGAACATTATTTGCGATTGCGTTGACAATTGCTGTATCATTTGCCATGGATGTCTCTTAATTTCTGAATAGAACATGAGCCAAGCAACGAAAGCGAAAAGACGAATAAGTTTGATAATCGTGGATAGTTCTAAGCACATTAGTGTTGAAAGGAAACGACTCCTTATACTACTCCATTAAATTACGTCAGACACTTGTATTAAAGAAATAATATTTGTTTTGTCCAACTGACAGTTGGAAGGATTTTGCCACATGGAGCACAACAAAAATTTGCTGTAGAAGGTTTCAATGTTCAACTCTAATAAAGACATGGAGGAGTACGATGCAAAATTCCAAGAATATGAAATTTTAACGTATATTTAACTTAGCCGGACGTCTTCACCTTCCAAGCAACGTGAAAATATACCAGAGTTAAGAATTATAGTTTATCAACAGAGAAAAGGGGTACAATTTAGCCGATTCCAAGTGACACATACAAATACTTGCTGCGCATTAATGTATAGTGGGTAAGTGCATTATGTGTCGCCAGCTGCCAATTACGTGCATGTTGCCAAGCATTTTAACTCTGTCTTTCAATCACATAGGATAGTTTTATTCTGCATCATAGAATATCGAACATTTACAGTAATCTCTCATCCTCCCAGCTCTCAACCAGTGTCTGAAAATGTAGATCGCTCCGCACATCTAGTATGGGAAGTGAAGTCATGCATAGGGGCCGGAAGTGAAGATGACGCGTTTATCGTGGCGGATATACTTACGCCTTATGCGTGCGTTCTGTACGTACGCATGCTATTTGTATGCATTTTAGAAATTAGACACGCAAGAAAAATTGTGGCTACAAAACTGTATTTAGTAGGCTTGCTGGTCATAACTTGCATTGCTGTCTGGTGCGATTCTCGATCTTCCCTCTCAAAAATTTTCCTCCAATTTAACAAATTTAAAACTGTACTTTCAAGACAAAAATTTAGAAAAGACGACCCCGCGTCTTAGTGCTGCCACTACGAGAGCCTATGAGAGTTGGCTGCCAAACGCAAGCACCTCTATAGATTTTTATGCAGCAAAAAAGTGTCAATTAACAATTTTTGATATAAATACAGCCACGTTGTATGCATGAAAATACAATCCCGATAACACGAAGAATGTTGTCCAATGTAGAGAGAGACCAGCAGTGATGAAAATTCTCAGTTGGCGAGTTTACGACAGGAAAATAGTTCGAAAAGAATATCTATAGAATATCTACATTTTAGATGTCGCCTTCCATAGATGAATGCATTCACAACCGAGTTTATTCCCAAAAGTTCATAGTAAAATACGACGAACCAAAATTGCTTGCATGTATCAGTAGAAAATGCCATTAGTATCGGCCCAGCCACGATTGGTGTTAGATTGCAAATCGTCAACACTACGACGACAAAGACAACAGTTTTCACTGTTTTTATGACGAACTGTTTTTTACGAAAAACATAGCCGCAAAATTCCCCCTGTTGGCTGATTCTTCAGTAGAACTTTCAACGCTGGCGGTTGTTGTTGGCAAAATACGCTTATGTTGCTTTCGCGCAACAAATAAAATGTCAAAGTTGAGAAAAATATTAATACAAGGGGCAGAAGTACGCTTAGTGTCAGAAACAAAAGCACACCGTCCAGTATGTCGCAGAAACTTGTAAGTTTAGTGCCTCCGTCGTGAATATAATGGATAATGTACAATGTATTTTACAATATATACATAACGGTCGACTGTAATTGCAAGAAGTGCAACGATTTAAGCGAACATTAATGAATAATGACCAAGTTGTAGCGCGGCTAAACTTACAAACGAAATCTTGATCGTTATCAATCTCGAGAAAATTGTATGAATCATAACTGTCACATTTCTTAAAACTTCGATGATCATTGCGACGAATTTAAACACAACTGAACAAAGAAGAACATTATTTGGGATTGTGTGGAAAACTGCAGCTGCATTACTTGCCATGAATGTCATCTAATTTGCGAACAGTTAGAATGATGTGAACCAAGCAACAAAAGTGGAAATAGTTCCAAGCGAATTAACTTCCGATCATCAAGTTCATGACAGTTTGAAGAATTTTATAACAAAAGAAGCATATGTAACAAAAAACTTGCTGAAGAAAGTTCAAAGTTCAATATAGATTATGGTAATAATATAAATATAGAATCAAAATATAATATAAATTTAACGTATTATCCAGTCAGTACAATTCATCCTGAAATCATTCAAAATTTGAAACTTATAATGTATACAACTCCAAATTTGACAAGTTCAACTCCGACTGAAATTTAAACTGAAAGATACTTTCTCCACCGTCAAAGAAACAGGAAAATTTACAAGGATTAAGAAGTTATTCATCAGGAAAAATTATGGGAACAACATGGTCACAAAATAAAAATAGTTGTTATTGCCGAAATATACTGAGCTGTATGTGCTAATTTGCATAAATATAATCATTAAGTGTCGCCAGCTGCTGCAAATAAGGTTTCCTAGCATTTTAAAAATATCTTTCAAAAACATATGATAGTTTTACTCTTAATTTTTTGTACCATAAGAGATCGAACATTCATATTATATCTAATCTCCTAAAATTGCATTTAATAGTTAGCTACACAACACTGTAATGCTAATGGAGACAGATGTTGAAATATATTATATTTATATAGTATCGTATTTACTCGTAGAGTGTCCTATATACGGCGTCTTTTAAATTTACGTGGCGGTACACTTTTGAAGTCGGCGCACTTTAAACATTGTCTGTTGTAATAACGCCTACTACTAAGGCGTTGTGGGAAATTACTTAACTGTTTGGCTATATTTGGCAGATTTGATGAATTTCGGTTTTTGCGTTGGGGCAAGCATATTAAAGATAAATTATACAGGCAAAATGGAGATTTGTTCACAGTCAGAATGAAAGAGATGTCAATAAAGCGTCTTCTTTCGATATGATGCAGCAGCACTGTGAAAAAGCTTCTTACACACAGTAAATAATACACTGTTAAAAAAATCACTGTAAATTTACAGTAAAAAGTACTGGCAGCTTGGACGCAAAAAAAGTACTGTAAAATTACAGACAATTGTTAAGTACTTTATATTGTAGTTTGTATTTACATTATAAATACTGTAAAGATTACAGTATTTTACCTGTTAAAATACAAACAAATTGTTTTATTACAGTACTTTCTTCTGTTACCCGTGATTACAGTACTTAAACTGTAAAATATTACAGTAGTTGTTGCAGTAAAAATACATTTATTTTTAACAGTGTAGAAGAAATAAGAAAGCTCTAGTAACAGTCCATATAGTTGAGGAGAGCAGAAATTAAGATGTTCTAGTGGTAATATCATTCAGAGCAAGTACTCGCCCCTTGTTTTATAAAGAATATAGTCATTTTTAATACGCGGCGATCAATATGTGGAAACAATATGGTTTTCCAGTTCTCTTTACAATATCATATACATTAGAGGTACATCCTTTAGAAAGGGAGTTTGTTAAACTTAAATAGCTGATGATCTAATCGACCTATTACACCATACAGTTTCAGCAGAAATTAGTCCATATCAGAATAGTTGCACCGGCGGTGTACAGTCTAAGGAAGTTTTTTTAGGTTCTTTAAGGAATTCAATATGTATGCAATATAACATAAAGGCATGGGAGAAATCGTTTCATGTAGAAAACTTCCTAGTTTATGTGATTACTCGACTATATTGTGTCACCAAAAACTATGCCATTTGTATTAAACTCTTAATGCACTGTAAAAGTTTGCTAATTAAGTTCTTCGTAATCACCTTCAACCCCGCATTTCCCCCCCGGAAAAATCAAATACTACCGCCTGCTTTTAGAGTGAAGAAGGTTATTACGGCAAAATTAAAAGCCGACAAAAACCTAAAGAACATGGTCTCATGAGTTTAAAAGTACTTATGAAGTCCCCGTTTACACGGTACCGGACCCGCATGGTCACGATATCAAATTGAATAATTCCACGACAAGTGTGGCTCTTACACTTACGATAGTATTGCAGAATTTAACAACAAGTAGTCATAGAAAAAAGTGGTGAGAGTAAATATGAACTACCCGAGAGTAACTACCCGAACTCGATGTCGTGACCAAGCGAATCCGGTACCATGTAAACCGGGGTCTATAAATAGGAAAAGGGGTGTTTTTGTCACTTATAAAGACACTGCCACGGTTGTGATTTTTTAGTGTTTTCTTTGTCAATTATCAATGAGTTTTCAATTATCAATGAATTATCAATGAGCGCCGTGGTTCAATGATGGATCACGACGACGAATGTGATAAGCTTCTTTAAACAACAACAACGACCAGTAACTTGATCGATCAGTAATATAGCAATTATCAAAAATTAGATCAACTATACTAATTCTATACTTAACATCTAACAAATTTAACGGTAAATTTAACAAAGAAAGAACATGCTCAAAATGTTCGCACTCATGCACATGGTTATAGACTTCAGACTGATCTGACTTCGCGTGTTCATTAAGCCGTGTGTGCAGGCATCTGTCAGTTCCCGATATAGGATGCATTACACCCTGGGCAGAGGAACTTGTAAACGATAGAGCTTTTGTGGGGTTTCAGCGTAGGATATCTTTTAAAGAGATAAAACTGTTGTATTCTGTGGTATCCCAGTGGTTCACGAATTTCACCGGCTGACTGAGTAAGCGGAAAATCTTTCTGGCGCAGTTTTGTAAAAGGAAATTGCCTTTTTTTCCAAAGGTAGTTTGATCAAGATAGTGGGTATGGTAGGTTCAGAATCGTTGTTGTCACGTGTAGCTTTAGGACGTTGGGAAGTGTAGGTGTGTATTCCAAGAAGCGAAACGTTTGATATTCAGGATTTCTTATTGCAGGAGTTCTTGTGTACTGCAGATCTTACTGGCACGGTGAACAAGGGCTCGGAACCATGCAACCTTACGTGACCATGGAGTGAAACTTGAATAATGCCTGCATTATCCTGTATAGGTTAACTTGAGGTATATTGTAGTTCCCTGCAAGTCAATTTTAACGTCTAAGAAGTAAACATCATTATAATCGACAAACTCTTCAGATGTGAATTGAATTTGTGGGTGGAAGGAGTTGAGTTTATCAAGGATCAAAGAAACATCTAGTTTGTATCCTCTAGTTTGCAAGTACAAGGGTGTCATCAACGTAGCGAATGTAGAACTTAAGCTTCTCCGAGGTGAACAGTGGTCTTATAATATAATCTTCGAGCTCTGTCATTAGAATGTTGGCTAGCGTTGGTCCCAGGGGTGAACCCTTGGAAGCACCGTCGATTTGATTGTAAAGTTCACCATTGAATGAGAAAGGTGTTTTCATGCAACAGTCCTTTAGGTTTCAAGTTAGTCGAGATCAGGTTATCGTCATAAGGACTTCACATCGAATGATACAAATCAAATCAGGTGGAACGTTGTGGATTCTTGTGACAGTGTCGAAGGAGTCCCAGAGGGAAAATTCAATTTGTGCATGATGAGAGGAGTCCAGACAGGTACTTAGCGAGGATTTGATACACCGTTCCTGTCGATGGGTTTCGTGAAGAAATATTTGATCAAAATTGATTTGCATCCAAGTTGTCATCGATCTTACAGCGCTGTCTTTCTCATCTACCGCAGATTTAAGCGAGTTCATCAAGCGATGTTTATCTCCTATCGCTTCCTTAAGAGACAACAACGACATGATCGAAAATTCAGTAAACTTCAACGTGAATCCCGAAAGATTTCTGGCATCGAAAACAATCCTAACCACATTCTGACCAAACTGACTGGCGACACCCTTACCCCGGAAGAAGAGCGTGTGCTTAATTTCGGATTAAACCATGGACTTACTACCAGACTAAACGAATCGGCGTTACCTTCGAACTATCAATAAACGTAATGGATTAAACGGAGGATTCCACGTACGAGAACATCAGACCACAATCCACTCGACCAGCCCGCATCCACGGTCTCCCAATGACACACAAATTCTTCGGCGTATTACCACCTTTTCGTCCAATCATCTACACGACAGCAACGGCGTATCAATCCTATCTGGACTCTTTTCTCCTCTTGCACAAAATGAATTTTCCCTCAAGGACATCTTCGACGCTGTCACAAGAATTCACAACATTCCACCTCAGCTGTTTGCTCAAGGATACCATTTTGTATCATTCAATGTGAAGTCATTATTCACGAACATTCCCTTACAGAAAGTTATCAAAATCATTTTAAAGAGAGTGTATGACGATAACCAGATCTCCACTAACTTGAAACCTCGCACGCGCAAGAACTTAAAACGACTGTTACATGAAAATACCTTTCTCATTCATTAGAATTGAACTACAATATACCGTAAATCAACCCATACAGGACAATAAAGGCGTTATTCAAGTTTCACTCCATGGTCACGAAAAGTTGCATGGATCCGAGCCCTTGTCCACCCTGCCACTAAGATCTGCAGTGCACAACAACTCCTGCAATAAGAAATCCTGAATATCAAACGTCTCGCTTCTTGGAATGCACACCTACACTTCCCAACGTCCTAAAGCTACACCTGATAACAACAAACCTGAACCTACCATACCCACTATCTGTTTCAAACTACCTTTCATTGGAAAAAAATTTCCTTTTGCGAAACTGCACCGGAAAGATTTCCTGCTTACTCAATCAGCCGATGAAATTCGTGAACTGCTGAGATACCACAGAATGCAACAGTTATTAGAGAGCTTAAGCAAAAGCGGAAATAAGATGCGTCGTTATAGATGGCGAATGATGGCGTCAGCCGTTCTTGTTTGAAATCATGAACGTGAAAGTTGACTGACTGCCGTTGTTGATTTCAAACAAGAACGGCTGACGCCATCATTCGCCATCTATAACGACGCAACTTACTTCCGGTTGCCGTCTGTGTTGACAAAAACGTCGCTTGCTTAAGCTCTCTATTGAATTAAACCACGGCGCGCGTGCGTCGAAAGAACTAATCATTTTCCGTTAGGTTAATTGAATGAGGCAAGCAAACTTTGGAACACATAAGCATATAAACAGTTTCAATTTATTATAATAGCTATTCTACTGAAGATGACTTGTAATACTTGTCGAAACGTATAGAATTAAATGTTGACAATTTACGGAGTCTCAATTATTTTGTGTTTTATAACAATACTATATGGCAGTCGAAATTTTCATACTCATAAAAACTCATAGAATTTTATCTGTTCTATTAACAAATTAACCAAACATGTTTCGGCAAAGCAAAAGAGACAGGTTATTCTGTATAAATTGAATTTGTGGAATTGCCACGTAAATTAGCTGAAACTAATAACAATTAATTCAACATTTGATTGGATAATTAATTCATTAATTTACTCATTTAAACTATTACTGTCATACTACCTTTGTTATTGTTTACATGTTTTATTTTATCGAAAGCTAAAAGTTAATCTTAAAAATACTTTGTCTGCTTCATTAAGAATAAAAACAATCAAAGATTCGCACAAGATTGCTTTGTTTAACGACAAATCTCAACATCTCCCAGACAAAATGGCCGATAGCTAGCAGTACATTGAATCTACGATACTATGGTGCGGCAGTAATATTTCATATAAATAATAAATTTGCTTAAATAAACTTAGCGCAAAACGTCGTGTTTCAAAAATTCAAAATTATTACTTGTATTGCCATGGAAATAATGGGAAAAAAACTCAGCTGTACACAATATGAAGCACTCATAAACTTTGATTGATATTTATCATGGTTATTCAATCAGGGTAAAAATAATTTTAAAAAAACCCCTGAACAAATCTATTCAGATTCATATGAATATAGTTTTTCATATCTCTGAGGATGGTTCTGAAATAAATCTATTCAAAGCGAAGCGTTTTTTTATCTTTGAAGTTAATATTGCTCACATTTTAAACACCGTACAATGAATTCTTGTTTAACATGGTAAAAAAGGGCCGCGACAAGCATTTCGAATAATATCCTTTGCCGGCAAGCTAGCAACGTGGGTTGGGGAAAATACATGATTTTTGTACACAAGTAGGTATGAAAAGTGACAACATGGCAGGAAATATATTATACGTGTAAAGCAAAAAAAATAGCTTTTTCCAACGCGAGGTTTTTATCCATCATATAGTAGAGTGTTTCATAGTCATGAACACTAGATACAGCTAATTTAAAAAAGGTTTTCCTCAAAAATGTAAAATCAAAAATACAAAATACAAGAGACCAACCATGCGCTCTGATAATAACACAAGGTTTTATGGCCAATACAGTGCCATCACAAGTGTATTATTGCTCAAAGCATCGCTCCTCGTAAGCCATATAACGTTATTTGGAAGTGATGAAGTCAACCCATGATGCATTTTGGTCTCGTATTTTGGATTTTGTAATTGAGATTTTAGATTTTTGAAGGACAATCTTTTTTCTTTAATCAGCTGTATATACCAATGAACATTGATTTGATCGATCTGCAATAGAGATATCAGCTACAATTAAATTGTTTATGACAAGAACATTTCTCCCACGAGTTTTTGATTGCGTCGTGAAGATCAGTACAAAATCAAAGTATAACTTCTTTAAAATATTTCTTCTTACTGCTATAGTCGAGATATTTAATCTGATTTGATACGAAAATAACACAACCACATATGTCATTGTGCATAATAACTTTTCAAAAAGCTTCATTTATTTAAAAAGTAGTTAAATATCGCACATAAATTGCCAGGCCTGGCTGTTAGTCACAGCAAGCACACATGCAAGTGTAGTTTTGATTATTTTACATTCTTATATGTTACGAAATAGACACATGACGTCGGTGGTTGCGTTATTTCCAAATCCAATAAAGTCGAATATCTCGACAAGGAGTGGCAAAAATTCTACCAAATTAAGCAGTTGTATTGTCATTTTCACTGACCTTGAAATGCAATTAACAAAATGTTAGACAAAATTTCGTTTCATAAGGTGCACTTCGATTAAGTGTCTTTGACAATTGTTGTCACCCAAGCTGAGCGTCAAGCATGCTATTGTCGTTGCTATCCAGATTCGTATCGATCGTCCGAGAATGCATGGTGAAAAATAGTGGACTCAACCTTTCACTTAGAAATGTTAACAATTAATTATTTGACCAAAATCATTGTTAAACATAAGTAGCCAATTAAGCATTGGAAATACTTATATGTATGCATAATAATATAATATATGATTAATTAAAAATGTTGAGTAACTATGTCTTAACCGCGATATTAAGACACATTTAACCATTATGTTGAAAACCGTCATATTGCAGAGTGAATGAAATTAATTGGAGTTAATGCCCTCGAACAAGGACCGTAACTGATATATTGCTCTCAGGAACCGCAGGTTCCGAGGGTAATTATATCAGTCATTTTCCAAGTTCGAGAGCATTAACTGATTTGCTTTATTTTTGAGGTTTTCCAACACGAATCCACTTACTTAACGGCTTTAAGTTTAGATTTCTCGAATTTTTTTCCACAAATTTCATCCGATTGTTTACTCAAGAGCAACAGCCAAGTTACCGACTGCGGTACATCACAGAAAACCGCGCATATACAAGAGCTATAATATCCAGAACATCGATCTCAAAACATGGGCACTAGATGAATTAGGGTATTTAAAATTTAAAATACAGCCTGCACTAGCGACATAAGCATAAGCAACATAACAAAGCATAACTTTTTCTCAGAGGGTTTACAAGAACAAAGCAGAAAGAATTTTCTTTTTTTAGAAAATTTGCTTTTGTCCTAGCATAGCTTAGGCCTGTTTTATACGTCGCATTTCAATCGAGTCGAATGCAATTCAAACAATAGATAATGAAATAGCTAACCTCATTATTTATTGTTTGAATTGCATTGGACGCGACTGAAATGCAAATATAATTAAGGCCTTATGCTCGTAGCCTAATTATGATTACTCTCATACCCATGCTTATGGTATCGCCAGGACCGGCGTTGGAACGTTGGGGGGGGAGTACATTCATATATTCAGGTTCTGCCCTGATTTCAAATTTGTTCTTATAGTTTATTTCAAAAGAAATTAGTCGGGCATATATGAATATAAACCCCTGCCACTCCCCAATTAACGTTCTGGCGCCGGCCCTGGTTTCTGGGGGCCTGGTTTTTAAATACAGGTATTAACTTCTAAAATGACAACATTGATCCCGCATATATCCGCCCTTTTGCAATTGAGTGCTGTTACTCTCAAGGTCAGTTATACTTGGTAAAGAAGATTTGCAGGGCATAGTGGATGTCTCGCCTACGTCCATTTATACAACTAGATATGTCGTTGAAGAATTATTGATCTTAATTGCAATGTTAAATGTAAAGCATTCGAGTATCAGAGCACAAAGTTCAAAGAATGTGCCAAATATGCATATTACGTCTAAAATAACAAAAATTGTACCGGTATATCTGTCATACTGAGTGCTGCGAGTTAGTCATATATGGTATTATAGAACATTTCCAAGATTTCGGGGGGATAACTCACCAACGTGTGAAGACATTTGGGCATTCTCACCCTGTCTTTTGCAATGTGCGATCTTTGTCGTAAAGTGGCCAGATTTATGTCACTAAATACACGATTCATCCCATTATGTACTTACTATTCCTACATGTAATTAGATGTAGGCAGACGAATTTCTGTACTTAATATTTGATTCGGTGATTGCTGTAATTTCTATGCTTGGGCACCTCGCATTTTTTGGCGCTGATGATTAAACTAAAAGGGGTTGTTTGGTATCATAGCACTAATCATAATGACAAGTATTCGCCCTTTTTTTACATAAAAAAAAAACAATATTAGGGCCACCAATACGATTTCCTGGTACTTCACAAATCACATATTTCTTGGCTATTTTGAAGCTCCTTGGTCACTGTCATACTACAGGTAGTTTTTTGTCAGAAATTAGAGACCTTTAGTTTGGCGTTTACGGCAAACGGCAAACCCCAAGCGTGTTCATTATTATAAAAACGAAATCATGAACCGTGAAGTGCTCAAGCTAAACGATGTATTCAATAAATCGAAAATACTGATCTACGATGTACTTGTATGACTACCGAAAGGTATCACTGACGGAAAACAGTTTAGGGCCTCAATCGCTTGACGTTCGAGTTGACGTTTCACGTTTGTAGTGAGCCGCTATGAGCATGTCTAGCAGTTCAATTGTAGAATTCAAACATGAAACGCCACAATTCAAACGTGAAGCCATGTAAGCAGGAAAATAATTGACGTCTGTCAGCAAGTGTCTCTGATCGAACGATCTATCTATGTGCAGAGTATTTATTCTTATTAATAGTTCGTGTAGGTAAAACATTTCACGGTCATTAGTTTTATTTCTATTTCAAAGGACGTGTCTCAGGTTTGCCGTTTGCCGTAAACGCCAAACTAAAGGTCTCTAATGTAAAAATTCCCCGGTAAAAAATCGGTATATTATCGAATGGTCATATTGTCGATTGTAACTTAGATATGATTACCGGAAAGTCTTTAAAAGAGGGAGTAATTGACTGTTTTCATTAGGGACAGAAGCCCGTGAATACTTATACGTAGCGTACTGCGGTATTGCAAATATTTAATTCTTTTCGAATTGAATTACTGTGCAACGTGAAGCATGAAATCGAAGGAATTTTAAAACTAACTCGTTGCCATTGTAGGTAGTACAGTTAATAGCTAACTTCCCGACAAAGGGCTCGAAACGTTCACTCTATCGTTTCAGGTAGTGAAAGAACCTAAACCTTTTGTGTACCTGAATAAGTATCAACGAATCTAACAGTCAGTGCTGATGGCTGCTGGGCAAAGGTTGAATAAGACATTGAGATAGAATGTGTAACATTTTATTTGAGAATTAAAAAAGAAGGGTCTTAATTCTATACAACCTAAATCATTTTTTTATCTAATGTCTAAGTAATTCAACCAATAAACAGTGAGTCGAACAATTAATAAATTCACATGACAAGTCCGCCATGACCGCATAGAAATCTCGAACTCGTAATGTAATTGCTCCAATAGAATCAAAGATAAAAATTACATACAAAAACTACCACAAAAAATTCTTTAAATTGAAAAAATCATCAGAAAAAAATTTGTTTTGTCACTCGCTATCTACCGAGTACCGAGGAATAGTTTGCAAGAGAGGAACCAATCAAATGACAGCATTTGAAATAGTATGCTAGCATGCTGATGAAATACATGTCGCATACTTGCGAAATACTGACTCAACATATATGAAGCGTGAAAGAGATCTCATGTGGATTGTTTCTAAATATTGCCAAACCACGCTATGGAGTGAACCTCGTGCTGTTCAAATGGGCCTGATATGTCAATAGCGTCCGGTATATTTTGTAAAATATTTCGCAAATTTCACTTGACCTATATACTTTGATATACTTTTGGAGTAGCACAATTGGATTGCTCTTTGTCGTGAAAATAATTAAATGATATCATCGAAAATTCAAGAGTGTTTTTCAAAAGGATGCATTTTCCTGCAGTCAAGGGTGTGGAATACATGTCTATATGGAGAGAGATATGCACCCTTCTGGATCCTCCTAAACCCTGTTCAGTAGAGGTTCGGTATTTTCAACAGCCTTCTCTTACAATACCCTGCTCGACTGGGTGTGGTTATTTCATTATGATTGTTTCATTAATTCCTTGCAATATCCGATCTTTCGGAACGACCTGACATTGTGAAAACAACACGATTTTGCAAATACCAAATATCAATCGTTAAGCAAACTGTAGGTTGTTTTGCGAGTTCAGTACGTGTTTAGCATTTAAGTATCAATTTAAAAATATCAATTTTAAAAGATAATGTCGACTCAGTGGATGAATAATTTGTCAGGTGTTAACATTTAAATTTCAGAATTCTTTCGTCGCTTCTAAATAATAATTGCCAAAACAATCTATATGATTAAAAATCTAAAATACCCTAAGCCGTTTTACGATGCTAAGAGCGATTTCAAATTTGTTTATTTTTCTTTGGCAAACTTTTATTTTAATACTTTAGAAAATGTCGACCAGTGACCCTCCCCCCTTGCCCCTTGATGAGCTATTTATCGCTATTTGGGCAAACTTAAATAAATATTTATTAAAGAAAGAAAAAATGTCGACCAAAATCTGTGGATTCTGGAAAAATCAATACCATATGGATTTTTAATTTCACTCCCAGTGGCAAATGCATTTGAGCATGTTAAGAAATGTTACACAATGTTATAACTTATAAACCTTTGATTATTAGGAGAAACAAATCATTTTAAATGCGACGGAAAGAGAAATTTACTGATTTTAAAGATTACTTAATATTCCACGCTTCCATGGATACATTTCGCAACTAAATGCCTTAATTTTTCATTTCACTAAGAAAATAACAAGTGAAATAGAATAAGGATTTTCCGAAATGAGCCCTAACATTTCGTCGTTCAGCATTTCACAAAGTAACGGATTAGGGTAATGCTCAAAAAAGCTCAGATCGGAAACTGTCATAATGCACTTATCCGATATTGTGAACAATACTTTTATGGCATTCTTAATAAGTGACTCTTGATGTTACAAAAAACAGTTGCACTTTATAAAACACTCAACAGGATAAAGAGTTATTACAAGAACTACAATTAGCATAAATTTCGATATTAGAAAGACAATATTGAAGGGAGGCGTAACTAACAAATTAGCATGAACAAAAATATATAAAAGCGGTACAAACCGAACTCCCAGCATCAGTTTGATAGAAGTCAACATATTCGAAGTCTTTCACGAATTGAACAGAAATACAAACAAATTCAAAAATGAAATTAACGTATCTCTTAATCGCCCTTGGACTGCTCGTTGCAGTGGCGTACGCAAGGCCAGTAGAAGAAGAACCTGTGGAAGGTAAATATCCTTTTCATTCATCGATTCTTTACTATGCACATTCACTAAATCTGAATTACAAAAAGTATCATAGAACTCACCAGTAGAGATCGTTAAAATACGATTGCTGTACTGATTTCGTCACCGAAGCTTGTGTGGCCGTAGGACGTCTTATTTGTACAAGTCATTGCACACAAACATTTTTATACTTTTCATACTGTACTGATGTTAACGTTGAACTGCAACATATTAACCGAGACGTATCCAGGAATTAAAAGATAAGAACTATGGTCGGGCACTGCAATTACTCACGCATTATACAATTAAATATCCGCAAAAATTGTATTTCATGGCATTAAATATGTCTAGGAAATGAGATATACCCAAAAACGAGCAAGTTAGTTGTTACATACGTACAATGTGGACAAACAACCTTAATACAAAGATTAGTAATAAAATGTTAGAAGCAGTGTTATTAATATTTTGCTGTTGTTTGTTTTAGACGAAGAAAATGAAGACGAAACGTAAGTTGAATGAGTTAATTGTTCATGGTTTCAAAGAATCCGAATATTATCTACACATGATAATGCATATCAAAATAATCTACACATGCAGACAGCCCAGCTTGCGCTTCATGTTAGGTCATTGCACAACTCTATAGCTCTGTTCTCAATTCTATTTACTCTACACCTTCTCCATGACAACAGTGACTACGAACGGTAGGAAAATAAAACTTTAATTTCCAATTATGAAAACAACCAGTAGAGTTAAGTAATGATCTAAGCTAAGCTTTACACAAGCACTATAAAAGATTGCATGGCAGAAGAAGTACAATGTGCTATGATTGGATTACCGAGCCACCTTAACTGAAATAAGTTAGCTGGGCACCTTGATCAAAGCTTAGTCTATTTTCTCTGTTAATCAATAAAACAATTCGCAAAGTCATCATATATGTATGAAATTCACCTAATTTATACATATATTTGCAGTGAAGTCGAAGAAGATCCATCGTATTGGGGCGGATACGGATACGGATACGGACGTGGAAAATATGGATATGGCAGACGTGGATATGGCTATGGCAAATATCCTTATTAGTAAGACATCTAAGACATCTAATCTTTAAACTAAGACAAGATACGGTAGCCTTATGAATTTAATGCAACAATTTTGAATATTCACTCTCTCCAAAATTTTTCCAACAGTGTTGCTCACATTGAGTAAAGAGTTTTGTAAATCACAACAAAAACTACTTACTGAGAAACTAAAAACGACTTAATGTTTTTTTACATAATGTTTAATTAAGATCAAGTACCATTGTACGATAGTGGGTGCCTCTGACTCTAAAACCGTACAGAAATTACCTATAAAGGCTTCCTATACAGTATAGCTACACAAAATTACATCATTTTTCACGATGCAACGAAAATTTCCGGACGAAGGACCTTTAAACGAAATTGAAAAACTCATTAGTAACTCATGAGCAAATTACAAAGGAAATCATAGTCGTGATCGAGTCTTTGTATGTGACAAAACACACGAGGACTTGCAAGAAATGTATGCCTCGATTTCAGTAGCTTATACAACGTTTATAATAAAAATGCTTTCGTAAAGACAAGATGGGTATAAAATACTCACAATTTGTGCTTCATCAGACATCTGATAAGGCACTCTGATAAGGCACTCCTGCTCGTATTTTTATCATTTATAGATCCGGAGCGAGGGGGATTCGGTGAAATATTTCCTGAAGTGATGATATTTCCTTCAGTGATGATGAAATATCATCACTGAAGGAAATATTTCGCCGAATCCCCCGAGCGGAGGGTCTATAAATGATATATTACACCGAAAATCAAAAACTTCCGTAAGAATAAACTTTTAAGCTCTTCAAGTTGAACATACCTTCGTGAATATGATGCTTTAAAATACAAAATAGCCAGATCTTTGTTTATTTTTATAACGAGAAGTACAGAAAATTCCTTTTAATTTTTTAAATATTTTTGTTTCAACGCCCTTGCCCTCCAAAATACTTTATAATTCTTCGTGAAGTTCATCAAACTTTTCGACCATTCAGCCATTTTTGTTTACGAAAACTTGCCAATCTGTGCTTGCGTGTACAAGCGTTGCCATGACAGCGTGAGATATATAGCCTATCTCACTTTAAAAGTGAGGTATAGGCATATCTCACTTTTAAAGTGGGATACCTGGCGAAACTACCTTATCACGTGGTAGAAATACGATATTTTGATTGGACAATTTGAATTTGAAGTATAATACTAAATAATACCACAGTTAATAGAAGAAGATGGTTAGGCTAGCTGTACCACGTGACAAATTATGTTATTCAACCGTGCTTTGACGGGTCACGTGGTCCGGTCCCTGCATCAAGTTTCAATCGCTTAATTAGATTATATAAAAACCATAGATATCTCGTATAAAAAAATGCGCTCGAAAGTTCAAATATAAAGTGGTTCCTTTTTATTTTATTCCTCTATTTTCGCTGGGATTGTCGTTGAATGCCATGGCTTGCGAATGCTATCTATTACACGGTTATTCTAGCAGTTAAAAGATCAGGTTTTTTGTTTTTGAAACTGGCTTCAGCGCGTCCCGACGAGAGCAAACACACATTAAAATTAGAAAAAACGCAAGAAAAGAGCTACTGAATTAAACAACGAAGACATAAGAGTTGTCGACGAACAATAGGAAACCAAGAAATGCGTTGAACAAGGCAATATGTATCTTTGCGAAATCCGAGCATCATTTCAACAAGGCAGAATGCATGTTTGATGCGCGTGTGACATGTAATGTATTTTCGATAATCTTCAGCGAACAGTACATTCACTGCATGTTATTAATGCAAAAAATTAGCTACACGATTCACAATGTCTATTTGATATTTACGTCGCATATTCGTCTTCTTCAAGGGCAACAAAAATCGATCGCTTGTGCCATACACTATATATCCATAACATGGTCGTAGAAAGCTTATTAAGTATTTAAAAACATCGTAATGTATGATAAAACAATCTAACTAGAAATCCTTACATTATAAGACCTGCAGTAAGCTAGCAATGCAGCATGTAACTATGCTGTCTATGCAGATGCAAAATATATTAGTTCACTGAAGTTCTGTAATTTTCCCGAACTACTCAATCCTGCATATAACACAAAAAAATTGTTACATTTCGTCTTTAAAGTTTCAATCATCCGGTTTTATTAATAATAAATGTTCTGGAATTACACATAACCTGAGTTTTGAGAACCGATGCAGGTTTGATCCACACTATTGTTCAGTCCAGTCTCGTAAACAAATTTTCGCCATTGACACACATTTAATACTATACTGTCCCATAGCAGATGTAACTGTCGTTGCGTTTGTTTTGCAAGGACAACATTCTCTGTACTTCCAGCCCGTGTATCTCATTTTGAGTGGTTTGACTATTAATACAGAGTACACAGTCATATTTATTTTATGGCAAACAATTGACATCACACCGTGAATTTCCCTCGAAGCGTCAGTGAATTCTATCCTTATATATCGTCTCTTTCAGCTTTGCTCATATCCACGGCAACTTGTACATGATAAACTCATCATTTCAAACATTTTCAGATTCTTCTAAGTAAATTTGAGGCTTGCCTTTCCTCAATATCTTTCAATTAGCCATTCGTCTGTCATGCTTGACCTCGGGGCTTTACACTCAAACAATTTTAATTTGATCTCCTAGGCTGTTCTTGGTGCCCGAAATTCCAGCGGGACATCTGCACAAACCGTGATAATAAAAAACTATACATTTTACTAACGAAAAAGGTTTAAAGATCGCTTAAATTTAACAAAATACTCAACATCCTCTATTATTTTCCTAGTATCACTCCTTCACTGATGCAGGGTCGGGACCACGTGACCTTAATTTTAGCAGGTTTCAACATCATTTTAGAATCCTTTTGAAGTTTGCCGGCTAGCCTAACCATCTTCTTCTATTAACTGTGATAATACTTAACGTCGAACTTCAGTTTGTATCGTTTGCGTATAGTGAAAATTGTTTTCACTTCACTGCGGACACTAGAAACTAGTCACTTTGGATTATCCATGCCTATCTTTCGGTAATAAAATATAAAACAACGGCAACGCCAAGAACGTTTTTCATTTCTAGCTTTCAAATAAGTTTCAGTCATCATCACGAAATTGTTTCTCTTACTTCTTTTCCCTAACTTATTAAGTATCACCACCGAAATGTTTGGTAATAAACCTTTTTCACAATGACATCAAATGCAGACAAGTTGTATGTTACATGAAGTTTGATTGACCGGACATTTTGCCCGACTTCGTGTAGCATCCGTATTTGATGTGATTACGAGGAAGGTACATTGCTTGAAAAGTAATAGTAAAAACGGAAAACTGTAGAATGCAAAAAAGTTTGACAAAATCGATGATGCAATACATCTGATCGTTGCAGTGACGAAACCGAGGAAGATCCTGGCTACTATGGAGGTAAATATGGATATGGTCGCAAATATGGTTACGGTCGCAGATATGGTTACGGTCGTAAATATGGATACGGACGCAGATATGGTTACGGGAAAAAATATGGTTATTATTGAACCCATTAACAACTAAAAATGACGAAGGTAAGTTGTACACATGCCGCCACAATTTATATAGAAGAATTATATACACTAGTATGCTATTGCAAGAGGTTCTGTCGTAACTATCCTTCTAAGAAGGGGCCAAGACGTCCAAGTTATGTTTGTAGCAAAACAATGTTAAAACATTTAAGGCTGGAAATTGGAAATCAGTATTGCGGGCTCGATATCTAACATTTATAACATTTTTAACCTTTTTTGAAGCATAATACATTTGTTCAATCTTGACTTTTTTCTTTCTCTTTCCATTCACATTTAGCTTTTTACGAAGACGGAACACAAGATTTAAAAACATTTACTTAGTGTAGAATGAACTATAGTTTAACGTAGTTCTTCGCCTACTGCGAATGTGTAGATCACTAAAAAATACAATCATTGCAACAAACTACATTGTGTGATTTTACTTCCCTAAAATTCGAGCATATACTGTAGCTCCTCCGTTGAATCTTAAAGAGATATGGCAAAATATCTTTATTTTGGCTTATCGATAAGTACCTTTGAAGCAACTTTTACATCCGTAGTTAAATTTTTGATAACATCGTTTTTGATAATCCGCAATTTGATATTTAACTATTAATAAAATAATGGTATGAAATTCTGACGTAGATTGTGGGATGGTGTTTTATATCTTGGCAAAAAAACAAACGTGCACCCGGAGGGCACCAATTAAGTTATCACCATGTCAGAGATACACCAGTTTGTGCATTTGCTGATGATTCATAGTACCAATGCCCGTGAATTTCCTCCTCTGTATAGCCAATCATAGCTCTAACTTTCTCGGGCGCGAAAAGCAAACCAATCGCAGATCAACCCTTTCATATTGTCTTTGAGCTCGCTGCCACTAGGTAGCGATATCATTAATGAAGTACAGAAGGACAAAAGTCATCCACCATCATGGATTTATAAAAAATCGATTGTGTCACAATAGGGTAAAATTATTTTCGTAAAGAAGCAATTAGCAGAGGTTTACACAGATAGATTTAAATTTCACACTAGAATCTAGTTCATCTGAGTCTGACCTAGCTACCGAATAGAAATCCATTTCCTGTTTTTAATCAATTATATCATTTGCTAAAATGACCTTAGTAATCATGTTTAATAGAGAAAAATATAAGACGACGTTTACACTACTCCGGATCGGTTTGAAAACAGCGCAAAAAATTAACAAAGCGGGGTAGCGTTTACACCGCACCGGAGCAAAATTGTTCTAAAGGGTGTATAGAAAAAAGCAGACAATTTTGAAACGGCTCTCAACCTCGCGAAGCAGCTTGAAGTATGAAGTTTTTTATTAATATACATTGCTTGGGTACTGTGTAGAATAAATGAAAATATTCTGAAATTTAAATGTTTCAAACCCAGGGGTGTGCGTATTTTGAAACACATTAAAAATGACTTGCGCACGAAATTTAAAGGCTTAAAAGTAACTTTGAGTTGGTAGGTAGAAAATATGTTAAATGTTTTATTGCTGTTCAAAATTTCAAGAAATTTGATTGAGTTCAAGCCATTCAAAACGTCGTGCGAACGTATATTTTTCTCAATAAGAATCGTTTTTCTGAAGAAATGTTCGAATTTCAATTAAATGTCCCTTAGGAGTTGTATGCAAATTAAGTAAATACATAAATTAAACATGCAAAAAGCTAATTTTGCTAAAAATGTGGAAGTTCGCGCGACGTTTTGAAAGGCTTAGACTCGAGCAAATTTTCTGAAATTTTGTACAGGAATAAAACACCCGACAAATTTTCCATCTACCAAGTCGAAATTACTTTTAAGCATTTAAGTTTTGTGCGCAAGGCATATTTAAATTGCCATAAAAGACAGAACCCCCCGGGTATTGAAGTTTTAAATTTCTCATTTTTCCTGTTTATTTCAGATTACAAGTACCAAAACAATCTATTTTAATACAAAACATCGTCCATTGAGGCGCTTCGCGAAACAGAGAGTGATTTAATATTTGTCTACTTTTTTTTTATACACCCTGTATAAAGTACTTTTACCGTAGCAAGACAAACCACCCTTAATTCTAAACATGGTCGAACGAAAAAGGAGCGCTACGCGGCGTTGTTTAAACACAAAAGCCGATATTTTTGGTGCCGCTTGTAAATGGAACATCTCAGGTCTCAAAACAGCAAGCTCGAATACTTTTCGTTTAACTTTGCTCTTTTTGATTTTTTTTGTTTATATGAGTGCTTGTAAACAAGTTAAAAAACTGTAACGGTGTAGTGTAAACAATTCTACCGGCATTATTTCGCTCGGGAGTAATATAAACGTAGTCTAAGTTACCAGACATTTTATTGCAATTACACTATAGAAAAAATTATTATTTTAAAAGTGCTGTTTTGAAGACTTTCTTGGTTTTTACATTAGCTATTTTCACTCGATCCATATCGTTTTTTGGAACTGAGTTGAAAACAAAATCCCTTTTCGCACCAAATTCATTCGTGAGTCATCAAGAAGGGCTGGCCGTTTGAAAACAAGTTAATAAATGCGAACGATATTCCTTGTTGAAACCAGTCATCCAAAATTTCAAAATAATCTCGTCTTCTGGTTTGGCGTCAAGGACTTTGAATAATCTGAATGAAACCATAAATGATTTCCATTGCTCAAAGCTTGGTCAACGACAACAGAACATTACATATCGGGAAAATCGCGTCAATACTTATAGCTTCAACAGTATAGATTAAGTTGTATTTTAAAGGTTAATGGTTGGACTCGAGAAAAAGTTGGGAAACATTGTTCAACTATATAGGTCCTCTGCTAGCGGTCGAGCCTGCGCCTGTGCAATGATCGTGCACTGCTTTTAATTGCTGCTACTATATGTCACCATGTTAACTCCAATTGGTCGTTCTATGTTTGGAGGTATACGATGATTCCAATATCGGAGGTTTCTGTATTCCGCAAGTTTAGTTAAATGCGCACAAAAGGGTCGGGCATCACGTATCGACTACTTTCGAATTCCGTCGTACGTGTGCGAAACGAGCATGCAAATGCTTAAAATATTTTCTAGGTTGCGGTTTGTTCCTTTCTATAAAGCTATAATTACCGTAATTTGCATATTCATTGAGATGAATTGAAGCCAATAATCACTTTTTGGCCCATAGACGCGTTATTCATTCTAAATATCATCCATGCAAATTCTAGGGACTGTCCAAGGGGATGGTAACCCCTTGGACAGTTTAATGTTAGGGGGATTGTAACACCTCTAACACTGCCTGATGGGGATTGTAATCCCAAAGCCTTTAGTCCTTCAGCGGGCATATATACACCCTGCTGGGTTATAACAATAAGGCTATGTAATAGTTTTTTATTACTGGAGTACTTTACCCCACTGACCCATTTCTCCCACACAAAACATTTGTCTCGTTTCCCTTTTCACATTCCTTGGTGATTACAAGCTTTGATACATTAACTGCAACTTGCATATTAATTAAGACGAATTGAAGTTCAAGAATAAACGTCTTTGGGTATATTTTTACAGTATCAAGGTGATGATTCACACTGTATGAATGACTGAATTGCTGTAGTGTAAATTACTCGATCCGAGACTCAATTATGCATTTACCAAATAAATTAATCTTAACTGTTGTAAAACCTACTTTTAAGTATTTTCAAAGGTTTTTTTTAAATTCTCGCCATTAGAATTTCATGTGCGTTCTAAAGCAATTTGGGTTTGACATAAGACTTACTGTAAATAAAATATTTCACTACTGTGTAGTCGTCCCCACATTTATCCACAATTCATCCCCACATGGTCCCCACATATGCTCTATATTCATAATATTCATATGAACAGCTGTGTTGGCATCAATATTGATGCGATGGTATTGGTTACATTATGTAACCAAATTTTCTTTTTACTTTAACAAATTGCTTTGAAATTCCACCATGACAACTTATGCATGGTTTAGCGAAAAGATGTGCAAGAATTCTACTGTCATGCATGCGTAGTCACACATGCGAGGAAAGACCTCATTTTTCAAAGTAGTTCCTTCATGTCAAAAGAGCAGGATCATTGGCTTCAAACTATTTCTACTTGATGTATATACTTCACATATAGTGAAAATGCGTGTGTTGCAATACTTAATTGATATTCAATGCAAGTGATAAATATTTTATAAATAGTGAGAAATTTATTTAAAAGAAATTTGTTTCTTCCATTTGATATCTTTTCTATATTCATCTCTATTTTGCTCAGACTTAAAACCACAGACGTACGCATAGCGTGCATATTTTTCTCAACTTTTCCTGCTTAGAATTTCCAAATATACACAATGTCCACTGAAATAGTTTGCACATAAACTATCATTCCAGCTTGTTTGTAAATTAATAATTGGTCAAATATAAAGACGAAATATTTTGTATACATCGAGAACAGATCAAGGTTGTTTGTATTTTGTATTTCCCGGGTTTAATTGATTAAAGTTATACCAAGCATTTTTCATTTTCGCTTCTTTAGAAAATGACAGCTGTGTTTTTTTTACAGAATCCCTGTAAGATAACTAACGAGTGGCTGTTAACTATTGGTACGCATACGAAAATAAACAGAAATTATTCTCTCAAAGTGCACATAACAGCAAGCAGTCATTTTGATCCATGTTTGGCAAGCACATGAATACATCTACACACAAAATGAGCCCTACCTTTCTTTTTCCTCCGAACTGCGTGGTCCCGATCTGGAGAACTTAAAAATTACCTTCACTTTGCTAAAAGGAAAGAAATGATTTTTCATATGCATGACTTTTTGTAACTCTTACAATGAAGTTTACAATTACAAACGATATAAATCTATCATTATATCTTTGCTTTAGGTTTCTCGTTATTTTGAGAAAAACGGAATATTTTCAATTGTCGATGAATATACACTAGTGAAATAAATCTATTCCTAAAATGAACACATCGAGAGACTAGATTTTAGATTTGTTTAGTTCTAGCTAGAGTAATACGCGACACTAAATGTACCGTTTTGATTGTTTATTGCTAATTAGATAAGATAACAATTAGATTACCAGTTCGATATTTCTATGCGGTGATATTTGATTCAGGCTTTGCTTTTATCAACTTTCACCGCATAGATATATTGAGAGCGAGTGGTCTAATTGCTTTAATAGACTCGGAGGTAAATAATTGATATTCAAATCATTTTGTTAAAAAAACTTTTACAAATTGTTTTCGGCCTTCGCCCTCGTCAACTACCACTTCATATAAATCTCGAGCTCGTAATCTAATTGTTAACCAGCTCGAAATTTAATTTTTTATTAACTCGCAATCTAATAGTTGTTGTTACAGTTGCTCCTGCTGCTGCTGTAGTAAAACTATAGTGTGGCCACAAGGCGACCGGGTATTATATCAGGCTCTACTACCATAGATAATGATCTGAGTTTAACTCACTCCATCCATTCCTCCTTGAGAGCACACAAGTACTGATCAAGCACGCTGTCAGAAAAGTGCTTGTTGAGTAAAGCTTCTTCAATTTTCTTTAGAATTTGAGGGCCTAGATGTCAAGATTAAAAAGCTATATATGTGCAGCATGCATGAGGTAATAGCTGACGATGTCTGTTCATAGTTTCCAACACAGCAAAAAAGAGCAACTTGCTGGAATTTTGATAAAAACAGAGTTTTGAATACATATGAAAATATAGCCAGTGGATACATATGTATGGTTTCTCAGGCGAATTGACATAATTTAAAAAAGTAAAGCTATAGCGGGCAAACTTTGAACAGAATGTTGGAATTGATAAATCACTTCATATTAGCAACAAGTTTCTTCATAATAAATAATTTTCTATACTGTTTGGTGGTCAGACCATGTCAACTCATGTGGTCGCATTATTATTAATGAATTATATTTGAAATCCATAAAAATTCAGTTGCAGTGTTAGTTCTCATTAAGGGCTTGCATAAGTAAGAATTAGGTATGGGGCAAATGACCTCATGCAGTGCAATTCATTGCACCTTCACGGGAAGGCCTGTTTCATAGACATACAGCGAATTTAATCGATAAAAATACAATTCGCTTACCATGGACAAGATCTCTTCCGTATATTTCGAAACTGTAGCGCTTCAATGGGTTACTACACAAAAATAATAAACAACAAATTCCACTTCTAATAACACAAGTCATATTAAATTCTTTATATTTCACCGTTAGCCATCCACGACATCAACAAATGTATTTAGTAATTCAAGAATTGCTATTGGTGGATTTGACAAAAACACAGTACACATGCAAAGATTAATAACTATACTTTTGCATAAAGTTGATCAACATAGATAACGAGTTATATATAATTCTTATTCTAACGAGTTTTTTAAACCAGTGGCGGATCTAGCGTAGGTCAAAATAAATTACTACAGCTCATTCTTGGATATATTTACACTTTAAAATACCTTCAAAGCAATTTCATTGGTTAGATTTTATTCTTTTGAAATTGATAACCTATGACATTGTTATAAAGTTATTTTGAATTTAAAATTGGGCTGTTATAATTTATCCTGACCTACGCTGGATCCGCCACTGTTTTAAACAATCTGTTCTATTAACCACGATCCAAACTATAGAATTTCAAATTTTTTCCTGTTTTTTTCAAGACGGATAAGCATGTACCTTGCTTCTTCTGAGGCGTTAACGTGTTCCTGCAGAAACATGCGAAAACCATAGTTAAATAAAGTTTCAAAACATGACTGATATGTACAACGCCAAGGGTTGGTCTATACCTTGATATCCATTAATGTATACAAATGTGATTCCAAAATATGCGTCGGAATTTTAGCGCCTGTTCTTAGACCGAGAAAATTGCACGTCCACGATTCCTGTATATTGATAGAGTACAAATTGGTAAATTTACTACCTACAGACACAAACACAATTTCCACGTGACTTTTATGCATCTTTGCTTTATTAACATACTGGTAAAACTGATCTATATATATATATATCGTCGCATGTACCTGATATGTATCACTATACGGAACACATTTGAAGCATCTGTTTGGAATTAGAATCTGTGTAAAAAGGCAATAATGTATCGGAAAATATAGAATTATTCTTCTGCTCTAGAATTTGTTCTAAAAATAACAAAGCAATTGCTACAAAAATAATAACATCCAAGGTCTGGTCATGTATCTACTTAACTCTACATGATTGATTAATGGTCGTGTATCCACTTAACTCTACATGATTTTATTTATTTTTGTAACGATACATCAACCCACACATTCCTTCAATGTTCTTCACCTGATTGGCTAACTATACAGCTTGGCAAGATTGACTTGGTTTTTTTCTTGAATATCAGGAATACAGGATGTCTATTTTCGCAATTTGCTTTCTTTTGAACTTAATAACGTCAGCTTAATTTTGTGGAATCACCACGTAAATTTACCATTACTAAGCTTCTTATTCGTAAGCTCGGACCATCATCAGTGCTAATAATCGCAACAATTAGTAGCTTACACGGGACTTATTGAATGATCATCCCATATCTCAACTATCTGTAGGTATGTATTAATGACTTTTTTACTGATGGTCCAAAAGCTGGCTAGTTTACTTGTGAAAGCAAGATTCCGAAAGAAACCCAAACGGCTTGTTAACAAGCTTGGAAATGATTCTTCAAAGAGCTTGTCTCGATAAATTGGATCAGTGGATGGCAGTTTCGGTTTTGAAAGTTTTAAAACAAAGTGAGGTTTACAAATACAGAAACTAGAGCCTCGTTTAAAACATTGTCGGGATGAAGTCAGTGAAGTGCCCGGCGTCCAATTTTTTGCGACAAAATGCAATTGCGCGCACTCAAAAGGCAAAATTCATCCCGCCTAGCCGGGACTGAGTGTTTATATGGGAATTTTTCGTCCCGTTCGGACGAGATCCCAACAACTGATGTCGGGATCTCGCCTAGGCAGGATGAACTTTTTCATTTGATTCTGTTGCACAATTTTTTGCTGTTGTGTTACACCATCCTAAGCTTTCAAATCTTTTTGCGCAGCATTAGATTGAAGTCCAAACTGACTTTGTGACAACTGTTCCGTCCCCATACAAACAGGCCCTAACAGTGAAATCCTGAGGTAGTACGCATTCTATTATATAGAGACCTTAAGATTGCCGTTAACGCGAAACGGCTAACCTCGGTAAGTTCCTTTGTTATAAAATCGAAATCATCAACCGTGAATTGTTCATGCGATACGACTTATTAAAAGGATGAAAAAGGCTGCACCTTAACACGGTGTATGACCGCAGAAACGTCATCACTGAAGGGCAATAGTTCAGGTAATCGCTCGACGTTTAAGTTGACGTTTAAGTTAACGTTTAATTTAAATTGACTGCTGTCAGCATGTGTAGCCATCCAACTGTAAACTGCAAACTTCAAACGCTAAAAGTCAAACGTCAAGCTGCATGTGTGAGAAGAAAATCATTGAACATCAACTTACAGGCTTCAGTAGTCAAACAAGGCGTCTGTGAGCGGCATTTTCAATCACTTTAATAAATCTTTTAGGTAAAATATTTGGCAATCAATGATTTTGTTTTAATCGCAAACAAGATATTTGAGGTTAGCAGTTTGCTTTAAACGTCAATCTTAAGGTCTCTATTATTCCTATTGCGCTAACCTGAGAAAAGAAACTACGCATTTTATGTCTATCATATTTCTATGGTTAGCGCTAACCCAGCTGCAAGCGAGCAACCTATTCCCTAGCCTGTGCACAGACCTAAATCAGAATCATTAATATCTGTGAATACTTGAAAGATTTCTTGTCCATGCATAAATCAAATCTCAAGTTTTCAAGAATTAATTTACGCAACATTATAATATAAAAATACATCAAGAAAATTTTCAATTTCCATTTTTTCCTGTAAAATATCTCCACGATAAATTGCACTAGAAGCAAACATTTGCAATGTAAACCTAGAATATAGTTAGCATTCTTCTCTCGGCCAGGACAAGTAATCCTTCAAGTCTTAACAGACCTTACTCTTTTAGAGTTAGGTAGGTCTGTGAACAGGCTACCTATTCCCATACCTTTAAAGTTTCAAATATCGAGAGAACGAGTTCTTCTGGTTGTCCCCGGGCGATAAGCTGGTTACCTTGGACGACATTGAATGCAAGAAGATGAAACTTGCTAGAACCTAAAACCTAGGAATTGCAGAGAAGAAATTGTTGAAGCTACGCTTGCACGAGAAACGAATTTGAGGTAGGTAAATACAAAAAATCTGTAATGCCATCTTTCAGTTAACTGGGATCCAAATATTTAGTATAGTGCAAACTTTAAGTTTCTGACTGCAAGAGTTCTGAAGACTCTCCTCGGATGAAACAAACTGTAATGGTAAATTTTTTAGATACTTTGTCCACAGTTCTATACTGGATAGTAATGAAACACAGGCATATCCAGTGCGACTCACGATATTACTTTTATGGGGTATTTATGCCGTACGTATTCAAAATGAGCATTGCTATTCATTAAAACTTACGAACATCAAAACAAAGTTGTGAGAAGATCTTTACGATGTTGATATTTGATGTTAGTCACATGACTGAAAAAATATGGCGTTGTTCCATATTTGGGGTGGACCACGCTATTAGTTTTGAAAATATGATAACACGACAGGACGTTGTTTTTAACTTAATTGGAAGTGGAAACGACATTCTTTAACCAAAAACAGCATAGTTAACAACAAGAGAATGTTTTAGCTAGATAATAAACGAACTTGGTGTCATAGTTGAAGGATTTTTCAAAAATTACGTGGAACGGTGGAAAAGAGGGATTCTGGAATTCTAAAATGGATAAGAATAGAAGGTATTAGGCGTTTGAAGGAGAACTGTTCGTAAATTATCATGATCAACGTCTATCAACATTTTGAGAAAGTTTGCTTTGCCATATATCTTCAAAACTAGCAATGATGGATTTCTGGTAAGCAATAATAATTCTAAAAGTACCACCACTGGTGTCGTGGAATAAACGTTTGGAACTGGATTGAGGAAAAAAATGCTTGAGAGCACAACAAGTCGGGAAAGACAAGACAGACAAGTCGAGATCAACATGATAATTCCCTAATGCTGGAAAAGGAACTTCTGATGAAAGGTTTTAGGTACCTGCCAAAGAAGTGGTAGAACGATCATTTAGATCTGTATTATAAGCAACCAACATGTCTTCATATGTGCCTAAATGTACAAAAGAGACCTCTGATCCCTATTTCCGCTGTTACCAGCAGAACTCGTTTACTTTGCCACTTTTTGTTGACTCCTTATCCTCGCTGGTCACATACCATCATTGAATATCAATAATCTAACCCATGCAAACATTTTCCAAGCTTTATCATGCTGATTTCGTCTGCCCGTCAAAAGGACAAACTTCTGTTGTGCTCTCAAGCATTTTTTTGCCTCAATCCAGTGCCAAACGTTTATTCCACGACACCAGTGATATACTTTCAGAATTATTATTGCTTACCAGGAATCCATCATTGCTAGCTTTGAAGATATATGGCAAAGCAAACTTTCTCAAAATGTTGATAGACATTGATTATGATAATTTACGAACAGTTCTCCTTCAAACGCCTAATATCTCCCACTCTTATCCATTTTAGAAATCCAGAATCCCTCTTTTCCACCGTTCCTCGTAATCTTTAAAAAATCCTTCAACTATGACACCAAGTTCGTTTATTTTCTAGCTAAAACATTCTCTTGTTGTTACCTATGCTGTTTTTGGTAAAAGAATGTCGTTCCCACTTCCAATTAAGTTAAAAACGTCGTCTTATCGTGTTATCATATTTTTAAAGTACAACTAATAGCGTGGTCCGCCTGAAATATGGAACAGCGCAATGTTTTTTCAGTCATGTGACTAACATCAAATATCAACATCGTAAAGATCTTCTCACAACTTTGTTTTGATGTTCGTAAGTGTTAATGAATAGCAATGCTCATTTTGAATACGTACGGTATAAATATCTCATACAAGTAATATCGTGAGTCGCAGTGTATATTACTCCAGGCATATAAACATATAATGCTGTAAAACTGTTCAAACACCAGCAGATACATGTCTCAAGAAGTCCAAATCCTAAGCGTAATTGCCACATGAAAACTTGATCATGTAAAGTGGCTATTATTTAATGTCTCATGGCTTGTTCATTCGCCTTGCGAATAATATATATATCCCTTGCCTACATCAAGCAAGTAATAGTAGAACCAACAGAATGCTAGTGGTCTTTTAACATGCTCTGAAAAACACGTAATTTGGTGCTGCGTGGGTTTTTTGAGACTGACTAATGCTCTTTTAAATGTTTCACAGGAAAATTCAAATTTGAAAGGAGAACTCTGGGACATCCAGTACTTATTAAAGATTCTCTATAGATAGTTTTCACGTTGCGTCAATTTAGTCCTGCTGCTGGACAACTTCAAAGCACTTAAGCTCGTCAGAGCGAATAATTTATGGACTTCGCTTTGTCAGAAAGTGTTTTCACCAAAAAGGGACGGCGTGAGAGCCACCAACAGGAGGCCACTGCCAGAAATAATCGTGGCTAAGTGCATGAAGACAACATGGATAGACAATATTACAAGTCCAGTGGAGTATATTTATTAGATTTAATTAGCCACGCAAAAATACATATGGGACGAACGGGACCTCTTATATGAAAGTACGCACTTATATTTAACTATATTTATTGACATAATTAACTGATGATCCAATCAAAATAGCGCATTTGACAGTTCACTGCCATACATATTTAACAACAAAACAAGTACCAAAGAAATTATAAATTGTTGCCTCTTTGTCAATTCAGGTTTCTTCGAATTTACACGGATTGGGTACAATTTTTGTAGTAGTACACCTACACAATTGTCTGAATAAAGGTGCACGTTTTGGTTTTCTCATTGTGTAGTTGTATGAGTAGTTCTTTACACCCCATCCAGCGGCGGAATAATTAGTATTCAAATTTGCGGCGGATGCTGACTGACTGTCACTAGCACGTGAACAGCACATGCACAGTGAACTGACGTCATAGCACGTGAACAGCATGTGGACAACGCATGCACATTGGATTGATGTTGTGATGAGCAATGAACGGTACGAGTACAGCGCCGTGTAAATAAGAGAATGCAATATAGGTTTAAAAAATATTTATTTCTTTTGAGCATTACAAATTGTGAACTGGTGTTTATATTTTAGTTGATATAAACATACTAGATAATCTATTAAGTTTTTGCCTCATAGCAGATGTACAATCAGCTGCATAATTCCCCAGGTAAAGTATTCAACCCAAACCGTTGTAATTCTTTTTCAATCAACTCAACAGTTATCGCTGCTGTCAATTCGTTTCGTGTAAACTGTTCGAAATTTCATCAGAATATATCTGCTTAAAAAGATGTGCCATTTCAGATAGATAGTTTAAGCAAGAGCTGTTTAGTCCGTACGGCTTGGGGAGCAAGTGTATTATGATAGAGTGTATTGCAATACATGTATTGAGTCAATAGTGTGAAGTATTTTTAGAGCGAACGCTTGGCTTGCAAGTGTGTTTAGATATTGTTTTACAGGGTGCTTGACATTGGAAGAGCATACGTACGGCTTGCAAATGTGTTCAGATATTGTTGAAGCGCAGTAGGTACGCTGTGCTGAAATGTTTTGGCAACTCATATGAAATCATTCAACCATACCGTGTGTTGATTTTAGCATGTTCAACAATATCTAACATTAGGTTAACAAATCACTTCCCTAACGGTTTATACAATCTTTCCGAAGGACGCCGGGACTTCATTGTGGGACTCTTTTTAGGTGTCCCGCTTCAAGGGGCTCTCTTATGGGACACGCGGGACTCACTTACGGGACTCCTTTTGAGCGTCCCGATGCGCTTTAGATGCACTGGAAATTCTGGAGGGTGTTGCTAAAGCACTTGCTCTTACGGGGCGTCGGGATTTTATTGCGGGACTCTTTATAGGTGTCCCGCTCAACGGGACTCTTTTAAGGGACTCCGGGACTCTCTTACGAGACACTTTTTAACAAGGTGCAATTAGTCCTCAAACGCAGTTAGTAGCATGCCGTGAAGGCGTAAAGATTGTCCCATTTGCGGAAAAAGGAATCTCGTAAAGTTATTGAACAATCTAGCAGACACTCATCAACTCTCAGAGGAAACGAGACGATATTATCTCTGTAAGGTCAAGCCACTTGGTGATCAAAATCTGTCAGAAGACATGTCGAGTCGAAAAAGAATGCGGGATGACTGGAATGACGGTATGTCAACAGTATCACATGATGAAGAGTCTGAAGAAGTGTCGAGCCCTAAAAGGATACGAAGTGAATCCGACGACAAAACGTCAACAGCATCCAATGAAGATATTTTCAGTTCATCAGACGAAGGCTTTCGCCCGAAGGCGTCCCGAAGAGATGAACGACTCAGACGAAGAGGCCAATCCCTGGAGAGTACTAATACACGAAGATGCAGCGGAACTTCGTACAAAGCCCAATGAACTTGTACAAAGTTTTGAAAATAATGGATTTAGTGAAATTGACGCAAAGAAACAAGCCTTTTCAGAAATTTTACCGGAGCTTCAAAAGGAATTGGGAAATATCTATTTAGTTCGCCTGCAATGGATGTTTGAAATGAAAAGAGATCCTGTGCATAGAAAAATAATGAAAACCAAAGATGCATTCGTTGACGAAGATGAGTTTGATCCTGACGAAGCCCTGGCCGCAGCTGTTAGGAAGAGAAAATTTCTCTTGAAACGTATGTTAGAAGACAGACAGCACTTCCCTGACGAAGAGGATGATGATCAAGACAACGCTTGCATATCTTATGAATCGAGAAATGATTTACATTGATTTTGTCGTTAATAGTACATATGTTCAAATAAAACAATTGAAACAGATAAATGGTTTGATAAATGTTTGAGTTTAATTAATACCTCCTGCACCAGTCCCTTAGTAATGGACGCCAAAAAGTGTCGCATTAAATTCAGGTAATCGATTGCTTAAAACGGGACATCGGGACGCCTAAAAAGTGTCCCGTAAGAGAGTCCCGGAGTCCCTTAAAAGAGTCCCGTTGAGCGGGACACCTATAAAGAGTCCCGCAATAAAGTCCCGACGTCCCGTAAGAGTAAATGCTTTAGCAACACCCTCCAGAATTTCTAGTGCATCTAAAGCGCATCGGGACGCTCAAAAGGAGTCCCGTAAGTGAGTCCCGCGTGTCCCATAAGAGAGCCCCTTGAAGCGGGACCTAAAAAGAGTCCCGCAATGAAGTCCCGGCGTCCTACGGAAAGATTGTATGAACCGTTAGGGAAGTCATTTGTTAACCTAATGTTAGATATTGTTGAACATACTATAATCAACATACGGTATGGTTGAATGATTTTAGATGAGTTGCCAAAACATATCAACACAGCGTACCTAGTGCGCTTCAACAATATCTGAACACATTTGCAAGCCGTACGTATGCTCTTCCAATGTCAAGCACCCTGTAAAACAATATCTAAACACACTTGCAAGTCAAACGTTCGCTCTAAAAATACTTCACACTATTGACTCAATACATGTATTGCAATACACTCTATCATAATACACTTGCTACCCAAGCCGTACGGACTAAACAGCTCTTGCTTAAACTATCTATCTGAAATGGCACATCTTTTTAAGCAGATATATTCTGATGACATTTCGAACAGTTTACACGAAACGAATTGACAGCAGCGATAACTGTTCAGTTGATTGAAAAAGAATTACGTACAACGGTTTGGGTTCAATACTTTACCTGGGGAAACAGGGGAATCATGCAGCTGATTGTACTTCTGCTATGAGGCAAAAACTTAATAGATTATCTAGCATGTTTATATCAACTAAAATATAAACACCAGTTCGCAATTTGTAATGCCCAAAAGAAATAAATATTTTTTAAACCTATATTGCATTCTCTTATTTACACGGCGCTGTACTCGTACCGTTCATTGCTCATCACAACATCAATCCAAAGTGCATGCGTTGTCCACATGCTGTTAACGTGCTATGACGTCAATTCACTGTGCATGTGCTGTTCACGTGCTAGTGACAGTCAGTCAGCATCCGCCGCAAATTTGAATACTAATTATTCCGCCGCTGGATGGGGTGTAAAGAACTACTTATATGTACGCGATCAAGACAAAACATTAGGGCGACTGCTGTCAGTACAATGACATTAATCTTATAGCACAAAAGAAATACATAATTAATCGCCTAAAAGGCTTTACGCCTTACGCAAGTGCTGTTAAAAACGGCAAAATTTTCTCGTCTCTGTACAATATGTTAACATTTCATGCCTTTACAGGCAGTATTTTCTAGAAAAGGTTAATCAAATTTTTTGAAAATATGTCTAAATGTCAAGTGTCGAAACAATATTTCCACATCATAAATTTTTAAACGGTTTGTTTGGCCGTCGTACACGCATCGTCGTTTTTAATACGTCTGTATGAGTTCTCTATTCGTGCAAGGAATTAAAAGTAGAATTGTCAAGAGTCAAGAATTGTTTTTAGACAGTTAGTTGGATCTTGAAGTTGACGAAACGTCCAGGTGAGTTTAAGAGTTTATATAAATTGAAAAGTTCCGAGAAAAGAGAAAATTGAAAACAACGATAGGTTTGATGAGGTAACAAGACAAGTATAGCGTCTATAAATTCGGTTGATTAGAAAGCTTTATTTCTGGAATCCGTGTCTCTAATGTGCAACATTTATTTATTCTTCAGAGACAACTTTTGCAGACCTGTTATCAAATACTATCAGTGCAACATATAATCCTACAACCGGAAGATGTCGGACAGTGGAACGGCAGAACTGGAAAAACAAGTACTCTTAGCGGAGAAAATTTTGTTGATTTTCATCACCATTTCGGCCATCATAGGAAATACTTTGGTTTTACTGGCGACTTGGAAAGAGAGAAGTCTCCATCAACCAAATAAATATTTCATTGTTTGCCTGGCTGTCGCTGATCTCTTGGTTGGAACTCTAATAGGACCGGCGAGGGTGTATGGACTGAGCGCGGATACCGAATCACGACGTGACATATCTGTTCACGTATGTCGTCTCATGGTGTGGATAGATACGTTCGTGTTAACAGCATCTGTTTATACACTGATGTTTATCAGTTTTGACCGATATATAAAAATCAGCAAACCACTTCAGTATAGATCCAGAATGACAACTTCGAGATCATTGAAAATAATCTTTATCATTTGGCTGATATCGATTGCATTTGCCACCTACTCAGCGACGCCTAATACGGACAGCTACGGATTTCTAGCAAGTGGCGCCTTTCTTTGTCCTCACTATAGAACGAGTACAAGCAAACTTAAAGGATACTTTACGTTTGTGTATATGAGTGTAATTTTTCTTCCTGCCATAGTCATCGTCATTATGTACGCTTTTATTTTTGCTGTGGCTCACAAACGACAGAAAATGTGGCGAGATGGCGAACTGGGTGAAATACGAATCGCTCAAAATCAAAGAAGGGCTGCCTTACGTCAAGATCTAAAGATTGTTCGAATGTTATTGATTGTCGTCGGAGTGTTTTTGTTTTGTTGGTTTCCTCTCAGTATTTCCCTTATCTTATCCCTTTACAATACTTTTAAGGACTGGAGCAGGAAGTCATTCCATATATATATACGAGTAATGTTCCTGCTACCTCTTATCAACAGTGTACTGAACCCAATAATTTATGCCTGTCTGGACCAAACCTACAGAAAAGCTTTCAAACGTCTGATCCAAAAAATGATGTGTCGGAAAAGATCAAACACACAACAACCGCCTGCAGTGATAGAGTTGCATCCACCATCCGCATAACTAAATGTATGATAAATCAACTTGCACGCCAACACACGTGCTTAAAGCTGTACTTTAATCTAAATTTTGACTGATAATTACTAATCAGCAAAACTGAGGGGAAAAAGAAGCAAAACAGGACAGCGAAGACAAAACAGAAGTATTAAAGTTGTCAATCAACAAAGAATGAAAACAATCTAAACATAAAGACACAATGTTAACAGTTAAGGGTAAGATGGACACTTGAATAAGCATCTTTACATCATAATCTTAGGTTGTTAGTAGGGTTACTAAATCAGCTATATATTTTGCTATTAATACACACGAAGTTCATTCCATAGATAAAGTTATACAAAGATAAAGGCATGGTTTTAAAACATTCTCCATACGCAGACACTGCCAAAATTTATGGGCCTAGTGCCTACATGCATGAAGACAACGTGTAGGATATATCATCTTCGGGGTAATATTTCATCGAATTTCCTGAGCGAAATACCGAAAATCAGACCACAGAAAAACAACTACGCGGAGTACGTACAATATAAAAACTTCGCCGAATTTTTATCAATCTCTGACGGCGTCCCAAAACGTTTTTAGAGCATTTCGTGTTTCCTTTCTCCTATTTTCGCCTGTCGGGCGTGGAACTTACGGGCAAATTTTTCGTTCTTTGATTAAATATTAATATTTTCTCCGTCATTTTAAACTTGAAATTTCTCGCTACTTTCTATTAGTTATCGCGCGTGGGCACACGAACTTGAATCCACGCTAGAGCGTTGTATTTGAATGTTGCAATATGGCACGAGGAATATTCGAGGATTAATTGCCTTATCACGTGGCATATATTAAGGTGTCTGATTGGACAATTTGAAGTCGAGGTACAATGTTACCTGTAGCATTTGTCTTAAAGTTGTAAACATTGGAACTCCTTCTTTCTTTACATGACAAACTGTTAATAAAATAAGAGATAATAAGTTAAGAGTTAATAAAATAAGAGAGGCGACTGCTGATATTACATGTACTAAAGATAAGCTAAGATAATACTAAGAACTAGATATTATTAAAGAAATGGACAATTATTTAGCACCATAGGAAGATTATTTACATGCACGCCGAGCAGGATGAAAAATCTGCCTGACCATGACCGGAATGAAACCTAAGACATGGTGGGAATCGAATCTTAGTCCTTTCGAGTGTGTGATATTTCAAGTATAGAGACACAGAAACCAGACTCGCAATGCAACGATTTTTCCTTTAATGAAAGAGGCACTGGGAGAAACGGGTGAATATCAATACGATACTTTTACACATCCTTTATAAGTTCAGTGGACTGTAGACGGTGAGCTGCAATATAGGGATGATCGGTATAAGAAACTAAATTTTCCTGTATTGCAACACCTGAAAAATTATATCGGTATTATCGGTATACCACCTTTTGCCGCCCAAAAAATCCCAGTATATCGACATAATAAAAAAAGTGATAACGTTATGCCAATACTGGATCCAACAACAAGATATTTTTGGTATGAAGAACATCCTAGAAGGACTACTCTAATACTAATCGCTGTGATCAGCTAAAGTCGGTTTGAATGTGAAATTGGTGGCTTCGCCAGCAACATACACACACGTGGAGCAATTAGGAACAACAAAACAACACCGTGGTGTTGATTTTGACGGTCTTAAAGATCTTACAGGAAGATAAAACGTACCGTGATACAAACAAATTAATGCATTCTTAAAGGAAAATGGCAACAAAAATTTAATTCGTCTCATTTGAAAGAGATTCAAAAACAACATATAGAAGTCTATTACAAAATTTTTATATACGTTTCATTTCGGGAGATATGTATTCTTACCTAAATCAACGAAGTGTCCGCCATCTTGGATTAATTTTTACCCTCATTAACTATGTTTTAGTGACGTCAAAACAGCGATAAGCCACTTGAAGTTACTCCTAAATACCTACCAACAATCAAATATTGTTTAAAACGTTTTCACTCCGTGTTTTGTCGAGAGCACTTACAGCACGTGCGGTCATGGCGCATATTAATCATTGTTTCATAACAACATAAAATTGCGTGACCCCAGTTGTGACGTATTATGCATATTAACAAATATCCAAGATGGTGGACAACTTAATATTTCTAATCAAAATATCTCATCAAGTAAGGCAGGTACAAAAATTCTATTAATAATAGACTTCTACAGATTATTTTGGAGACTCTTTCAAATAAGACGATAAAAAAACTTGTTGCTATTTCCCTTTAATATTTACTGTAATTTACTGTAAACAAAGAAACGATAGTAGATACATGCCTTCCGGTTTGGTGGTTGTATTCAAAGCTGATGCTGAATCCTCCGTTAGTTGCGCTTCGTAGTCTGTAAGTAATTCCTCCTGCAGTGCATATGAACAGAAATACAGCTACTATGGTATGAGAAAGTGAATGTCGTCAAAGCTATCACATTCCAAGAACGTCTTACTTATTCGGGTTTGTCTTAATCTTTCTCTCAAAATAGGCACTTCTAGTTGTCGCATTCTATGTAGTTACATCGTTTCAGGTCGTCGAAGATGCATATCTTGCATCCTTGCGTGCCTCAGTAGTACACTTGAATAAGATTTATAAAATGACCGTCTATAGCTTCTTCTTAAATTTCTGCCGGCCTGCTGGCCTCTCTAATAAAAATCATGAATGTCACCTACCCTGGGAGGACCTTCCAGGACTTTTTCCGTAACTCTGTGCGCACCAGCTTTAAGTATCCACGAAAAATACAAGTGCAAATAGTGGAAAAGATGCTAAAAACATGTTAATAAACATTCAATAAAAAATCAATCAAGTGCCTTGAATTTCCATACCACGAGAAATTGTAAACGCACAGGAATTTAATATCAAATCTTGTGGCACACATGCCACGCAGGATAAATCAAGATGCTTAAGCATTCTTAACCTCGAAAATGCCCATGCAGCATGAAAGTATGGAGCTTTTCCACCTCCAACGAAATGGGGAGTTGTCATATGGGTTATATGACTCTACGTTCAGTACGTTTGATAGTAAGAATACCTTGTATTTTGTGAGGTCTTGAATTGCACGAAATGATGTTCTATGTTGCCGACGCAGAACGTCTGTAAACGAGAATACGTATGAATGCCATGAATACACAAGGTATTAAAAGTGTACGAACAAAAATGTAAACAAATTGAACTGGTTATCATACAATTTCACAGAAAATTTCTAAATATTCATTGATTCTTTGATTGAGCTCTTTGGTGTATGTCTGCCTTTAGCATGAATGAACGAACGCCAAACACCTAATCTTTTGTACTGCTCAATCTCTGTCCATCTTGTATTGACCATGTATCAACCTCTTGACCCTTTACGCAGCCCTTCTTATAGTCTTGTTTCCACGGGATCCTTCTTATTCTTCTGTTTCTAGCCCTCCCCCTCCCCGCGCCACCCCCGTTCCTGTTCCTAATGGGCGAGGTCAAACTCTGCTGGCGTTCCATGAACTACTTGACAATCTCTGCATTACAAATTAATACATGTATCTGGCAGTAGCGAAGCCAGCCCGACAATTTGGTCATTTTTACATGATGTCACCTCTCATGTAATCTGAATATATATTATTATCAATGAACATATATCATTATCATTATTCATTTCTTTAGAAATTGATTCCTTATACGGTTTATAAACACTGAAAAATTCGCATTTGCATGAGCAAATGTTGGGCTGGCTTCGCCACTGGTGTCTGGCGCTTTTCTTCATTTATTACCTGATCCAGTAAATCGACTTTTGTTAACGCGACCGGATCTTTCAAATCGCGCTTCTTGTTCGGAATTAAACACCTCTACGGCCTAAAATAATCATGAGAAGAATCTAAACACTGAAAAGACGCCCAATAAACAATGTGCCACAAAAATTAACAGCGTTAAATGCGCGGGTAAGAAATGCAAATCAAATGAAATCAAAACAGTTTATTGCGAAAGTAATTCACAAAAATCAGTAAAAAACGTTGCTGTCCACAAATAGCAAAAGCTAGTCGACGTGGAACAGCAACAACACATGTTAGAAATTTGAGAAGACTTTAAAAAAAAGTAGAATTTTACTTATTTGCAAACACTAAACCGTGATGGACATGCAATCACTGTACAAACAAACAAACATACCTAACAACTTATAGAATCTCTATTATAGCAGATGATCAAAACACAAATTACAACAAGAAATCAGGTAAAAAATTCGACATTGTGAAAACAATAATCAAGTTGCCTGATTAGCTTTCCGATACTGAGATTTCTATTTGTATTATTGGCATCACAATATAATTTTTTTGTTTATGAATATTCGAAGTAACTTTCTATGCAAAGCTTTTTTGAAGTCACTTTTACTTTTTCGCGCGTAGTTCCATTGGAATGCTATCACAAATTTTGGCTCCCATTCTTGGGAACGAATTCATCACCAAAGTGCATTGTCGTTTCTGTACCATTCGACATGTCGAAATTTAACTCGTATTTTTCAAATAGTGAAATATTCTGCCCTGCATGGGAGAAACGCACAAGTCGTAGGAAGCCTGCGGCTTCAGTCGGTTATTGAACTTCGTATCAGTTATTTTTTGGGCAGTTCCCCAAAGGTTGTATGCACTTCGGACAGTACAAAAGCAGGCGCGTAACCAACCCTACTGACGTCAAGGTGTCCAAGACCAATTGTCTCTACATTGTACTCAATGTGTGGTATACTACCATAGCATAGGATAGCATTGTACAACTGGTCCTAGTTTAGAATAATTGTGGTTTAAATTCGATACCAAAAAACATATTGACAACTTATTCATGTGTTTCATATGAAGACATAAATGTCCGTGGGATAAACTCTTGCGGCACAAACGTGGGAAAGACAGTCGTGAAGTTAATTTAATGTTCACAGTATTTGTCACTGTAGCACCGCGTCTCCTGGCAAAAACGTACTTTTTCGTATTATTTGCTCATTCCAATCTAGAATAACCATTAAATACAGTTGAGGTTGACCCCATGCACTCATTCGTAGTGAAAGAAAGTCAAGAATTGCATGAAATTTAGGAATAAAGATAACGCTGTTATTTAATATTAACAATACACGAGAAAATGGAATATGAAACAAATGCTTACCATCTTCTGAAGTTTGTCGATAATTTCTTTAAAATGTCTACAAAATATAAATGAAAAAGGAAGAAAGTTCATCACTTCTGCTGTCACTGGCCAGCCGTCCCAGCTTCACCTTTAACTTGGCATTATTAGGTTGAGCGAAATAAGAAGTGGCGAAGTGATTTCTAAAATTATTTTCCGTATTTACAGTATAACAAAATGGACACTCAATAAGATTTTAACTATTTTCATTCTTACTTGACAAGAAAAGACCAGGAATTGATGAGGTAAATACGGTCCATCATGACAATTATGATACTGTACCTGGACACAATATAAAACCATCGATAAATAACACAACTTTGCGCAAAATCCGTTTTCCACTTTAGTGGTAATAGCATGGATAGCTAAAGAAAAGAATAGGACACTAGCTGCACGTGCTGGCATCAGTGATAAACCTAGTTGCCATTCGCGATGTGATGAGTGATTGCGAATGTCGCAACGGATTTCACTATAGTTTTCAATTTTAAATTGCAGTAACGATGAAGTCCAAATTTGACTTATAGTTTTATAAACATGCTTATGTATGCCACGAAAAACTATTTGAGATAAATGTGTCACGTTTTTGTTTTGAAATTTTTAGTTTGGCAGCCACAAAAATGGCGTTCCAAAAACTATCGTTGATTGAACTGAAAGTTAAGATGCATTTTTTACTCTTTAGTTCTTGAAATATTTGCTAAAATTGACTGGGGGTAGTTATCTGTAGGCAATTTATTTCTGAGTCAGTTTTCTTTGATGTTCCGATGTATTTATCTCGGATAAATACCCTCAATAAATAATTCGATCAAATTTGCAGAAAAATCTCAGAGAGTCTCGTCTTAAATTGTTTAAAGTCAAAAGACTGTTAGAAAACCTCCTCAAAAATAAATTAAGTTAGTTAAATAGCTTGAACATCGAGAATTATGTCATATAAAGACCTCGGACGCTGCGCATCCTCGGCGTAAATCCTTCTTTCTCGGTATTTAACTCTAACATTCTTGATAGTAAAATGGCACAGTCAAAATTACTTGTTTTTGAATTAAAAAGTTCAGCTGTATTATTGCTAAACGTTCAGTTCTTTGAGGATGTGGTGATGTCATAATTTGCAACCACGTTCAAACGGTCATGGCTTTATAGGATACCCTAAAGGTCGAAATGTCAAGAGAGCACTGGGACCGAGTTGCCCCTGTGTTTTTTGTATTTCTCACTCACTGGGACTGTATCTACTTCACCAAATTTAGCTAAAGAGGGAGCGCGTAGCGCGACAATCATTACTCGCCCTTCGGGCTCCCTCTTAGCTAAATTTGGTGAAGTAGATACAGTCCCAGTGAGTGAGAATAGTTTTAATATAGCAAAACAGTACGATTATTCTTGGGTTTCACGTGAGGTCATAAATTTCACTGGGGGTCAACTCCAAATCGATACACTGTCATCAGACTGAAAAAAACTTTCACTGTATGTGTTGACCTTGTGTTTGGTAGCAAATGTGTGCAATTTCGTGAGATTTGCTTGATCCAGTGCAGTACAATCATCAATACATTTTGGGTTGACCCCCACTCAGAATTACTGAAAAAGGTTCCAGTGAAACCCAAGAATTGTCGCGCTACGCGCTCCCTCTTTAGCTAACGTTGGTGAAGTAGATACAATCCCAGTGAGTGAGAAATACACAAAACACAGGGGTAACTCGGTCCCAGTGCTCTCTCGACATTTCGACCTTTAGGGTATCCTACACAGCCATGACCAGGTTGAAACGCCATCAGTATGCTGAAAAGACCGCACGCATCCGCGAGCTTCCTATCCACTCCTTTAACTATTCATAAGGCTACAATTCGTCGAGTTTTGGTAATAGTAGAGGGTCGAGAATTGGAAGTCAAGGGAGAGTTATGTACAACTGAAGAGTCGCACATCAAGGTCTGCAGTGAAAAGTGAGAAGTCAAGAGTCAAATGTCGAGGGTGGGTAGTTTTCTGATCGTTCTAAAGAGTGGAACATTCTTGTCGGTCAAATAAACGAAAGCGCGATCGTCAAACAGAGATTTTTAACCTTAATTTACATTAGTTGCGTAGCACCTGCTCATGCATGCAGAAGACTGACTTTCGCCAGCAATAAAATGGTTTGTTCTTTAGAACGACAAGAAACTTAATGATCCTTACATTTCAATCTTCCACGTGTGAGCATCCACCACGACTTTTGACTAGACCCCGTTTGCACGGTACCGGATTCGCTTGGTCACGACATCGAGTTCGGGTAGTTTGCGGTCATATTTACTCTCACCACTTAAATTCTGCAATACTATCGTAAGTGTAAGAGCCACACTTGTCGTGGAACTATTCAATTTGATATCGCGGCCATGCGGATTCGGTGCCGTGCAAACGGGGTCTAAAAACTTGCAACTCTTTACGTACGATTCGACGACTCTCGAGTCTCGACCGATCCTCGACCCTTGAAAATTACCCAGCTCTAATTCCCAACCTTTATTCATCAGCACAATTCCCATCGCGAAAAGCCACTATAAACTGCACCTACCAGCGTTGCAGACCTCGCGCTTGGGAATCTTTGAGAAAGAATGTGTGGCTCAAAACGTAGCCGTTCGCATCTTCGCCGAAAAATATCGGCCCTTCTCGTCCAGGACATATCTCACAGCTTAAACTAAGAATGAAAAGTGTTGTACTTTGTAGTAGTTCTAAACATTACCCATCATTTTGTTTCACAGTATTTATGTGTTTTTTATTTATTTTGTACATTTGTCTTTTAAAATTCGATCCCCGAAATTCACGCAACTCGCACGAAAATATCTCATGCTTCCACAGAGTTATATAGTTTGCAAAACAGGACCGGTTAAATGAAGTTTGAAGCGGAGAGTTATGAAGCGGAGAGTTATCTCGGAGAGTAACGATTTCGGAGAGTTGTGTCAGAGCCACGTCAACTTTTCCCAATGACCACACCCAATTTCTTAACTTTTCTGACCTTTCCTTGAACTAACATATACAAAATTTTATTTGACGTAACTCACTCTTGCCAACATTTTCGACTTGCCAACAGTAACTCTAAAGCGCGTTCACGATTCTGGCGATGAATAAAGCTGTGTGCACGTAAGCGTTTGAAAATTTTTTTCTCAAAACAGCTGTCAGAACACTCTTCACCACCACAATCGTAAACGCGGCTCAGAGTTATAAAATAACGATACTCTCTAACATTTTCACAAATATTGACAAGATGGAGTTAGATAAAATATAACCCTCTCACGTTAGTTAGTCCAAGGCAACGTCGAAAGAGTTAAGAAATTGGGATGTAGTCACTGGGAGAAGTGGGCGTGGTTTAGGTGTGGTTCGGATTCTCCAAAATCGTAACTTACCGAGACAACTCTCCGCTTCCAAAATTACATTTTGTCGAGGCTGTCCACAAATTGGCGCCCATTTCAAAAGGCTATTTGATAATGTCTTATATCTGTTGTTTAGTATTACATGTGTTGTATTTTGGCATAATTTAACTAAGTTTATACTTCTAGTGGCCACAGAACCCTTAGTGATAGCAGATACTGAAAAAGTTTTTTATTTTGCATGAATAAATTAATTTCAATAATAATTATAATAAGACAGATATGGGACTGATATCTTCAGAGGATAAAAGTATTAACACTTTGCATTCTTAAACCAAACAACTACAGGTACAATTAAATTTTAAACTCAATTATTCAAATGGTATATTAACTGAATTAGTCTGGAAATTTCACTAATTTAATATTACATTCAACAGTTACTCTAAGAACTTGTCTCGTGTATGAGCTGATAGCTGACGAAATTTGTCAGCCATTTTGTTTATACATTTTTCTATGGAGGAACCTATCAGATTGCAGAATAGAGTTCTAAGATTCAGTGATTGTTTATATAAAGTGCTTGTCAGGGTTCGAATTAGTGAGGAAAAATTGATGTGCAAATTTTCTTTATGAAAATGTTGAGGAAAATTTTGTTTTGTAAAGTGGAAACACTGACAAAATGACAGCCGTTTCATTGCAAATTTTGTGAATACTTCTGAAGACGTTCTACCTTTTTACACATAAAAAACATGCCTAGATCTTCTTATTGCACATAAAAAATTATACCTAGACCTTATGTGTGCAATTTTTACTATTTAGGTCTAAACGATGTGCAAATTGCACATTGCACACCGTTAATTTGAACCCTGGTGCTTCTGCATATAGAATATTGTACCTGTGCATATAGAATATAATATACCTGTGCATATCGATCGAATACAATATACCTGTGCATATAGAATATAATATACCTGTGCATATAGAATATAATATACCTGTGCATATAGATCGAATACAATATACCTGTGTATGTAGAATATAATATACCTGTGCATATAGATCGAATACAATATACCTGTGTATGTAGAATATAATATACCTGTGCATATAGAATACAATATACCTGTGCATATAGAATATAAAATACCTGCGCACGCATGCTTGCCTCACAACGCTGTAGATATCATGGTGTGCTGGATTGCGGCTGCTCGTGTATGAAACATGTGTGTGTTTATCTACACTCAGAAATCCAGGATGATCAGGGGGAATCGATCGACAAGCCTGAAAAAATGTAGCAAAGTCCATTGGCTCTTGATTTTGTGTTTGACTAATGAAAACTAATGCAGCTTTGCCCATTATAGCAGTTCTACTAATTAGGAGTGGTCTTCTTAATACATGCTTATCATTAAGGATTATTGGATGAGGCTGAGCAGGGTACTCAGAATTATTCAGACCAAGGTCTGAATCATTCTGAGGGCACCATATGTTGTATTTGTCAAGTTCTAAATTTGACTAGCTTGACAGATACAAGATTTATTTTGTCTGCACCAAAATATGCAAATCATCGGTAGGCTCTTAACCAATGAGAATACAGGAGAATAGTACAATGAATAACAATAGGACATACATGTCTAGTTCCTAAACTTTAAATTCTCAGTAAAAACTCAACTCTAAATGCTGAAGTACCATATACAAGCTACAACAATGTTTCCTACCTCACATTGCTTAGATTTTGCCTGAGATGATTTTGATGAAGAAACACTGCCATCAGATGAACTTGATTGAGAAGACCTAAAAATATCCAGAAGCTGACAAATATACTCCAGGTTAAACTTTGTACAATTGTCTTCCCTAAATGATTGGCAGGGCCAAAACTAAAGCGTTAATTGGGGGGGTGCATATTCATATATTCGCGTTGTGCCCGACGAATTTCTTTTGAAATAAACGGTAACGACAACTGATTTCAAAAGAAATTCGTCGGGCAGAAAATGAATATATGAATCTACACCCCCCCCCCCAATTAACGTTTTAGTTTCGCCCTGATGATTGGGTAAAAACCTGCACTCCCCAGCCAACCTTTTTCAACCAAAACATCCCCTACCTTCGGCTTGTGGCGTTGGCATCTTTTTGTGCATTCACTGGGTCATCATCTGCACCATGGAATGCCTAATATAAACACTCTGTATTTGTAAGTCTATTCTTGAAAATATGTCTATATATCAACACCTCAGTTAAAATTCAGACGTCTATCAATCAATAAATTTGTTAAATGGACGTATGTGTTATACATTGAGAGTGAATGCCAACAAAGTCGTGAACACTGATGCCATAAGGATTTGTTTCCCTGCTCATATATTCTCTGCAAATATTACATTGAAAAGTTAGCTAAAATCAACTGTAAGCCATGTTCAGCTGAACATTTTGCTGGAGATACGAGTTTGAAAGCTGATTTCTTGATCAGAACACCAAAGACTCAAAGCTGGACATCTATTGGTTTATACGAATTTTATTACCAAATAATATTGATAGTATGATGTGTACAAATGAACAGTGTATTAAAAAAGCACAAAAGAAACCTACTAATACAATATTAGACTACAATGAAGAGTTATACCCTTTCCCAATTTTTACCTCATTACCTTCAATAAAACGTAAAGGATGTACATACAAATTATACTAATTAAATGAACAAGTTTATTTAATAATAATACTATTTGTAAGTATATGATTTATAACTTAATTGCTTCATGGAACGATTAATGGTTTACCTGAGTGCAAAATAGCACACTAGGACCATGAATTTCGCAAAAATGACAAAGAGCAATAACTGCATTCATGTTTAATCTGTATAGGGACTACATTTCGTTTACAACTAATGTAAAATGAACGAAAATCTCGGTAATTTGCCACAATTGATACTTTCCTGCTTACTTTGCCAAAGTTGTAACTTCCTGTCGTGAAATACTTCATCTAGTGTGATCATTGTGCCTCTTAGCCACGGTGAATCAGGACAATTTAATGTAAAATTTTCAGTTTAATGGTGGCGAACGTAGGGGTGTGGTTTGCTAGTACTAGAATGTAGCAGACAAAAAGCGCTGAAAAATCTGTTGAAAATCAAAAAATATATCAATGCAAAAAATGTCTTCCTTCAATTCTTTCTGCTACTTGTTTCCCACGCAACCCCTATGAGACGATGTATTCGTTAGTGGAGAGGGATTTCAAGTTTGACTGAACTCCCACCCTTTTCCCACACAGAGGGTCCTGAAGGGCTAAAATGAGAGCTGATAACTGCCCATTTCTTTGCTCGGAAGATTAGTTGGAATTCCAATAACTGAGTGAGACTGGTATTCACACAATAGAAAATGGAATAGGATTAACACTACGGGATTTGAGCATTTAAACAATGGGATTTAGTCAAAATTTGAGCTGGGAATTGGGAATAGTGCACACCCCGCCCCCTCCCCTCTCTTCCTTCCCCTTCCAATACCTGTGCACGGCCAAAAATGTGCAAGTTACAGCAAGTCTGCTCCTGGCTTGTGTGCTGACAGTCATCAAGCCGAAATCAGGATGCGTTCGTATCCCTTGCCCAAGCTTGAGGATAGACGTTCCACCCGCAATCTCGATGCAAGTTGTCTCAACAACTTGCGGCAAGTCTGCCAATATCCAGCTGCCTTAAGTCTCCTTTTCACTGATTCAGTGCAACTTGATGTAGCCGACAGGCTTGATGCAGCTTGATGACTCCGTAAAATGCACAACTTGCGTCAGGTCTGTACCGTTATTGCTGTGTTTGAGCAACGCTAAGGGCGCTCGACCAGCAAGGGGCCGGTGGACGGGGCGGTTAAGATGTCGAATAGTTGACCCTAGGAAACTGTTGTTAAATTTTCGGCCAGAAAATATCGATGAAAATATCAAAAGTTCCAACTTTAACGGATAACTCTATTAAATGTGATGTTTCTATCGGATGATCATATTTAGAAGGCATTTAGCAGACATTTAGAAGGCTTTATGCTGTGCATTATAATATTTGCAACATGAGTGCCCCTTCTTTAACAGTGCATAAAGATGCGAGTGTATATCTTTGCATATAATGAACGGACACAAATTTTGGAAATTACTTCTAAGCCGCATTCAAACAGTCATTCAATGAAATTACATTTAACAATTAAGCTTAGAAAATTAATTGCGATTAAAATTGACGCAAATCATCAGGACGATTCTCTGTCAATACGTACAGACACTGATTCAACATGCATGTATTTCTTTTCAACTTTACTTATGAATTATTATGTTTACTAGGTGATCTAAAAACACGGAAAAGTACTGGCTCTAGTTGTCAAATAGAGCCAAACTAGCAAATTTCTCATTAACTATAATTTACTTTAGTTTACTAAAATTCTGGTGGACTTATAATTTTCTTTACTGAACATGATTACAAAGTTTTAAAAAGTTTCATAAAGGAAAATAAAAGACATAAGTGATTAAAACAGCAAAATGGATTTTCATTCGGTGGCTAGTTCCAGGCCTTTTACCCATGGTCAGATCAGCTGGTACCATATACACAGCTAATTCAATAAAGGTTGTCCTTCCAAGACCGTAGACTGTAAACTATGAGCGCGCAGGGCATGACGGATTATAGATTATTTCATGATCACCCACAAACTCGGAATAATTTCTTTGCAACAGCATCGAGGGCACAAAGTTTAAGCACAAAGGTAATTCCTCGAGTATCTGGCCTAAATAAAAAATAACCCATCATCCCTTTCGCGCTCATAGTTCACAGCTTACGCTTTTGGATAGACAATTTTAGTGAAATAGCTGTATACTGTTAGGATGATGATCAGTCGTTTTATAAGTAAAAACCCTTGAGCGGAAAACTTTTCAGCGAGCGTGACACCTCGCTGAGGTCCTAAAGGTGTCCGCTTATAATAAGAGGTTTCTGTCCTGTTGCTCGCTTTACGATAAGAAAATCAAATATGGCAGGCCTCTTTCGGAGTCAAAACTAATGTTAAGAAATGCTTGTCTTTTTATTCACCATGGGAATATGATTTTCCCAGAAATTATTTTCAACCTTTTTAATTGTTCCTTCCGCTTCACAACGTGGGTAGAATTCTTTGCCATCAAACTTCCATGTTCCATTGAAACATACTGGCATAACACCATTGATCATGCCAATTAGTCGAAAACCTTCTTCACATTTTAAATCTAGTTTCGTTCCATTTTGGTAAACTTCTATTACGTTTTTTGTTTTGTTCACACGACAGGGTGCTGTAAAATAAACAAAAAACACCTGTTTTGCCTCTACATGTAATAGATAAAATACGAGCGGCAGATCTGTATGTTGTGAAATGAAACAATAGGTAATGAATGTGGAATGTTATTAGCTTAATATTATGCAGTACTCGGCCACTTAATTGCCAGTTGTTTTATTGTGGTTGTGCCTTGGCGCGTCCAATATATGAATATTAATCAGGAACATTTTTTAACAAAGTTAATTTATGCATGCTAATTAGGATACCGCTGTATTAAAGTTAAGAATACTCATTGGGACATAGCTTTATCAGATTGTTGACCTGTATTGGGGTTTAAAAATATATCATGAGACATAAATATGGTTCATTTATTGGGTAATTAGCTTATTAATCATTCATGAATTTTACAAATACTAACACAAATCACACAAATTGTCTGTGTGCAAATACAGGTAACTTTAAAGTACCTATGAGACGATACTTTGTCATTATTTTCTTGATTGCATTGGACAGATAACTTAAATTCACAATGTAACTTCTTTCGTAGAATTTTTGTAACTGTGTGCTTTCTCGAGATATTCAACTTTATTGAGTATGCAAATAATGCAACGTGTGATATCACACTGCATAATGAGTTCTGTGAGATTGCTTATTTTGTAATAACAATACAAAATAACTGAAAATGCACTGTCTTGTATGTTCGTAAGATATGCCTAATCACTAGGCCTGCTCATTTATGTGCGACAGTAACACACGAGGGTCAGCTACCAGTTTTATTTGGTATGGTCTAACAAGAATATGAATTAGTAACACCAGCATACAAGCCTCTATTTCTGCATGTATAGAAGTGCTTTTTATGATTAAGTATACAAAATTACATATTATAATTGAGAACTGATACATATGCTCTTTTCAAGGGTTTTATTTTTTTGGGAGGGGGGAATGGACCCCATATTTTCCCCAAGCCCCCAAAATTGTATGGACTGCCCTGACTATGCATTAGGAGCAGGTAACTGTCTGAAATTTTGTAGATTCAAAGCTGGCATGTTAATCCCTCAAATTCATTCCATATTTCATTCCGTATCACAAACCCTAACCATGTTAACATGCAGTTCATAAATAGTCTGATGATTCTGATAGCCGAAAGTTCGCAATCGATGAAACTCGCAATGATCATCTAATGAAAAAAGTCAGAAGGGCAACAGATTTCTTGAAATCACTTGTGTGAAACTCATTTCATGAATTAAGAAAACAGAAAATAAATCATGAGCGTAAAGAAGTCGGTACATGCGACACAGATTTCTCTTGATTTAAATTAAACTTTAATTTTGATTTTCTTATTTTATTTAAGATGTATTTTCAAACTTATTTTACTAATAGGAGCTAGCTACCGAGCAAAAATCTATTTTGCTGTTTTTAATCACTTATATCTTTTATTCTTCTTTATGAAACTTGTTGAAACTTTGTAATCATGTTTAGTAAAGATATTATAAGCCCACCAGAAATTTAGAGCCAAAGTAAATTATACTTAATGAGAAATTTGCTAATTTTGCTTGAAAAATGGATTTCTATTTGACAACTAGCGCCAGTACTTTTCGGTGTTTTCAGATGACCTAGAAATTGGAGAGTTTCGCCAGCCATTTACAACATTCGCCTGCGTGGTTTTCGCGTCCGTGTTGTGTCAGATATACAACTCTTGCCTTGAGACCGAATTCGCATGTGCGATACCACACGGTCGCTCGTACTCTGAATTGCGTAATTTCATGTCATTTCAAAAAATTTGTTTCCCTTCTGCCTTTTTCGCATTGGCATCAGCCAATGAACGCTGCAAGATTGATTGCAATGTCCCAATACTCAGGGGGGAGGGGAGGGGGGGGGGGGGGGCAGAACATCCTGTTTTACTCCAATTGTAATCTTGCTTGTTTATTTTCAATTCTGCAATACAAACCTAAACATTGTGGAATCTCGCCGGACCATTCGCCATTTTCCTTACAAGACAATGATTTCTTTCCAGATAAGACGTAGTTGGCGTTGCATGAAAAATTCGCCGTTGAGAGATAGTAGTGATTTTCAGAAATATTGACACGAACTGGACTTGAAACATTAAATGGCGGACAGGAAACAGCTATAGAACAAAGTTTGCAGTAAAACAAAATGTTAAAATACACAGAAAGTTACGTTTCTATGGCAAGGAATTCAAAGTTCTTTAAATTTATACACATTTTTCTTGTGTATTGTGTTTTTTGACAAATTCACCAATAGCAATTGCTTAATTGTTCAAGTCGTGAATGACTAAAAGTTGCCATTGGTTAGTAAGTCGAGAATAGAATTTGATAAGAACGTGACGATGAAGAAACAGAAATTATTTATGCACAAACCAGAAGAAAAACATAGATAATGACATCGATTATAATTTTTTATGAAAACGAAAATTCTCTACCCTGATTGGTTGCCCTAAAGGTGATAATGACAAAATAATCGCCTATGTGGTTTTTTCAAAATGACCAACAGTCGTTTTCTCAATGCAACAAATGCTGTTTCTAAATATGCAACGTATTTTTGTCATTTTCACCTATGTGATTATACTAGAACAATTATTCACCTCAGGCTCAGACAACTCGAGTCTCGACTTCGTCTCGGTGAATATTCATCGATAATCACTTCGCCTTCTCCGAATACTTGTTAAATAATGGCTTTCTAAACTATCTATTCTGTTGAATGTGCATTTAAAACTGTAGGAACTTCCTACTTGCACGCCCATGGTAACATAAAGTATGATCATATAATCCTCCACCATTGAACTATAAGTAAACGGGAACGATATGTCGGGGGGGGGGGGGGACAATTGAAGCCAATTTGATTAATTTTTTCTGAGTTTTGAGTTGAAATACGTATACGTCAAAAATTAGATCGTATATCAAATGAAAGCTATCAAAAAGTCACATTTCATGTAAAAATTTTGAGACATCAGGCAAAAGAAATACAACTTAAACGTTCAAGGGAAATTTGCTGTATTTTGTAAAATTGCAGTTGTTTTGCGTATTTTGTAGGCATGTAGGCATATAAGTCTTGAATTCTTTACACTAAACGCAACTTTTAATAGCTTTAATTTGATATACCGTCCGATCTTTGACTTTAGGTACAGTATGTCTCAAAACGCAGTAAAACTAACTTGGCTTCACTCATTTAATGAGCTTTTGTATTGAGTTAGCGTTCCAGTTGTATTACAGTTCAATGGCGGTCTGCACTATCTTTCTGTAATTTTTTTCTGTGTATTTTCAACTTACGTTCACAGCTTGGAATTTGGCCTGTCCAATCTCCATCTTCATCACAAACTATCTGCTGACTTCCAACGAGATTGAAACCTCTGTTACAAGAAAACTTGATCTTATCACCACAATTTACGGGCTCGGGGGACGAACTTGTTGCTTGCCCATTAGAGATGCTGATCGATGCTTTCATCTTTTTACATTTGTTCTGTGCTTCTAAACGATAAACAACAACAAATATGTATTCATTTTGAAACATTCCACAGTTGGGTACACAAACAAATGTACTGTTGCAATAATTCTGAATAAATATTTCACTACAGGTTTTCAAATGTTACTCATCACAAATAATTCCTAAGGTTAATCATGACAAATGTTTCGCCCAAAGTTGCGCTTGTTCTCCTCGTACATCGATTTCCTTCCAACCAAAAATATTTTAACCAGCTTATTGGGATTGTAAAATTTTAGCATGGGACTGCAACATTGTAGACTACTAGCTGCTTTATTTGAAGGTTTATCAATTATGACTGACTGTGTCACTTCACGGAGATAAATTGAGAAAAAATTATCATGTATCGGATTTGGATGCGAATTCTTTACCACACTATCTTGTGAAACGTCCAGATGAAAACGATCATATTCTCAAGGAAATGAATGATATTTGCTGAGAAAATCAAACTTATAGTTTGTGTAAATAAGGGCCGGTTATATAAAACTCTTAATCGCTTTTTTAATAACTGTTTTGTAGTTAAATGGCGAAAGTACTAAATACGTTGTTGTTATTGGCTCCAGGACAAAATCAACGAAACAGGTTGAAGAAGTGACATCAAAAGCAAACTCTATGCTTGGCTTTGTTCGTCGTAAGCCTTCCAACATCCATAACATTGAGGTGCGAAGATGTTGTACCTATCCTTTGTTCGCAGCAAGTTGGGGTATGCCAGTCAGGTGTGGCCACCACAAACTGTAACTGACATACTAAAAATAGAACGAGTCCAACGATGCGCGATATTCTTTCCCTTCCATACAGTACAGACACACCATATAGCACAAGACTGCAGACTATTAATATTATCCCAGTCTGCTATTGGCATGAGTATTTACTGTAGACTTGGTCTGTCTCTACAAGTGCATCCTAAGCAACGACAGCAATGTGTCAATATGAGCTCCTATCCGGAATACGAGAAACGTTGACATTGATAATGGTATTCCTCTTAATGTACCAAAATGCAGGACAATGAGTTACCAAAACAGTTCTTATGTGAGAGCGCCGAGTGTTTGGAATATCCTCCCTGGCTACATCCGGGATACGCCAAGATCTCTAGATTACTTGAAAAACTGTCTACTTAGTAACTATTTCAATCTGCAAGAGCATATTTATAACCCGAACAACCCAAGGACATTCAAATCAGTGTGCATCAAATGTCACTCAACTCGAGCCTCTTGAAAGTTTACCAGTAAGATCATGCTGTTGACGGTTAATGACGAGTTATTTGTTTTATTACTAGAAATATCGTTAGTTTTTGTTAGGGAGCTTATTATTGGAGACTATCTCTGTGTTCATTCCCTACCTGTATTAATTGTATGTACATTTTGTAAAGTCTTATATGTCTGTTTTGTTTGGCGAATCTTGTAAAAAAAATCTTTATCCGATTTACAAATATTGATTAAATAATAAATATGTACTTCTCTTGTGTTGCCTTCATGAGTCATAAATGAGTTTAAAAAAATCCATATAGTATTTACTTACTCTCGCAAGTTGGTTGCTCGTCCGACCAAGTTTGATCCGCATTACAGACGCGATAAGCAGCACCAACAAGTTTGTAGCATTGGTTACAGTGAAACGTCACTTTGCTCTTGAAATGATACAATAGACCCTCCTTGCGACCATTAGCAGGCACGCCTGGGTCACCGCAGATTTTGGCTAGATAAATCAAGCAAATAAATTCCCATGTTTAGTAAATGCGGTGTTAGCTTCATTCATATGTAGCTACCGTACGTATTCCATATATGGACTAATATATACTTGATATGCAAGAGCATATACACGACGCTGAACAGCATATACACGACGCTGAAGAGCATATACACGACGTTTCAAATATAATAGGTTAATAAAGAGAATAAATTTAGTTTTTAACGGTAAACGTTCGCTTCGCCGCATTAGGTCAGTGGTATAGGTCGTGCGCTTTTGCCCTGTTTGTTTCGGGTTCGAGCCCGGTTACGTGCTTTTCTTTTATGCTTTTTTTTTCTTCTTAGCTCACGAATACTTTTTTTCTTATATTCTTATATTTTTTCTCAATTTTAAAAGGGTTGTTCTCCCTCACTGGGACTGTATCTACTTCACCAAATTTAGCTAAAGCGCGAGCCCGAAGGGCGAGTAAGGCTGAGCCTCTCTCTGTATGCGCCATGTTGTTATTTTTGAGCGTTATGTATATGCTCTTCAGCGTCGTGTATATGCTCTTCAGCGTCGTGCATATGCTCTTGCATATTGTGCAATCACTTACCTTATATGGAATACGTACTATAAGTGCCTATCGCTTCATTGTACACGAAAAGTATACTTTTTACACTAACTGAAAGTAAAAATCGACCTATAATAACGTGTACTTGTATTACATCAATTTGCGTCAAATCACTAAGTGCAAACATTTTCGCGGGTTTGTTTACTTTTGTAACATGACGTTTGCGGTTAAAAATCCACCTCCGATCGCTACGTCCCTGTGCGAGTTAGTTTGAAACCTGCCTTGTCTTGCCTTGATTAGGAATTTGTTAAATCTGCACGTTTTATGCCGAGACGTTATACTTACGTGAGCACTTAAATGGTGTTGAGATTTTCCAGGTACCGTTTAGACATGTCATCATAGACGACCCAGTTCTGTAGTATCCTGGCTTGCAGGTTAAACTTAACCATCTCCCATTTCTCGCTCCTTTTGATGTGTCGAACCAAGTTGGCTTAAAGACTTCGGAATTGGCGGGGAGCTTTGGTGATGAGCATGATATTCCTAAGGTTAATTGAAAACAACAGTTGTGCTATTTAACAATTAGATTACATGTTCGAGATTTCTGTGTGGTGATAGTTGATAAGAGCGAATCAACTATCAACGCATAGAAATTAAGAGTGAGTAATCTAATTGTTTTCGTAGAATCTGAGATAAATAATTGATTTTTAAGTCATTTTGCTAAAAATCTGTTACAAATTGTCTTTTAATTTTAAAAAAATACACCAGAAAAATTGTTTTGCTTCTTGCTATCTATCGAACAATAGATAGCGAGTAGAGTATCCACTCAAATTACAACATTTTCATTAGTATGCTAGAATGATTCTACTATTAAAGTTTAGTTTTGTAGAAACACATCGTAAATTAATTATACATAATTTTTAAACCTTTTGATAATTGACACCGATGAAGATCCGAATGAAATTAAAGCTTCGCAAAAAAACTACGTGGTGTTTCTACAAAACCAAACTTGTAAACAACGAGCTTATATGTACAGTAAGTTCCTTGCGAGTTAAAAAGCAAAAACGGAAAACATTTTTTGTTTCACTGTCACAGGCACAAACATACAAAGGTGTCCAACTCAAGTATAAAATGTGGCTCCACTAATTATTTTGCACTATGCATCATTTTTATTTAGCGGTAGTTAGCAGCCAGAACCATGATATCACATGATCAAAATTCTGGATGGCCATAGGACTTTAGTATATTTATTAATAATAGCGACTTGATGAATAGAAATTATACTGAACCAACGCAGGTAAACTGGCTAGATAGACATTACTCATGTCAGTACCATTTTCCCATTTTGCAACAGGATAATAACACTGAATTGCTATAGGAACGCTGTATAGGCAGTCAGAAGGAACGCTGAATTGGTTAGTTGGAGCCAGTAAACTGCATAAAAATGGGGCGCCACGCTGCACTGTTAAGTGATTCTATACTGTCCATTCACTAATACTGCACCTCAGCTATGGTTCCTATTCTGTGTCACAGGTATCCCCACACTGAACAGCTCGGTAATTCTCATCAAATTGTGTGATAAGTTGGTGTGATAAACGGTTTACCTTTTTGCACCTCTTGTATACATGTAGTGGCGCAAAAACGAGTTAACTTTATACTTACGATAACATTGCGGTGGGTGACCGTCCCATGTACCATCTTCTTGACAGGTAATGCTGTTCTTTCCTTCAATAAGATATCCACGACGGCAATAATAATGCAAGACTTGCAACGTCAAAAATCCACCAGCTGTCATTGGTTCCTGACGTAATGTATTGTTATTACTAATTCCAGGGTCATTACACTTCTTGCCTAAATGAGAATTATAATTAATATTCATAGCTACTTCTTAAAAAAATCGGATACCATATGGTAATCTAGCCTTAAAAACACAAAGGAAATCGTGGCCGTAAAGGAGTCACATGCAGGAAAAATACACATAGATACGATCGTATTTTAAATTGCACTTAAAAAAAAGGAGAGCGTCTGAATAATTTGAGCAATCTTCCACTTGCAAATTTTGGGAAAAAAAATCCCTAAAAGATAGTTGCAAGCACCCAATAAATTAATAAAGCCGGGCAATGTTCAGCAATGTACTCAATTTTTTACTTGAGTAGGAATAAAAAGTAACACCTCAATTTTCACTGACGTAGACGTCAAAGTACTGACTGCAAATTTTACTTAAGTAAAAGAAATGCATTGGTAATATATCTTATTTTATTTTTGTCTCGGTTTTCTTTGATGTACCGCGGGCTGTATCTCAGATAAAGTTCTTGAATAAATAACTTGTGGAAAAATCTCGACGAATTTCGACTTAAATTGTTTAAAGTCGAAAGATTCTACTAGAAAACCTCCTCAAAAATAAAATAAGTTAGTTAAATACCTCGAAAGTCGGGATTTATGGCGTATACAGCCCTCGGACGCTGCGCGTCCTCGCGGGCTGTATACGCCATAAATCCCTCCTTCTCGATATTTAACTCTAACTTACTTCACATGTATTCTGATTGGTCTATAGGTCCTGAAGTCAAAGCTAATTGGCTGACTACGGACTATGATAACAGGAACCGGAAAACAAGTTGATCAATTTCGTAATGAAACGATTAATTTGAAGAAATAAATTAATGCATGCAATCTTTAATCCACACTTCCACTGCAACGAGAAAAGTAAGTGAGAAATCTCTCTCAAATCCTTTCGAAAATGCACTAATAATTCTTGAACAAAACACAAAGGCGCGAAGCAGTCCTATAAAACACGCGTATATATTCATAAAATTTCTGCCTTGACTTTCTCAGCTTATACAACATCTAAATTGAAAATTCTTTCGTAAACAAGTTGAAAAGATGGGTATAAAATGGATCGCTCTTACTCGCAAATCGTGCTTTATCAGAAATGAACCGCTCGGCCGTGCCTCGCCTTTTATTGTCTCATAAAGCACTCCTGCTCGTGTTTTAAATGCTAGTTGGTGATCTTACAATCTCGTACCCAGAGCCTACGTTCCTTTTGGCAAGGACGAGAGGCTCTGGACAACGCCGATGAAAAAGTCAGAATAATTATGATTTCGGTACCAGTGCCCTATTCGTAAAACGTAGCAATATCATAGATTAATATTCTCAAATTTATAGAGGGTGAAGCAAATTATGACTTGAATAGGGAAATCAATATTTTTGATATCGGAAATGAAAAGGATACAGTTGTTTCACGAAACCCTGGACAGAGATTTACAGGCTTTGGGGGTACTGGGGCAGGAAACAGCATAAACCAATCATATCACATATCTTATCGGCGTTATCCAGAGCCCCTCGTGCTTGCCAAAAGGAACGCAGGTTCTGGGTACGAGATTGGTGATCTTACTCACCGCATACAGGCTGCACTCCGTCCCATTCCTCATTACCGCGACACGTTCTTTCTTTTGAACCTACCAAGAAGAATCCTTGATTGCACGTAAATTTTGCTGTGCTGTTGAATCTCCTACTAGAGTAATATCTCTGACCATTTGCGGGTTTTGGCAGTTTCGGGCATCTGAAATCTACATAAATAACAATCTGCAGATTTAGCTTTTCGATACTGTACAGCTAATTCAATGAAAGTTAAACGTTGCCCCCAAATTGCTCAAAACTCACAACAGTAACACTTCCACCTCTATAAGATTTTACTTGGCGGCGGAAAGCACCGGAATTAAAAGTCGCGTTTTTGATTGATGAAGCAGAATGGGGAATAGTGTGTGTAGGTCCGTTCTGCTTTCGCCATTAGAGATCGAGGTTTTGCGGTTTTCAGTTTCGTCATGTGAGCAGGGGGCAAAACTAGGCTTTAGTTGAGCGGGGGGAGTAAATGTTCATATGTTTGTGTTCTCCTCGACAAAATTAATTTGAAATCAACCTTTAGTTAATAACAACTCACTTCAAACGAAACTCGCTGGGCAGAACACGGATGAATCAATATACATACCCCTCCCCTTTAATTAACGCTCCAGTTATTCTCCTGTAAACAACGCAAAGCAAAAATACCTTTTTTAACGCAACTGTAACCACAATCGCCATCACAAATGCATTTTCTTTTATTAGAGATACAACCAATGGAAACAGAGCATTCTTTCGCACAGTTACTGTCCCGGTCTATGTTTGTTCTCTGGCAACTTTGACCTGAATATTGACCAGATTGACCAGAAACTATAAATATATCGATAATTATATACACCTGTTGGGAAGGGGGGGGGGGTGTTTCAATAAACCATAATCCAACGTAAATATTAAAAATAACCCGTATCCCATTTTCCTCAGACCCATTAGTGACACATGTATATTCTATTTTTGACTATTATTTAAATAAAATTAATGGACGACACGACGCTTATCAATATCTTAAAATTCTAAAATCAAGTCGGCAATCCTCTGTAAATACCCAAATAATCCGAAAACCCTAACATAGTCTCTCTCTAATCACATCACAAGTTGGGAAATGGCAATAAATTTTCTGTATTCATCAATACAGATCTTTGAAGAACTACGATAACCCTTGGTAATTTTTTAAAAAATTTTAGTTTAATTTCTGAAATATTCGAGGACAAAGAAGGACAATCTGCCAGCTTGAATATGCAAAAAACCAGGACGTCACATGCAGGGTATAATGCATTCTTAAGTTAATGAACTAGTATGATATTAATATTATACCTGGACCTCAAATATATTGTGCAACCAGACACTTTAATTAACACCACGTGTTCAGTCAAGTAATTCTCGACTTTTCCTCACGGCTCACGCCATACATACAGGAAAAGTCAAATACGTACTACAACGCTGTAGCGTGCATGGTATAAAAGTCGAATATCACGATCCAATGCTAAATTCGACTATTATACAACGCTCCAGCGTTATATTTGAGTTCTGACTCTCGCGAACAACTAAAAGCGGGAAAATGGTGGGAAATGTTCATATTTAAAATTCAAAATGGCGGAGGACAAAATACTATAAATATTTAGTCAAAACACGAAAAAATCCCACGTATCAGTGGCGGCGCCAGCGCGATAAGTGAGGGGGACATATTCATATATTCGTGTTCTGCACAATTAATTTCTTTTGAAATCGAATCGACTTCAAAAGAAATTAATTGTGCAGAACACGAATATATGAATATCTCCCCCTCACTTATCGCGCTGGCGCCGCTACAGCCACGTATATGGATTAAAATCCAACTCAGTGGGTCGGTATTTATATACATCTTAAGCAAATTAAAAAGTGTCCCAGTAATTCCATCTGGAATTTAACACATTGACGGTACGTTTTATTACTTTTATCATAGCTTTTATACATGACAATTTAACAAATAAATAACATTTTGCCGTTGTCTGTTCAGTTATAGATACACGGTATGACGTCATAATATGGTAAGAACAAAAATGTGGCCCACGAGTCGCCTAGGTGAGTGGGTCACTATGTTCTTACCACATTATTACGTCTACCGTGTATCTATAACTGAACAGACAACGGCAAAATGTTATTTATTTGTTTAATATAATATAAAGGTGAAAAATTTTGCCAAAATAGACTTTGTAGTGCGACGAAAAGACTTTAGCACGTCATTTGACGTGATCATGATCTATACAAAACAAAACACGCCATTGGCTATCGCTAATTCTAAAATTGCTGTGATTGGCTTGTCGCTGAAATGGCGTCAGCGTGCGTCTGTCCTCTAATAGATCACAGCTCTCGACTAATGAAAATCCAGAATGAACTCTGATTATTATATAAATAAAAATAGACCTTATTATAAAACAAGGTAGCGGATGACCAGTCTGATTTGTGCTTCGATATTTTAGAAGAAAATAAGTGCGTTAGTCGTTACCAAAAAAATTAACAACGGATATTACACTTTTAATAGTATTTTTACACAAGTGAACATAAGAAATCCGACGTTGTGATTAGTCCAATATGACGTGGCATTCCTTTATATTCACCTAAGGTGAATATAACAGGGAAAACAAGTTTACAAAATGGCGACTAGCCGCCGTTTTGTACAAATTACGGACAAAAAAATAACAAAATTAAAATAACTGGTATGAAAATACAAAAGCAATTATCCGCTTCAGGCCCGGTGATTTTCGAGGAATATTCACCTCGAAAAGTTCAGTTATGGATAAGCCAATAGGAAATATACATTGCCATGTCCATTTTATTTTTTCATTGTATACATAAGATAAACTGTTAAGGATCCGTAGATACTGTCGTTATGTGAAATACAGGCTAAACATTGCAAACGTCTAAGCAAATTAGATCATTGGTACTATCAGTAGAAATTTTCTGTACAATCAGATAATCTATATCAGTAGAAATTTCCTGTAGCCTTTGACAGCACTAGGGAATTTGAAACCTATAAATACGTCACGCGAATATGAGTGTGAATGCGATTTTTATCCCGAATTCGCTATTTTATTACGTAGCAAAAGAGATTTGGCAATGAATTTTTAAAAAATCAACAAATTTATAAGTTACGTTAATTGTAAACGTAAAGGCAGACTCTTTTTCTCAATTGTTTTTAAGACATTGGGTGTAGAGGAGTCCAAAGCCGGGACTCCACGATCAAGACAATAAAAGACAATGAAACTATAGAAATTGCGTTGATTTCTAAAGAACGAATCATAAACACTGATTGCTATTGTCTCAGAAAGGCAATCACAAAATGTGTTCAGCAACACAGTCACCAGACAAGCTATACTATAAGGTATGGTCGAGGTTTTGGTTTATACACAGTATGTGCGCGGTCAACGTGTCCTTGTAATTGTAGATGAATTTTAATAGAAAAATGCTTTGGCATTTTGACATCAGCATCATCAGCATTAGAGGATATACTTCATAATCTATGTTAGTCAAATCCAGACTTCGCAAAAGGCTAGAAAAATTCTGTTGAATATCGATGTTATTCAAATACTGTGACGCGCTTATCTCACTTGATATGCGATATTTTCATAACATATCTAAGCAGTATAATCTAAACTATGGTCAGCCAAAACAACTATTCTGGTTATAATAACCAAACACATTGCGCATCAGCTGTCAGGATAATTATACTGTTCACGCACTAGGATAGTCTGAAAAGGAAGTTGTAGCCATTGCCTTTAAAAATCATGCAACAATATAATGTTATGGCTTACCTTCGATTATGGTTGGTCTAAAGACAACCCCAAATAGCAGAAGTATCTTTAAAGAAGACATCGCACCAAAATTTCTCAGTTTCAGATTCAGCGGATGCTTTTCTCATCTAGAATAAAAACTTCTATGTAACATGATACCGTGAAGCTGACAGAGTGAAAACACTTCCGCAAACGATATGTTGTTCTGTTTAGCCATTTTGAGCATTAAGTCATTTTTGCCAGTGGGGCTGGCCGGCTGGGAGGGGGCGAACTCCCCCAACCACAACAAAAGAAAAATGGAAAATGGCAAGAGTAATAAAAATTAAAAAAAAATCAGAAATAATTTCTAGTTTGTTTCCTGATCAGACTTGCAAAGTGTTTGAAGTACCCGTGTGGTGTCGTATTGCTGTAGGTTTTTCAACTTTTTGCCGTTGCTTGAGATCCTCAACTCGTGCAGTGGGATGACGCACGAGCTTGGTACGCAAGAGCTGCTGCTAGCAGAACCATTGCAAAGGGCATGGTTCAGATAATTGACACTTTAGGAAAACGACTCGGGCGGGATAATTGAAGGCATGTTATAAATATACAACTATAATAATTCATAAGATATAATAAAGTACGCTACTTATAGTTATAATAATTCCTTAATAATTTACGGGCACTTTTGAGTGTTATTTTTAAAAATTTGGGCAAATATACTTTGCCCTGCCCCTAAACAAAACTTCGTCTGTACGCCTATGGACCCGTATTCCTGGTCACAGCCAATACAGCATGTATGAAAAAGGTAACCGAATTTTGGAGTGCTTATGAGACGTTAAATAGTTAAAATCAACAGAAATAATTTGTTAGAATGACCTGGGGTCGGTTTCAACTGCCAAGTACCACAGAGAGACGCACAAAGGAACGATATCAGGCATATTGGACTTGAAGACATAAAAAGCGACTTTGACTCGAAAATGAGTTTCACCAGTTATTGAACTTGTTTAGAAAATTTCAACCGGTCTGGCCTTGAGCTTTTGAATATGGCCGTGTTTATAAAATTTAAAAAAAAATATTTTACCACTTGCAACATGTATCTAGACTGCATCAGAGCCGATTTATTCCAAGAGATGGAAACGAAGGGGGCGGACGGGTTTGAAATTTTACGCCTAAGCCCCCTACCCCACCTACCCCTTGCTCGACTATGTTGGAGAATTACATCGCTGTGAGGATAGGCGGAGGATTGGTCGCACGAATAGGTAACATATTGTACTACTCAGTTCATCTTAGCATGCTATTTTTAAAATATTCTTTGTGCTTTACAAGTTAGTAATTATTAATCAAGAAGAGCCCCATAAAACTGTGGCCTACCCAGAGATGCTCATGCTGGTACTTCGTTGCCTGCTGGGCTAATCCGCCCGTGTAAAAAGAACAATTTTATGATTTAAAGTGCCCATGACATCAAAATTTTTATTACATGATGTGAAAGAGCATTTAAAACAGTAATACAAGTTCTTTTAAACTTTTGCGCTGCAATGTTTTGTTGATGAGATATTTCAGTTTGAATTTTTTGTTTTGTCGGCTAATTTACGTCACATTTTGCATAATGAGTTGCTGTTGAATACCAGTTATCTATGTCTTCAATGAGCAAAATTCTCGTAATATTAAAAGGATATGTAGATTAAAGACAAACATAAGCATCCTATTAATGTTGCACGTCGTCTCTTTATAGGAAAACAACTTTATAATCTACTTTCTGATGCCTCATTATGCAAAGTGTGACGTAATTAGCCGACAAAACAAAATATTCAAACTGAAATATCTCATCAACAAAACGTTGCTGCGCAAAAGTGCAAAAGAACTTGTATTACAGTTTTAAATACTCTTCCTCATTATGCAATAAAAAATTTCGTGTCATGGGCACTTTAACAGAATTTAATTTTCTAAATACGTAGATCTATCTATATGAAACATAATTTGAATTGATCTCTTGTCACGAGCTATAATAATTGTTGCAGCTGTTTTATCCAGGAATCGGTTCTTTTAATTCAATCCATAAACTAGTTCATTTCTAAGGTTTTTAATATTATTTTATATAAGAAATTTGTGGAATAAGAATATATGGTATGGGCCTCATTCGGAGTCAAATTAAAGTTAAGGAATGTTCGTCATTCCATCCACTAAAGAGATGTAATTTATCCCAGAAACTATCTTCAACCGTTTGAATTTTTTCTTTCGCTTCACAATATGGGAATTTTGTGCCGTCAAGCTACCACGTTCCATTAAAACAGATTCGTCTAGCATTGCCGCCATTGATCACGCCAATTAGTCGAAAACCATTCTTACATTTCAAATCTGCTTTTGTTCAATTTCGATAAACCTTTTCAACTGTCTGATGCGTTTACACGGCATGGTGCTGGAAACATAGACAAATATGTTTTACTTCTATACTGCTAAAAATGATAAAAAAACATACTGCTGGATTCAGTGTAGTTACAAATTTGCTAGAATCCCTCGATATTTGCCAAACATTTTTAGAAACATTTTGATGATTGTGTAATTGATACAATTAGTATGAAAACTCACTGAGACAACTTGCACTAAGTTCCATTCAATTCGCATATCACATGCAAATAATTTTTTCCAATGATGTGAGCCTGAACTTAAGCATGTTTTGCACTAGGCGGATTTGTTTGCGCAACGTGAAGTGTACCCGACAAAAATTCTGCAAACTAATTACTTTACATGATTTGTCAGCGAATTTTTTTCCTAACAAACAAGTCTTGTTGCTGAGTTCCTGATTTCGCTTCGCGTTGCGCAAACAAATTCACCGTCTTGCTTATTTGCTTTTCATTCTAATTCGATCGCAAGATTGAATCACTGTTCAACTAATCGGCTTAAATATTGTGCCAGGCATATATGCAACTTATATTCTCTGAGCATGTTCCTTTTGCAGTACAAACCTAAACATTCTGGAATTTTGCTAGACCATGCATTCGCCATTTTTCATGCAGGAGAAAAATCCTCACCAGACAAGACGTAATTTGCATATTTGCACGCAAACTTTGCGGTTGAGCGATACTGATATCGATACCCCAAAAATTGGACTTTGACTGAATCGGAAACATCATACGGCGGACACGAGAGAGCTATGAAAGAAAGGTAATACAGCAATAAAACAAAAATTTTCCTTGCTTAAACGTCTGGGAAATCTGCTTGATTAAATTACACTGTTATATATTTGATTGCCATATTTTTATTACATTTTCCGACCGAAGTGACTTTCCTAGTTTGGTCATAGCATAGAATTGTATTAAGCTTGTCGGAGACTGTATTATTAGTCATATATCGTATTACTTATTATATATTATAGGTTCATTATAGGGACAACGAAATACCGCTGTAGGTATGATAAACAATATATATATACTCAAAAATTAACTCATCTCTTATGAAGAGACAATCTTCTTAATATTATTATTATGTTGCATGTAACCAGAAACTATACCACTTGAGACTTGCATGAGAATGCAAATACCTTGCGCCTACGCGATGATGTAATCTGATGTAATCTAACACGCTGTAGCTAGCGATTGGTTCTTAATGGAATTTGCTTGGTCACACAGTATTGCTCAGCATTACCTCATAACATAGTTATAGAAAATTAGGTCATAAGTTGGTGCAACGGTTAGTATAAAAGCCGGTGCACTCTTATGCATTATTCATAAGCGACTAAGCGAGTGAACGGTGACGTGATTTGTGAACTTTTATTTTAATACAATTTTAAAACTTATCGAGTGATTTTGTGATTTGTTGGGCGAACAAAAAGGGAGGCAATCCCCAACAAGCTCTTGCCAAAGTTTAATGTTAGGGGGCGAATATTGAGTGGCAAATCCACGAGCCACCTATTGGGGTGTGCACGGATTTGATTTCTGGAGTTCGAAGACGCGATTCTTCCGTTTTTGAAAGGAGTTTTGTTCTGGCAAAAACATGACACAAATGCACATCTAATAACATAAATTGAACAAAAGTTGCGCACAACTCACATGGTTGCCCTCCTGAACCTGATCATGGCATTGCACACGACGTTGTGTCGCCACGAAGAGGAGAATAGCCGGGGAGGGGGCGTCATGCGCGATGTTCTCGACATCCTTCTTTCGTTGATCGAAAAAAGTTCATTCAAATTAACCACAACTAACTGTTGTGTCAAATAGCTCAACCCGTCCGAGAAGGGAAAATGTTAATCTGACTCAGCTTATTGCTTACATAAGCGTTGGTACCTAGTATACGTATCTCTCTCATCTTTTTACCAAACTTTAATAGGAAAATGCAGTTTGCAACATCTGCATAAAATATAATCCAACAACATGCTTTTATTACTCCGCAAAAAGCATTATAATTCGTGAGCAAAGACAAAAAAAATCATAGCCGTGGAAGGATCTTTATATGTGATAAAATACAGGTGGATTTTCACAAAACTTTTGCCTCAAATTTCTCGCCTTATACAACATCTACAGGATTTTGAAAATTATTTTTCTAAACAGAGAAGATGGGTCTAAAATAGATCGTTTTTGAAGCTATTTAATATACTCGCAGTCCGTGCTTTATCAGATATAAAAGGCTCGGCTGCGCCTTGCGTATTCTATCTGATAAAGTACTCCTGCTCGTATATATTAAATAGTACATTACATCTATACTACAAATTGTATATGAATTCGAAATACTGTACTGTTGTAACTGCACTGCTATTTCTTGCCCTATCACTATCGACCATGTATGCATGCTGTTTAATTTGAGGATTAATGAAAACACAACTTTAAGGGTATATTTTGATAATATGCATAATCTATCATCAACAGAGGTGATACTTTTGACCCTAACCCTACCCTAACCCTAACCCTTCCCCGATTCCCCATTCCCTGTTTTAAAGACAGTCCTACAGACTCCTACACTAGCCACTACTATATGGATTTCCAATCTTTGCCTTTGAAAATAACGTAACATTACAATGTGTCTTACCTTTGATAATGGTTGGTCCAAAGACAACTAGTCCAAGTAGCAGAGGTATTTTTAAGGAAGACATGTCGCACCAAAATTTCTCAGGCGTTTGCTTCAGCATAAAAATATTTTCTGCAACAGGATACGGTGAGGTTGACAGGCCGGAAAACACTTTCGCACATTCAATGTTCCGCATTAGGGCCATTTATACGAGCGAAAATAAGCCGCGGCTTAAATAGGCCGCGGCTTAAATAAGTCGGGAACACAGCCGTTTGTACGCCAGTTTTACTAAATTTATTAAAATAACCCAAAACACTAGTATAAATAGGACAACACATCATATAAACAGACTTGCCTTGGTCGCGAGCATGATATTAATAAACTAAACTAATAATAAATAATATTAATAAACATCGTATAAATAGACTTGTCTTGGTCGCGAACGAAGCGTTTTTACGAGGTTTTCCCGGCTAAAACTGGCCGCGGCCAATTTAAGACGAGGCCCGAACCCTGGGCTAAAATTAGTCGCGGCTTATTTTAGTCGCAAAGAAATTGCACGTTTATACAGACGTTCTCGACTTATTTAAGCCGCGGCTTATTTTCGCTCGTATAAATGGCCCTATTGTCTGTTAGTACTTGCTTTCTGACATAGACAGGGTGTATCAAACAAAGTAGACAAATCTGAAATCGCTCTCTGTTTCGCAAAGCGCTTCAATGTACGATGTTTTTTTATTAAAATAGATTGTTTTGGTACTTATAATCTATAGAATAAACTATAGAAATTATAATCTATAGAAAATGAAAAATTTAAAACTTCAATACCAGGGGGTTGTGTCTTTTACGACAAGTTAAATATGCCTTGCGCGCAAAACGTAAATGCTTAAAAGTAATTTTGACTTGGTTGATGAAAAATTTGTCGGGTGTTGTATTGCTGTACAAAATTTCAGAAAATTTGCACGAGTCTAGGCGGTTCAAAACGTCGCGCGAACTTCCATATTTTTAGCAAAATTAGCTTTGTGCATGTTTAATTTATGTATTTACTTAATTTGCATACAACTCCCAAGGGACATTTAATTCGAACATTTCTTCAGGAAAACACTTCTTATTGAGAAAAATATACGTTCGCACGACGTTTTGAAATTTGAATGGCTTAAACTCAATCAAATTTCTTGAAATTTTGAACAGCAATAAAACACCTAACATTTTCTACCTACCAACTCAAAATTACTTTTAAGCCTTTAAATTTCGCGCGCAAGCCATTTTTAATGTGTTTTAAAATACGCATACCCATGGGTTTGTGTTTTGTGTATGTGCTCAGCGATCAAGCCCAAGTTTTGCGGTCAAGTTTTGGTAGATTTTTAGTGGCTAGGTAGATAGACTGGAAGAAACGCCAAGCCAAACCCACTACTTCCTCTCCTCCGCGGCTCCGCCATTTATGATTTGTCGTGCATAAACGCATCATATACTTTCTCTTTGACACACTCAAATCCGGGAAATGGCCCTGGGAACGAGGTTGTCAAATCCGTGCATACTTGACAGATTGATGTCTCCTATGGTAACTAATTTGAGCCGTTCCCTTTGTAACCTGCCAGGTTACAAAAGGAACGATGCTCCAGTTTGTACAGCAACGTAGCCTGCACGACCATTACGTGCGCTTTGTAAATATTTTTGTGTTCGTTGACTGTGTAAACAGCAATTTCTAAAGAAATGAATAATTTTAATTGCATAGCGGGACCAAATTGTCGGGCTGGCTGTTCCGCTTTGTTCTCTCATGCAATCAATCTACCAATCTTTTCTATTATCTCAGTATAAAAGGAACACATCTTTAAGTTGCATTAATTAGTAGTCTAAAAGTTATTAAATCAGTAAAAAATCAGTCTATTTACAAAGGTATTTTTAAATCTATCTTGGGACAAATGCCACTAAACTGATAAGTTGTCTTTCAGTCTTAGGTAAGATCGTATTTAAAAGATGTCCAACATCTGAAATACAGTTATTATAAATATTTTTATCATTTACTTCTAAAAAGGCGATATAAATTATTCAGATTTTTAGTTTTTATAGATAATAAGGACTTCTGTGACTGCACTTAGAGCAGTAATCGCTGCACTGCAAAAATAGGCTAGAATAATCAATTTTTTTAAAAATTTTTGGCAAGTTTTTTAAAAAAAAATTCTGACCAAGAAATATATCAGAGGAAATTATTTCTTGTTTTTAGAAAATCTTGATATGAGCAAATTAATTTCGGCAAGAATGAAACATTTTTCTTCACAAGAATAGTTTTCTTCTTCAGATTCTAGACGAACATAGAATTTTTATTTTTTTAACGGGGCAAGCCAAATGTTCTTAAAAGAAGTAATTTTGTGCTTGAAATAACAAATATTTTCTTTTTTTGAGAAATCGGTTTTCGTCAATGTAATGGGCAATTCACCTTTCAAAGTTCATAAAGACTGGTGTCGGACTGGTACATTTGAGGAAAAAAGCAGCTTGAAATAAATTTCCGTGCCAGTGTTCCAGGAAATATGGCCCCCTTCAAAATGGCCCCCAGAAATTTAGCCCCTCTGGGGGCCATACTTCCTCGGAAATGTGACCACCTCTAAGGAAATTTGGGTTAGGGTTTCCAAACGGGGGGCATATTTCCTAGGATATTAAATTTGCCCCCGGGGCATATTTCCTAGAAAATATGACCCGGAGGAGGCAATATTTTTTGGGAGGGGGGGAGAGGAATATTTTCTGTTACAACGGCACCCATCTGGGCAACACCTTTTTTCTGGTTAATAAATTGCTACCAAAAACGTTTCCGAGCAAAAAACGTCCATGCATTTTTCAAATAAACCGTAACCAATTTTCAACCACAATCCACAGACTTTTGTGGCATTTTGGTGGCTGATCACGAATTTTAAAACAGAAGGTGTCAGAAAGAACGTCAGACAGGACAATCAATCACGCGCACCACAAATGAAATACTTTTGAAGTTCCGGGCGTTCTTTCCAATCACATGATCTGATGATCTTGTGTACTTCAACTGGAAATTTGGGAAACAAATTAAGGAAGTACTCTCTGGGATGACCAATTAAATAAAACGCCGCGGGTTGTGGTAATGGACGTGGTCGGTCGTACCAGTGTTCTTTAACATTTCGCATAAGTCGCAAAGACTCCGTCCAGGTTGAGCCATAGTTAAATGGTCTCCTGTGCATAAAATCAGTACACATATAGCTCAGAATATCGGGTCTCATCAAAGTCCTCCAGTCTTTGGTATTACTATTCAATTTCCGCACGACGTCTGAACTAGTATTTCCCGTCTTAATTTCATGCTGATTTCCAATTTTGCATAACATTTCGAATTGTTGTTCTGCAGTTTGAAAGTAGGGATGGGTTAGAGCTTCCTCAGCTGACGGTCTATCGCTAGGATTGTAACTCAACATCCAGCTCAACAAATCCTTTAAGGCTGGATCTTTCAAAGTATCTAGGCTAACTGGGTTACCATTAAGTAGGTTGTCCAGTCGATATCGTTCTTCTCCAAAGGGATGTCCACCTTTTGTCACGATGTAAAATGCCACTATTCCCGCCACCTAAATTGTGATAAAGAGAAGTAAACATATTTCTTACTATGAGATAAATCATCACCGTCGCTTAACGAATTCTTTGTTATGATGATCGAACAAAATAGCCTAGATTTATAATCCTATGTTTTATTCTATGTATAATAACAATGAGTCTTGAAATTTCTAGAATTATTTCTTTAATTTGAAGCACAAATGAGTAAAAAATATCTTATTTTATTTATTTTACTAGAGGCACATGCAAAAGGTCTGTTGGCATATTTAAACGCATTAAATAGCTATCTAAGTAATGGGCGCAAAAGCGTCAAGTAGTGTTCACAACCTCATTCAAAAATCATTAATAATTTATGAGCAAAACACAAAGAAAATCAAAACCTTTACGAAGTCCTTATGTGATTATGTGATAATATACACGTAGATTTTTTCAAAAAGTTTGCCTCGATTTCCGCGGCTTAAAGAACACTAAAACAGATCATTTTTCAAGCCATTTAAAATACTCGCAATCGTGCTTTATCTGATATAAAGTGAAGCATTCATCGTACCTGAATGTCAGATTCTTTCTTGTAACGTACTTCTTCTTCGTCAGTCATGTCAACAGTAGGATACGATTCAACTGCTCTATAATCGTTTGTTCCCCTTTGCTCGCTTGAGTGAGTACTTGACCCCCTTTTTAGCATTCGACTAATTCCAAAGTCTGCTAGCAACCAATTGTTGTGGACGTTGCGCAGGATGTTCGATGGTTTCAAATCACGATGCAAAATGGGCACTGGATTGCTATGTAGAGCAGCCAGTCCCTTCAACAAATGCTGAATAATATTTTTTGCCGTGCTTGTCAAGTCGTTCAAATCACTACGATCAACAAATTCTTTCAATGTTTCCTCGCATAAATCCAAGATCAAATATACATTGTCCTTGTCGCTTTTCTCATCTAAAAACCAGTAATTTATCACATGGTTCGACTGTGTTAAGCTTGGCTCATTCAAAACTTTCTTTTCTTGTTCAGCAAAGGATTCACACGTGTCTCTGGGCATACGCTTAACAGCCTTTTCGTAACCATCTTTTCCTATGCCAACGTAAACTCGGGTACCATCGTTGCCTTTACCAATATCAAATTCTTCAGAACAACAGACACGTACTCCGTTAATCTCTTTGACCTCATCCGGATGTTCTTGCCCATATTTGAGCAACTTTTTGAACGTTTCCCGATGACTTATCGAGCTTTTTTCCCATTTCCACACATTACGAGGTCTTTTCTGGGGGGTTTCTGCAAAGTAGCATGGATGATTTATCATAAAATTTAATATAATACGAAATACCACAATATTAAATAAATTAGTGATCAAAGCCCAATGGCAAGAAAGGTTTGTGAATTTTATATTTTATATCTGAAGTATGATGTCGCGCGCGAGAAATTTATCTGCACTGCATGTATATACATACCACAAGTAGATTTTTGTCGATTTTCTGCAATCGCCTGTTGCTTTAGAATAAACTGCCTTGCCATATAAGTTCGACCTTCTATTGTCCATAGTTCCACCATACGCTTGCATGCTTTTTCTTGTGCATCAAAATCATTTGTTTCTTCCGCAATTGAAAGGTACATTTCTAAAACCTTTAACGCTTTCTGGTGCTCTTTCAATTCATTGAATAAATCCCCCAATTCCCAATATGCTGTTAACGCTCCAAATTTATTTCCCAATAAGTTGGCAAACGGTAGTCCCTTCATGTAATCGTTTGATGCTTTTTTGTTGGTTTGATCTGGATGCATACAGGAGTCGTTGGTTTCCAAGTTTCTTTCGCTCATTTCCGTAGCCAAAGCAATTCCTTTTTCATAGTGTTTCAGCGCTTCTTCATATCTACCAAGTGATTTAAACGCTTTTCCTAAACCAAGATGACTTCGCGATTTCTCATGTGTGCTGTCAATATCTTTGGCGATTGTCAAAGCTTCTTCGTAGTGCTCTATAGCGTCATTGGTTTTGGGAAAAATCGTCAGAGCATCACCTAAACTTCTCTTTGCTCTGGACTGACAATTTCGTTCGGCAATTTCAACAGCAATATTCAATCCTTTCTTAAAGTTCTCTAGTGCTTCCTCATACCTTCCATCAAAAATTTTAACATCTCCCAATCCAAGATACACTTGGCATTCGTGATATTGATCGCCAACCTCCACAGAGAGCTTTAAACATTCCTCCAAGTGTTGGACTGCTTCTGGGTATTCACCGGTTGTCGCGTATGCATTTCCCAGCCCTAAATGGGATGTTCTTTTGACATCGCGCAATTCCGATTCCTCTGCAATCTCTAACGATTCTTGGTAATACTCTATCGCTGTCGAAATATCTCCAGTTAACAGATGCACATCTCCATGGCCTACTTTCGCAGTTGCCTCAAGATGTTTATCGTTTAGTTCCAACGCAATTTCCAGACATTTCTCAAAATTGATAGTGGCTTTAAAACATTTTCCTGTCATGACAAAAACGTGCCCCAAACCTAAGTATGTACGGGCAGCTAAGGATTTGTTACCCAGTTCGTAGCTAAATTCTTTACACATCTCATAATACTTAACTGCTTCAGTCGATTGTCCAGTATGTCCGAACAGATACCCCATTGCTGCAAATATGAGTGATTTTTCATATATTAACTTATCTTCATCGTCATTTATTGTGGACAAAATCTTCAAAGACTCCTTATAGTGTTTCAGCGCTTTATGAAACTTTCCGGTTTGATTGTTCACGTCGCCTAATCCCTGTTGCGCTCGCAAACGTGTTCGCAAAACAATTGGATTGTCTGTTTTCCCTTCAGCTTTTTCAAAACACTTATTGTAATTTTCTAACGCTTTAGGAAACTGAGAAATAGTCTTGTACACATCGGCCAACTTTAAATAACATACCAACTCTCGTTCGTTATCATGCATTTGTGCTGCAAGTTTTAGTCCGGACTCAAAAAATGTCAATGCCTTTTTGGAATGACCAAGGAACAATTCGCTATCGCCCAATGCAATGTAGGCAAAAGCAGCAAAAGATTTCCCACCAACGCCATTACTATCGCGGCTTGTGATTTGTTGAGAGCGGTTCAAACACTTGTTAAAGCAATCGACGGTTTGTCCATAGCGACTAGTCAATGCGTGAGAGTAGCCCAATCCGTAATATGCAAAAAACTCCAGTAAATCTCGATCTTCCAAATCCTGAGCTATTTTTAAGCATCGTTCAAAATATTTCAAAGCATTTTCGTGCTGATTAGCCGAGTAAGCCTCCAGGCCTAAATTAAAATGGTAGTAGTATTTCTGATGCTCACTCCCTTCAGCAGCATCCGGCAATTGTTCACTTAATAATTTCCCAATTGCATCCATGACCTGTTCTTATTTTTCATCTAAAAATAACGCGATTGAATTATTGACTCAATTAAAATATTGGTACACTGAAATCATAGCGATCTTATTTTAGGAGTAGAATAGTACTAATAAATATAAATAAGGGACAAAACCATCATATGCACAAGAATGAAGAAGGCACACAGTCGTACTCAAATTTAAAAGAACTAAACCATGTTAAAACATGAAACTGAATTTTCTATAGTTTGATATACAGCCAAGAAGATGAAATTTATTTAATAATTTGACCAGAAATTTAGCTGGAAAAATAATGGTTAGCATATATGTGCCAGCGTTCTTTGGTTGACGTTGGTACACATGATTTGCAGGACACTGACAGGTTATTATTTATTTGACACCAGCTTTCTAGCAGTACGTTTATCCTAATGAGGATTACATATTCAATAGTCAAAGCATCGACATAAATTATAAACGTCTCACTACTAACAACAAAAAAGTTATAATAGAGGCCTTGCATTGAGATTGCCGTTTACACCATGGCAAAAGCTTAACTTTGGAAAATTCCTTTGTAATAAGATCGAAATCATCCACTGTGAAATTTTTTCAGAAACGTTACCGCTGACTGGGCAATAGTTCAGGTACTCATCCGCTGTCAGCTGCATGGCCTAAACATTTTATTACTGGACGTAAAACATGTCAGTGGTACACTACATAAAGCTAACTCGTTAAGACGGTTTTTTGACATTGTTCAAAGCAGCTACTGGGTTTATTAACTACTCGTTATTTAAATATATGCACAGCGGCACAATTTATACACACATATACGGTGTATGTGGTTTATATAGATATTTGCGCGACCGTTTAGGTCACTACTTGTTGGATATTAGTTTCACATACGCCACGTACACGACTTCGAAAATAGCCGCATCGGTTATCATCATTGTCATTTCCTCCCATAGTTTTAGAAGCAATGGTAGCTGATGTGAAACTGCTAATATTACTATAGTAAACAGCGAATTATTGAATACGAATGTTACGAAATTGTACCAAAATATCCCATGCTTATCTGTTTTATTCAAAAGCTTGGATACGAGTATAGTGAATCTCAGGGGTACAAGTGTTTTACCTTAATGATTATGTAATGATAATGGTCGCCCGCCCATTGTTGACGGATGATCCTGATGAGTAACTTATATCCAACAAATAGTGGACAAACAGACAATCATTCATATTGTGCAATCGTATCAAATCAATGTATACGTAAAGATAATTGTAAAAGATAATTGATACACAATACCTCATCAATTCTAGAAATACTACATGCAAATATTTCCTGGCTTTCTGTGCGCTTAGCAGTGAAATCTGGCCACCGAAATTTTCCTTCTTCGCCTAGAACGATACAAAAGTAATCCCACCAACCGCCACTGTAGAAATCAGGAAGTAAGCCGGAACAGAAGGCATGCTGTATGCAAATTACACAAGCAAATCCGCACTACCTGCCCACCCTGCGCACAGACATCGCTCTGGGTGAGCTTAGAATAAGATACCAGCTTTCCTTCTTTCCTTTTATCTTTGCAAGTTTTATTTCTTCATTACCATGCAATAGTCACTATAGCAGGCTTTACGCAGTTCCGCGCGCATCACTGACGTTGCATCATTTTTACAATTTTCAATTTGACGAATTTGTTCAGGTAGCTGTTTCTTTTTGCGTTTTTTTTAAAATTACGATTAGGATTAGAGAGAATTTAGTATCTATTTCACAGGATTCTTTTGGTTGAAAAATAGCATTACCTCCGTTTGAATGATGAGAACAAGTAGCAAACTGCACTACACTTCTTTAGCTCGATATGAAAATGTTAGACAAGGTTTGGACAAGACTGAAACATTTGGTTAATTTCTATTCTGCGCCCATAGACTGCAACAAATTAAGACACCTAATTAAGAACATCATTATCTGATTAATGAATTAATGCTAAAATCACCAGAAATAAGGAGTGCATGACACAAAAAACTCTTTAAAAACATGTGCACATGAAGTCGCTTCCGAGCGTTATCAAAAAAGTCAAAATCAAAGCGATATTAATCTTTCCCGACATGTCGCCATTTTATTAACTTGGCTACATCAACCTGGTCGAATTGAAAGTCATATTTAGTCGCGATTATTTACATCTAATAACTACAAATAGTACCAATCGATTCCTCATTCGATAGGCTTTTTATTGAGCCTATATTTGCCGCCTAAGTATGTAGATTAATTCAAAATCAAAGCTTACGACGTTGAACAAAACATAACTTGCCTTATAAACATGATGAATTCATTGGCCAATATCTCCTAATGTATTTGACAGTTTCCTTCCAAAAGAGAAACAAAATCTTCCTTATGCTGCGTGTTATAATTCTTACAAGTTTAGTTGAAATTCGAGCATTTGTTTATCTGTGGCAGTCGTTTACGTAAGTCTCTTCGGATTTTCCCGTGCTCTCGAGCACGTCCGCTAACCTGCGAGAGCCGACGATCTAGCGATTGCGTTGGGGTAAATTCACGGGGAAAAAATGCCGTATAGTAAACTTTGACCTGTAGAATCGATTTCCGTTGTCGTTGGTTGTCTAGGTAACACGCTTTCTTCAAAATAAAGCATCAAACATCTCACTTCCGGTTTGGAATGTTTTGTTGTCGGATTACGCGGCCGCTTAGAATTATATTTTCCTTATAACTTTCTTGTTTTTCTCTGTATTGAGCTAAAACTTGGTGACTAAATAGTATTTTCAAAGGGCTATACAGTGGTGTAAAGATAAAACATTTGGTAAATTTTGGTTAGCGAAGGCGATATTACGAGCCGTAAAACTTGGAGACATATAAAATTTCAGACAGACATAATATATTCATACGCAATTCTCACTTCCAGACAAGAATTTGCTTCAAATACCACAAAAATGTTTTCAAAATGCAAGTAAATGTACACTAAGTAGACAAACTTAATGCTGCGGATCTAATGGTGGTATTTTCATCGAAAAATCTCAACCACAAGTGAAGATATATGAATCTAAATGTCGGGGACGATATGCTCCCCTGCGCCTTGGAATTGTCGGGAAAGAGATAATTAACTATAAAAATTCTAATCGCATGGAGTGTTTACTTTTTGCCAAAGGATCCGGATGAGCTAGGTTCATGCTGGTTTTCATTAAAATTTGTCAACAAGTCGGGAGCTTTTGGAAATAATTCAAAATAGAAAATGCTCGAAATCCTCACCTCACAATATTCAAATGAGTTTAATTAAAACATTAGTTGTAGATTTGCTCGAACAAAAAGTGTCACGTAACATAAACGCCGTTTTACCTCCATCCTGTAGGAATGTGGGAATCTTCTCTAATAGTACCGTTCACACTCACCAGTTCTGTTCAGATGGAAGTTAGATCCACTCAACCCCATGCAATTAACAACTGAGTTATCAATAGAATGCACATCGCTATTTATGCACCTTTCTTTTATGACGCGACTGAAACAAAAATACTTTGTTCGCAAAACTTCTTATAATCACACATGTATTTTGTGTTGTTTTTAACATTCGTTACCAAACTTACTAGACTCTTTGAAACAACTTTGAGTTATGCAGTAAATCATTGGTGCCGACATTAATCATGTTCGAGAATGCCTCATTCGACATTAGAGAGTTTAGTTTAGTACTAACCATCTGACTGCAAAATGTCTTAACGTGATAACATCGAGAGTCTCCAGCAAGCAGAATCTTCTCTCCTCTATGTTATTTTCGATGGTTTGGTCTTGATAAATACGATATTGATTTCATGATCAGTTACCAATTACGATATTCAGTTACCAAGTGTGCGAGGCGAAACATCGCTGCGAAAAAGATCTCGCGATTTGGCACGCTAGCGATGATCACGAGCAAGTACAATCATTGACGAGCAAGTACAATCATTGACGAGCAAGTACAATCATTATAATTGCACATTGTAGCCCCCAACATAGCCTTAATTGTCATGCTGAAATTTGGGGTGGTTTCAAAATTTTATTTAGAGGTTATTAATCCAAACAAAATTTGGATTTTTATGGATTTCAACAGGTCGAAAACTACGAATCAGAATGCTTGTACATTGGTGGTAGGGCGAATTTTCTTACGAGCGTAGGTTCATATAGATAGCGGCAAAGCAAGCACAAAAGGGTATAAAGTATTATTTTGAGGGACGAGTGGGAAAGGCATTATAATATACCGACATGCTTGTACTGTTAAAAAGTATTAGTTCAGTCCAGGAAAATCGAACAATACAATAATGAATTGTTTTATTGCCCACGCGACCACGATCCACCAGAGTACTTTCCTAAAAGTACCCTGGGTATGAGGTTGTACACCAACAGTAAGTCGTAAGTTTCTAACAAAGCAAAATAGTGTTACGAAACGAATTGAAATAAAGGCATAGCATAGCAAATTAATTAAAATCGCACGAATACACTAGCAAAATAATTTAATGATGATACACCCTCATAGTTTTAATTCTATACTTAAAAGTTTCTTTTATTTGTAAAAATGTTATGCATGTACAAAAATTATGAAAAATTTAGATTAGTTAAGACTAGTTTCCCCGCAGCGTCCACATTTTAAGGCAGAACACGAATCACCATTTATTAGTATCATGCAACTAAAACCACTCGTAAATTTTGACGAAGCTACGACGTAATTCTGAGCAAAATCATACATCACATATATTCATACATCTTAGGGCAAGCTGGATAAATCCCGCTTGGGTGGGATGCCTTTTGGTCGCTCTTTTTCTTTTGATAGAGCCTCGAACATCAATATTCTACAAAAGAAAGAGTTGCAGCCATTATTATACACTGTACATTTATAAAAATGCAGTATTATCGCCTTATACTGTCAGGTTTCAAACTCTCCATCGCATAAGTTCTCGATGCCTTTTTCAAGCAAGCGAGTTGTAAAATGGTAACTGCAACTACTAGACTGTCCAAACCAATGGACGATTCTTCTTTTAGACAAACTTTTGAATCAGGAATATTCATTAGCACAGCTGGAAAGAGCATTCTAAATTTAGTAAAATGGTGAAGTTTGGTTGCAAAACATCGTAAAATGTGGAAAATATAGTCAAAATATAATCGGATTTCGAAATCTGGCTACACTTTTCCGCTCATAATACGAAAGTATACAAAATTCGCAAACTTCACAGGACAATATTTTGGACATTTTACAATGTTTTGCAACCAAACTTCAAAACTTTGCTAAATTTAGGATGTGCTTTTCAGCTGTGCTAATGAATTATATTCCTAATTCAAAAGTTTGTCTAAAAGGGGAGTCGCCCATTAATTACAAAAACTGGCTCACCGCCGCCCAACTTATCGTTCCATTTTACTTATAGTTCAATACCAAACGTGACAGCCGACCACAGGGGGTAGAGGGTGTAAATGAAAAAGTGCCGCGGCGCATTACGGTGCATTAGAGGCCAGTAAAATCGATTTGACAAAATTATGTACATGTACCTTGTAGGAACAGCTGGGCATTTTGTACGGAGCATGCGCCAAATTTAGCGCGCAATCCCTGGGGCGAGGGAGTGAAATTCAATATGGCGGCCTATGAATAGAGTGTTTTCAGGATTTGCCTGGCTTCAATACTCATAGAACGACCACTTTAATGAACAAAAATGCTTTAATATTTAATGAAAAACGTTAACCGATCCATCACAAAGGTTTTAACTTAAAAATTTATTATTTTGCTTTATTATTTTGCTTTTATGCTGTGAATACAGGCAAGCTCGTACTTTTTGAAAATTCAGTCAATGAATATTACCCATCATTTGTCCAGTCCAAGTAGATACGGATTAAAAACATAGGTATACAAGCTAGAAAGACATTGTTGACTGGTTTGGAAGATTTAAGCCATGTTATTACAAATAAAGCATAAAATATAATAAAAATAAATGTAATATAATTTGTCAAATTAATGCATATGCTGCACATAAAAAACTGCACAATTGTACACCAGTATAACAACTTTTGGGATTATTTCATGAAAATTGCAATTAAAAAGCATATTTAGATTGTTTTATAATATCATTTCAATAAATGCAACATAATTTAAGCCTTAGCAGTAACATGCTAACAGCCAAGTGCAAAATTTGACACATGTCTACAACTTTTATATAGAATTAAAAGGGTACAAAAGACTTTCATTACTTTATCAGGGTGCAAGCAACATTGTATCAAATTTTCATTTACAATGAGTGAATATATAGCTATTATGTGACTAGAAAGAGGAAGCAAAATATTATGAGATTACTGGATGTACATGATTTAGGTAAAAAAAACATATCGTGCGCATTTTTCCCAGCATGCCCACTAATTTTACCAGGACACTTGATATGAAAAGATAATTTTAGGGCATATTTCAGAGAAAGGCAATAGTCAAACTTTTGAGATATTTGCATTTATATGCCGTGTCACTACAGGATTTCACAAGGCAAACATGCCTGTGTTAAACAGTACCACGAGACTTCTAAATTTGAACAAATCAGTACAGCACTTCCTATGTCATAACAGCAATACTCGATTCTCTTCAACATCATTTTGCAGCTATTTTTGTTTTATAATAAGCCAATAGTGGAGCAATTTAAATAACATGTCATCACATGTCATCTGCACTACAGCAAATGCATTTGTTGATTGCCACATCTGGCGCATTTTTCCTATGAATGGTTCAAGCTTTAATAGAACAAAGTAGGATTTAACTTTCATAAAACACAATTTTTAATTAAAGGCAAAGGCTATACTCTGCGAATCTACAAGGGGAATATATATCATTTTCTTCAAATTGTGTATTTTCAGACACTTATGATTCCTGATAAGGTAGAACAAACAACTTACGGAGCGTACCTGTGGAATAAACAGTTACTAAGCATCTACCAACAGTAAAATGAGAACACTTGCTTGTTTCCATGTAGTTAAACCCTGCCTCTGAAATTCTGACCATGAGTGGAAAATATCCATTTGTCGCCAATTTCCAAATAGCATTTCTTCGCACGTTTGCACTCGATTACGCTGTTATATCGTTGCATACAAACATTGTGACTTATTTTGTTGAGAAACGTCTTATTTTCCATGAAGAAATCAACAAGAGACTTTGAAAAATTATCTCAAAATACGTGTTTTCATTGTTCGAAGAAAAAAAATTAAGTTCAAGAAATGCGCCCGCGCTATTTTAGACAGCGACGACAAAATGCCCAGCTGTTCCTTGTAGGAACAAACAAGGACGATGGCTATAAACAATAAACATTTCCGGTATAATATGTACCAATCACATGGATCGCGGAAGACCGGTAATTGAAGGGGCTATATTTATATATTTGGGTTTACAAACCGTGAAAACAATCAACATCAAAAGAAATTAATTGGGTAGCATCCGAATAATATTAATATGGGCCCCCTCAATTACCGATCTTTCGCGGTCGTTGTGCCAACTTTGGCATATGTTGTAAAGCTTGAAAAACAAATAGTTACTCACTTTTTCAAAATTGACGATTTCTTACCAAGCATCATGTTCAAAAATTCCTCGTACGTAATGGTTCCTGTAAATAAAACAATGATTAGTTCAAAGTACATCGCTCTGCATTGATTAGCCATAAAAAGTTAATATATGCAAGGTATCAATCACGTGATCATTTCCCGCCAACAGTTTTGTATTTTTTAATTTTAAAATGGCGACGTTTACTGTTCCTGTTTCGAGGGGAAAAACTATGTTTTTGTCGAAAAAATGAAAGTAGCAAAAGAAACCACGAACGTACGCAGCAGGTATTCATTCAGTTCACATAATACAATGTATTTAATTTAAAAAAAGCTAAATTTTTAGCATTATCGATCAAATATCGATACTATTAACTTAGCAAATATTTGCACGTTAGGGCCTATTTGATGCACAGAACACTTCACGGTTTGTTTGAGATTTGAATTTTATCTTATCGTGATAACAACATTTTACTGATTTGTTTTTAACTAGTTTTCTTTTAAAAACTGGAAAATTTCAAGTAATCACAAGTATAAAAAACATTATATAATATGACAGTGAACGGTTAATTCGACCATGAACTTTCTTCCCTTAGGTACACTATCAAGTCAACAGAAATTTCAATTTTTCTCACGAATAACGAAAGAAATATTTTTCCAAGTCGTTCTGGTATTGATGTAAGTTTTGAGGCTGTTACAATTATTTTTTAACTTTTTATGTCATAATACAGCTTAGTAGCTATGATTATACAGTTATTTTGTTTTATTTTTTGTTTTATTTCAAGAACACAAAACTTTATGAATTTCAAGGCGACAAATTATGTATTATTTTTTATTGTTTTGTTTCAAGAACGCAAAACTTTATAAATTTCAAAGCGACAAAATCTGGCATGCACCTGGATTATACTAAATACAATTGATACCAGAAAGTATTTATGTTTTTGTGTATCTTAATATTATGTACCTAGGTGCAATTGGTCACTTTGCTGGTGCAAATGACTAACTCAGAGTAATACCTCAAACATTAGACAATATAATTTTGCCACCATACAAATGTGGTACACTCCTCGATGTCATTGCAAAAATTAATCTAAAGACAATGGAGTCAGTACCTGAATTTGTGGTGTCCACTTCAGCAATCATCTTCTTAAGCTCAAGATGTGTTTTTGCCTGACCAAGTTTTTCCATCATCCGTTTCAGTTCCATGATATCTTTAAACAATTTGTTACATATTTCATTGTTCTGAGCAACCACTACCTATTTTATATTATTTACATACCAGTGGCAGACTGGTTATCTTACTTCACCCTCTCAAAATTTTCTGGTACAGCCAGAACTCACTTCTTTCCATCAGCATTTCGATGCTACTAAAGCTTTGTGTGTACATACTTATCATTTAGTGTACCAAGTGAACTTAAGATGCGACAGCATAACTAATGATGCTACTTTGGGAAAGGAAAGGGCAATACCTCATGGGAACATCACAAATACATGAACCCCTCCCCCCCCCCCAATTAACACACTAGTTACGACCCTGAATGACCCCACAAGGCAGGGTGGTGAACTTGGTGAAATTCTCTATAAATGTGCTTTAAGTAGGGAAAAATAAAAATACAGTGAAATATGTATGTGCATTACAAAATATGGAATATTCCCTCAACATCAGTAGTTGTAAAAATTCTCTAATGAAAATTAATGCTTACACACAGTGTCTGTGGGAATGAAAGTAACTTTGCTTTAACAGTACTTATATTTTACTAAAGTGAGGAAATTTCCAACATCTAAAATCATGGAAACTAGGTGCAATCTTATAGCTCCAAATTCATGTGATCATCCATGTAGTTATAAAACTGTTTGTCTAAAAAATGTAACTCTGTCTGTAGACTTACTGTACCACTAGTACTGTCATGCTTTTTGTGAAACATTCTTGTAGTGTATAGTAATTCAGTTTAGTCATTTCATATGTTAACAGGGGCTGTAGTAATAGGCTAATAACATTGTTGCAGATTTCCTGGCATATGTATGTAAGATTGCATGTGCATAGTATTTAGTATTATTTAGCCATATGAAGACAATGTTTTATAAATAAATAAATTTGCACATCCAATGGCTTTACTGGATACATGTTTTTTTCACATTAATAGTCATAAAATGCTTGCTATTGGTACCACCTAGTCCACATACAAGAAATGTATGATGAGAGTAGATCTTAATTCTACAAAGACTGAAATCTAAATTTAGTAGAAATATTCCCAATTTTTTTATTTTAATCATGCACATTAATTGTATACTAGGCATTTTTATAATATATTCTGCACTGTGGCATTTTTCTGACTTAGCTTTCTAAAATAGTAGGAGATATTAGATAAATTTTGTTTACATATGCATGTTGCAACCAAGCTGGAGATGGTTTTTGTTTAAATTCCCCATCACAATTTCGGCTTGGCTTAATAATCTGATTAACATAAGGCTAAGCTGCATAAAATTCCAAAGGTGAGAAGTTTATTCCCACTTCAAATTATATAATGATAAAACAAATTACAGAAAAAAAGGCGAAAAAAACATAAATGAGAAAAAACACCTGACAATTGGCATGATTAGGATAATTACTGAATAATTTAAACTGATCAAAAGCCCACGAGCATACAAACAAACCCTGTCATGTCAAAATCTGCGACAAAACACATAAAATTTTTAACATTGTTAGCTTACCTATATCACCAGAATTGTCCTCGTCGAATTCCATAAATTGTTCTAAACCAAAACCAAACTCATGACAAAATGAAACGATCAATGCTGGGCATTTTCGTCTAATATATACAGCAATACACAGTATAACTTTACATTGTATTCTCAAGTGGTATTGGTGTCCCTGCTGTTAATTCACTTGAATTCACAGCGCGTGTTTGTATAAATTTAGCAGAAATTACGGGCAAATAGACGTACTTTTGTATCCTTCCAATGTGCCTTCAAGGTCAGGCCATTCCTCCTCGTCGTCATAATCGCCTGTATTTATGAATGACTGTAAAAAAGGGGATTAAAAATGAAAATACTCGCACATTAAAAATGCGGTTTCAAATTCAAACGTGCTTTTCCGCATTTCCAAAGTTGCAAAACAACCAAAGCATACATAACCAGTGCAACTTAACATTTAAGTCACTTAAGTTTGAGACATTCTTAAGAGATAAGGCTCACACGTTGCAGCCTAAATCATATTTCGAAGCCTGTAAACCGACGCTATATTAAATGACTGGGCAGTATGGCAGCGTAAATGACACCCACATGCTCGTTTTCGAAACAATATTTTGTCAACATGAGAAACACTTTATTAAAAGTCTATTTCAGAACTGGCTTTTAAGCACACGATAACATACAAATAATTCACTGGTCGCCTTGATAAAAGCTTACTTAGTTTATAAAATGTCTCAAATTGAGCGACATACCGACGCACGGAAGCTCACCGTACAGGAATACCGTTGATGATTTACAGAACTGTAGCCCAACATACTTGATTTATTTCGTTTAATTTCTGCTCTTGAGTAGTTTTCAGCGCACCGAATGCTTTCCCACCTAGTTTAAGAAAATAATATGCTGTTTAAAAGACCAGTGTAGGTACACAGCATGCCTATTTATGATAACATTACATAGAAATCCCAAATTTGCCGCAAATTCGGGCAATTTTCGACAATGTGAAGACAAATTTCGTCGATGTGTCTTCTGCTTATGACAAGCACGGTTTAACATTTCAAGCAAATGAGTTTTATTACCTTGATGATTCTTGTCACCCATGATTAAAAACTGTCTTGTGACGGACTGCAACTGACGGAACTCGAGAAACTGAGAGCTCGTAAAATATGGGCGGACCTTCGACACCGGAAAACCATGGAAACGAAGGGCTTTCCTGTCTTTTTCGTTTGCCAAAAAAGGCAAAAGTTCATTGCATAGTATTTGGTTTCCCACGAAATGCAATTTTCAAACGTTACTGTTTGCTTAAATTGTTTAACTAGCGATTAAAGATGGCACTAAAACATTTATCTTGGATAGAATCGGTTCCGTTTCACTTCCTTTAGTTCCTTGTTGGACTTTTGAAAAGGAAGTACGTCTAAAGTAGCATGCTGCCATGCTGAGCTGAGAATTTTGTTTTCCAGTTTCAGTTTAAGGAAGATGAAACCCAGTGTGCAGCAGAATACAGATATACACACACTTGACAGTTGTCGGGAGAGTTAACGTTGTAGAAATCTCAGGCTTAGCCCGCTCCAAATAACTCAAATCATTTAGCGTTGATTTTTGGCGTCTCTTTTTCGGTATAGCCATCTAGGCGCAAAAAAAGATAACGTATTTAATTGCGGAGTTTATTTAATATGAACTACAAATACGAAAGTAGATACTCCAAAAGCACTTTCATCTTTAGTTTTACAGCTTGCTGATTAACATGCATATAATTAAACAAGATATACGACTCTAAAATGAATCTTGTTCGGCCAAAAGTAAGAACCAATTTAGGCAATTATGTATAACCAAGTATTGATAAATTATACGAACAGAATAAGTCAATGGCAATGCTTTGTTTGTTGCAAATATTCCAGTTGGTCATGCACAATTTGAATTGTACATGGCTTTTATCATGCATTTATTAGTGTGAAATAAATGTACATGTATGTAGATATATTATATATTGTAGATTTATATTGTATATACACCAGCCCGGTACAGACAGTACGCTCTGCACGCAGCCAATTATGATTCAGCAGTCACTTTTTTTTTTGAAGTTTGCTTGTTTCCATTTCTCCTTCAGTTCACCACTTTGCCTTTCTGTCAAAAGTCTCAGGTATTTGGCCACTTTAGTACATTTTCGGTACTTTATGAACGATATTTTGCTCCCTACATGTTTAGAAGTCATCCCAGCCATACTTTTACTGGATGTAAACAAAAAACGGAGGGGAGAGGGTGTTGGGCCCTCCCCCATCATATCAAGCCAATCAAAAAGCCTCTGACAGGTTGTGAGATCATTGTACATCAGTACATGTACTAGCAAGGTTTAGATTTAAATTTGAACTTTTTCTACCACTTGTTAATGTTTTGATCACAGAAGCAATTGCAATTAGTGGAGACAATAGAAATTACTTTTCACCCAGTTTTACATTAACATTTATTTCAGGCACATGTACAGACGAAAAAGTGTCTAGTGTTCACAATCCAAATTATTTCAAGAATCCTATAAATAAATTATATTACGCTGCAATAAATAACATGTCTTGATAATTTAATTGGTGTAAACCCATGCTGACTACAGTTGGTAAAGATGAGTTTCAAAATAATACCTTTTTCAATGCTTGATAAACTCTGTTGGCAAAATGATTTAGAGGCTTTATACCAAATATGGCAAAGGCTAGCAGAAATTTTTAATGTATTTCTGGTTTTTTACATTCTTCATTGAAAAAGCATAATGAATATCATATCAGAACTTGTACACATGACTTTGGTAACATTAGGTTCAAAATTTTGATTTCTTCAATTTTGCCTTTCCCTCCCCCTGGCTATCAAATTCTGCTAGCAATGCTCCAGGACAGGTACTGCAGTCAGCTGGTACATATTAATAAGTTTTCAGTGAAAAGTCTATTTTGGAATAAAAGTTAAATGTAAAATTATTTGCACTTATGAAAATTTAACTCGTATCTCTGCTGTGAAAAATGAGCTGCCTATACGGCCCGAGAGAATACATTAAATCTTGGTCAGTGTTTCCATACTGACTGGGATCTCTGAACTCATCTAACTGCCATTTCTTGGAGAGCAATGAAAGCACTGTCTGATCATGTCTGTTCTCACTGAAATCAGGGAGATTTGGTTTTCCTATTTCATTATCAATATCAGTCAGGATACGAGGATCCATAGCATAGGCCAACCACTCCATTACAAACTGCAATGATTGACAGTTTTTTCGCAATATCACAAATGATGCAAGGCGTTGGTATGAGTTATAGACCCTCTCATCGTCCATATGCATAAGTATTAATGAGTCTCGTTTGGCAAATACCTTTTCTAAGAAGCGTGTGTGAAATACAACGATTCCTGGTTCTAAATCTTGGGAGAGCTTCAGCAGTGGTCCAGCATCCCTGATTAGATGGGCACCTGCATCCTGGTACATAAGAAGGTCATTATCTGACATGCTTTCTATGAACGTCTTTAGTATTATGTAAGGTTTCCATAGCCAGAAGCCACAGCCTCGTTTCTGCCTTAAAATGGCAGAATGTGCGTACCTGAACTTCTTACTAAGAGAGGTTATGTCATGAACTGTTGCAAAGTCAAAGCCACCGGGATCTCGGGCTGATTTAATCGCCTTTAACTTCGATTTTTCACAGCAATTACATGCAAAAGTAATAAAGTATTTTTTAGCTCTTATATCTTTAGATTTAGTATTACCGTAATCCACAAAGTTAAATGAACTGAAGTTGGCATCCCTTGACTGATTCCATCGACCGAATATTTGCTTGAGGTAATCAAGGTCGCCCCTCTTGTGAAACGTCCATCTTGTGTCACTAGTTTCGTGCGGTGAAGCGACTCGGTCGCCATTTGAAAGCATCTCCAAAGCAGTTTCATGTAGATGACCACATTTCGTATTAGTCAACTCTTTGTGAAATGAATGTTTTGCTAAGCTATTTGTACCATAAATTTCCCTGTCATCAAGTTGCACGATTCCAAGCACATTAGAACTGCTATTTGATCCATCGTCTGTTCGCGCGTCTTCGTTAAAACAATAATATAAAACAACAAACATCGACATTGAAAACGCCACGATAAATGACCAATAGTATTTGGACATCATATTTCTGTATCTTGCCCATAACGAAGCCATGCATTCCAATTCTTTGTTGTGTAAAAGCCTAGTGTTTAAGTACACTACATAAACTCGTACGCAATATCTTTGATAAAATATGATGTCTATATATAAACAAAAAACTGCAGGAAGCCAAGAATCATGTGTGGACGCCGCCATTGCGTCATGCCATATTTCACGATTGTTTACATCTGGTTGAAATTGATAATATGAAGTATTTACGATATAAAGTATAAATATAATAATGTAGCGTTTGTAAATTATAAACACTGATTGGCTACACAGTCAAAAATAGGTACGCTTAGCGTACATGTGGGTAGCCTCAGCGAAATAAGCCAAGACACTCTTAAGACCCAAGACCCTTTAAGCATTGTTACTATGTTAAACAGGTGTGATTGCAATTTTGCAGGTTATGCTGAAACCAATGCTATTATATTTGCAATGCTTTGTTTGATGTATGCAAAAGGACTTTTTTGAAATAGGTGCATGCTAGTCTAGATTCGGTACAAAAATACCAGTAATATGAGGTATTCATCATATAAATTTGTTAAACTGATATAAGATTTTCTCGCAACAGCATTGTGAATATATATTGGGGGGAATCATTATACACGAGAATTGTTGACATTGAAAAATTTAACAACCAACAAATGATTGGATGGATTGATTGGGGGATTGATATATGAAGGTTGTCGATATTGAAAAAAATTAAAACCAGCAACATGAGGTCTTCATCATATAAATTTGTTAAACTGATATAACCAAACATTAAGATTTTCTTGCAACAAAATTGTGATTATATATGAGGGGATTCATTATATATGAATTAGGTTGTCAATATTGAAAAAAATTAAAACCAGCAATATCAGGTGTTCATCATATAAATTGGTTAAACTGATATAACCAAACATTAAGATTTTCTTGCAACAACATTGTGATTATATATTAGGGGAATCATTATATAAGAGGTTGTCGACATTGAAAATTTTACAACCAGCAATATGAGGTGTTCATCATATAAATTTGTTAAACTGATATAACCAAACTTTAAGATTTTCTTGCGACATTGTGATTATATATGGGGGGAATTCATTATATCCCCCTCAAGGGGGACTCATTATGAGGGCTGCCAGCAAATGATTGTGGTTTTTTTAACTATCAGGGACTTCTATTTGCATTGTTAGACTGATATAATCAAACATTAAGATTTTCTTGTAACAACATGAGGGTTGTCAGAACTGAAAAATTTAACAATCAGCAAATAATTGTGATTAACATTGAGATTTCCTAGCAACAACATTGTGATTATACCTGGTAATCTGGGGGGATTAATATGAGGGTTGCCCATATTGGAAAATTTAACAACCAGCAAATGAGGGTGATCTGTAAAAGCTCGCGGATATTAAACACACCAGTCAGCAGAGTGACACGATGAGTACTCAAGTGAACAAAAAAATACAGAATGGCCCAATAACTAAATAATATTCATCACAAAAATTTGCTACTGCATACAAATATTTTACATGCGGATTACCGCCTCCAAAATCCAAATGGCACACACCATGAACAACTAAAAACCAGAACTTGAACGATAAAATAAATTTAACTATCATGGACCTTCATTTGCATTGTTAGACTGATATAACCAAACATTAAGATTTTCTTGCAACAACATTGTGATTATATATGAGGGGATTCATTATATATGAAGGTTGTCGATACTGAAAAGAATTAAAACTAGCAATATGAGGGGTTCATCATATAAATTTGTTAAACTAATATAACCAAACTTTAAGACTTTCTTGCGACATTGTGATTATATATGGGGGAATTCAAGGCCGTAGGAAGATGAAAAAAGTTAGGGGGGCTCTTCGACCGCTGAAGGTACAAGTGCTGCTAGGGGGTCCGGGGACACGCCCCCAGAATTTTTTCTATTTTTAGCACGCTTAAACATGTTTTTCTGCACTTTTGAGGTTAGTTTTACCATAATTATTGGATTAAGACATGTGTAAGACTGTAAACAATTAAAAGCGTGCATTTACTTCTAGACTCAACGATGATTTTTAGGGGGCTCAGCCCCCCTGCCTTTGAAGTTAGGGGGGCTCGAGCCCCCCTTGCCCCCGTGGTTCTTACGGCCATGGGGGAATTCATTATTTATACCTGGTAATCTGGGGGGATTAATATGAGGGTTGCCCATATTGGAAAATTTAACAACCAGCAAATGAGGGTGATCTGTAAAAGCTCGAGGATATTAAACACACGAGTCAGCGGAGTGACACGACGAGTACTCAAGTGAACAAAAAAAATACAGAATGGCCCAATAACTAAATAATATTCATCACAAAAATTTGCTACTGCACACAAATATTTTACATGTGGATTACCGCCTCCAAAGTCCAAATGACACACACCATGAACAACTAAAAACCAGAACTTGAACGATAAAATAATACAACATGACTCTTTACAACACCGGCGTACGCCATATTAAAGAACTGAATCGAAGAATTCAGTCTCATTGAAAGTCTGAGGTTTTGATTGGTTCGTGGTTCCTTAAAGATCTCAATATAATCAGGAATGTGATTTTGCGGACATGAAACCCACATACGGAAACCCACTACGTGGCTACCCACAAAAAGTAGCAACTTCTTGCAATAACAGAAAGCAGGATGGACAATGTTGTCAATAATATTGTTTAGCATTGCTACCATGTGTAAAGCCAAGTAAAGTCATCAGACCGGCTAGCATTGAAAGCTTATTTAACACCGCAGAAACGCTCAGAGAAATGAACATTTTTTCATAATATGTACATCAATATTGTCGATGAATAAAATTTACTTTTGACCAAAAATATATAAAAGCATTCGGTATGGTCAAACCTATACAAATGAAGAGGTAAAGTAGTTTATGGAATATGGAATGCGACTTTTGGAGTCGCCAGGGGGAAAAATTTGAAATAAACAAAAACGAGCCGACAAGGTAGCACCACGAGCACGCTCATGCCAATAAAATTACTGTATATGATGAACACTTATAGTTTAATAAAACGTAAAAATGAATAGAAAATAGCACGACAAATATATTATTTATTATTATTATTATTAATTCCAACAAATTACCAAAAAAGGTACAAAAGGATACAAATTAAACTAACAACATTACATAACAGTAAAAGAACTATAGAGTTATTACGAGGATGTGTTGATTATTATAGTCAGGGAGGCAGAGGTACAAAAATACATGTCTACTTACCATATCGAGGGACAATTTCATTTTGCTCTTAAATTGTCCGTTACATGCCTAATATAACAATTCTGAATGTTGTTTGGCCCAATTTTTCTTGTGGGCTCCAGCCAACACGTTTTTTCTTAAATTTTCTATAAAACTATATTATTGTCAAAAAAGGCGAAATTTCGGACTTATTTCTAGGAAAAACCACTTACGTTATCAAAAAGGTAATAAAAAACTACATATAACACATTATTATGGTTACTTTTATTTTCCACATTTTTGTTGAGTTATGAGCGTTCGAAAACTTATTTTCAGACTAGTGCCCAGGAAATTAGCGTCATTTTAGGACATTTTCCTGTTTTGAAGCAGCAATAACTCGAAAACAGCTTGAAAAACCAGGGTGTCCGTAATGATGTCTTATATGTTGTTTTTTATAAACTTTCTGATGATACAAGTCATTTTCAAATGAATGAACTTGAAAGTTTGCTATTTTTGACCACATAATAGTTTTATAATAAAACTGAAGAAAAACGTGTTGATCGAAGCCCACAAGATAAATTGGGCCAAACAACATTCAGAATTGTCATATTAGGCATGTAACGGACAATTTAAGATCAAAATGGATTTGTCCCTCGAGAAGGTAGGTAAAATGACCTCTGCCTCCCTGACTATTATACTATTCTAGCAAGTCAAATGCTGCTAATATATCAAAACAATACTTTGACGAGATTTTTAAAATGTTTTTGTCTTTCATGGCCAAAACGTAGTGAAAAAGTTCTCGTGTGTTGAATAGCATCACAGATTTATTAATTTGATATAAGTTATCTATAAATTTATTTCTTAGTGTCCTAAACATTGTGTTGCTACATGACATTAGGTAATGTTGTTCATTCTGCAATTATGAAAGCATAGGTAAAAGATAATGCTCGAAATTAAAGTTCAGTTTGACTTTTCTAAACAGTCTTAACTTGCCCGGCATTTTCTTTCTTTTGTTTTATCTAGTTTTTAGAGGGAGCAACAAATTCATCATGTAATAATTCTCTTAAATAATGGCAAAAAATGGCTGGAGCATTGCGAAGTAATGTTTGTAGCGGATTGACATGCAGTCCAATGTCATTTTAATTCACGGGTAAGGGTAAAACGCGGATCCGGACAGACGGATATCCGGACGGTTGGATATCCTGACGGACGGATATCCGGACGGACGGATATCCGGACGGACGAGAGGGTAAAACACGGAAATGAGAGTAAAACGCGGATGAGAGGATAACATTGGTAATCATAACATTGGTAATCATCATTATAACATTTTAAGGGTCGATTACATGGGAGAGTGATCCTGCAAAGTGAGTTGAACTCGGGCACGGGAGTGATTTTAATCTTGAAAATGTAAACAAATATAAGTCATGAAAGTCAAAATAGCAAATGAATTATGTTTTGTGTTTCAATACACGCTTTAATAACATTTTGAGCAGCAAAAATTAAAACATTTTACGAAAACCGAAATCGTAAAATTGAAAAGCGAAAAACCGGCGAAAAACCGAAAGGCCAATAGCTACTAAACAAGATTATCGCGGCTAAAACTTCCCTCTATACGTAAGGAAGTCATAACATGCAATATACAAACCATTATATATTAATAAAAATTTTGCAACGATTTTTCGAGTGTCGTGCATTTTTAATCTATGCGTTTTTGAGCCATCCCGGCACATGTAATCGCAATTTACAAGTCGACTCTGCAAGGCGAGTCAACTCACTTAGCCCCTTAAAGACCTCAACCGTAATTGAGGCGGTAAAACATGCAGAACACCAATCTAGGGAGGGAGGGAAATGATTGGTTTTCTTGTCACAATGGAAAATATCTACAGAAATGAGCACATTACACCGTTTTCATAATCATAATATCTAATCCAAACTATTGGAATTTAGCGGCTGGCTATGCAAGCACATTAGGCCGTTCGCCGTAGTTCGAAAATGTGGCTAGAAAACAAATTTCATTAAACGGTGGACAAGTAAAAAGTATAAAACAATTTTGCATGTTGTATTAACAAACCAGCCAAAGTTATTTGATCTGAGAAGAACAATTATACATAAAACTAAATCTTTATTCTATCAGACTCATAAATTTGGTTCCGTATTAGATGTAAAAGTGATTTTTAAATTTTACTTATCCACCGTTTAAGCTAAACACTTTTGATAACATAAATCGAGTTGTCTTTGTAGCTGTGCCATAGCCAATAGTGTATCAAACGTGATCAACTGATAGCCTAATACTGCATGTGTAACAGAAAAAATTACATTGCCAGTAGGAGGGACATGCGCCTGCTTTGTACAGCGGATTTCTGCATGAAAATTGGATACCGCGCGCCTTTCATCCAGCGGCTTTTAGTCTGGTAATAAAGAACAATTTGGCTTCTAGCTCGAAGAGATCACGAGAAAATGTTGATTACAGACAATTGCATTATTTTAAAGCATAGGTAATTAGAACCATATATTGCTGTTATATAAGGTCTTTCCCAATAACAGTCCCTATACAAGGTTAAGGGGTTAGACAAAAAAATCTTTTGCTTAAATTTATTTAAATAAAATAGATTGAGAATATCACACATCTGGTTTGCATAACTTTGCATATATGTAAAATAGCCTTTTAAATATTTGAATTTTGGCGCTTTTTCGCGCGACGATCGATACAAGGAATTGTAGGGATAGTTTATAGTAACTAGGCTACCTACAGCATGAATCTCCCTCTAGATACACAATTCTTCCTAACTATCCTAACAATAGAAGGCCTGGTTTCTGAGCTTCTTGTTGATAACAAAAACATGGCGAGATTTGTAGTTTTGAATCGTTTTATAAGTCGATGCAAACCTTAAGGTCGTACATCGATTTACTTTCATATGTGTTAAATTTTCACAATATTCAACACTGTTGGGAACCCGACTGAAAGGACGTATGATTGCCAAACTTACACAACAAGTGCTTAATAATGTGTTGCGTACGAAGCACTGTATGAAGCGATGCCGGCAAGTTGCACAAAAAATACGACCGTACGCAAAGTGCATAGAAATAATAGATATAGAATGCGTACTCCCATCTTTTCACAAGTAAAAATTTGTCTCCACAAAATGGTGGATTTCGAAGGGCATTTTTAATAGTTCCAGGCTCCTACGGTAGGGAATTTCGCGCCGTTGCGAGGAGTGCGATTGTTTTTTTTTGTCAAGCAAAGTTTACACAAAGATAAAAATTCATAAAAACTTTTAAACAAAGGAAAACGAATTTTACGAGTTTTTTACGAGAAAGGATTAGTCCTGAGCAGATAATACAAAGAAATTGGAGTTACAAAATACTAGTTTTCAAAATTGCTGCAAAAGCCGAAAAATATAAAACTCAAAAACAGAGTCAGAGGATGAAAAACAAACTCAACAGGTGTGTTTTAGCGTTTTAAAATACATATATATGAAAACAGTTACGATGATTGATAGTTACAAAAAACGAAATGGTTACATTTGTTGGTTTTTGTCTGTGTTTCTTAAGAAAATATATTTAAAAGGCATGCAATTTGGCGATGACAATTTCAAGTAATCGGTATTTGCTCATAGAATTACATTCTACACTCAACATAATAGTGTACTATAGTTTACATAGCTGCTGTTTTTTGAAACGGAAACTTAAAGATATATTATTAAGCTTCAAAAGTTTATAGCGAAATTTTCAGTCATGCTTCGGGAATGCAAAATGTTTCAAAATTAAATCAAGTTTACGCAAAAATTCAACAGTTTTTTGTGTTAAATACACGACTATATGAAGAACTATCTTTAGCTCATTTTGTTACTTCAAGACCACTATATTCTAAACTGTAAATGCGATACTATTTAAGTGATTTATTTATGATGAACTTTGTATATACACTCTGCAGTTCAACTCCTGGTCAAATTCAATATGGCGGATTTCGAAGGGCACGCTTGGGAAAAAGTGGAGACATGATTCGTGACCGAGTACGCATTCTATATCTATTATTTCTATGGCAAAGTGGCAAGACGGTATGGGTAAAAACACTTTTGGAGAATGCTCAACAACTATACGGCCGTCTCCTCAACGTATTATCTGGTGCTATGGACAATGGCAACCCATGTATTTAGAAATGATCGACACTATACCGGGTATTGAATTTTACGAAGGCATACCCTCTGAAATTGACTCTCGTGATTTTCTTGATGTTAATAAACGTAATCTAATCGTTCTTGGCGACCTTATGGCACAGTCAGGAGGCGACAAACGCATAGCCAACTTATTTACCAAAGGGAGCCATCACAGAAACCTATCAGTTATCTACATTGTCGGTACTTTATGGACGATATTTTGCTCCCTACATGTTTAATGTAAACAAAAAATGGGGGGAGAGAGGGTGTTGTGTCCCCCCCCCCCCATCATATCAAGCCAATCAAAAAGCCTCTGACAGGTTGTGAGATCATTGTACATCAGTGCATGTACTAGCAAGGTTTAGATTTCAATTTGGACTTTTTCTACCACTTGTTAATGTTTTGATCACAGAAGCAATTGTGACTAGTGGAGACAATAGAAATTACTCTTCATCCAGTTTTATATTAACATTTCTTTCAGGCACATGAAAAAGTGTCTGGTGTTCACAATCCAAAAATTATTTCAAGAACCCTATAAATAAATTATATTACATTGCAATAAATAACATGTCATACTTTCTTCTCAGCAGGCGGAGTGAACGCCTTAGTAAGCGTCTTGCCAAATAATTAATTTATAAAGAACAACATGGTTATCTATTATTTTACGAGTGTTAAGAAATTCAGTTTTTTCACGGGTTGGTCCAATTTGTAGTAATAATGGATGTTATTTTCGTGACTAAGGAAAAGGCTTAGCTGGCCATGGAACTTTGCCTCAAAGTCCAATGACGTATATATTGTGCGGTCTTCACTTGAGATCAATATTTAGAGTGGTTTTCGTCCAACATACATGGTTGCAATCTTCTTGTCATTGCAAAATAGTCCAAAGCATGCAATAGTTATATGAGGAATAAATGATGGTCAGAAAATCACTGACAGTAAATGCAGGAAATTAGTAGTTTTTCCCATATATGGCCTACTGGTAGTTGTCAGTAGAATACCTCGATTTCCGATGTCAAAAAGTATTCCGCACCTGCTAAGAGGCTCCAAGCATTATTCGAGTTGTTAGAGTATCCAGCGGGAAGCTGATATGCTTGCCCAAAATTACTGTACGAGTCTTTCACATCATTGGACTCGCTATAAATTAATATATCGTTACTACCAAACCAAGGACCAAAATTGGAAACAGCATAAATTGCATTCTTTGCTTTACGTGGCTTGATGTTGGAGATAAACGGAGCGACATTATCTTTGTTTTGGAGAGAAAATAGGAATGAAGAACTAGAGTGAGTATAGCCAGGAGGACCTAAAATAAATACAACAGTAACTATGACTCATTTCAAGGCTCAGATGAGATGACTATTTATTTAATAATACCCATCGTACTTTTATCAGTTATCACAGGACAACCTTAATGCAATTAGCTGTATGCTGTAAACACTTAACTGTCTTGTACAAACCCAGCGTTTTTTGGCTCACATGTTCGATGTCTATCAGTAATCGACCACCAGTAGCAAAATCAAAACGAATAGGAGGAGAAATTAAATTTTTAAGCAACGCATTTAGGCAAATTTTGTAAAAAATTGAATTAGATAGCAAGACTAGGACCAAATAAATGCATGTAACCTCCCCCAAACTTGGAATTATTTGCTTTGATTTCAATGACACCACGTAATACTATACCTTGTATAATTATGATAATGTGTATATTATTCTGATCAAAATTATGAGAATGTTTATTCAAGCTTGAGACGTCTTGAAGCAACGTTGCAATTTGACAAAACATAGCCCATGCAAAGGAATAGCAGAGAAGGAATTCAATGCATTTTTAAAGTAGTGTAATAATTATGTGATTTCAAAATCAATCTGTTTATCATTGTACACAGTCATGTGCCATACTGTAGACCACATGCTCTTCAATTGAACTTAATTAAGATCACTGCATACCTCCCCAATCCTTGTCAGTGTATCCACCAAAGATACAGTTATTTGCTTTTATTAAAACCACTGTTGGTCCTTTATGGTCACAATGATGGTGAAAATCACTGGCTCTCCAACCATCTCGAGAAGCTCGATAGCAAAGATTCCATTTGCATTTCTCTCCCAGCCATGTTTTAAGTTGTTGGGCAAGTGCAGCCTCTTTCTTCAATATACAAGAAGATTCTAAACTACTTGGCACTGGTTGAACTATAAAGAGCAAAAGATGATCGAAATTATTTACAACAAATACGCAGACATTTTTGCTATAATATGCTAGGGAGGGGGTGGTAATAACTGTTAAGTAAATGTTTGTATGGAATCATTGAAATGGTAATCACTATAAAAGGACTCCAGCAAACATGATGTAAACATGATTTTACGACACTAGAGCTGTACACTCAATCTGGGCAAATCTCAAACTCAAAGAGTTGGACAGTTTCCATTATAGATTAACATTGGTCTCAAAGTACAAAATCTTTTACAGCTACATAGATCCTAAGATTAGTAGAATTGCAGAATTTTAACCTTATGTATTCAAATTGTGTTTTAAATGTTTCACTTTTGTGCACATGCTCATTACAAAGTGCTTCTGGGTGACAGAATTTTCACTCTAAAAATGGTTATTATTTCAAGTGAGTTTACTGTCAGATAAACTACAGGACATCAATGAAACTACTTATTTCCACCAAAGGTTCCACCATGTGTAAAAATCATGATCAAACACTTACACTAGTTGTTAAAATAGTACATTGAAGTTAAAAGAAATTTTGATTTGATATGTTACTTTAACAAATGATGTACTTTTAATTGTGTCAAGCTAATTGAAATTTTTTATCAAATCCACTCACTTCAAGCCAAACCAACCTCACTGCAACATAGTGCGTCTTTTGTGTGAGTAAATAACCTTATATATATATAGGAAAATACAACAAAGTACAATAAATCACAGCAGACTGTAGAAGCGGGGCACTTTTTGTACTTAGACTGTAAAAATGGTTGTTAGAAAAAGTTAGAAGCTTTAAATTTACTGGAATGCATTGTGGTTGGAAATCATTTCAAAAAGTAAATTAACATCTGTTGAAGGACAAGCGAGGTTCTTCTGGCTTTTTTTTTCTGCTGTTTTTGCTTGATCCTGCAGTGCATTCTGGTTAAATATACATGTTCCCAATTGTTTTTTGTTACCGTATGACCAATTATCATCTTAGATGAGTATTATGCTCTAGTAAAGATAAGGAAAGATCCTGGGGTGTTGTTATAGCAACTGTTTGAACAGACCTTGGACTTTGCAAAATTAAGAATTTGATGTCTATGTAAATATGTATGTGTGGAAGTTAAATCCATGCAGGGAGCCAGCTAAGTTTTTATTGATACATATGAGGTATATTTAATTTTAATTAATGCATACCTGTAGCTATTTGACCAGGATGTTGCACTCGTCCCAGTTTACTTACAATTTCACCATAACTGATACTACCAATATCTTCAGGAATGTACTCAATATCACCTTTATTGACTGGAGCAAGATTCACTGGCTGCTCATTTCCCAACTTCTCAATATTTTCATCAATTACTTTCTGAGATGAGAGAATTTCTTCAATGCTTCCTCTATTTAGGAGATTTTTAGGCAAGGACACAGATGCTTGGACTTTATCAAGATAATCTTTAATTTCACCATACTTCTTGCTTAATTCACCAAGTAAATCACCATAGATTGTGTCGACATCTTGGACCAATTTCTTAGCCTGCTCATCAAGCTTTTCAGCAACTTTCTTCAATATTTTCTCCTTTTGTGCATTAATTTGACTCTTGGCATCATTTGCATCCGTTTCAAGCGATTTCATAACCTCACTGATGGCATTCAAAGCTTCCTTTCCGGCTGATACTTTCTCATCTAGTGTTGCGCAACTCCCTTGTAATACTTCCCTTTGTTTTTGTTCGATTTCTTCCACAGAAACACATGCATGGTTTTGTTTGGTGTGTTTTAAGACCATGCAATGCATGCAGCTCAGTTCCTTGCATGTCTCGCAATAAAATTCAAGTATTTTATCTTTGTGTTTCGCGCAGTAGAGCTTGCTTCTCGTTTTGACTTGACTTTGGGGATTGCTTAGCTCTTCGACGGATATAACATCGTGGTCTTTCATCGCCGGCCACATAGCATGAGAATTAGAACATCGTTCACACATATACATTTCACAGGTCATACATCGACTGACCGCGGTTTCCCGACAGGACGAACATCGCGCAGCATTCGCTTGACGTTGAATCGCCATAATTTCCAACAAGTTTTTGATGAAAAAATTGCTCGTCATATCGGCCACATCTTGGTCTGATTTTAGCGTGAACTCCGAGCGACAAGTAGGGCAAGGAAATGTCTCAATGTTCTTCCCAGAACCACGGAGACGGGCGACGTATTTACCCAAACAAACCTTGCAGAAATTGTGAAAGCAATGCAGACTTCGAGGCTCCGTCAATGTCTCCGTACAGATGGAGCATGTGAGCAAGTCTTCGATCTCTGCGACGCTCTCTAAAGATGAAGCCGATGCCATTTTTGCTGATCTTTGGTTAGAAGTTTACATTTTAGAGTGTTCCTATTAACGATTATCGATTAAATATGAAAAATTGAGTAAAATCGCATCAATGATCGAATTCGAAGTGTGTTATGTTAAAAACGAAACCAGCGCTATTTACTTCCGGTTCGTAGGAATTAAGAAAATTCCTTGAATTTTTGAGGCGCAGAGAGAGTATGGCAACAAAAAGTTTTAGTTTTACAGTCTCATTTAAAAGAGACTCCAAAACAAGACATAGAAGTTTATTACAGATTTTTTATATCTGCTTTATTTGGTGAGATAGTTTGATTACAATTGCAAATATTAATTTGTCCGCCATATTGGATATTTCTGGTATGCATTAATGCATGATACGTCACAACCGGGGTCACGCAATTTTATTTTTTATGAAAAAGGATTAGCATGCGCCTATAACCACACGTACGGTAAGTTGTCTTCATTTAATGATCTCACAGGGTAATAACCTATAACTATGCTAGCTTGGCATATCGCCTGTAACTCTATAGTAACTTATAGTAATTATGCCCGCTGCCGATCGGTAGGGATGGAGACGGTAGCACGGCGATGCGATCGAGCTTCGCGATGCGATCGAGCTAGGCTCCGGAGATGTGAACCTTCTTCAGGCTTGTCCTCGTTCATAACTAACATCAACACATCTGGAACCTAAACGGTACCCTCTCCATCCCGTGATCACACAGTCACACGAGAGTCACACAACGTGAAACGCGTGGAAGAGAAAAAAAACGAGACACAATAAAAAAACAACAACGATACACACTTACCCGGACGGCGACAGATGGGTACCTGAATGACATGAAATCACATTTTCGGGAGAGTGGGAACCAGCGCACAGTCCTAAATAAAAAAACTGACAAAACAACAAACGCCTATCTCCCCAATACCATAGCTGCGAATGACTAAGCGGTTGGCAGGGGAGGGAGGTAGGGCGAACGAACAGTTAGCAACTGGCTAGGCGCAGGGTAAGTGATATTTATACTGACCTAGGGAGCTACAAAACCCGGTATGCAATCCTCAGTCACGTGACTAAGCAGCGAGCCCTGTTCGACATTAACTTCCTTTATTGAACCAATAAATACATTTAATGATCTCACAGGGTAATAACCTATAACTATGCTAGCTTGGCATGTCGCCTGTAACTCTATAGTAACTTATAGTAATTATGCCCGCTGCCGATCGGTAGGGATGCAGACGGTAGCACGGCGATGCGATCGAGCTTTGGCGATGCGATCGAGCTTCGCGATGCGATCGAGCTAGGCTCCGGAGATGTGAACCTTCTTCAAGCTTGTCCTCGCTCATAACTAACATCAACACATCTGGAACCTAAACGGTACCCTGTCCAAACAGTCTCCAACGCCTACTGGAGTTGGAGTAGGTAACCGTTAACCTCCTCCAGATGCCTCCAACCCTACAGCTGCGGGGCAACACTCAAAAACGTGTCCGGGGCAGTACGAATATAACGACGATACGCCTGACTCGTCCAACGACCCAAAGTTTGACTAAGATGATCATGGAGACCAGCGGCAGCTGCCGACGTCGCCGCGCCGATACGAAAGCTGTGGGATGAAAACGGACCCGAGACACCAGCTCGTGAGAGAATGACGCGGAGATAATGGTTGACCTGATCGGCGGTAAGAGGACTACGGTCTGCCCAAACGAATAAAGGGCCGGCGAGAGAACCACGATAGGCGAGATAGGAGCGAAGAGCCAGGACTGGGCATAAATTAGTACCGGTAACACCGATGTAGAGAAAGTGACCAGCGCCAACCGGATCGGTTTTGGAGAACTTGATGCGAAGACGGAGTCCAGGGGAAGGTTCGCCCAGCAAAAACTCAACGTCGGTGGGAGCAAGATGATGAGCGGGATCGAAGGGGGGGGGGGGGAGGACGTAAACTCGCTCACGCGTAGGAAGCCAAAAAACGCCAAAGAGCACGCCGACCAAAACATTAGTGAATCGAAACCAGAATTAGGAAGCGAGAGAATACGGTGAATGGAGCACAAGATGTGACGGGTTATCGGGCGCCGAGGGGGGGCGGGCCGCCCCATGAGAACGATGGATGCCTTGCAGGACTCGGCGGAGTCTCGGTTTATTTTGCGTTGGGTCGCTGTAACCCCAGTCAATATGATAGGAACGAACGGCTGCCAAATAAACGTCAACGCTGGCAGGGAAGAGGGACTGGGCTAACCAAGAAACAAACATCATCAGTTGATATTCAGACGTAGGAACGGGAGATGACGGAAACAAGTCAGGGAACAAAGCGCAAAACGATCAAAACTTCTTCATGCCGGAGGCATACGTACGGCGAGACGAGGTAGCTAAACCCTGGCATAAAAAGGCTAAACACTGCGACTCTAGCTCACGGTGAGCAACGCCGACACGAGAGCTGGAGGGACGAAGGTGGGATTCGGGACGGCGGTGGGATGAAGCCTGTGGAATTCCTGAAAGTGAGAACGAGAGAGCGAATCAGCGGCGGCGTTGTGACGACCGGGGACATGGCGAGCGGAGATCGAGAAATGGAATTGGCAAGCGACAAGAACCAGGCGGCGCATGAGATGCATGGACAAGGGGTCACGTGAGGAACCAGAGTTGATGATGGCAACGACGGCATGGTTGTCGCAAAGGAACTCAACTTGTAAGCGTGCCCATTGACACCCCCAAACGTGCGCCGCGACCACGATGGGAAATAACTCCAACGCCGTGATATTGGCGGCCTGCACCGACGCCGGCCAAGATCCCGCCAGCCACCCGTTGCGCCAAATTGCACCAAAACCGAGGCTTCCAGAGGAATCTGAGGCGACAAATAGGTCGGGAAAGGAACAAATCGACGGCATGCGAAAGAAACTGACTCCATTCCAGGATTGTAGAAACTCCAGCCACCAAGCCAGATCGCGGCGGAATTCACAGTTAAGGCGAATAGGGTGAGACGGTGACCGAAAGGCGCACAACAGGTCGATCATGCGGCGGAGAAAGGTGCGACCAGGCGGAACCACCTTAGTGACGTGATGAATGGAACCAATTAATGACTCCAGTTCTGTACGCGTACACCATTTCTTGGATGTCCACTGATAGAGTAACTCCAAAGTGCTGATTAACTTGTCGTGGGGCAAGCGAGCCGTCTGAGTGAGGAAATTGGGCTCGATGCCAAGAAAAATTAACACCGGGATGGGACCTTCACACTTAGACGGATGGAGTGGCAAGCCAAGACGAAAAAACACGGAACGAGCGATTGTGATGCTGTCAGCACAGGCAGACGAGCCCGCAGGACCGAGAGACAAAAAATCGTCGAGGTAGTGTAACAAATAGCGGACAGAATAATTGACCTTAAGGATACATTCGACCAGGTCGGGAAGAGCCAGATCGACAAAGAACAAATCGCGCCACCTCATGCCAAACAAGTAGCGTTCGTCGGGACGCATCGCGACGTTGCGATACGCGCTCTCCACGTCAAATTTGGCCATAAGGGCCCCCGGCCCTAACACCATCAGAATCTTGATAGCATCGTCGACGGAGATATATTGCAGCGAAAATGGGTCTTTAGGAATACCGTCGTTGACACTGTGCTGAGTGGGGTAAGATAAATCCAAGATAAGTCGCCATTTTCCGGGCTGACCTTTCTTGGGAATCACTCCGAACGGGCTGCAATGGAGGTTGGGAAATGGAGGGATGGCGAACGGGCCAGCCACGCGGCTTTTGGCGATTTCGGTGGCCAAATACTCGTCAATGACGTCAGGATGGTCGGTGGCGGAGCGCATATTGCGAAGAGACGACCGTAGAGCAACCCGAGATGGATCAAAACCTGAGGAGAAACCGTGAGCGACGCCGCCCAGAACGTATTGAACTTTGGCGCGGTCAGGGTGATGAGCCAGTTCTTGCTGAAATGCTGCCAGCTGAAGAGGGAAAACGCGGTGAACGGGCGACAGTGGTGCAACGTTGAAGCCAGCGAACGACCATACAAGTGAGGAACGAGAAAAAAAAAACAACAAACAAAACGCGCAGGATCGCAAGTAAAGACACACTAGAAGGAAAAAAATATACATATATATATAATTGCACAAAATAGAGATTCACAGTGGTATGATCCATCACGCTGTCCCACAAAGGTACAAGATTGATTACAGTTAACAGAAAAAACTACGATAATGCAAGCACAGTTAGGATCTATCCGTGGTACGAATATGGAACACGGGCAACACACACAACAACAAAAAACAAACTATAAATAACTAAGCGTCCACTAAGCACTATACGTCCGAAGACCGACGCCGTTTAAACGGCGGTTCGGGAGCTGGTGATTTCGCGGCCTTCCGATGCGCCACTACACGACGATGCAAAGCGGAACATCCCGGAAAGTCACACGAGTGGCGAAAACGACAACGTAAGAATTGGGAGGAGCAACGACCGGCGTTCCAGGAGTGGCAAAGCGTGGACGACGACGGAGTACCCGACGCTTCAACGACGTCAGCGGGGCGAGACGGCTTGGTCGGAGAGACGGACTGGACAGGTGGAGTGGCTGTGGGATGTTCGACAGAGACGCAGCCCGAGACATAAAAATGAAACAATTCGGGGTTCAGGTGAGACCAGTCAGTGAGTTTGTAAGCTGCGGCTTGCCGACGAAAGGCACGATCGTAAGCTAGCCAAGCAGAACCGGAAAATTGCTGGGCTGTACGCATGATCAACAACTGGTATTTGAGTAAATCGGTCACCCGAGTAGGGTAAGAGGCTGTCACAACGAGCGTGTAAACTGCGAATGCTTGCATTCAAGAAAGGATGTCCGTAATTGCTTTGCGCCGTTTGGGTGGCCGAATAATGAGCTGGTCGGATACGAGTGTAAAACACGGAGGTTCGGCTTCGATGTTGTCTTCCAAGAGCGAGGCTAATTCAATAAATTCCCCGGAGACTATCGCAGCAACTATCTTGGGAGCGACGGGGGGGATGCCCGGACCCACAACAAAGGGGGGGGGGATTAGCAGCTGGAAACGCCGAAGCGCTAGCGGAGGACAGATAACCTGGGGCAAACGACGCCAGAAGAACGCTAACGGGACCGGCGACCGGGTAGTTACTAGTAAACAAAGATGGCGTTCCTGGAATGATAACTTGTGGTGTTTGTCCTGGGGGAAAGGAAGCACTGTAAGGCTGAAAGCCTGGAGTTGTAGCTGGCCACTGGGGTACTGGAGGAAGATTTGACGATGAACCAACATATGGAATCATCGAGGGCGGCTGAACTGACAGGGGTTGCGGAAAATTCCCCGAGTGAAAATTTGACGTTGGTCCGGGTTGATGTTGACGTGGAACGGCCATTGTTGGTAAGGCAGGAGCCAACGACGGAGATGACACTCGAGCCGGGAAGATGGGCGAAGCGAGCAAGCTTGAGGCGTAAAGATGCGACGGCAAAGCTGAATTAGTGGAAGCGAACGTCGAAGCGACAAGCTGTGGAGTTGACACAGACGACGTAATGACGGTTGGAACCAACGAACTGGAGGCCGCCTGTGAAGGCGACGTAGGCGAGGCCATTGCAACTTCAGGGACAGAAGACGGTGAACTTGAAACACGAGTACGTGAGGACCTTGCTGAGCGATGCATAGCAGCGAACGAACAGTTAGCAACTGGCTAGGCGCAGGGTAAGTGATATTAGGGAGCTTTAGATTTGACCACGGCTACAACTACGAGATTCGTCATTTTTGCGCCAAGCGCACGCCATATGCTGACGCCATCTCGTACTAACGAGAAAAGGTCGTAGCCGTCGCTCATCTGAGTACGACATTTTGCAGAAATCTCGTAGTCCTCACTACGACTTTTTATATACTATTGAAAGTTAGTTTACGTTTGTTTTTCTTCAAAAACTATCTGTAGAAATATTTGACATATTCTTAGCGTTTATGCGAAGTCTTTTTTCAAGCAGTAGCGTAATTATAACGGGAAATTTTGAGGTGCACTTTTTTGCTTAATTAGCTATCAAGGATACATGATATATGAACAAACCATAAACAAACATGAGTGAGCTACACCACGAAATTCTAGCTAGCCATTTTTGTACTTATGTGTCATAGATTTGTGATTTTTTATGTTCTTAACAATGAATGTATAGTCCTAGTAGTCCTAAAACTTTGAAATATAATTGTTGTTGCAAACTCGTTATAAATATTATCTGGTTTGTTTTTTTTATTCAACACTTACTTGTTTGTTTTTTTATTCTACACTTACTTGCACTTAGTTCGTGCACTGTTCTTCGCATAAAGAGCTAACCTTGTAGAGAGTTATGGCCTAAATAAAAATTAATTTACGGAAACTTCATTTCTCGTTGCTTGTTTTTCTTCTAAATAATGTTCGAACAGAAACGAGAACGAATACGACTTCTGCGCACGCCATCAAATCTCGTAGTCGTAGCCGTAGTCAAATCTAAAGCTCCCTATTTATACAGACCTAGGGGGATACAAAACCCGGTATGCAATCCTCAGTCACGTGACTAAGCAGCGAGCCCTGTTCGACATTAACTTTCTTTATTGAACCAATAAATACATTTCAACACCAACTGAAAAAGTTTTAAACAATATTTGATTGTTGGTAGGTATTAAGGAGCAGCTTTGAAAGACTTATCCCTGTTGTGACGTCACCACAACATTTAATGAGGGTAAGAATGGCGGACAGTTAGTTAATTTAGCTGAGAACAATAGTTGAGAATATCTCCCGAAGTTAAGCAGATATAAAAGTCTTGTAATAGACATCTTAAAATTATTTTCGATCCTGTTTCAAATGAGATGAATTAAATTTTTGTTGTCATTCCTCTTTAATATTATGAAAGGACGCAGCGCGGGAGCGAAAAAAATGAATATTGATTGTCCGTTAATTTTATGTCAGCAGAATAAATATGACCTATAAATCGAAGCATATAGTACAAGTATACATAGTTAGGAAGCTTGCTTACAAAACAGTAGACAAAAGAACTCATTACATATCTATGATATTGCATGACCACGTGCCAATGTATTAGTTTGTAGCTGAGAATGCAGACATACTGATAATATTGTTGCTGCGCGTGTAACTGTTTACTGTAAAGGCCGAGACAGATCTATGCTCACGCTGGACGGCGTGTGAAAAAGAGCATGACCTTCAGCCAGCTGACAGTCGCCTGTCTGGTCATTCCGTTTCAGCTTATCTTCCAAGTGATAAAGCCGAGCGTGATGGTTAACGACGGACTATTGTGTACTTTTGTTGGCCCGATAATATATGCTCCTTATCTGGTCATATATGTGGTAATATCAGAAACAATGCTAGGTACTGCTGTGGACAGGTACTAATATGTAGTTCCATTCATGCCGAAGGACTAATTGTGGTTACAAAGAAACAATGGTTTTCACATGGATCCATACTTTGATTGTTTGGGTGATAATCGTGCCCTTTGGAAAAAGGTTGGGCATAATCCACAAGCTGGTACATACGCAATCGTGTTGATAACTGTATTGCCATGGTGACGGGAATATCCTTGATTTATGTAATGCTGTCTTTCTGTTTGTAATATACAGCTGTAAGACAATTGCGTATGTGCAGAAACATAACCGGATGATGGCAAACAACCAGACAATCTTGTTTTTATATGATACAATATAGGTAAGAAATGCCTATACCGCAAAGATAGAGTGTTACGTTTTGCGAAGATGAAGTAATGTGGTGAGGGAACGCTAGCTTTTGAGGTACGTCACAGTTCAAATTTATTGTTTGAGACGCTTTATTTCAAATAATTACTCCGCCTGCCCGTAGGGCGTGGCGAAGTTATAAATTGCCTCGCTCAAATTTTCTGTTTTTGTTTTTTTCGTTGTCGAAAGTTAAGCAGCCGCTCACGGGTGGTAGCAAAGGTAAATCCATATTCTAATCCATTTTCTACTGAACAAGACGCTCCATAGAGCGTTAACGCACAGGGGCTATTAAATGGTATAGCCCTTCCCGGACTATTCGACGGCTTTTTATGTCTCCTGAGCAGTTGAAGAAACAATCGCAACGCACTTAGTTGTTATTTTCTTCTCGGGAGGCGGAGTGAACGCCTCAGTAGGCGTCTTGCCAAACAAATAATTTATTAAGAACAACATGGTAATCTATTATTTCACGAGTGTATTGAAATTAAGCGATAGTTCAAGATGAACGTTTGTCCACGGGTTGGTCCGATTTGTATAGATTAAATGGTTGTTATTTTCGTGACTAAGGATGCTTAGCTCGCCATGCAGCTTTGCTTTCAAGTCTATTGACGTATATATTGCAGTCTTGACTTGAGATCAATATTTAGAGTGGTTTTCCTCCAACATACATGGTTGCAATCTTCCTGCCGTTGCAAAATAGTCCATAGCATGCAATAGTTGTGTGAGGAATAAATGATGGTCAGAAAATCACTGACAGTAAATGCAGGAAATTAGTAGTTCCAGTTTTTCTCATATATTATCTGGTGGTAGTTGTCAGTAGAATACCTCGATTTCCGATGTCAAAAAGTACTGCGCACCTGCGAAGAGGTTCCATGCATTCTGTGAGTTTTCAAAGTATCCCACGGGAAGCTGATATGCTTTCCCAAAATTACTGTACGAGTTTTTCTTGTTATTGGACTCGCTAAAAATTAATATATCGTTATAACCAAACCAAGGACCATAACCGGGAGCAGCATAAATTGCAGCCCCTTCAATAACTGGCTTGATGTTGGACACAAACGGAGCGACGTTATCTTTGTTTCTGAGAGAAAATAAGAATGAAGAACTGGAGTGAGTATAGCCAGGAGGACCTAAAATAAATACAGCAGTAAGTATGACTCATTTCATGGCTGAGATGACTATTTATTTAATAATACCCATAGTACTTTTCGCACTTGGCTTTTACCTTCTAGCTTTATCACAGGACAAGGTAACGGAATTAGCGGTATACTGTAAACACTCTAGTATAAACCCGGCGTTTTTTTGGCTCACATGCTCGATGTCTATCAGTAATCGACCACCAGTAGCAAATTCAAATAGAGAAGGAGGAGAAATTAAGGTTTTTAAGCAATGTATTCAGGTAAATTTTGTAAAAAAAGCATTAGATAGCAAGACTAGGGCCAAATGCATGTAACCTCCCCAAAACTTGGAATCACTTGCTTTGCAAATATTTAATTCAAGTAAGCAATGAAAACGTGCAAACCCAGGAAGAGCAATTATTAATAGCTATATTCCAGCCATAATTTAGTTAACGATGAATTTGCTTTTTCGTTACCAGAGCTGCCAACTACATATTATGTTTCTTCATACTCTAAGCAAGTTGTGAAAGAAAGATTCGTTACAAGGTTGTCAGATTGGCCTCGTGGAGGCCTAATAACTCGAATTTGGTTATTTAATTCTTGCTTGGCCTTGGAAAAAACATTTGGCCATGTTGGCTATACTTTTCGGCCTCTTTCTATTTTCACGATCTAATATTGCATTAAATGCAATAAAACTAGTTATCTACAATGAAGGAAACACAAAAATTTACTAATTTGATTTCAATGATAATAACAGAAGTACTGGCTCGTATTATTTGGCATTTTGCGACTTATTTTCGCTAATAACTTTGCGACAATAAAGCAATAACACTGATCTAGAAAAATAATAAATAGCATATCATAATAATATATATATATATATAATAAACAGCATATATAATTTGTTTTGTTAGATTTGAGTATATAATTTGTTTTGGTAGATTCCAGTTCACCGGTCCCGAGTCCTTTTGTGCGCGAAATCTACCGTGACGACATCAAAACTATTGTTTTAAAGCTCTACGTCACGGTAGATTTGGCCGCCGACCGATGCACTCATGCAGATTGCAGGCGTTTGCACCGAATCACCCGGCGGTGCACTTTCAATCTACCGTGAAGTACTCTGCGCCATACATATTCGATTGTTTTACGAAGCCACCCACGCTTTACAAAGTTATTGCGAATAGAAAAGATATGCAAATTAATTTCAATCTTTCCTCTTTGCTTCGACAAGAGGAATCGATGGAAATTAAACGAATACGAGCGGATTGAGATGAAAGTTGCCAATTTTATTGCGACGTCAAAAGCTGGGAATCCATTTTCCAAAGGCAGAAAAGAAAGAGATGTTTCGGCTGAGCTGTGGATTCCAGCTCATACCACTGAAAAGTGGTAGTCTGGAGAGTTGAGCCTGAGGGCTCTGAAGTAAACATGCACATTTTAAAATTTGTGGTGTGATATCTATTGTTTGGGCAGTTGAATCTAGATATAAAGTATAAAGTGTCCTGTATATTAAAATAATTAAATCGTATGTGCAATTGCACATTTAATACTTGTATATTAATAGATCAATATATTAATAATATTAAATTATTATTAGTAAATAATTAACATAATATAGGAGAATATTACCAGTCCTTAAGTCGACATTTTTGTGCGACATATGATATAATCAGTTATGATATTTACACATCCAGGCTGATTTTATTGTTCTACGTTGTTTGTGGCAAAGAAAATCATTGTGATTTGTTTCATTTAGCTTTATGAAAATCAGGAATTCTATGTGTTTCATCCCTACTGTTTCATCACATATTTTCAAGTCTGAAAATACCGCTTTTTCTGCAACATCATATGATTCTGCACTTGGTAAAGGATACTACAGGAAAAATTCCAGCAGCAGGGTGACAAACAAGAGGCTATACGAAATGCTACTAATGGAACTTTTTTATTGTGTTTATTTGCCTTGTCAACAGTCACTAGAATGAATGTACTTTCAGTTTATCCAGAAAATATGGGGCAGGAAACAAAATACTCACAGTTTCAAAAACGAATTATTTCACCATGTAAAACACATGACAACTTTACAAAAAATCTTGTTCAAGAAGTTGAAGTTATAGTTATGTGGACAACTACTAGCATTATTACTCTTCTTGAGAATTTTCAGCCAAATCGTTTTGTAGGCCCCTTGTTAAATTTTTAGCAAAAGGAGGATCCAAGACAATTCAACAACTGAAAATAAGTGAACTTTTTAAACGAGTTTGTGTGGAAAAAGTGACTTGCGCAGGTATGTATTTACAATAGACACTATCCGGTATACAGTATATTCAAATTTGTGATGTGCATGATGCGAATAGTACTTGCTATTAGTTGACAACATCAGGCACAGCCAAGTAGCTAAGAACACATACGTACAGTTATGATATAGAATAACATATAACAACTAACCCACTCATCCCAATGTTCCCACACCAGCCAAAATATATTAAGTGCACTGATTGTTTTCAAGATTTATTTTTTTAATCAAATCAAAACATCTTTTTTCATAAACATAGAGTTTCCCATCATTTAGCTAAGTAAGATTTTTAGCAGGAAAATATATAATGTTTTCCTACAGTAGCAATGTGACCTTGATGTACCCTACTTAATTATTTTACTAGTAAAGGGGATCGAAAATGCTGCCACTTAATGGGTTAAATACACTGTATATAGTATAGGGGACTCAAGCTTAATTTACTTAAGCTTGATATTAATTCAGCTTATATTATGCTATTATTAATTCAGCTTATATTATGATATTAAGCTTAATTATGATATTAGCTTTAGATTAATTCAAACAGTCCATTATATTTATAGAAATTAAACCATATTTGAGATGAACAAATTTCATGGTTGTGTGGTGTGTAATAATAGTTAAGATACGTTATGGCCTTGGGTTACTGTACAGAATTAGCATGTGTTAATAAAAGGCAGAAGGCCGCTCGCCTTCTGGTTGTTATGTTTAGTATAATTCATTACATGGTGGCAGCGAATCGCAAAATATCTAAGCCATCCTAGGCCATAATGATGTCCGTCATATAAAATATAACAGGCTGAAGTCTTGAGAAGTTATTTCAATAGTTATTTGCGAGAAATCTGATGTTTTTAAGCAAAGATGAGCCAAATAAAACCTCCCGTCCACTCGATTTCACGAAAGCTGATACTCGATGGCCAGATTGGAAGCGACGATTCGAGAGATATCGAATAGCTACAAAGTAGTTTAAAGAAGACGAGGACGTTCAAATTAGCACACTTCTATACATTGTATACATGTTGATTGTAAATTTAGTTACAATAATGAAGCCAATGAACGACTTTTTAAAGAAAGATACCCAGTGGTCGTGGGGACCAGCGCAAGAAAAGTCATTTGAGGAAGTCAAACAAGCCCTTGTAAATGCAACGACACTAACATTTTATGATCCTCACACAACTATCACTGTATCTGCCGATGCCAGTAGCTTTGGAATTGGAGCTGTTATCTTGCAGGAAGAGAACAATCGGTTAAAACCAATTGCTTTTGCATCGCATGCACTCTTACCCGCTGAGAGTCGGTATCCACAGATTGAAAAGGAATGTTTAGCCTCTGTTTGGGCGTGTGAGAAATTTGACAGATACCTCCTAGGTCCACAACAGTTCAAGTTGCTCACCGATCATAAGCCCCTGGTACCGTTAATCAATGGATCCGATCACAACGCCGTTGCTATAAGATGTCAACGATTGTTGATAAGAATGATGAGATATAAGCCGAAAGCACAGCACGTTCCCGGGAAAGAGTTGGTGGTCGCCGATGCTTGTTTCGAAACCGTAAACAGTCAGTCGCATCATTGATGGTCAGTCGCATCATTGATCTCGTTCCCAGATTCCTCTCGTGTCGATTAGACGAAGTTTCATTATAAATAGAAACTTCCAGCAAGCTCGTTGTTAGCTCAGTCGTCTGGGCGTGCGACTTGAAATAGATTGGGCAGGGGTTCGAATCCCATCCGAGGCTTTTTTATTTTTAAAGTTCGACAAACTTTTTTTCTTATATTTTTTTACTTTTATACGATTTTTGTAAGGGTTAGGTTTAGGATTTGGGTCAGGGACTGGATTATTTAAAATTTTAAAAAGAAAAATCTATTAGTTTTATCAAACACATATGCTTAAGATCGAGACAATAATGCCACCGACCATTAATGATGCGACTGACCATCAATGATGCGACTGACTGTCTACGGTTTCGAAATTTGCGTCGCCGATGCCCTCTCGAGACATACTTTGCCAACTTGTGACAAAAGATAAACGAACAGCTAAAGAAGTTGAAATGATACGGGAAGCCATGAAATTTACAGTTGATGGTTGGCCGACAAAATCTAGCGATATCCCACGTGATCTCCATAGTCTGTATTCTGTTCGATCGAATTTCTCCGTGGCGGAAGGTCTCTTGGTGTATGATGGGAGAATCGTCATTCCGAGCGCTTTGCAGTCAGAAATTCTGGAAGTAATTCACCATGGTCATCAGGGAATTACCAAGTGCAACGAAAGAGCCAAAGAAGCTGTTTGGTGGTTTGGCATCGGTAAAGATATAAAGCGTATAGTCAGTCGGTGTGGAGAGTGTCAAGTCAGAAATTAAAGTAGGTCAAAGACGAGAACCATTGATCTCATCACCACTACCGGAACGACCGTGGGACCGTATTGGTACTGACCTCCTAGATTTTAAAGGAAAAACGTTCCTCGTGGTGATGGACCACAATTCCTGCTACTCAGAAGTCGTGGATTTGTCTAAAGCAACCCCATCTCTTGCGATAGCAAAGCTTAAAAGTATTTTTGCCAGGTGGGGAATTCCGCTAGAAGTCGTCAGCGATAACGGACCGCAGTTTTCATCCGAGAGTTTCTCCAATCTCGCGAATGGATTCAAGCACACTACGTCAAGTCCCTACTATCCACAATCTAACGGTCTGGCTGAGAGTGCTGTGAAAATAGCTAAGATTACGGCAAGAAGATCCGTGTCTTGTTCTGATGATTTTAAGATTGCAATTATTTCGCCAATTCATAAGTCTGGAAGCAAAACAAATTGCGATAACTATAGACCAATTTCTGTTCTATCGTCCGTTGCTAAAATATTTGAGAGATTAATTACTGAACAGCTTGAAACATATTTAGAATCTAATAGCATACTCGTAGAACAACAAGCAGGCTTCAGGAAGAAGCACTCTACACAAACTTCCCTACTTAACATTACAAATCAGTGGCTAATGAATATGGACAAGGGTTGTTTAAATGGTGTTATCTTTCTGGACCTCAAAAAGGCATTTGATTGCGTTGACCATGATGTGTTGGTTAAGAAAATGTATTATTATGGAGTAAGGGGACTTGCATTAAAATTGTTTCAATCATATCTTACTAATAGGACTCAAATATGTAAAGTAAACCAAACAATGTCCAACACAAGAATTGTTAAGTGTGGTATACCTCAAGGTTCAAATTTAGGCCCATTATTGTTCTTACTATATATAAACGATCTACCAAATTGTCTGACTTCGTCTTCTACAAGTATGTTTGCTGATGACACGAATATCTCAACCCAAGGTACGACTGAATATGAAATACAAGAACGCTTAAACGCAGACTTAGAAAACGTGCATCAGTGGCTAGTTGCAAACAAACTTACACTAAACAAACAAAAAACTGAATACATGATTATTGGCTCACGACAGCGTATTTCAAATATTATAACTGATCCTAAAATTGAGCTTGGTGAGTCAGTAATCAAAAGGGTTAACAAATCCAAAACTTTAGGCATCATTATTGATGAGCACCTTTCTTGGAACGATCAAATTCAAAATGTTGTCACGAAAGTTTCAAAAGGAATAGGAATGTTGCGGCGAATAAGACAGTTCGTTCCCAAATCAACACTATTGAGAATATGTAATGCCATTGTGCTATCACACTTTGACTATTGTAGCTTGGTTTGGGACAACTGCTGCGAGTACTTGACCGATAAACTACAAAAATTACAAAACAGAGCTGCGAGAATTATCACTGGTAGAACATACGATGTTAGCAGCGATGACGTTCTAAAGGAATTAAACTGGGAACCCTTGAAACAACGTTATAAAATCAATAAGACGATTTTCATGCACAAAGTAAGAAACGACATAATACCATCATCTTTAACTAACCTGTTTAAAATTAAAACTAATGATCGATATGACTTGCGAAGTAATAACAACAATTACGTACTTGGAAAGCCAAAAACAAACTTTATGAAAAAAAGCTTTGCTTACTCAGCTGCGTCGCTTTGGAATGGCTTATCGAGTACAGCCAAAGAAAAAGGCATTAGCCTCAACAAATTTAAATGTACTCTTGGCAGCACCTGATTTAACATAACTTTTGTAAATAGGGTTTTTAAATTTAATAATATTTAGCGTGTGTAAAATTATATTAATGTATTAGTAAATGATGTAATTAGTGTGATATATTAGATTGTAATAGTGTGTAACAAACGGCCCCTTGAAAATCAGGTGCCTATGTGCCCTGAAGGGTTACCGTTTTCAAATATTTTTAAATAATAATAATAATAATAAATAACAGTGGGATCTACTGGTCATAGCCCTTCAGAAGTAATGTTTGATCGGCGAATCAGAACCACTCTACCAACGTTGTCAAAGAATAACGAACCTCGGATGTACGACGATGACAAAGTGAAAGTGAAGCATAAAACCAGCCAGACGAGAAACGAGTTTTACTACAACAGACGATATTCACCTCGGTCGTTGCCAACTTTGAAGAAAGGAGATCAAGTTCGAATCAAAAATGAGAAAGACGACGCGTGGGGAGAGCCAGCGGTCGTAGTTGGAACAGCAAAGACAACTCGATCTTATGATGCACAAACAGAAACTGGTATTTTACGAAGGAATAGGAGACACTTTCTACACATTCCACGAGACGAAAGAGAAAAGCGTAAGGAAGACAAAGATGAAGTACTTGGGAGCACCCACAAACCTACAGAAGAGAAAAGCCCCCTTCACATTAATGAAGAGAGCAGCCGTAATGCGGAAACCTCTGTCGAAACAATGCCTTCCCCTCCTGCACAGAATCGAATGGCTACGCGATCCGAAGGAGTCCGAACAAGATCCGGAAGGCTAAGTATCCCTCCTGACAGGCTAAATCTTTGAAATATTACAACTTTAAGATATTTAAATATTAGAACATTTACAAAAAAAGTTGGACATTTGAATAGTGCAAAGATCTGAAAACTAAGATTAAAAAAATGAACAAAACGAACAAAATTTAAAATAAGGAACTGCGATTAGCTAAGATTTAAGTTGAATTGGTTATTTATTAACGTTTAAAGTTTTATCTCCAAAAAGGGGAAGATGTAATAAAAGTTAAGATACGTTATGGTCTTGGGTTACCTGTACAGAATTAGCATAGGTTAATATAATATTTCTCTACTGCTTTATATGTTTTTATACTTTATTAAATCATGATGATTAAATCTCTACAATATATCTCAATCAACTGTGCATCTCTATGTGTTCATGTCCATAGAGATTATAAACAACACAAGAGGAGGCATCGTAATCTTTTTCTTTGAAAACAAAAGGGAACGCGTTTTTTGGGGGGCAAATTCAAGTCTCGGATGCAGGGCCAGGCGCTTATTGGCTGAACTAATGCTTCCTTAGCAACCACCTTAGCAACAGCAGATATCTGTTTGAATGTTTTCCTCATCGTTGTTTGAGGTCGTTTTGCCGGTTTTGTGGGCAAAATAGTACTTTTTGAATTGTTTTTATTTTCTACAATCTGGAATGATATTTTCAATATCTTTATGACGAAAAACATCTCAAAAAGCAGAAAAGCTTGTCTAAAACGACTTCTTTGCTTGGGACATCGTGAATGAGTGAACATCCGGGACTTGAATCCCCCCCCCCCCCCCCCCAATAGCCGCGCTCCCTTTTTTTGCCTTCGATGGCCACTCTAGTGTTATTTATAATCTCTAGTGTTATTTATAATCTCTATGTTCATGTCCCTCATGGCAAGAAATGACGGACACGCATGCGCACAACGCTTAGTGAATAAGCAACAATTTGATCAAACTTCTATTTTGAAATTCATAGGAGTTACATTGGGAAAATGACAAAAAACAGTCATAGTACATTCAGTTTTAAAGTTATCTGTCTGTTTCAATCGGATATAAACAAAATAAAATACACACATTCGAAATAATGTAAAACAATTTTGATAAATGTTACGATTCTTGCGGTTTTCGACATGGGGCCCTAGACCGCTACTATATAGGAAGCGGCATAATGGCTAACTAAAAATTGCCTAATCATCTCTTCAAGCCACTCAAATATCAGGGTTCATAAAGCAATATCGGTTCGGTTTCAATCGAATTTGAAGAGAGTAGGAATGTCATTGATGCTTCGTATTATGCATTATTCCTCTCCATTTGTCGATCTTGCGGTTTTCGGCCTTCAAAATAGCCTATTTTTGTTGATTGCTAGAGTGTTCGATTCATCAAGGTTCAATAAATCTCAGGTTTTGATGATCTCAGTTTGTGCGAGAGTAAGCAAAAATATCCAACATGTTCTATCTGTTTTCAAAACTTCAAGTGATGATCTTAACACCTTGTCAACTGGTACTCGTCGATTTATGTTTCTTAGCGGGGTCTTAAGGTCGCAAGTTAATGTAGATTCATGCACGTTGTAAATATTTGCAGTGGTGAAGTTACTCACGCATAGCATTGTTGATGTGTATGCATATTACTAGGGATCTTAATAATGAATATTTAATCATGTCCATGATTTCTCGCCATGCTATTTTAATTGTTCCCAGTGCTTATATGTGAAGTTATCTAAATGCATATTTCATTGAGACAATCAAATTGCATGCATAATTATCCAATCACAGTTTGTTCAATCATAATTGTTTAATCAATCACATTATTACAGTTAATACAAGGCAGAAGGCCGCTCGCCTTATGGTTGTTCTGTGGGGTTTATGCAATTAAATGAGTAACTAAAGTATTTGCACAATATATACAGTATTCTTGACCTAAAATAGTACAGTTTTTTTAACTCTAGTTTTTAGCCAAAACTATAGTTCTCTACAATTACAATAGTATCCATAACTATAGTTTTTATAACTATAGTATCTATAACTATAGTTTCCACAACTATAGTTTTTATAACTATAGTTTTTAGTTCCAAAATACTATAGTTTTTGGCTTCAAAAACTAGTTTATTTTTGTAAGGGTAATCATTTGTGTCAAAAAAATAAATAGTCTGCTAGTAAGCTGAAGACTGCAGTGTGCCACATTGAATAAATAATATTCCACATTGTTGGAACAATATTTATTATCAATATTAACCTCGTCTTATCCTGCTGTTAGAACATTATTTACAGCAGTATCGATATTAACCTCGCCTTATTTGACTGCTGTTGGAACATTATGTACTGTCAATATTAACCTCGTCTTATCCCGCGGCTGTTGGAACATTTACTGCATGTCAATATAAACCTCGTCTTATCCTGCTGCTGTTGGAATAGTATTTACTATCAATTTTAGCTCGTCTTACCCTGCCGCTGTTGGGATATTTATATTTACACGTTCATGCGCTTACTTTTCATTATTAAAGTATTAAAGGTGCTTTAAATACTGACATTCATGCCGAAAACTGTGAGTATATTGAATCTTTCAATGCGCATTAGGTAAGCATTACAAAAATTTTAATTTTATATATTTTAAGTTTTAATGAGATTTATCAATTTATCTGCAAATCAGAAATATTTATAAAAATCCTTTATTTTTAAGCATTGTTTTGTGTTAAATGTTACTCTCAAAACGCAGGAAATCGCGTTTCCGAGGCTCTAGATTTCAAAATTTTCCCTGGCCCCTTAGTTGTCTCGCGCCTTCGGCGCCAATTGTTATTTTCAATTTCCGGTTGATGGACGGGTCAGAAATTTGCCTAGATCCGCCCCCTGCTGAAAGCTAAATAATGCTAACCCAACATCTTTGATACGCTTTATCCTTAAACTGTCGCTTTAAAAAATACTTCAGGACTTTAAGATGTATATACACGTAGTAGGTTTACATGTTATTGCATCGCTTTATGCCGCATGCATAATAATACAGTTCGTGCGCAAATATCTGCATCAAATTGATACATACGCGTATTCATAGTACGTGCATATTTGATGTTCGTGTATGATACGCGTACCTTACGCGTACCTTACGCGTACTATACGCGTATCATACGCGTACCGTATGTTAAGATATACGCGAGCGATACTGTATAATATTATTCTGATCAAAATTATGAGAATGTTCTTTCAAGCTGGAGACTTCTCCTTGAAGTAACACTGCCATTTGCAAAACATAGCCTATGCAAAACAATAGCAGAGAAGGAATTCAGCGCATTTTTTAAAGTAGTGTAATAATTATGTGCTTTCAAAATCAATCTGTTTATAATCCACCCTTTTAGAGGTTGACCGACGGGGGGTAACACGTGTAGCGTAATTCGAAACAGTCGGACAATCATTGCGTTTTCATTGTACTTGCGCATACAAATATTAAGTAGTTCGACTGCGAAAGAAAATGGCTAAACACTGTGCGTGGGGCACTTGCAATAGTGATTCGCGTTACCCAGAAAGATTAATAAATTCTGAAGGAAAATGTGTTCAATTTTACCATTTCCCGTCTTTTAAAAAAGAGAAAATACGACGAGAAGCATGGATAAGGGCATGAGTTGTCGGGGCGACAATTTTGTTTGCACGATACATTCTTATATCTGTAGATTGCACTTTATTGGTAATGATGGACCAACCCTGACCCTATTCCTGCTACTGCAAGCCGTGAAAAGGTTATTATTATTATGAATATTTACATGCAGGATAAAGCCTTCAGTAAAAAATTTACTGCTATTACTGTGTGTCCTGTCAGATTAATAACAATACAATTAGATATTATATAAAAAGTTACTATTTACATAGTTATATATAAACATATACTATGCATGCATTAAGATGAAAACCCCCCAACAAACTAGATATTTACAAATATAAGTGTTTTACTCTGTTTCTAAAATCAGAAAAAGATTCTGTTCGTCGTATCTCAATGGGCAAGGCATTAAAAATTTTTACACCCATTGAAAAAAACCCTGATTTGGCGAGTTTCAGCTTTACTTTCGGAATACAAAGCAAAACCCCATTATTTCTCGTGGGTTTGTCATGTACTTTAAGTGTGAAGTAATCTGAAAAATGTTCGTTGGTAACCCCTAACATACATTTCTTAACAAGCAACACGGCATGTTTATGAATTTCGTTGAGGGTACTGGGTCGTTTTTCCCCAAGGATCATCTGAACTCTGCAATCAATTGATTCCAGCATCGTTAGTTGGGTATTTGAATAGTTAAGGTTTACAATGCAGTTGAATAAGACTGTTGGCAGAATTATCCCCTGATAGACAATACCCACATATAAATGAACTCCCACACTATGATTGGCCATCTTTCAAAATGGGTTCGTGATATATGGGCTCTAATCTAATGTATTATTTTTTACTAAACACTTTAAACGCATACATATGTGTCTTTTAGACGCTTGTATTACTATATGCATACAAAACACCCATATATATGCGTGTTTTGTACGCATATCTATGCGTGTTTTGTACGCATATATATGCGTGTTTTGTACGCATATATATGCGTGTTTTGTACGCATATACACGCGTCTGAAAGACACATATATATACATCAATATGGCACATCATGGATTCGTAAACTGGATAGCAATGGCGATTTAGTTGAAATTGTAATCAAAGTCGACCAACACAAGGACGCCGATTGTGACACAAGTAACTGTCAAAGTCAAAGCGAGACAAGCGAAGATTTGCTGTTCGCAATAAATGTTGATCTGAAATCACTAAGAATCTCCGTCGAAGGCAACCATCGTGATTTATGGAATCAAACTGAATTCTTGAAACTACTCGATTTTGTATCTGATCTAGCACGCATGGAAGAGGTTAATACTTCAGCAGTTAATGATTCATATGACAAGGTGTTCGGAAATATTAAGAATGATTCCTCAAGCTCTGATCAGTGCTTTGACAAATCGAACACCAGTATTAATTTAGAAGGGGTGTCTCTTGACATTTACGCTGATTCAGGTAACGAACATGATGAATTGCAAGAAATAAACGGTAGTCAAAGTAATAACAAATCGTTTTCCAAATCAAACAAAGCACGCAGCTCGCGCAAATCATTAAAACAAATCAGGAAACAAAGTAACAAGACACCCACAAAAGTCAAGCTGCGGAGAATTCAAGATACCTAATGATGATATTTTTGAGGAATTAAAACAAGTTAAAGACTTCCTAACACAATGTAGCAATCGTATTGACAATCTCGAGAATATTTTCTCTAAATTGGATAAAGATATGGCAATTTCAGATCTGGAAATACGGCTTATTAATGATAAACTATCGGCATCCAAAGACGACATGACAAGCTCCTTTGCTAGTCAGCTAAAGCATGAACTTACGGTTAGTAAGCAAGAACTAAATCAGTTTAAAGATGATGTAAACGAAAAATTAACTAAATCTGAAACGGAATTGAATAAATTACGGGGTCGTGTTGGATCATTAGTAGATGAAAAAAGTAACCTACAGAAAAAGGTTAAATCTCTTGAAGCGGAAAATCAAAAATTATCTCAGGAACTTCTTATCCTGAAGAATAACAACGCCAGCAATGAAAGCAGACCAAGCAAAGAGCCTAGTGAAGCACAATCTCCAAAACTTCTTCAAGTTTCAAAATCTCCCCACTCAGAATCGAAAACAGACAGACGTGAAAATCAACAAACTAATAAATCGGAAGTGAATTCTGTAGAGGAGTATGATGTTCATCAAGCATGTTTCACAGGTTCTCCCAAGGTTTCCAACCAGGAAATACCTGAATATGTTGTAATGCTTTGTGATTCGAATAGAAAATTTCTTGACATTCACAAACTTAGTGGAACCAGAAACAGTCGAATGATCGCCTGTGGTACAACTGATAAAGCTATTGAGATTATTAACACTCCAAGATTCAAAGTTAACAAGGCACTGATCATTAACACTGGTGTTAATGATCTGGAACACCTATCAAAGGACGAAATCATTAATCAACAAATTGAAATGATTGAAAAAGCAACAAAAACATTTCCAGGAATAAAGGTTTTCTTATCAGGTATAACTCCGCGTCAAAATGATTATGATGATATTGTTATTGAGATTAATGATGCTGTTCATAAGAAGGTAGAGCAGATGCCAAATGTCCACCATGTATATAATGGTAACCTCCGACAAAGACGATTCTATTTTGATGTAAAGCATTTAAGTAGAAGAGCTGGTGTTCCAGTCTTAGCACGAAACATCAAAACCGAAATGCGAAAAGCTCTTTCTCCATCATCACCCGACAAAGAAATTATAACTCAGCTAACCAACCAAGTCAACTTACCCTAAGCCACCAGAAATTACCAACCCGGCCACAACCACAAGACCGAGATGCACAAGTTCAAATTATTCCTGACCCACCTGTTGTTAGTAATAACATAGAAGTCCAACTGAAACAATTGACAGAAACTATGAACATGTTGATACATGCAAACCAGCAGCTTCAGTACAGGGTAATGTACACACCTTTTACTCCTATTTATAATAGAGTGTAACATTTTATAAAGGGATAGGTTCAAATATTTTCTATAATTTACATTTTACTATGGAGATTAGGGCAAACCCAAAATTTGGAAAATAATGGCAAAAAAATTTCTTCATTTAGGAGTGTGGAATATTGAGGGTCTAACTAACAAACTTGATAATCCAGATTTTATATCAAAAATTAAAGATTTTGACCTAATTTCCCTAGTAGAAACATGGCTACCTTATGGTAATCAGAAAATTAATATTGATGGTTACTATTCATTCTCTAAACACCGTAAAGAAAAGGCCCAAAATGCAAGACGAAATTCAGGGGGAATAACTATTCTTGTTAAATCATCTCTCAAAAAGGGAATAAAATTTCTGGACAGAGAGAGTAATGAGGAATTTGTGTGGTGGAAATTAGAAAAATCCTTCTTTAAGCTAAATAGCGATATTTTCATATGTTCGGCATATGTACCCCCTCAAAACTCTTCTAGGGAAATACGAATTGGCATTGATCATTATGACCATTTACAGAACAATATTTATAAATTTTTGAATCAGGGTAAAGTTCTATTATGTGGGGATTTTAACGCCATAACTGGCAACCTAGATGATTTAATTTTTGACGACCGTTTTACAAATACAGAAAATTTTACCCCCATCAATGTACCAAAACGGACTTCCAGAGACACACAAGTAAATGCGTATGGAAAATCTCTAAATGAATTGTGCATTGGAAATAATTTAATTTCTTTAAATGGTAGAACCAAGCGTGATTTGATTGGTCAATTTACATGTAATACATACAATGGGGCAAGTGTTGTGGATTATGTCATTGTCTCACAAGATCTGTTTCCATTTGTACAAAGTTTTTCGGTACATAACCCTACAGAATTAACTCACCATTCCTGTTTATCTGTTGTAATGAGAATTGAAACTCCCCAAGAAGTAAAAGATATTATGAGACTTTCAAATCAACCTGGCTATATGATTTGGAATGAAAATAAGAAAGAAAAGTTGCAAAATGTTATGTTATCAGAGGAAGTTAAACATAAATTGGACTCATTGTTTTTTCCAGATAAGACAACCAATAGTTCAGTTGACATCAACAAACTAGTTAGTGATTTTTCACAAATCTTGCGAGATACAAGCAAGAATATTCTACTCACAAAAAAACAAAGAAAACATACAAGTAAAAACACAAAGTCAAGGAAAAAGTGGTATAATGAAAGTTACTATGCATTGAAAAGAAATGTGCGGTTTTGGGCTAGTTTGCTGGTACAGTTCCCGACAGACCCCTTTATACGTCATTCTTTTTTTCCAAAAAAAAAGGAATACAAAAAACTAACTAGAAAACTAAAAAGACAATTTGAAAATGCAATGTTAGACAGAATTGAAAACCTATCTGATAAAAACCACAAGGAGTTTTGGAAATTAGTGAACTCGATAAAATTACACCAATCATCGGCAAAAACAAATGAAATACAAGCTTCTGAATGGTTTAATTACTTTGAAAATTTAAACGGAATACATCTCAAAACAGATAAAGATAGCCATGAAGCTCAAATTATCAACGATTATGATCGATGGGCAATTCCAAAGAGCGATACACTTGATAGACCAATTACACCTCAAGAGATCTCTACACAATCAAAAAAACTAAAGAACAAAAAAGCTACAGCTAACGACTCCCTATCAAATGAAATTATTAAACTAGCTGTCAAAACGTTACCCTCTTATTTTACAAGCCTATTCAATACTATTTTAAGCCAGGGAAAATTCCCCTATTCATGGACTGAAGGTTTTATTGTGCCAATATACAAATCTGGTGACGCTAGTGACCCGAATAATTATAGAGGGATTTGTCTCAGCAGTTGTTTAGGAAAGCTTTTCTCTCTAACAATGAATGCACGCTTAAATGATTTTCTAGAAGAAAATAAGATTATAAATAGATGCCAAATAGGCTTTCGCAGAAAACATCGGACAGCTGACCATTTGCTAGTACTAAAAAGTATAATCGACTGTTATAAGCTGAAGCGAAAACCTATTTTTACTTGTTTCATTGACTTTAAGAAGGCCTATGATAGTGTATGGAGAGAAGGACTTTTTTACCAACTATTATTATGCGGTTGTAGCAAATCATTCTTAAAATGTATTTTGGGCATGTATTCATCTGTTAGGTATTCTGTCAAACTAGAAGATGGAACAACACCATGGGGTGAAGCAGGGTTGCAATCTTAGCCCAACCCTGTTTAACATTTTTATAAACGATGTACCCAACTTATTTGATGACTCATGTGACCCAGTAAGATTGGGTAACACAAATTTGAACTGTTTACTTTATGCTGATGATTTGGTGCTTTTGTCGGAATCCCAGAAGGGTTTACAATCCTGTTTAACGAAACTTGAAAGGTATACCAATCGTTGGAAACTTAATATCAATAAGAAAAAATCCAAAATTTTATTAATAGGGCACCAGCCCAGAGACGCACAAACGCTACTACAAACTGGGTTTTTGACAGCAATGTTTTAGAACACGTAAATGAATATTGTTATCTTGGCATAATAATCAACTCTTCTGGAACTTTCAAGAAGGCACTAAAAGCTCTGCATAACAAAGCTTTACGTGCTTATCATTGTCTGTTTAAAAAAATCTCTAATTTTGATAATGTACCAATTAATTTACTGCCAAAATTATTTTCAAGCATGGTAATTCCAATACTACTTTACTGTAGCGAGGTTTGGGGCCCATACATGTTAGGAAAGATAACTACTTTTGAAATGTTTAAAAACAAAATGTTTAAATTAACAAATGAAATAGAGAAATTTCATTTGAAATTCTGTAAACGAATCCTTGGGGTGCACTCAAAATCTACAAATGTAGCTGTTTATGCTGAATTAGGCAGACTGCCTTTAATAGTACCAATTTCTGTCCAAATTGTAAAATATTGGCTGAACATTATGGATTTAACTTTTAACGAAACTCTAGTAGGAGAAGCAGCCCAAGTGTGTATGAGAATGAATTTTCAACCAGCACTTTATGTTAATTATGTACTTAAAATGTGTAAAACCAATGTCGATGATCTAGCGAAATCCGCTACAAACCCTCGCAATGCTCCAGCAAATTTTTGCCATTATTTAAAAGAATTATTACATAATGAATTTGTTACTCACTTTAAAAACCAGATACAACAACACAAAGAAAATGGCAAGTTAAGACTATTTAGAAAAGTCAAAGTGAACTTTAATTTCGAGTATTATCTTTCACAAGTGCAGAATGTAAAACATCGACAAGCTGTAACAAAACTAAGAATTTCAGCACATAAACTTCCAGTTGAAACAGGGAGATATAAAAATATTCCTTACAATGATCGAATCTGTAAACATTGTGACCTAAATGAGATTGGGAATGAACAACATTACCTAATGTCATGTAGCAACACAATGTTTAGGACACTAAGAAATAAATTTATAGATAACCTATACAAAATTAATAGATCTTTGATGCTATTCAACATGCAAGACCTTTTTCACTACGTTTTGGCCATGAAAGACAAAAATATCATAAAAATCTCGTCAAAGTATTGTTTTGATATATTAGAAGCATTTGACTTGCTAGAATAGTAATATAATCAACACATCCTTGTAATAACTCTATAGTTCTTTTATTGTTATGTAATGTTGTTAGTTTAATTTGTATCCTTTTGTACCATTTTTTGGTAATTTGTTGGAATTAATAATAATAATATATATAGCGTTTAAAGCGTTTGGTGAAAAATATACATTGGATTAGAGCACATACATCACGAACCCATTTTTAAACAAATGGCCAACCATATCATACTGGGTAATGGCTTTGTTAATAGAGATTCAACATATCCCTCTTCAAAAATACGATAGTCATCAAATGCTTTGTATGCGGCAAGCCCTTGTTTAGTTGTTTATCATGTTCTGTGGAACTGTATATGAGATGGTTAAAAATATCGAAAAGACCGAATGGCGGCGATGCGTTAAAATCATTTACATATTCGTGCGCTGAAGATAGCGGATCTTCTATTTCAACACCATGAATAATCAACTTGTTTTCCTCTTTTGATTTTGCATAGTCTAAGACGGGTATCAACATTTTTTCGAAACGCCTCGCGCTTTTAAATATTGTTTCAAGTCAGAAGCGACATTTTCTCAAAATGATTGCGCTCCAAAGTACTATCCATGCTTTGATATAATTTTGCCCTTTTTTACTTTGCCTTTCTTTGTCTTTAAAAAGTAAATTTCGCTAAAATTATCGATAATCAATAGTTCCTCCTATGCAAAAGTAATAACGCGACGCTTGTTGTTTGTCCGACTGTTTCGAATTACTACACGTGTTACCCCCCGTCGGTCAACCTCGAAAAGGGTGGATTGTACACAGTCATGTTTCGTATTGTAGATCACATGCTCTTCAATTGAACTTGATTAAGATCACTGCGTACCTCCCCAATCCTTGTCAGTGTATCCACCAAAGATACAGTTATTTGCTTTTATTAAAACCACTGTTGGTCCTTTATGGTCACAATGATCGTGAAAATCGCTGCCTCTCCAGCCATCTCGAGAAGCTCGATAACAAAGATTCCATTTACATTTCTCTCCCAGCCATGTTTTAAGTTGTTGGGCAAGTTCAGCCTCTTTCTTCAATATACTAGAAGATTCTAAATTGCTTAGCACTGGTTTAACTAAAAAGCAAAGGATGACCGAAATTATTTACAACAAATTGCAGACATTTTAGCTATAATATGCTGGGGAGGGGGTGTTTAAATGTAATAACTGTTAAGTAAATGTTTGTATGGAATCATTGGAATGTTAATCATGCCTATAAAAAGGACTCTAGCAAACATGATGGAAACATGATTTTACGGCACTGGAGCTGCATACTCAATGCGGGCAAATCTCAACGTCAAAGAGTTGGACGATTTGCATAATAGACTAACATTCTATCTGGGCAAAAAGAGCAAAATCTTTTACAGCTTCAGCTAGAAAGAAGATCCTAAGATTAGTAGAAATTCAAAGTTTGGTGGCGAAATGTTGTAAAATACGGAAAATATAGCGCTGCGAAATTTGCAAATTTTGTATATATTTGTATTACGCGCGGAAAAGTTACCATTTTTGCGGCAATTAATTTTTAGCTAAAAATGGTAACTTTTTCCGCGCGTAATACAAATATATACAAAATTTGCAAACTTCACAGGGCTATATTTTCCGTATTTTACAACATTTCGCCACCAAACTTTGCACACTTCAACTTTAAGATGCTCTTTCTACCTGTCGTAAAATATTTTGTTCTTCCTGCCTAGTTCGACCTTTAGTCTGTTATTTCTACTGTCGAGGTCAATTACTCACACTCAGTGACAATAAATTATAACCAGCCTTTTAAGAGTTATTTTATATACATCAAGTCTGTCTGCCAAAAATTTCTAGATAGATTTCTTTCTGCCGGCGACTGAGAGTTTTTAATTACAAGTTCTCAAATTTATGAATAATTAAATGAGTATTTTGACTAATAAGATCATCTCATTCTGTCGTATAAATGGGCTTTCAAACAGGGTAATACACTGCATCAAACACTAGTGTTTGATCATTAAAATACAGTGCTTCATTTACGTTAATTTACCCTAGCAAAGACAGGATATTCCAGGCACAAAAATGAAATTAATCCTCAAAGGGTATTATAAAAAATTCTGAGGATATTTTTACAATAATGAAAATATTTCAGCAACTCATTTTGCATGTTTGATTAAAAAATTAGGGTATCAAAAGATGAGAAAGCAATGAATCTCGATCAAACACTCTAATTGAAATTTTTCGTTAAATCCACTCACATAAAGTCAAACCAACCTCACTGCAACATGATGCGTCTTTTGTGAGAGTAAATAACCTTTACAATTAGCAACATTTTTTCATCTATATCAAACCATCTACAGTAATTACCACGCAAGGGCTGTTAAGAATTATATGCTTGTTTCAGTTTGTCATACAGTATGGTGACACATCTTCACTTCACAGCAAGCTAACTTTCAAGTGCTCCTAAATGTTTAGAACATCGACAATTCAATTCTTACAATTGTTACGCCTGATATGGCTGCTTGAATGTTAGTAGATATACACAACTGTATTCCTTTAGCTTTTGGCTGGAACCATGTGTAATTACACTCATCAGATTCAAACAAAATACTTGCAAGTTGTCTTGGCAGTTGATAATACCAAAACCAGTCATGATGATTGATGAATTACTTGCATGTGTTTTAGACAGTAATTTAGATGGACATCAGCAATCACTGGGTATTTTTAATTACAGTCAAAAAGGTGTCCTGCTTCCACTTGGGTACTATGTTGTGATTTACATACTGTACTTTGTCCTGTTTTTCAATAGTGAGGCATGATTTACTGCATCATCAAATAATACAACTTTCATTTTTGAAGTAATAAGTTTCAACAAAAAAAAGTGTTTTTCATTTCATTTCATTGTTAACAGGTGCAAAACATATATTTTATCGTATACAGAAAAATACAACAAAGTACAGTAAATCGTAACAGACTGTGAAAGCAAGGTACTTTTCATACTTTGACTGTAAAATTGACTGTTAGAAAAGATAGCATGCTGCAAATTTTACCACAATGCATTGTGGCTGGAAATCATTTCAAAAAGTAAATTAATGTCTGTTGAAGGACAAACATAAGTTTTGCTTGATCCCGCAGTGCACTCTGGTTAAATGTACATGCTGCCAATCTTTTTTTTATGATCAATTATCATCTTAGATGTTTATTATGCTCTAGATAACTGGTAAAGATAAGAAAAGATCCTGGGGCATTGTCATAGCAACTGTTTGAACAGATCTTGGACCTTGCATAATTAAGAATTTGATAGTATGTATTTACTAAGTATGTGCGGACGTTAAAAATCCATGCAGTGAGCCAGCTAGTTTTTTTAATACATATGAAGTATATTCAATTTAATACATACCTCTTCCCAGTTTACTCACAATTTCACCATAACTGATACTACCAATATCTTCAGGAATGTATTCAATGCCACCATTATCAACTGGAGCAAGATTTACTGGCTGCTCATTTCCCAACTTCTCAATATTTTCATCAATTACTTTCTGGGATGAGAGAATTTCTTCAATGCTTCCTCTATTCAGGAGATTTTTAGGCAAGGACACAGATGCTTTTACTTTATCAAGATAATCTTTAATTTCACTATACTGATTGGCTAATTCACCATGTAAATTACCATAAACTGTGTCAACATCTTGGACCAATTTCTTAGCCTGGGCTTCAAGCTTTTCTGTAAATTTCCTCAATATTTTCTCCTTTTGTGTATAAATTTGCTTTTTGGTACCATTTGCATCCGTTTCAAGCGACTTCATAACATGACTGATGGCATTCAAAGCTTCCTTTCCGGCCGATACTTTCTCATCTAGAGTTGCACAACTCCCTCGTAATACTTTTCTTTGTTTTTGTTCGATTTCTTCCACAGAAACACAGGAATGGTTTTGTTTGGTGTGTTCTAAGACCATGCAATGCATGCAGCTCAGTTCCTTGCATGTCTCGCAATAAAATTCAAGTATTTTATCTTTGTGTTTCGTGCAGTAGAGCTTGCTTCTCGTTTTGACTGGTCTTTGGGGATTGCTTAGTTCTTCGACGGATATAACATCGTGGTCTTTCATTACCGGCCAAACCGAATGATAATTTGAACATTTTTCGCACAGGTACATTTCACAGGTCATACAACGACTGACTGCGGTTTCCCGACAGGATGAACATCGCGCAGCATTCGCTTGACGTTGAATCGCCATAATTTCCAACATGTTTTTGATGAAAAAATTGCTCGTCATATCGGCCACATCTTGGTCTGATTTGAGCGTGAACTCCGAGCGACAAGTAGGGCAAGGAAATGTCTCGATGTTCTTCGCAGAACCACGGAGACGGGCGACGTATTTACCCAAACAAACCTTGCAGAAATTGTGAAAGCAGTGCAGACTTCGAGGCTCCGTCAATGTCTCCGTACAGATGGAGCATGTGAGCAAGTCTTCGATCTCTGCGACGCTCTCTAAAGATGAAGCCGATGCCATTTTTGCTGATCTTTGGTTAGAAGTTTACATTTTAGAGTGTTCCTATTAACGATTATCGATTAAATATGAAAAATTGAGTAAAATCGCATCAATGATCGAATTCGAAGTGTGTTATGCTAAAAACGAAACCAGCGCTATTTACTTCCGGTTCGTAGAAATTAAGAAAATTCAATGGCATTTTAATGACGTACGCAGCGCGGAGCGGAAAAAATGAAAACGGTTTGTCGGTTAATTTTATATCAGCAGAATTAAGATGACCTATAATTCGAAGCATATAGTGCCAATGCATTAGTTTGTAGCTGAGAATGCAGATACATTGCTGCTGCGCGTGTAACTGTTTACTGTAAATGTTAACTTCTACCCAATTTATTGTTAGCCTAATTTATAGCCATATTTGATGCCAAAGAGTGCTACGAATTTCATCGAACTGTGGCACGTCTCAAAATATTCGTATATCTCAAGTTAAATGTGCATGACTCCGCCTACTTCGATTGATATTTTGTATAAATACCGCCATTTGCAATTGAGCGTGCACCGTGCGTTTTTTACGTGTTTTTTTCGTGTTATGAAAATTGACTTTTATTGGTCAAGATTTTCATTTTGCTAAAGCCTGGCCAAGACTTGCCTTAGTAACATTGATACTGCCCATAGCAACATGAGTTTTGGCCAATAAACATCAAGTTTTATAATACGAAACAAACACGTAAAAAACGCACGGTGCACGCTCAATTGCAAATGAAAGGGAAGATTGGCTTGAAAAAAGGCAGAAAATGAGTTGAGGTAAGTTTCAAATGCCATGTTTCACATTTGCTAGGAAGTAAGAATATTTGGCTAAACGGTCCGAATTGAAATAAGGCTATAACAAAGGACGCGTTTGGATAGACCCAAGCAAGAATTACTGTTTGCGAGAACTCAGTAGCCGGAGTTTGCATGGGAGTGGAAATTGAAGTTAAAAGCGACTGGAGATTGTGAAAATGAATCTGAATATTATGAATATCAGTAATAAAGTACAAAACCTCATCAATATCACCATTTCTAATCATTTGATGCGAAGAAAGGACGTTGATCCGTTGGCGCAACAACTAACAACGCGCTTCGTTAACGAGTTCATGGACGAAGACCCTAATTACATCTCTTTTATAATTTCCAAGCTGGTGGAAACTGAAAGCAGCCCCAACATCATGACGCTAACACCCACTTCGAACAACACTTCCAACTGTCTAATTTGTATTAGTATTTTTACACAAGTGAACGTAAGAAATCCGACGTTGTGATTGGTCCAATATGACGTGACATTCCTTTATATTCACCTACAGGTGAATATAATAGTAAAAACAAATTTACAAAATGGCGACTAGCCGCCGTTTTGTCCAAATACGGACAAAGAAATAAACAAAATTAAAATAACTTGTGTAAAAATAACAAAACGATTATTCACCTCAGGCTTGGTGATTTTCGGGGAATATTCACCTCGACTTCGTCTCGGTGAATATTCCCCGATAATCACCTCACCTTCGGCGAATAATTGTTATATAAATAGTTCCACTAATCGTGGTTCAGAACCAGAATTCAACATGTGCGCAAAGCTTTTCAAAGAGATTCAGATCCGTCCTGATTCTGTATATAGTCGATTATTCAATTTGGTGTGCTAATGTGCTTTAATATTATATCACTGTCAAAGACTTTTCTAAATTTCTGACTTTAGAAATATTTAGTTCGGGAAAATGATTTATATAGGTGAACTATTTTCAACCAGTATGGGTAAAAGGTAAAACTTGCCTATCGTACTTTCGTACGAATCAGATTGGGATTTGGGAAGACACAAACACTGAGGACCTAGCAATAATTTTGTTGTCCTCTCATGAAATTTTCTACGGCAATTCAAGCTCAGATTTTTTTGCTAGGCTATACTATGCAAAGTAAGAAGTGACTAGTAGGCAAAACAAAATAATCAAACTCAAACATCTCATAAACAAAACACTGTAACAAGAAAGTATATAGATAAACTTGTACTACAGTTTTAATACAATTGCAACATCATGCAATAGCATGCAATTTTCCTTTCAAATGCACTTTAAGGTCTAGGAAAGGCTGACGAAGGAAACTCTAAGCAAAAGCCTTGAGTGAAGTTGAATATTATTCGTCTTATGCAATTTTTGACTTTAAGCCAAACAATTTTCAAACCACATATCCGACATATTTAAACTGTGCCAGCTTGCTATATTAAGCCAAACTTTTTGTAACTGATTTCCTGCATACTTAAACTAGACCAGCTGGTAGTTCGCATCAAAGTTTGTACCAATGCACCACTCGTTCATGTAAATTATCGACTCTAACGATTTTTTTACTCAATTTCAAGCTAAAATATTTGAAACTGTCGGCAGCAAGATTTGAACCAGTGTAACAGGTATAATTCACACGAAGGCCTATTCCACAAGACCACAATGACTTAAAAAACTCAACAGTATGCAGCTATATTTGAACTAATCTGAATAGCAATTCAAAGCAAAGCCTGTACCCATACAGGCTTTGCTCTGAATTACCATTTAGAGTAGTGTACCTTTAACTACTCATCCATGCTTGTTTGTGTAGGCGAAGGTAAAATTTTTTTGTTTTAACTAATTTTTTACTGCATTTTGAATCAAACATTCGCCTATTCAACCAGACCTCTCATTCACCCTCGTGTGGCACGAGGTATCAGCACGTTGCATATCATTAACTCTAACCAATCATTGCTTCATTTTCAGCCAACATATCTGCAACTGTGTGCAGTGAGATTTGAACCAAAGTAACTCGTAGTTCACACTAAATCCTATACCATTAGATTACACACTAACACTTGTGCAGTCGGAGGTAAATAATTGGATTTATTGATATTTAGTGCATTTTAAATCAAAACAATCGCAACTGGAGCGATATTTGAACCGATATAAATGGTAATTCACACCTGCCTGTTCCACTATACCATTTGATCAAGCTTGTGTAGCAGAAGGTAATTTATTGAGTCTAACCAATTATTACTTCATTCTATCAAAAAATTCTTGCAACTGTCTGCAGCGAGGTTTGAACCACTCTACATGGTAATTTAAACCAAGGCCTGTACACTAGACCACTCTTGAACGTTATTCTAGTTAGAGATATATTAATGAATTTAACCAATTTTTTACTTCATTTCAAATAAAGAACATTCACAAGTGTCTGCCAGTTGGTTTAATTTGAACAACTCAGTAACTGAAAGTTGAAAGCAAAGCCTTCACACAATTAGACTACTCAATCAAGCTTGTGTTGTTGGCGGTAAATTATATCTGCATCCAATGCGTCTATAATTACACGCTTATAAGTGCATCAAATTGAAACGTAATTGGCGCGTACATGCGGTGATAATAGGTGTCAGATGCCTAACGAAACGGACTGTCGGGGTATGTAAGGTTGGACGCTGGACACTATAGTCTGCAGCCTTGGCAAATAAATCACTAGGCATAAATCTAGTTTTTAACGGTAAGCTTTCGATTCGCCGCATTAGCTCAGTGGTCTAGGTCGTGCGTTTTTGACCTGTTTGTTTCGGGTTCGAGCCCGGTTACGCGCTTTTCTTTTATACTTTTTTTCTTCTTAATTTTTTGAATACGTTTTTTTTCTTATATTCTTATATTTTTTATGTTAAAACTATTCTTATTAAAACTATTCTCACTCACTATTCTCACTCACTGGGACTGTATCTACTTCACCAAATTTAGCTAAAGCGCGAGCCTGAAGGGGGAGTAAGGACTCGCTCCAGGTTGTAACGCATCCCAACCGGTTAGGTAACTGACACCTATTATCACCGCATGTATGCGCCAATTACGTTTCAATTTGATGTGCTTATAAGCGTGTAATTATAGACGTATCGCCTGATCAATTATTGAATTTAACAAATTTTTACTGCATTTTAATTAAAATATCAGAACTGTCTGGAACGAGATTAAAACCAATGCAATCAGTAGTTCAAGGCAATGGCTGTACCACTGGGCTACTCGTGCATCACCGGGTACTGCGTTGTAAATTATTGACTTCAACCAATTACTACTCAGTCATTTTAAGTCAAATGATTTGCAACTGTCCGGAGCGATATTTGAACCAGCATAAGTAGTAGTTTACACCATAGCCTGTCCAACGATACCATTTGATCAAGTTAATTAGTGCAACGAGCAGTAATTTATTGACTCTAACCAATTATTACTTCATTATATCAACAAATATTTGCAGCTGTCTGCAGGGAGATTTGAACCACTCTAAAGGGTAATTCAAACGAAAGCCTGTATCACTAGACCACTCGTGAACGTTATTCTAGTTAGAGGTATATTAATGCATTTAACCAATTTTTTACTTCATTTCAAATAAAAAACATTCACAACTGTCTCCCAGTAGGTTTGAACAACTCAGTAACCGAAAGTTGAAAGCAAAGCCTTCACAATTAGACTATTCAATCAAGCTTGTGCTGTTGCCGGTAAATTATTGAATTCAACAAATTTTTACTGCATTTATTTTAAAATATTTGAACTGTCGGGAGCGAGATTTGAACCAATGCAATCAGTCATTCGAGGAACAGACTGTACCACTGGACTAGTCGTCCATGGTGTGAATTACCCGTTACTCTTCGTTCAAATCTTGTACAGACAGGCAGTTGCTCATATTTTGGTTTAAAATGGAGTAAAGATATATTAAAATCAATAATTTATGTACTCAAGCATGGTCAAATGGTCTAGGACAACAGGCTTTGGTGTGAATTGTCTGTTACGTTCGCTCAAATGTGCAGTAAATAGTTGTGAATAGTTGGAAGTAAAAATCAATAATATACCTTGTAGCACACAAGCATAAACGAGCGGTCTGGTGTAATGGGCTGTCGTGGAAATTATTAGTTGGATTAGTTCTAATCTCGCTACAGACAGTTGAAAATATTTTGGCTTGAAATGAAGTAATAGTTGCTTAAAGGATATAATGGCACGACCATTTTTATTTAAACTTCACTTTTTATTAAACTTTATTTAACCCTTCCGTATTTCCTAGTCATCCTCGCCTCCAACTGAGTTAAGCTGAAATGTGCAGGATGGCGCTCAACCTGATTAAGGAACATATTGAAGGTAGCAGATTTCTCACGACAGCACACCAGTGAGTTTTGAACCCACGACATAAGACGCGATATTCGCTTGTTCATACCTTTGCGCTACTGAACCGAAACGCTGGCCCACAACGCCGCAAAACTCAGATGGTTAGGTGTCTCGTCAGACATCAGCTTAGCCTTGAATAAAACATCAAATGATTCCAGATAGCCGGTTCTTCTGCAATCTGCCTTGATAGTTGTGTGGTAAAAACTTCAGTTTGCAATACGCTGAGCGCAAGATCGATTCCCGTTCTTTTTTTTTCTTGTGAAAACAAGCGTTAGGGTAAGGAAGGGTTAGGGCTGGTATACTCTAAATGAACGCCAAAAACTTTTTTAAGTATCCATCTGACGGGAGATGTATGAGCAAAAAATTTTCGATGGAGAAGGGGAATCGACCCTGCGCTCAGCATATTGCGAACTGAAGTTTTTACCACACAATTACCAATTGAGATTATCTAGAAAGATTTGATGTTTTTATTTAATGAAAAAATTTCATCCCATGCAATAGTCAAATGTGCAATATGCAGCTTCAAAAAACTTTTTATTTAAAACTTTACTTTTTATTTAAACTTTACTTTTTATTTAAACTTTTTATTTAACACTTTCGTATTTCCCAGTCATCCTCGCCTCCAACTGAGTTAAGCTGAAATGTGCAGGATGGCTCAACCTGATTAGGAAACACATTGAAGGTAGCAGATTCCTCACACCAGCACGCCAGTGAGTTTTAAACCCACAACATAAGACGCGACATTCTCTTGTTCATACCTTTTTCATACCTTTGCGCTACTGAACCGAAGCGCTGACACACAAATGCCGAAAAACTCTGATGATTAGGTGTCTCGTCTGAGATGAGCTTATCCCTGTATAAAAACATCAAATCATTCCAGATAGGCGGTTCTTCTGCAATCTGTCTTGTTAGTTGTGTGGTAAAAACTTCAGTTTACAATACGCTGAGCGCAAGACCGATCCCGTTCTTTTTTTTTCTTGTGAAAACAAGGGTTAGAGCTAGGGTTAGGGTTAGGGTTAGGGTTAGGGTTAGGGTTAGGGTTAGGGTTAGGGTTAGGGTTAGGGTTAGGGTTAGGGTTAGGGTTAGGGTTAGGGTTAGGGTTAGGGTTAGGGTTAGGGTTAGGGTTAGGGTTAGGGTTAGGGTTAGGGTTAGGGCTAGGGTTAGGGTTAGGGTTAGGGTTAGGGTTAGGGTTAGGGTTAGGGTTAGGGTTAGGGTTAGGGTTAGGGCTAGGGTTAGGGTAAGGGTTAGGGCTGGTGTTACTATGGATGAACGCCAAAAATTTTTTGGAGTATCCGTCTGACGGGAGATATATGAGCAAAAATTTTCGAAGGAGAACGGAAATCGACTATGCGCTCAGCGTATTGGGAACTGAAGTTTTTACCACACAATTACCAATTAGGATTATCTGGAAGGATTTGATGTTTTTTACTCCGCCTGCCGTAGACGAGGCGGAGTTTTAAATTCGTTTCGTTTCTGTTTTTCTTTCTTGTTATTTTTCTTTTTACTCCGCTTGCCGTAGGCGAGGCGGAGTTTTAAATTCACCCCGTTTCTGTTTTTTTTTATTATTTTTTTTTAAGTGTCAGAAGTCGGTGCAGCGCTCATGGGAGATACTGCTGGGCACAAGCTGCGTGAGCCGATCTAAACACGGTGTTTAAAACCAATTTCCAGCAGAATATGTCAACAAAACACTTATTCTAACATGTATACTAGAACATCTAAACCGTAAGAAGGTTTTACGTGCAAAGATTCTCATGCAAAATTTTTTATAACGACAAATTCCACCACGAAACTTTACTGAGGAGCGATGTATCGCGGTGAAGTTTCTAGAGCGTGTTTCCGTCATTTTCTGTTGTGTTTCCACTTTTAAGAAATTTAAAAATTTCTACGCAAGAATCAAACGCAAATTCTACTTAAATATCTATATACAAAACAAAATTTTTAACATGTAATAGTGAACTAAAAGGGAAAGAAGGGTTCTTTATCAAAACATTGCTCTAGAAATGTTTTAAAACAGCAAATTTTGATAGACTCCATAATTCAATGATCAAGGAGTGAGTCTAGGAAATGTGTTCCTAATTCTAATTACGAAGTATTCGTTGTGATTTCTTTCCTAGGTTTTCTATACCTATGTTGAGATGCTGATATTTCGTGCAAAATGATTTATTTGCTTGTGTGATCTCATACATTTATGAAAGGTAAGAGACATTCAACATTCCAGTTCCAGAAATACATATGTTAGTCTAAGTTCCCAACAAATTATGTCGCGGAGACTTCAGGTGTGCTGCAGAATTGATTTAAATGATGCTATCAGGTTAATATATTGATGTATTATAGACACTTTTAGTAAAATTTTCTTTACTTGCAACTACCCAAAAATAAAACAGCCATATGTTGGTGGTATTATGACAAAAGAATCTTGTTTAATATATGTACTATGAAAGTCTTTAATTTAAATTAAATTCTAAAAAATGCAATAAAAAATGGCAGACGAAGTGAACGCCTTAGCAGGCGTCTTGTTTTCGCTTAAAAAGAAGTAAAAGCTGGTCAAAGTCAATAATTTACGACGTACAAGATAGGCATAAACGCGTAATCTTGTGGAACAGGTGTACGTGTAAATTACCAGTCACATTGACTCAAATCTCGGGCAGGCAGTCGTGAATGTTTTGATCTAGAAATGAAGTAAAAAATTGATGAAACTAAATAATTTATCTCCTTCAAAACAAGCATGAATGAGTAGTCTAATGGTATACAGTCTTTGTTGTGAATTACCAGTTTGAGTAAATAGAATCTTGCTGCAGACAGTTGTAAATATTTTTTGCTTAAAATGAAGTAGAAAATTAGTTAAATTCAATAATTTATGTCGCCCTGTACAAGAATAAACAAGTGGTCTAGTGCACCTGGCTTTCGGATGAGTTACCAGCTTCGTTGGTTCAATTGTCGTTGCAGATAGTTGCAATTGTTTTGGCTTAAATGAAAATAATTAGTTAAAGTCAATAATTTACAACATCAGACACAAGGTTGAACGAGTAGTCTTGTAGTACAGCCTTTGCCTTTAATTACCGCCGGCATTGTTTCTAATCTCGCTTTAGAAAATATCGATTTTTTTATTTAAAATGCAGTAAAAAATTCTTTAAACTCAATAATTTGCTTACTGCGACACAAGCGTGAACGAGTAGCTCAATGGTACAGTCTTTGGTTCAAACTACCAGTTAGATTAGTTTAAATCTCGCTGCATGCAGATAGTTTTGAATGTTTTGCATAAAAGGAAGAAAAAATAGGTTAAATTCAATAATTTGCCTCCAAGTTTGCAAGCATGAACGTGTGGTCTAGTGGAACAGCTAATGAACTCAACTGCCAACTACTAAATCAAGTAAACTAAATTTAATATGCTGCTAAAAGACCACATGTAATCAGTCTTGGTTTTCTGTGTGATGGACCGTATCTTCGCATTGTAAACGTTAGAAACTACAGTCTCACAGAAATTTGAGTGGCTCATTTTGTTAAGCCCCGTACAGACGAGCAAGTTTTCCTTGACAAGTTTTGTTTGCTCATATGCGTACGCAAAAAATTGACAATTTTTCCTTGACAAGGAGCCTGGTTTAAAAGCTAATCGGACCAGCTTTTCAGCAAGGAGACTTGCTCGTGTCTACAGTACGTGCAACAAGGAACACTTGACAAGGGAATTTTTGTTTACGTACTTAATTTATGCGGCCTCGTAAAAGTTGTCAGGAAAAAATATTGTCAAATTTCGCGTACACGGGAACAAATAAAGCCTGTCAAAGACAACTTGTCAAGGAAAATTTGTTCATCGTACAGACGCGTAAGTGAACTTGTCAAGAAACTTGTCAAGGAAAACTTGCTCGTCTGTACGGGACTTTACACTGCAGTGGCCTCATTTCACGTTTCTCAATAGTGTCATTTTACTACTATCTTATACTTTGCCAAATTAAATTACGTTATTTTTAGGTTTTTTAGTAGTATAAACAATATTTCTTATTTTTATATAGCTTTAGAATTCTGATGACTGAAACCATTCTCAATCATTTACACATTTCGTTCAGAAAATTCTGTCATTGTCAAAATTGTTGCATTTTCAATGTTGCTACAAACCTTTAATCACCACTTGTAGTACCTGTATTGTAATTAACCATTATCTTAACTCTACCAATATTTTTTTAGGCCCCATTTGCACAATACCATTCGCGGCTTCGTTGAAAGTTTAACCTTACCCACTGTATTTTGTTTCTGTATTTCTTCCTGTTTGCATTTCAAAATTTTAGAAACTATAACTATCATTGCTTCATACACACAAGATTTTTAACACAATATTTTCAAGTGTATTTCTTTACATTTTACGTTCACCCCGGATAAAATCAACCAACTTATGAATAACCGGTTCCAAGTAATGAAATACAGCTAAATTAATGACAAAATCAAATTCCATTGACCTTTCCCTTCCCCGTGGACATTCATTCATGAACATAGTTACACCGGTACATCACTGCGCCAATATCCACGTCCATGCCGTTTTAAGCACAATTTCTTTATAGTATTTCTGATGTCTCGTCTGAAATACAGGTTTAAAGTGGGATTGAACACAACGCTTAGATGAAGAGATAAGTAGGCGGTAGCATGGAGGAATGGTGATGGATAAGCGTTGAGTTCGGGTGTTGATTGTAGGATACCGACAATGATCACAGGAACCCAACATGCGAAACATGTGGTTACCAATATTTCAAACTAATTTAGCCAGTGTATAGGGGGAGTGCATGCAGTAGATAGTACACAAAAGGTTCGTCCTCTATAACTTTCGTATACCAATGTTTGCGACATTTATACAGTTGTTGCCGCCATCTTAAATTCATTCAAACATGAGGTTTTTACCAGGAGTTATTGTTCTAGTTATCTAGTATATTTAGACAGTTCATCGCACGCAACAAGAAGAAAGCATTTGTACAGAGGGACTATGCTATAGATCTTCGGGCTTGATATGCGCTATTGGCATTAGCGGGAGGTCTCTTCGATGAACGCAAGTCATTTTGTGCCATATTGTAAGCTTCACCTCTCGCGACGAATGTTCAAATTTACCCTTTAAAAGATTTTTTAAGTCTGCAGAGGATTACACGCAGTATATTTATATATATTGTTCATTGATTTTACAAAAGCTCGCAACACCAAGAAATGTTTCCCTAAAAGCAAGACGCTTATTTACTTGGAACTGACTATTTTATTAAATGCGCAAAAAGTGTGCAACTGAAACAATGGACTCAGGTAATTATTCAAGTCTGTGACTATGTTTACAGCACTTATCCTGGTTTAGCTGCAAGCCCTAATGCAAATAGATGCTATGCAAATTGTCGCAATAATATTGCCGCAAAATAATGTTGAAAAGTGTTGTTAATTACTATGATTACTTATATTTATATTATAACTTATGCCGGACAGAGTAATTTACATTGCGTGACGGACTTGCGGACTTAATAAACATTTGCGCAATGTTTCTGAAAACTGAATTAACTGTTTTTGTTGTTACGCTTAAATAAATGAGTAAAGTATATCATCTGTCTTGCCTGTCTACCTGTTGTCTTACCGTGAATATATTTTATATTCTGGTAACATAAATCGAGTTGTCTTTGTAGCTGTGCAATAGCCAATATTGTATCAAACTTGATCAACTGATAGTCTAATACTGCATGTATAAGAGAAAAATTTACTTGATTCGCGTAGTACTACTAATTAAATGCGTCCACAATACTATTTGTCTGGCAGTCCAAAGGACATTTCTAAAATGCAGTGCGGAATCATAAGATTACCGAGTATAAATTATACGCACATGCACTTTATGGCGAAAATCAAGCTAAAATTTGATTATTAAAATGCAACTGACAAGCGATGAATAAAAATTTTGCGCGTGTTTCTTCAAAATGTTTATTGTCAAAATAATAGAGAAAAAATTTTAAAGTATATGGGGCATAAATTTAGAACAATTTCATGGTATTCTAAAACACTTGTTACAAAGGCCAAAGTCATAATGACACAGAACAAACACAACACAGAGTATAGAATAAAAGAGAAAGATGCTGGTAACACAGAGTAGATAAAGGAGAACGCTGTTGCTGTTTTCCGGGATATCGTCCGTCTCAAGCTGAAGCGCGTGCTTTTGGCTCCACTCAGTTCGGACGTTGCTTATCAGGGGGTAAACTGCACGTCAAGATTACTGACCTTCCCTGAGTCGATCTGCGCCATTTCTGTCGTTAGGTCCACGAGTTTCTTCGGTAATGGCCGCCAACCTCTGATTATGTGTTCGCAAATACTTCACCGTTCTGTAGCTCAATACTATTATTATCAAGAAAGGAATGACACCATAAGCAAGAGCCATTATTGCTCCCTCCAGTAAACGGTTTTCGAAGTCAATTGCGCAAGCTCCTACCCGACGGTTATATTGAACTGTATAACCGAATGGTACAATTATTGCTCCCATTATTATTGCATTAACCCATGTGAAGAGGACTGCAGCGAAAGTTGGTCTTCGAGTCATTATGAGTTTATATTTCATCATAAGACACACTGCAAAATACCTGTCGACCGTCATGAGCAATGCTGTTTCCGAAATGACAACGTATGGAGCGTAAGTGATCGATCCAAGAGCAATACACGATGCTCCTCCTTTAGCCGCTAACTTGGGCTTGATCACATGAAATGCGAGTTGTAGCGGGATCACTACAGATGTTGTTGCCAACTGACAGAAAGTCAAGCTTACAAGCAAAATACTAGAAGGTTTTTCTCGCGTCGAACGTGAACACAGGTATCCAAGAAGGACAAGAGCGCTTAAAGCAAGAGAGATTGTTACGATTGCTACCGAAATTGTTAACAAAACAGCGACTTCTGTCGTGGAATATTCATGGAATACTGGCGGAATTTCCGACGTGTAGTTTGTGCTTTCGTTCATGATGACAACATTAATCTGGCAGTATTTTCAATAAATGGTTATGCATAACATGCATGTACAGCTAACTTATAGTTTAATTCTGTCCTTATTAATATTCATTTACCTTCTGCCAACTTTTGAAGGGGGGCAAAGATCAAGAATTTTGCGTATTACTCTCATTAGATGAAATTATTTACGCAAATATAATGCAAATTTTTATATTTTAGATACACGGTCTTGATACTTGTGTAGGGCCTAAAATCTTGGAAGTCAATGGTCCAAGAGATGCTTAACTTGGGACATATAGAAAATCAGTAGTTTGGCCCAGTGTGGGAAATCGTTTATATGTATTGTTACGTGCATTGTAATGAAAAGCTTGAGCTTGAAGTACGTCAGATTTAGAGACAGGCGGCCATGTTGACCACCTCATTCAAAGAGTGAATCGATCTATTTTCTATTAACAAAACTGTTTTTGGGAGATTTTGCTTTTAAATTAACGTAAAGCGTTTCCTTTAAAACCAAAACTATACAGTCATCTTGCCATAGAAATCTACAGCATCCGCTCCTCAATTTGAACCGTACAACATATGGCCGCGCTTGTCTAAAAATATGACGTACTTCCGGCTTCAAAACCAAAAAATTGATATGCTATACAGCCCTAACATACTGTGTATCCATGGCGGAAATGTTTACGCCCTATCGCCATTCTAAAACTAAACTTTTATGTAGAAACCATATGAATTAACAATATCGCTGTGCATGTTATGCATGGGGGGGGGGTGTTTGTGTTTTTGTTTTAACTGGACAAATGTTATTCTTGGGTTTCATGTGACGTCATAAATTTCACCGGGAGTCAACTCCAAATCGAAACACAGTCATTATAGGGAAATAATTTTTCACTGTATGCGTTGACCTTATGTTTGGCAGCAAATATGTGCAATTTCGTGAGTTTTGTTCTCTCCAGTACAATGTAATCATTAATATGTAACGGACCGAGATTCCCAATAACACATAAACTCTTTCAGTTAGAATCTACTTTATTTGTCATGATCTCTCTATATTTATACACTGGTAAAATAGGGCGTTTACTATGACTCTACATTATTTACATAAACTACGCACAGGAAGAACGCATATAGGAAAGGAGTGCTCACCACAATTTACATCGTCATGACCACGCGCAAATAATGCTAAGTCATTTAATCTATTTACACAATCGCTACACCATCCTCCTGCTTTAATGTTCTCGTCCCGAGAACAGTCTTCAGCTTGTTAGTCATAACCATAACGGTTGGGAGGTCGTATATTTTGCCTATAAGTCTGGCAGGCCTTGCTCTGGGGTTTCCCACCTGCTGAGGTGCAACGTCAACCACCTGAAACTCACCTATTTCTTGAGATGGGCAAACAAGTTCACCCGGTTGAAAAGGGACATGTATGTATGTATGTATGTAAAACTTTATTTACTGACGCTAGCCTTGTCAACAAAATAGTTGGTTTCCACAAGGGGCGTCAAACAATTAAAAAAAGAATCAAGGAAGATATTTACAAAAGGACAGAAAAGGAAAGAAAGAAGAAAAAATAAATAGCATGCATATTTACAAAAAGTTGGTGTGATCCGGCTAAATATTAATAGTTACAATAAGGATTTATTCAATCTAACAGATTATTAGTTGATCTTACAAAGTCTTTGAACAAGCAAATTGATTGAGCTTCCTTAGCTTCAAGCGAGAGATTGTTCCAGAGTCTAGAACCACTATACTTGAAGCTTTTTTTAAGGAATTCACGTCTAGGCTTTGGTAGGTCTAAATCATTTTGAGAATTTCTGAGGGCGTAAGAAGTTTGTAAGGAATTCCTTCTCTTAAATAACTTTTTCAAATTCGGAGCACTATAGTCGTTCAAAATTTTATACATTAAAGTGGCTTTGGTTATAACTCTTCTGGATTCTAAGTCTTCCCATTCAAGGGCTTGAAGTACGTCAGCAGACCTGATCTCATAGCTAGCGCCGGCAATAATTCTCGCTGCTCTATTTTGATACTTTTGTAATTTATCTTTTAATGTCTTGTTACAAGTATCCCAAAGGGGGGAGCAGTAATCAAAATAAGGTTGTATCAAAGCACTGTAAATTGGTTGTAACATCTGTGCTGGGACAAAGGGCTTAATGCGTTTTAACATTCCTATACCTGCACCGACCTTTTTACAAATTGCTTCAATATGTTCTTCCCAACTGAGTGTTTCATCAAGTGTAACACCCAGACAAGGGATTGAGTGTATTCTGGGAATCGGTTGGCCATTTAACATTACAGGGGTATCGTCGTTGATCTTATTAAGATAATGTTTTGATGCCACGTACATATACTTGGTTTTAGAAGAGTGATGCTGCAATTTGTTACTTATTAGCCAGTGATTAATGTTATTTAAATCATTATTCAAATTGGAGGTAAGTTCCTCAGAGTCCTTAGCAGATGCAAATATCTGAGTATCATCAGCATACAAGCATGGGGTTGTGTCATGAAGGCTGTCGGGGAGATCATTGATATAAAGTAAAAACAGTAAAGGTCCCAATATAGATCCCTGGGGAACTCCACAGACTATTTTTTTAGATGTTGACATCGTGCCATTGACAAAACACGTCTGTTCCCTATTAGAAATGTAAGATGCAAACCATTTTAATTCAACATTTGAAACTCCAAATTGTTCTTCCATTTTGCGTAGTAAAATATTATGACTAATTGAATCAAATGCTTTCCGAATATCAAGAAAAACTACGGCACTCACATCGCCACAATCCATACTTGCATGCCAGGCATCACACATTTGTATTAGTGCTGACAGAGTTGAGTTCTTTGGCCGAAAGCCAAATTGATATTTAGACAGCAGAGAGTTTTCATTTAGAAAATTGTATAGTTGGTTGAACACAGAACGCTCAAAGATTTTACTTATAATAGGTAAAATCGATATTGGACGGTAATTCTCGCATTTTTGTCTATCATCGGATTTAAAAATCGGTAATACCCAAGCCTTTTTCCATTCATCAACATAAATTCCACTTTTAATAGAGAAGTTAAATATCCACGTTAAAGATGGGGTTATTATTTCAGCTGAAAGTTTAAGCACTCTAGCAGGAATGTTATCAACTCCTGTAGATTTTGATGAATTGAGTTTACTCAATTGGAGAAATACTTCATTTGGGTTAATTTCAGAGAACTTAAATTGGATATCTGGCCTATTAATGACATTATGAGATAAAACTGGGTCAGGGGTATTGTTCTCGATTTCATTGGCTAGTTTAGCTCCAATATTTACGAAGTAATCATTAAAGGACTCAGCTATCATCCTGTCGTCTGTAATAATAGTATTATCAATTTTCAGTTGGGCAATATTATTTGCTTTGTTATTTTTTCCTAGGAGCTCGTTTATTAACTTCCAGCTTTACTTAGGATCTTTAGCCTGGGCACAATCATTAATTTTTTTGCAAAAAAAGTCCCGTTTTGCCTTATAGAGTTCTGCATTAACTTTATTACGTATTTCTTTATATCTTACCCAGTGCATATGAGATCTATTTTTTACAGCCCTCTTTTTATGAAATTCTCTCTCCCGCATTAACTTCTTAATATCAGACGTGACCCAAGGGTGAGAATTACTTCGAACCCTTATTCGCCTTAATGGGGCATGCATATCCAATACCTGTAGGAAATAAGACTGCCATACGCGATAACAAATATTTGGATCATCATGCAGGGTAACATTTTCCCACGGGACTTGTGACAGATCGTTAAGAAAGTCGGTTGCGTTAAAATTCTTAAAGTTTCGATCATACCTCACTTTTTGTCGGGGACTAGATGCACAATGTTTTCTAACAGCAAATATTAAACTATGGTCAGATAAGCCGAGATGAATAACTCCTGCTTTTGCAATGTTTTGTTTCTCATTCGAGATTAACAAATCGATCAGGGTTGCTGACGCTTGCGTTACCCTTGTGGGCTCATTAATTAACTGATCAAATTGATACAGAGATAATAGAAATTTTAGCCTGCGCGTGTATGCATCCGGCGGAGATTTACTTATATCACAGTTTAAATCCCTTAAGTCCCTTTACATAACTTAACTTAAGTTGATCATGATGAACAACTTTTCATTTAATCTATTTACACAATCGCTACAAATACATTTTGGGTTGACCCCAACTCAGATCAATGGTGGATCCAGGGTAAGTCAAAATAAATTATAGCAGCTCAATTTTAAATTCAAAATAACTTTATAACAATGTCATAGGTTATGAATTTCAAAAGAATAAATCTAACCAATGAAGTTGCTTTGAAGGTATTTTTAAATGTAAATACATCCTAGAATGAGCTGTGCTAATTTGTTTTGACTTACGCTAGATTCGCCACTGATTCAGATTTACTGCAAAATGCCCTAGTGAAACCCACAAACTCGAATGACCTGCTAGCTTTTTTCTCGTTCGAAAAACTTCGCCAATTTTTCATCCACCATTTCGTTTTGTTTTTTTTACTATAGAAGGATATGAGGTAATATCTTGTTTGTAGGGAGCCAATTTTTTTCCTACAACAGTATGAAGTAAACCTCTTGTTCAAAACTTATCGTGTGCTGTTTTAAAGACAATAAAACATGCAAATATCGAATTAGTAATCAGTCAATTGTATTCTTTGAAACTAAAATATGTTTATTGCCATTGTATTAAACTTTATGATATAGCATTTGTGAATCCTGAACGCTGATTGGTTTAGAGCCGTGTTTACATAACTCAATGTAAACACGGAAAATTTCCTGCCACTTGTAAACACGGAAATTTTTGACATTGCTATATTATAAAAAAAATATAAAACATTTTTCCGTGTTGATATAGAGTTATATCAACACTCGTGGAAATTGGAAAAACTCGAAATTATGTGAAATTGCGCACAATTTCTCGTTTTTCGAAATTCCACTCGTGTTGATATAACTGTATGGAAAAATGTTTTGTATCTTAAATATAATTGTAAATATAATAGTAAACTTCTGGCATTTTATTAGTGATGTTAATTGTTTCTCGTGACAGATAAATGATTAATGAAATTTTCTTTTCTTATTTGCTGCCGTAATAATGCTCAGAGGTGGAAATATGCGATTTCGACCGGCTATTTTCATTTCGTATTTCACTGTGCCTGATCATATTTTTTTGCCAAAAAATGTTTATGTTGCCAGATTTAGCCCTTTATCGTTTCAACGATTTCAGGTATTTTCAGCCACAATTCGTCACCGCATTTGAAATGTTTCTTATCAAATTGACCCAAACACGCTGTTGGGGTGGGAGCCCCGTTCAAGAAGTAGGCAAATGGCCTTCATTACTCACCAAAGAATGTCGATCTTTCAATTTCTAAGTATGTATGCGAGTTTATTGCAAGAATTTTAGCGAGAGAAGAACTGAATATGAAAATCAACCGGCAAATATGGCGTGGTATGGACTTGAGAATTTTTTGAGAAATTCGACGAAAGATACCGTTCAAAGCTATAATTTCTACTCTACGAGATAGTTCTTGCATCTAACACATACTTCCTGCAAAAATGCTCCAAAATTCCGCGTCAATTTGCATCAGAAAAGCTTAAAACGCTCAAACGTTTTCGTTCACAAACGTTGGGCGAAAATAACATGCTCTTTCTTTCCAGACAAGAAACAAGTTTGTAACACGTGACCTAAATCGTACCTTCTGATTTGTCAATCATAAAAACATTGACGATCGTTTTGAGTTCAATTCAACTGGAATGCTCGTTTATCATTCATGCTTCCACTTGTAATGCTTTGAAGTATAAATGTGAAATTTATATAAAACTCAGTACCTAGCGGTACCGCCTTTGTTGCGCATTACGACCTGGTCTGGTTCAAATATCGCTGAAATCTTTTGCAAAACGTTTGGCTTAAATATAGGGAAAAAATGGTTAAAAATCGTTCTAAAAGATAGCCAGTTAGTAGCTGGTCGATTTTATTAGGAATTTCTAATAGGTATAGCTGGTAGTCGGTCAAGTTTGAGACAATTTAACTCAAACTGGCATAGAAAAATTTCTAGCCTAGCTACGATATATTCGTAGCCATTGCTTCTTAAGAAACCGTGAGAGAAAAATTTCCTCGTTAGTTTAAACCAAAATTTTGGTGAAAGACTTCAGGAAGATTTGAACCAGAATAACTAGAAATTCACATCGATATCTGCACCACTGCACCACACGTTCATGCTACAGCAAGACGTGTAAATAATTGACTTCAACCATTTTATTTCTTTTATTTTAAACTAAAATATTTGTAAATGTTTCCAACAAGATTTGAACCATTACACTACTCGTTCATGCTTATGCTGTGTCTGGTAAATTAATGACTTTAAGTCTTTAACCAATTTTTTACTCCATTTTAAACCAAAATGCTTGCGACTGTCTGCAGCGAGATTTGAACCAACGTAACCAATACACCACACCTTCATTCCACAAGACCTACACCACTAAACCACTCATTCATTCTTATGCAACAGGGGGTAAATTATTGACTTTAACCATTTTTCTCACTTAATTTTAAGTCAAAATACTTGCAACTGTCTCCAACGAGATTTGAACCAACGTAACTGATAATTAACACTAAAGGGTCTGCCACTAGACCACTTGTTCTTCCGTATTCAACAGGAGGTAGATTATTGACTTTAACCATTTTTCTCATTTAATTTTAAGCCAAAAGACTTGCAAGTTTCTACAACGAGATTTGAACCAACGAAACTGATAATTTTGATTAGGAAAGCTTTCGACATACATTTTGTCACAAATGAAAGCGATAATAAATTAATTTTATTTGAACGACGTTTCGATGTCATCTTTACATCATTTTCAAGTTCATTTAAAGTTCGTTACGACTAGTGTGTTCATATGGTAAGAACATATGAGCACACTAGTCGTAACGAACTTTAAATGAACTTGAAAATGATGTAAAGATGACATCGAAACGTCGTTCAAATAAAATTAATTTATTATCGCTTTGATTTGTGACGAAACTGATAATTTACACCAAAACCAGTATCACTAGACCACTTGTTCATCCTTATTAAATAGGAGGTAGATTATTGCCTTTAACCATTTTTCTCACTAAATTTTAAGCCAAAATACTTGCAAGTGTCTACAACGAAATTTGAACCAACGTAACTAATAAATAACACCAAAGGCTCTACCACTACCAAAGCCTGTAGCGCTAGACTACTTGCTCATCCTTATTCCAAAGGAGGTAGATTATTGACTGTAACCATTTTTTTACTTAATTTTAAGCCAAAATACTTGAAACTGTCTACAAACCAACGTAACTCGTTATTAACACCAGAGTCTGTACCACTAGACTACTTGTTCATCCTTATTCATGATAGATAGATTATTGATATGAGACAAGAGTTATCCCGAATAACGTGTGCATAGTAATAAGTACACAATTTAATTTAAACTGTATATTTCGAATCAATTTGATTCATCTTCAGTAGAAAAGCTTACAAGAATACGTTAAAACAATTACGTGTACAAGACATATAGATGATACTCTACTTCTTATAAAACGTGGTGACATTGACTTCCTCTTACACAAATTCCACTCCTTTGACCATAACATACGTTTTACATACGATGCATTCTCGGATGAACCACCACACTTTCTTGACCTAAATCTTGATGGTAACAGATTTTCAATATGCCGTAAACACACCTTTACTGGTCAATATACACACTTTGACAGTTTCGTGCCATGGAAACACCGCACAGCTTGGCTTCGCTCTCTTCTTTCCCGAGCCTGTAAGATCTGTTCACCATCTAATCTCAAACGAGAGTTAAACTTCGTTAGGAGAATTGCTTCATCGAACGATTTTCCCAAACAGGTTGTGTCTTCGTTGATCAAACGTTTTAGATAACATCACGATACTAACAATGATACTAACGAAACGAATGACAACAATACAACTACACCAACACTTTGGTTCGAGATGCCTTACATTGGTCATAAAGGGGAACAACTCTTACGTGGTCTAAAAAAGAAACTGAAACGTTGTCTTAACATTTCTGAAGTACGAATTGTAACAAGAACTACAACCGCCAAACTCAACATGTTCACCAACATGAAAGACAAAACTCCTAAAGAAAACAAGTCTAATGTTGTGTATGAGTTCACGTGCCAAAAATGTAGCAATAGCTACATAGGTAAAACTGAACAAACATTACTAGAACGCGCTAAAGAACATGCATACAAAGACAATGACAGTGCTATAAACAAGCATTTACAATCTTGCTACGAACCAGATGACTTGACCAACAAAACTAACAAAGAACTAGTTGATCTTGTTGTAAATAATACTAAAGTAATTGATTCAGCTAGAAATTGGAACTTGTTACTTTATAAAGAAGCACTTCACATAAAACGACGTAAATGTGTCCTAAATAATGGCCTTAAGGCAAGCAAAGAATTGCAATTATTTAATTGATTAGTTAAAATGAACAAAAGAACGCTTTAGAAATGACGGTTTTGATTCTTAGTTGTTTATTGCTTACGCGTAACTTGCGCACGCTATTTAAATTTAAAATTCTTGTACACGTAATTGTTTTAACGTATTCTTGTAAGCTTTTCTGCTGAAGATGAATCAAATCGATTCGAAATATACAGTTTAAATTACATTGTGTACTTATTACTATGCACACGTTATTCGGGATAACTCTTGTCTTATATCTGCTGAAACTATCAGTCGGCCAAGGTTTATAGATTATTGACTTTAACTAATTTTAAACTTAATTTTAAGCCAAAATACTTGCAAGTGTCTACATCGAGATTTGAGCCAACGTAACTGATAATTAACACTAGAGGCTATACCACGAGACCAGTTGTTCACCCTTATACGACAGGAGATAAATTATTGACTTTAACCAAATAATGAATGTTTTTTTACTTAATTTTAAGCCAAAATGCTTGCAAGTGTCTACAACGAGATTTGAACCAACGCAACTGATAATTAACACCAAAGCCAGTACCACTAGACCAGTTGTTCATCCTTACAAAGTAGGAGGTAAATTATTGACTTTAACTAATGTTTTTTTACATAATTTTCAGCCAAAATACTTGCAGTTGTCTGCAGCGAGATTTGAACCAACGTAACTGATAAATAACACCAAAGCCAGTACCACTAGACCAGTTGTTCATCCTTACACAGTAGGAGATAAATTATTGACTTTACCCAATGTTTTTTTACTTAATTTTAAGCCAAAATACTTGCAACTGTCTGCAACGAGATTTGAACCAACGTAACCGATATTTAGCACCAAAGCCTGTACCACTAGACCACTTGTTCTTCCTTCGACAACATTAGGTAGATTATTGATTTTACGTTTTTTTGACTTAATTTTAAGCCAAAATACTTGCAACTGTCTGCAGCGAGATTTGAACCAACGTAACCGATAATTAACACCAAAGCCTGTACCACTTGACCACTTGTTCATCTTTATTCAATAGGAGGTAGATTATTGACTTTAACTATTTTTTTACTTAATTTTATGCCAAAACACATTTAAATATACTTGGAACTGTCTACAACGAGATTTGAACCAACGTAACTGATAATTAACACGTAAGCCGGTACCACTAGACCACTTGTTCTCCCTTAAACAACAGTAGGTAGATTATTGACTTTAACTAATTTTTTAACTTAATTTTAAGCCAAAATACTTGCAACTGTCTACAACGAGATTCGAACCAACGTAACTGATAATTAACATCAAAGCCAGTACCACTAGACAAGTTGTTCATCCTTACCCAATAGGAAATAAATGATTGACTTTAACCAATGTTTTTTTACTTAATTTTCAGCCAAAATACTTGCAATTGAACCACTAGAACCATTGTTCGTCTTATACAACAGCAGGTAGATTATTGACTTTAACTAATTTTTTACTTAATTTTAAGCAAAAATACTTGCAACTGTCTGCAGCGAGATTTGAGCCAACGTAACTGATAATTAACATCAAAGCCTGTACCACTAAACCACTTGATCATCTTTACTTAATTCGAGGTAGATTATTGATTTTAGCCAAAATAATATGCTGGGTTTAGACTTGATACCAATTATCAAGCCGTTTCTTCTGGGTTCAAGCATCGGCCTAACCATCCTCTTTTCCTTTGGTTCTTAAAGTTAAAATACTTTAATTAAATAATATGCTGTGCTTAGACACAAATGAACAAGTGGTCTAGTGGTACTTGATACCAATTATCAAGTCGTTTCTTCTGGGTTCAAGCATTTGCTTAATCATCCTCTTTTCCTTTGGTCATTAAAGTTAAAAGTACCGTAGATAAAATCATAGGCTGTGCTCCGACACAAATGAACAAGTGGTCTGGTGGTACTTGATACCAATTATCAAGCCGTTTCTTCAGGGTTCAAGCATTGGCCTACTCATCCTCTTTTCCTTTGGTTCTTAAAGTTAAAATACGTTAAATAAAATAATATGCTGTGTTTAGATACAAATGAACAAGTGGTCTGGTGGTACTTGATACCAACTATCAAGCCGTTTCTTCAGGGTTCAAGCCTTGGCCTGATCATCCTCTTTTCCTTTGGTTCTTAAAGTTAAAAATACGTTAAATAAAATAATATGGTGTGCTTAGACACAAATGAACAAGTGGTCTAGTGGTGCTTGATACCAATTATCAAGTCGTTTCTTCTGGGTTCAAGCATTTGTTTAATCATCTTCTTTTCCTTTGGTTATTAAAGTTAAAAGTACGGTAGATAAAATCATAGGCTGTGCTCCGACACAAATGAACAAGTGGTCTGGTGGTACTTGATACCAATTATCAAGCCGTTTCTTCAGGGTTCGAGCATTGGCCTGATCATTCTCTTTTCCTTTGGTTCTTAAAGTTAAAAATACGTTAAATAAAATAATATGGTGTGCTTAGACACAAATGAACAAGTGGTCTGGTGGTACTTGATACCAATTATCAAGCTGTTTCTTCTGGGTTCAAGCATTGGCCTAATCATCCTCTTTTCCTTTGGTTCTTAAAGTTAAAATTAAAATACGTTAAATAAAATAATATGCTGTCCTTGGACACAAATGAGCAAGTGGTTTTGTGGTTCCTGATACTAATTATCAAGCCGTTTCTTCAGGGTTCAAGCCTTGGCCTAATCATCCTCTTTTTCTTTGGTTCTTAAAGTGAAAATACGTTAAATAAAATAATATTGCGCGCTTAGACGCAAATGAACAAGTGGTTTAGTGGTACTTGGTACCAACTACCAAATATCAAGCCGTATCTTCAGGGTTCAAGCATTGCCTGATCATCCTCTTTTCCTTTGGTTCTTAAAGTTAAAATTAAAATACGTTAAATAAAATAATATGCTGTGCTTGGACACAAATGAACAAGTGGTCTAGTGGTACTTGTTACCAATTACCAAGCCGTTTCTTCAGGGTTCAAGCGTTGGCCTAATCGTCCTCTTTTCCTTTGGTTTTTCAAGTTAAAAATACGTTAAATAAAATAATATGCTGTGCTTGGACACAAATGAATAAGTGGTTTTGTGGTACTTGCTAGCAATTAACAAGCAGTTTTTTCAGGGTTCAAGCATTGACCTAATCATCCTCTTTTCCTTTGGTTCTTAAAGTTAAAAATACGTTAAATAAAATAATATGGCGAGCTTTGACACAAATGAACAAGTGGTCTAGTGGTACTTGATACTAATTATCAAGCCGTTTTTTCTGAGTTCAAGCATTGGCTTAATCATCCTCTTTTCCTTTGGTTATTAAAGTTAAAAGTACGGTAGATAAAATCATAGGCTGGGCTTGGACACAAATTAACAAGTGGTCTAGTGGTACTAGGTACCAATTACCAAATATCAAGCCGTATCTTCAGGGTTCAAGCCTTGGCCTGATCATCGTCTTTTCCTTTGGTTCTTAAAGTTAAAATTAAAATACGTTAAATAAAATAATATGCTGTGCTTGGACACAAATGAACAAGTGGTCTAGTGGTACTTGGTACCAATTATCAAGCCGTTTCATCTGGGCTCAAGCATTAGCTTAATCATCCTCTTTTCCTTTGGTTCTTAAAGTTAAAAATACGTTAAATAAAATAATATGCTGTGTTTGGACACAAATTAACAAGTGGTCTAGTGGTACTTGTTACCAATCATCAAGCCGTTTCTTCAGGGTTCAAGCCTTGGCCTAATTGTTCTCTTTTCCTTTGGTTCTTGAAGTGAAAAATACGTTAAATAAAATAATATTGCGCAGTTCGACGCAAATGAACAAGTGGTTTAGTGGTACTTGGTACCAATTACCAAATATCAAGCCGTATCTTCAGGGTTCAAGCCTTGGCCTGATCATCCTCTTTTCCTTTGGTTCTTAAAGTTAAAATTAAAATACGTTAAATAAAATAATATGCTGCGCTTCGACATAACTGCGCAAGTGGTCTAGTGGTACTTGCTACTAATTTCCGTGCAGTTTCTGCATGCCGTTCAAGCCTCAGCCTGATCATGCACTGTTTTTTTTTGTCTTTAAGTGGAATGTAGTTTTGGATCGGTTAGTTATTTGGTGGGTTTTTTTAAAGAAAATAGCATGTCAAAACGTGGATTTCATGCCTAAATAAGCTACTTAGAAGCTATTTTATGCGATAAACATCGTAATCTGCCACATATTCTGCAAGGAAATGCTAAAATTCGGTTCTATTCAATGAACTTTATCGCTATTACATGACGTATCGCACCTTCACAAAACAACATGGCTTTCACGTGTAGGAGATTTTCGCAACAATTTTATATTTCTCGCTCGAAGTTATTCCCGTGGACGACTGCAAGTTGTAGAAGTCGAAAGAAGAAGAAAAATACATCGTTTTCTACACATGCTGAAACATTTGGCTCAAGCATAAGTAAAGTACTGGTGTTGATAGTGCATTTTTTATTAAAATGGAAAATGGAAAATAATAATATTTGCTGCACATGAGCTTTGTATGCTGATTGTCTCTATTTGACGTGTACGTTCACAATGCTTACTTGGGACAAGCACAATGGATTGCAAAGCAAATGAAGCAGAATACTAAATCATTAATACATGAAGATTCCCCCCCCTGATTATCAGTCTGGCTATGCAATTGACAATGCAATCCACAATAAACATAACTAATCCTGATGCACTTGCCACCATATTATGCAGTCATACATCTATCCAGGTTTTGCGTGATCTGGGGAAAAAACTTCGTGTTATTTTGATCTACAGGGGAAAATTGCTGATGGTAATCCACAGTCACAGAGGCCGACCAGACAAGAGAGAATGTTGAGAGGTTTACCAAAGAGGAAGTCTATTGAAGGAGTCAAAAATGTCGTGGTGGTTGCTTCTGGCAAGGGTGGTGTTGGAAAATCAACTTGTGCTAGTTAGTTGAGATGGAACTCACAGAAATATAATCATCTATAAAGTCTAGTTATGATTATTATCAATATCATCATCATTAGCCATGATCATGCATCACTGTTATCTTCATGGTTATCACGATTACCACAATCATCTTCACCACTATCTCCACTAATCATATCCATCACTATCACCATCTTCCCAATGATATCCATCATCATCACCATCTTCATTAACTCCAGCAGTCATTACTAGCATGATTACCACTATATCACATCACAACTCTCTGTATTTTAGTCAATCTGGCCCTGGGACTAGCAGCTATAAACAAGGTACTGTTTGTGCACAGTATATACAGTATTAAATCCATTATTAATCTACCAATACCATGTACTGTAATGGTACAACCTAATTGCATACTGTACTGTCCATTATCTTCCAGAATAAAAGTGTTGGTCTTCTTGATGCTAACATTTATGGACCATCTATTCCAAAAATGATGAACCTCGCTGGAAATCCAGAACTTACCCAAGGTTGTTTGTCAAAAATAATAAAGTCAATGATCTACTCTATTTTCGGTTCTTGATGTCATGATTTGGGTGAACTGGGTCGGTTGTACGAAAGGTAGATACTGCTATCCACTGGATAGTGATTTTGTCAACTGCCACGGAAAGGCATAAAAAGCAATGACACCAGGGATATTGAACTCTCAAGAGATAAAAAGTGACTTGAACTTGAAATGCTGAACTATAGTATGGGTTTTACCAGTTACTGGTTTAGAATGTTTGAAAAAATCACTGTCTAGTGGTTAACGCTATTCATCTTTCGTACAACCTACCTCTCAGGTCGATATATGCAAAATTTGAATTTCTTTGTACATTATTTAGACAACAAAATGGAACCTTTAAAGAACTATGACATTTCATAGTGAGAGACACGAGCTATATCAATTACAGGCCAACATGTTTTTAAATAGCCCAAAAATGTTCACAGCTTTGTTTGTTTCTGCATTCAGCATGTCAATAAGGTTTTTGGTAGATGAGAAATCTCCGATAATTTGGCGAGGTTTAATGGTCATGTTCGCGCTTGAGAAGCTACTGAGACAAGTGAACTGGGGGACACTAGATGTCCTTGTTGTGAATATGCCACCTGGAACAGGGGACACGCAGCTGTCTATATCCCAAACTGTCCCTGTATTTTAATGACGTCACAAGCAGGGAGGAAAGTATAAAACTTGCTGTTAGTTGTTTAAATCCCTATTAAATTTTCCGAAAACTTTTCAACTGATGTAAGAAGTATATGCATACAAATCTCGTAATTTTCAACACTGCACATCTTTCCTATGTGCTCCTTAAAGAAAACAAATTTTACCCTGGTTTTGGCTTCATTGGTTTTTGAATATCCAAGATGGCGGACAACTTATTTATTTGTCATATCTTTGCCTTTAATATTTCAAAAGCTAGGCATGTTATCAAAAATTTAAAAAGGGATTTTAGACTTATTTCAATAGTTCTTAGCCATAAGCCAATCAAGAAATATATTGCCATATCCCTTTAAGTATGGCCAGGTTAGGGGGTAAAAATATCCAACCTCTCATTTTGAGAAATTGCCTTCCATTTTTAGGCGATGGTGTACAAAGAAATCGCGAAGAAGGTTGCTGAAAAGTTGCGATGGTAAAACTATCCGTGACACCAACAAGGTTTGTTCATGAAACTTTCGTTGTTTTTAAACCATCAAATCAGAGTAATTGTGGGAAACTCAACTAATGAAATATATACTTATGTTATCGTCTGCTAATGTGTATAACATGAAGTGTTATTGACACGCTGTGCTACTACAGTATGTATACACACCTATATATCGACAATGGTATAAAATTAAAAATCGTATGAGATATAAAATATTCCTTAAGTATTGCTTGTTAATATATATTACGATTACTCATGCTGTTACTTAGCTATTACTGGTTATTCATGAATCATGTGTTAATCAAGCAGTCTTCGTTCCTTATTCACTCTCCATACTACTGCTACTCGAAGACGAGAACACGTATCGCACAGAACGTGCTTACTGCTGCGAGCTTTCGCCAACTTCAGCTGAACCTCGTGCATTTTGTAGGAATTCGTGCTCAGTTTGTCGCGAACCGTGCGCAATTTGTTCGAAACCGTGATCACTGCCACCCATCGCGTGTCCAGCTTGGCCTATACCGTGCGCAACTAGCATAGAAGCGTGCGAAAATTGCCCAGGTCCGCGTGCAGCTTGTCCTGAACCGTGCGCAACTTGTGCGGAACAGTGCGCAACATGTCCAGAACCGTTTCCAATTTGTCCTGACCCGTGTGCAGCTTGTCCAGAACCCTGCGCAACTTGTCCAGAATGGTGTCTAAGTTGACCAGCAACGTGCACAACATTATTCGAAGCGTTCAAAACTCGTGCGGATATCCGCGCACTTTGTCCTGCGCCGTTCCCGATTGAAATGGAACCATACGCGACGTTCCTCGGAGGTTGCGCCACCGACCCAGACGCAGAGTTGCAAAAAAGCCACGGGTATGCGGGTATTACCCGTGAGAAAGGTTTGCAAAATGGGCAGTCAGTGAGGAAGGTTTCATGTCAACACACTACATAATGTATCCTAAACACTAAACTAACAAAAAAATAATAGATGATGATCCATTCCAGAAAACATGCCTTCTTTCCAAAAAAAAATAGTGATTCATTTGCAAGACTAATTCTGATCTTCAGTTTGTAAAGCCCAACTTTACAACATTTTGAGGAAGGTTTGCTACCATAGAAAATTTTGCCCGGAGGAAGTTTGAACGCTTTTTGCAACTCTGCCCAGACGCACTTCCAATTTGCCTCGAGGCATTGGCAATTTGCGCGAAAAGTTCAGCAATTTGCATAGAATGCGTCGCTTGCGCAAATTGTGCAGAACTCTCTTCGCACTTATTGGGCAAGGTGAACGTTCCGTTTCGAATGCGCTCAAAAGCTCGTTCAACGTAACCTCGCGATCTCCAGCACCGTCTCAGCATGAATTTGTCAAGTCCTTTTGGTCCTCCGTGTACTCTCATCGCTGCGACTTGAATGTCCCTCCAGCGGTAGTAGGATGTCCCATACTCCACTCTTGTTACGATATGCTCCGGAAGGTCGGCTGATTTCAAACACCAGACTTTCAAAGTTTTCCCCAACGATATCTCAGCCATTTTGTAGCGAAGAAATGGCTCGTGATAATTCCTGATCCATTCTGGAAGAAGCGGCGAGTTTGTATTGAAGACAACCCATGACCACAGCCAGCTTGGAAAAACACCGTACGTACATGAAAGAACGTACAGTTTTTGTATATAGAGTGTATAAATAGAGAATAATATACATGGGTGCGCGGAAATACCAGATTTATTTCGAGTGTTGAACATGATATGAGAAATATCATGTTCAACACGAGAAATAGATCTGGTATTTCCAAGCATCCATGTATTTTTCTGTTTATTATATAAACTACAGGTTTTCCACCAATATAAAATGTCCAGAAGCTATGATTGGCGATTGTTTGCAAAGCGATAATTTTCACATGTGAAGCTATCATAAATAATCTCACATGTGCGATTGTCAGTTTTATCAGTGCCCGAAATCCTTATAAAGCATTGTACTTTATATAATGAAGCAAAGTAATCGACGTTTGCAGTGATGCAGTGCGCTCAATATATAATCAACAGGAATTACTCTTTCGCAATCAGAAAGAACAGCTCTTTAGCTTTTAGATGGCACCGTTTTTATATAATTTGAAAAAATGAGGAAATACGCATAGAAATTGAGAGCTAGTAATCTGCTTGTTTTACTATAGAATCTGTTACGAATTGTCTTTAAATTGAAAACAAAAATGCACTGGAAAAATTGTTTTGCTACTCGTTATCTATCGAGCAATAGATAGTGAGTAGAGTAGCTAATCAAATTACAGCGTTTGCATTCTAGTATGATTCTACTAAAGAAATTCAGTTCCATTTCGACTGTTTAAGGGTCTGGGTCTTATGGAGTAAATGTCAATTGCAGTTGAATAGTATAGTGAAGCTGAGCGATTCATTGCTGATTAGCATTGAAATTGTCGGAGAAAAAGACAGCTGGAATATAGTATGGTGATGCATTGGCTGAGGGCAAAGCTGTCTTTTAATCTGCTGAGATCTGCAGTACTATATTTACGAGGCTCTATAGAACAATAAAGAAACAAGTGGGCTGTGGCATTGAGATTTTGAATGCAGTTGGGAGAATTGAGTGAATAAATTACGCTTGATAATCACTTTAACCTAATACTGGGTACGTTGAATAGTATAGTTGCCTAGTTAAAATAGAATTTAATCTGACAGATTGCGTAAATTAAAATAGAAAGTTATTACCTATTGTTTCCATGTTCTTGGTATTCGTCGGAAAGATAAAACTTCAAAATCTCGCGCGATTCGTAAATACATTTATAAAGATGTCGAAAACACGAGAAGGGTTGAGGTGAGAGCAAACCGATTGCGAAATCGACGAGACACAAACGGGACCAGAGTTGCTGATCATACGTGCAAATCTTGTGAAGTTTGCGGCAAGTCTGCGCAAGCCTGAGAACTGACTTGCCATCCAGCGAGGAAAATATCAATATCAGTATTTCGTCGCATTGCGAAGTAAGGTGATCGACGCCACCTGCGCCACGTACGCGATTTTTGAATTTTTTGTGACATCATAAATTCTAATTTCTAATAATTGCTAATTATTGGCACCGCAATTTATTCCGCTCGCCCACGCGATAACACGAGTGTGCGGATTGTAGAACGGTCGAGTTATCGTTACATCCTCTACGTTACTCTACTCTACGTACTCGTGTCAACTCTACTCTACTTTACTCTAATCGTCTCTACTCTATTCTACTCGTGTCTACTGTACTCTACTCTACTCTACTCTACTCTACTCTACTCTACTCTACTCTACTCTACTCTACTCTACTCTACTCTACTCTACTCTACTCTACTCTACTCTACTCTACTCTACTCTACTCTACTCTACTCTACTCTACTCTACTCTACTCTACTCTACTCTACTCTACTCTACTCTACTCTACTCTACTCTACTCTACTCTACTCTACTCTACTCTACTCTACTCTACTCTACTCTACTCTACTCTACTCTACTCTACTCTACTCTACTCTACTCTACTCTACTCTACTCTACTCTACTCTACTCTACGCTACGCTACGCTACCCTACCCTACCCTACCCTACCCTACCCTACCCTACCCTACCCTACCCTACCCTACCCTACCCTACCCTACCCTACCCTACCCTACCCTACCCTACCCTACCCTACCCTACCCTACCCTACCCTACCCTACCCTACTCTACTCCACTCTACTCTAGAGCGCTGCGAATTGATAGAAACATCCAATATAAGGCAATTTAGTTTTCTTTTTATTCTCATTATAACTTTATCGTAACATAACATAACATACCACACTCTAGTCAACATAATACCCCTAATGTTTAACGTAAGTGCTTTAGCAGGACAGTATGTCCAATCTCGTATAAAATATCAAGTAATAATATGAAATATTTGGGTGTCAAACTCAACGGAGTATCCATGTTGAACTGCAATCTAGGAGAAGGTTTTGGAGGTAGAGGAGGGCTTAACAACAACGTGCGCTTTGTTATGCCTATGGATTCTTGATATGCCGCTAGAAAATATGAATAACAACTCGAGGACACAAAAAAAGCATGATCTATGCACTGCCTGAAACTAACAGAAACGTGTATGTTTAAGAAATAAGGAAACATTGTTTCCTCGCCATGTCTCCTAAAAGTGGACAAACCAAAAAACATTGTTTCCCAGCCATGTTTTCTGAAGGTGGACAAATCAGCAGACCTTTTTTCTAGCCATGTTTCGTACAGGTGGTCACACCAGGAAACACTGATTCTTAGCTAATGATGTTTCTCGATTGAAGATAAACCAGGAAAAATTTCAGATATCAAGATCATTATATTTTTCCAGCAATGTTCCCTGGTTTGGCAAGGGATAATACATTACATGACATCAAGTTAACTGGTTAAAGATGACATTCTTACCCTTCGTCCTTGAAAACACGGTAATAATGTTCAACGAAATCTGACCGGCTCAACAGATCCACAAAATGTTCATCGTGTGCGATTACTATTAGCTGGAAAGTCCTGTTAGGATATCGAGCGTTAACAATTCTAAAGAACAACAAAACAATGCGATAACAAACACACGTGGTGTTTCCACAAAATTATATTTGAATTTGATATTCACCATGCAAGCATACAAGGAACGTACTTCAAGAACAAATGCTGTATCCTCCCCCCCCTGCTACAAAATTTTATGCTACATCCTCCCCCTGGCCGTGAGCGCATCCTCCCCCCTGATACAAAATTTTATGCTGCATCCCCTGCTACAAAATTTTATGCTGCATCCCCCCCTGGTCGTGAGCGTTCGCTATGCCACTACCTCGCATTATACTCACTTACTCAGGTGCTTCGCCAGACTCTCGACATTGTCTTCGTCCAGGTTCGCGGTTGGTTCATCAAGCGCCAAGATACCACTGTTGAGAAAAATGTTTCTGCTAGTGCAAGTCTTATAATCAGAGCAGCCAGAACTTTTTGACCTGCGCTGCATCGACCGCGCATGTCCAATGCGACACGGTTTTTTATCATGACAACCTATAATGGACGTAGTGTTTGTTAGCCTTGTCGATAGGATGAATAAATGTCATGGAAAAAGTTAAACTTCACATATAATTTAAAAACTAGATTCTTATTAATCTGACACTGCAGAGAACAACGAAAAATTCGTTGTCTCGAGCGGGATTCGAACTCGCATCTTCGGGTTTCTAGACATATAATTTCCCATGATGAATTTCAGATGTTAAATTAACATTTCCAATGTTAAATAATCATTTTACATGTGAAACTTATGTGGAATTGGAACATTTTACATGTGCAAACGACAATTTTACATGCAAAATTGTATGTGGAATTAGAACAAGTTAAATGTGAAAATGATCACTTCACATGTGAAATTGTATGTTGAATAAGAACACCTCACATGTCAAATTTAGAAATTACACAGTCATGTTAAATTTTCACACATCTTTTTTCACATGAAATCCCACGTGTAGGATTGGAACACTTCACATGTGAAAAGTCGACGTCAGATGTTAAATGAAATGTTCGTACGGGAATCGAATCCTTGCCTTGTAGTTGTAATTTCTCCGAGCCATTGTGGAAGTATTTTCCGACTCTTCATCTGTACGAATTTCAATTGTATCAATATCTGAAAACACGATGAAAGTAGAAACATTTAAAAATTTATTCCATTTTCACGACATTTTCGAAGTTGACTTCTTATAGTTATAGGAAAAAGGATTTTCTTTGGTAGCTGTATTGCAACCAAAACTTCAGTTTAGCTTCTCAGTTCACGAAGAATACAACGCTTGAACCCGAAGAGCATCTCAATCTCTTTGATACAGTATTAGCTTGGATATTCTTTCCTATAACCATGTTCATAATTTGGATTCTTACCACCGCCTTTGTACGTGCTTATCCAATATTCTTTGATGATCTTGTTAATCTCTTTCATTTTCGTACTATGATACTGCATGACTGCACTGAAATATTACACAGAAATTAACACAATGATAATATCCTCGATAGCTTTATAAGTTATAAACTGTTCTTCCTAGAGGTCTAGTAAGGATCACCTGTTATTGATCTAGTGTTACTACGGAAGGAAACCTAAACTAAACTAACTTTATTTATACTGGTTAGCTCTATCAGTTCTAAACTGTTCTTCCTAGAGGTCAAGTAAAGATCATCTATTATTAAACCTGTGTTACTACAACCTAAACTAAACTAACTTTATTTATACTGGATAGCTTTATCAGTTCTAAACTGTTCTTCCTAGAGGTCCAGTAAGGATCACCTATTATTGATTCAGTGTTACTACAGGAAGAAACCTAAACTAAACTAACTTTATTCATGCTGGTAGCTCTATCAGTTCTAAACTGTTCTTCCCAGAGTTCCAGAAAGGATCATCTCTTATTGATCCAGTGTTACTACAGGTGGAAATTTCCCTAAACTAAACTAACTTTATTTATACTGGATAGCTGGATTAAACTGTTCTTTCTGGAGGTCAAGTAAGGATCATCTCTTATTGATCCAGTGTAACTACAACCTAAACTAAATTAATTTTATTGACACTGGATAGCTCTATTAGTCCCAAGTCATAGTAAACTCGAACAAACTTGTCCACAGCTTTGTAGTATGTGTCCATGCAGGTCATCATTTGCCATCTCAGTTGTCTGAAAATGTCAAAAACAATGACATATTTTCTGTGATACTCACAAGCGACCGTGTGCGGTCTAGGCGGGAGAAAGGCACACTTACCGTAATTTCAATCAATTTCTTGCGGTGTTTACGTTCAGAATCTTTATATAAAGGACTTTCTAGTTCTTGCTGAAATCTCTCGATCTCTCTTTGGTATCCAGTCTGTATGCCTTCGCATGTTGCTTTCTGAAAATAAACACAAACTTCACAATTTACCAGAAGTCTAGGTCCTGTCAATTCCTCTCACAATCAACAAATCTTTCTAGTGTATTAGAGAGGTTAAGATACCCCTCTTTGCCTATGTCTATCAATGGCTGTGTATTCACTCCTAATTACTACATGTCGTTACAGTCTTCAAAAGACCATAGTCTATCTCAAGGACAAGGAGGTATCTTAACCTCTCTATTCTGCACAATGTTTCCCCGGTATTATGCAATTTTTGTCACATCTTTTCTGCTTGTGCTATCTTAATCTTTCTGTTTTAAAAGGTCGTATACAAAACCTGCTTCCTATAATCTTCGAGTCTTCTCGATAAACTATCTTGCTCTCTAGAAATGAAATATAAAGGTAATGAAATAAACAGGCAATTAACTTTCTTGTTTGTTTGCATAGTGATTATTAATCAAAGTATTATTTTGTGGAAACACCACGTACATTCATTATGCGATAATAAATTTACGTGGTGTTTTCGCAAAATTATACTTTGATTAAACAGGCAATTCGTTGTTGTTATCAGTTATGAAGCTATCATGAAATTAAATTCATCCTTTATCTACCTTTGTAACTGGTTCACATCCCCGACCTTTTCTTGTTCCTCTCGAATCTCTTTCATTTCCTCATCTAGTTTCGAAACTTTTACCTCGCTCTCAACGAATGTCACGTTGTCCTGTAGTTCTCTGGCGCGAATCTGAAGAGAGTTAGTTCAACTTAGGTTTCCTCCTCTAGTAACACGGAATCAATAAAAGACGATCCTTACTAGACCTTTGGGAAGAACAGTTTGGAACTGATAGAACTATCCAGTATAAATAAAGTTAGCTTAGATTAGGTTTCCTTCTGTAGCAACACTGGATCAATAAGAGATGATCCTTACTGGACTTCTAGGAAGAACAGTTTAGAACTGATAGAGTTATCAAGTATAAATAAAGTTGGCTTAGTTTAGGTTTCCTCCTGTAGTAACACTGGATCAATAAGATCAACAAGTTGGTGCGGCAGTAATTATGGTCAGTGATATTTAACATACTAGCATGCGTGTGACAAAAGTAGGGCAGCGGTTGTCAATGTTTTGAGCGTGCGCGAACAAACAGGCATGCATTGTTTGGAAATAATTCTAGGCCAAGTTTATCAAAGCGGAAAGGTGGTTTCTTTTTGGCTTGTTTTTTTTGTTGTTTTTTTTTTCTTCCACTGACCCAGTCAGTGTGACGGGGCTTGGGCTTGGTGGGGGGGGGCTCATGGCTGGGTTGGGGGGAACTGCAAGCCATGAGAGTGGTATGTTTATCTGGGGGCTGGCTTTGGAAGTGGAAGCCCCCGGATGACCCAGCAGTGGCGGATCTAGCGTAAGTCAAAATAAATTACCACAGCTCATTCTAGGATATATTTACATTTTAAAATACCTTCAAAGCAACTTCATTGGTTAGATTTTATTCTTTTGAAATTCATAACCTATGACATTGTTATAAAGTTATTTTGAATTTAAAATTGAGCTGCTATAATTTATTTTGACTTACCCTGGATCCGCCCCTGTGACCCAGGCACCCATTATCCACAAGCGATGCAGTTGTTAATTCATATTACAGTCACTGACGATCACTGATAAACGTCGTTAGGAGGAACTTTAAACAACCTCAATTGATTGCGATCCTCGTGCTTCACAATAACACCATACAATACCTAATTCTTTAGTGAAACCACTGGCTTTTGCTAAAAGACATGACATTTTATAAAGTTATCTATCTATCTTATACCTTAACTGGTTCCAATTGCCTCTTTGCTTCCTACATTCAGAAATAAAATAATTCTCGAGAATTGCATGTGAAATATCAATACCAAATGATATTGTGACAGGATATCACAGACCTTGACTTCCCTTTCGTGCTCCATATTCATGGCGGTCAATTCTGCTTTTTGTTCCTCAAGATGAGATCGTCGCTGTAGCTCCCCGCTTAGCCGCAACTGCAGAAAAAAATTGGAACGCAAAACGTTTTTGACACAGGAAACTGAACGGATCCCAGAGCATGTATTCCAGAATAAGCTGTCGTGGTTTGTATCTGAACAACCTGAAAAAGATATCTCAAACGTGGTGGTCTAGTGTAGGTAGTATTCCACAATAAGCTGTCGTGGTTTGTGTCTGAACTACCTAAAGAAGATATCTCAAACGTGGTGGCCCAGTGTAGGTAGTCTTCTACAATAAGCTGTCGTGGTTTGTATCTGAACTACCTGAAAAAGATATCTCAAACGTGGTAGTCCAGTGTAGGTAGTATTCTACAATAAGCTGTCGTGGTTTGTGTCTGAACTACCTGAAAAAAGGTATCTCAAACGTGGTGGTCTAGTGTAGGTAGTATTCCACAATAAGCTGTCGTGGTTTGTGTCTGAACTACCTGAAGAAGATATCTCAAACGTGGTGGCCCAGTGTAGGTAGTCTTCTACAATAAGCTGTCGTGGTTTGTATCCGAACTACCTGAAAAAGATATCTCAAACGTGGTGGCCCAGTGTAGGTAGTATTCTACAATAAGCTGTCGTGGTTTGTGTCTGAACTACCTGAAAAAGATATCTCACACGTGGTGGTCTAGTGTAGGTAGTATTCCACAATAAGCTGTCGTGGTTTGTGTCTGAACTACCTGAAGAAGATATCTCAAACGTGGTGGCCCAGTGTAGGTAGTATTCTACAATAAGCTGTCGTGGTTTGTGTCTGAACTGCCTGAAAAAGATATCTCAAACGTGGTCGTCCAGTTTAGGTAGTATTCTACAATAAGCTGTCGTGGTTTGCGTCTGAACTAGCTGAAAAAGATATCTCAAACGTGGTGGTCTAGTGTAGGTAGTATTCTACAATAAGCTGTCGTGGTTTGCAAATTAATTTTATTTTGTTAAAGTCAGTTATGTTCCAAAAACGTTAAGTGTGAACATGAGACACACCTTTTTAGAGTTCAATTCGTGGACATTGCTTGTCAAAGTAGCAAGTCGACTTTCTTGTTGAGATATTTGAGTTCTCTTTCTTTCAATGGTGCGACTCAATGCATCTCTAGTAATAGACCCAACAAACATTGAAACTTTGGTATATGAGAGTTTGAGACAAGTTTGAGAATTTGTATGAGAATTTTCTCAACTCTCATGTCCTGTCAAACGAAAACAAGAGTTGCATGAGAGTTGAGAAGCGAGAGTTTGTATTTAACACTTATTGACTGAGACCGAGGGAAACAGTATGTTTTGTGGACCCATTGAACTCAATATAACTGGAAGGCTACCTCCTATGAAACATACCTGAACTTGCCTGAAGCCAAATTTTACCTCCAGACACGCGTGTCTTTAGCGTGCTGTCGCGCAAACTGCACGCGTTTTCCTTAAGAGTCACGCGTGATACTGCAGGGGGCGACAAATTGACTTTTGAAAGAAGGCAAGACGCAAGAAAGGATTAGTGAAGTGAACTGTTTATTTTCTGGGTTATGTGTACATTTTTACTTTCAATCAAAAATAGAATGTCTTGGTTCAAAAACAAGTGATTATGCCAAAATATTTCAATGACAGGCATGTTGACATCGGATTTTCACGCAAATTAAATGTTTTTGTTTGGCCGTGCGTGAAAAGGCTGGGTACGAGTGGCTTCAAATTTCCCGCCAAAGGTAGCCTTCCTGTTATATTGAGTTCAATGTGTGGACCCGAGACTGCCAATGTTTCCCGAGACTGCCAATGTCGAAACATCGACAGTCGAGGGTCTACAAAACATACTGCTTTCCCGAGGTCTTAGTCAATAAGTATTTTGTTATATAGTATATGTGTTAAAGTGTAAATAATACACCGGTTATTGGAGTCAGCGTTGAAAACAAAACTAGATAAATGGGCTGCCTTTAAAAAATAAGAAAACGTCACTGAACAGTTAAATATTTATTAATTTAAAAACATTCTTGAGCATGCGCTCTTCACTCATTTTAAAGTTGACCGGTCAAAAAATGTTTTAATGTTGACTGGTTGCCCTGTCGCCATAGCAATTGATTAAAAATGACGTTTTGCGGACCGGCACGTGATGCGCTTTTGTCCAATCAGGAGACAGAAAAATTGAACTTTGACACTAGCTATACAGGGTGTCCCAAAAAACCCCAAAAACTATTGAAAATGATCTATTGTTAGAATTTCAATGCCTAGCACTAAATTGAACCCACGAGTGGATAAACTATTGACATAACCGTCATAATTAATGGTAATACGCATGGGTTATTTTAGCCTATTCAATTTGGTTTTTATCAATATTCCCATAAGCAAAACAAACGTACTTTACAAAGATATTTTAATTCTTTAACAAGTGCTAGGGCATTCAAATGTTAACATAAGTGGTTTCAATAGTTTTTGGGTTTTTTTGGGACACCCTGTATAACAAGAGAGTTTCTCAACTCCGACGCCCTCATGTTTTAAAGTCTTTAAACCCATATTCGGCAACAAAATTCTCTTGGGAATGTATATTCGCCAAGTTTGTTCGGATTAAGATTGCATATATTTTTAAGCGTCACTTTCTGCGTGGTTGTCTTCAATTTGCTCGGTGAAAAACTTTTGAAGCATTTCTCGGCCACAAAATGTGCTATTTGTACATGTTTAGAACGAAGAAATGAAAATCCGAAGAAGTTTCGATGGCAGAGCAAGGATATTATAAAAGCGTCTACTTCAAAGACGACTGACCAAGCAGGTATGTAAGACATTAGTTCTAATACACTTGGTACTTTTCCCAGCGCTTTGAGCCGCGATTTACAGCAGGAAACATTTAGCTACTAAGAACTTAGACGCAGAAAATGTTGCATGATGGACAATAAAAGAAATGAACTGGAAAACCGAGCTAAAGCGCCAACGTTGCAGATTCTACATCGACTGCGTCCGTTATACGGCCTGGAACTTCACTGCAGAAATATAATGACACGTTAATTAAAACGTTTTACCAAAACATCCAATGGCGAGTTTCGGCCTTGTTTATCTCCTAAAAAAGTTTGAAAAGTCGATAGTTCGACTGCTGTTCTCCTTTAAACTAAGTAAATACAAAGTTCTGGAATATATTTAAAGTGAAGTTACAGAGTTCCCACAGCGTATCAGGTTGTATCACTTTAGCTCACGTTTCCAGCCCATTCCTTAATTGTATATGGTCAAATGTATAACAAAATTTCGGCTTTCAAAATTTATGTATCTTTCACAGTCGATCGTACAAATGCTGTACTGTACCTTAATAGCGGAGGTTGATGATGGTGTTAATCCAAACCAGTACACACTACAACTTACGCTTTATCTTGGTGGTCTGATATTTCATTTGTCACTAACTGCATGCTTCGACCAGGAGCTGTAATATGACAAAAATTGTTTGTGTTTTATTCAAATACGACAGACAAATTGGATTCAGTCAAAAAGCTTTCTACGGGCGGTTATGACTTCAATATTATCGCAGAACACAACTACGGTGGAAGAATCAGTTAGGAGAAAGCCAAAACGGTTGCAAGAAAAATTGTATCGTGTGACAGGGCCTTTATTCATCGTATTCGTTTCGCTCTCTCACCAACTCCTTCGATCTTTGCCTGCAGTAAACTGATTTCCTTATATCAAGTGTCTTCAAGGATCTTTGATTATCTTCCAACATGACAAGATCGGGTTCAATCTTCGCCGCCGTATTCACCTCGCTCTCGATCACAAAGCGAACATCTTCCAACTAAAATACAAAGCATCAACAATCATCATTAATTTCTTCAATTTAAAAACAGCAATGTCTAGCATGACGTAAACATCTCATACTTCTTCAATCTTGTCTTTAAGCTCATCGTGTTCCAAATAAAGGTTTGACAAACTCTCTTTAGCCGAAGGCAACTTTGTCTTCTCTATTTCTTCAAGCTAAAACGATAAGAAATCGTTAAAATTGACTTAAAGCACAACTTTACGCTACCTGGAGTATCTTAACATGCGCCTTCGTTGTAAAAAATATGACAGCTGATAACTGGTTTGTGTTCCACTGACTGATTCTTCATAGCTCACAATTAACTGATATCAAAGGTTCTCAATTTTACCGGGATCTGTGTCCTATTATTGGATACTAAAATGCATGGAGAAGACTGTCCTACTCACATTGTCCTTCACGAAACGTAGTTTCTGCAACTGCTCATACATTTTCTCGTCTCGATCCAAACCAGTCCTTTGCGCTGTCATCTTTTCAGAAACTCGTTTGATCTTATCTTTCAACTAAATAAACAGTTCATTATTTTCTAAGGAAGAACAGTTTAGAACTGATAGAGCTATCCAGTATAAATAAAGTTAGTTTAGTTTAGGTTTCCTCCTATAGTAACACTGGATCAATAAGAGATGATCCTTACCGGACCTCTAGGAAGAACAGTTTAGAACTGATAGAGCTAATAGTCCTCACTTCTTCTGAATGGCATCCTCTTTGGCCTCTTTCTGTTTTCTTGACATGTCTAGTTTCGCCTGCGTAGTCGAGTTAAGATGCATCGTTTGTTGTTCGTCGTGAAGACGACTCAGTTCTGTTTCTAATTTACTCTTTTTCTTCTGAGACTCGTCCACTTCAGCTCCACTCTCCAATATTACCACTGTCTCTTGTATCTTGCAACTCTTTTCCTACAAAAGGAATTCATCAAGGAGCTGCTTTTAGGACACGGGTTATCACCATGCTGATTTGTGTCGAGGTCAAAATTTTTCCTCTTTGATAGGAGACGATTTTGAATTACATAAATACAAATTTCCATCTATAACAAATTATTGGATCTTTCTTTAGCGATACCGGTTGACGGAACTCGAAAATGCTGAACATGAATATGACTTTTGCCAGTTGCTGAACATGTTCAGAAAGTTTGAGAAAATTATACTTACTGCAGTATATAATTCTTTCTCCGTTCTTTGTAAATTCTTTGCAGATGTATCAACATTGCTCAAATCTTGTCCGACTTGTTTTAACTTTCTCTGGTTCTCGCCCTGTTACAGATTATTACTTGTTTTAAGTGTCATGTATTTTTTATGCAGGTAACGCATTCAAAGGTTGTGTTTAAACCTAATAGAAGTTGATAGAACTGACGCTTGTTACAGCTTGCTGAAACAGCTTGCAGCAAGCCTGTGGATAAGAAGTTTTGGCAAACAATTTACAACAAATTGCAACAGATTGTCCTCAACAAGCTGTCACAAGCTTAGCCATGCGAACACGACCTGATAGCTTCGTGAAAAAGTAACAGTTAAGAGAAGTGGTGCTAGCAGGCGATGCATCAATGAAGTGAGTTTGTTTTACAGGTATTTTGCATCAGTACCAGAACGTTTGTTTTAATTCGGATTGTCTCTTCGTATTGATACAGTGTTTTTTTGGTGTCATCTATTTTGCATTGAACTGAGTCGATCCGTTCTTGACATTCTTGCTGAATAAAAACACGACTAAGGATGTAATAACACTGAATCAGTAGGAGAGGATCCTTAATAGACCTCTTGTTCATCCATTCCCTTTCGTTTCAAAGCAAACCCTGGCATCTTTCCGTCTTTGATCATTTTCTGATACATCGCTTTTGTCGATTCCATGAGCTCCGTCACCTTATCCTCAGAAAATGGCGCAACATCAAAACCTGTTGTGAAGAAGAAACCACATGACATTCACAAGCAAATTTAAGCTAAATAATCGATAATGATATACGAATGTGGTACAATCTTTCGGACAAAAGATCCTCCGGCTCTATCCGTACTTGCCTTTCATCTGGAACGTGTTTGACAGATCTGACACGTGATGACAGATAATCATTGAATCCCTTTGTTTAATGTTAAAGCTATGTCTCTAAAATGAGATGACTACTTGTTATTGATGAAATAAATCGATTGATATACACATATTATTGACATTTTTGTCTACCTCAGCCTCTTGCTGCAGTTTGCCATGGTTCACTAGAATTTTGTTCTTTTTCGGAGTGAATCCCGAGTATTCACGGTCCATCTTTCGGATACTATTTTCAATCTGTAAAAAATTTGGAAATCGGTTAAAATTTCATCCGCGTCTGACTCTACCAAGCCTGGCCTTTTTACAACGCCGACCGATGAAGTTACTAAAGCTTACTTTACAGCTACCTGGACTAATTGTGTCTCCTTTTCTTGAACGTTACTATCAAACTCTCGCACGAATTTCTCCAGTTCTTGTTTCGATCCTAAAAATATGTTAATATTTTTGAAAAATGGCAATATCATCAAAGCTTGTCCTTCACTTTTATTTTATCACCAGTTTAGAAGTCAGAAGTAAATCTATCGTTTCATTTCCACCGTGCGCGACAGGAAACTTATCGACCGAAAACTGTAACGTTTCAGGTAGCGCTAACCTGTTTTCATGTAATTTTAACTGCACTACCGACTCTGGCAACGTTATAGTGGTTCGAGACACTAAACTGGGAATAAGGCTTTTTTATTGATAGGCTAACTTACCTTGAAAGAAATTCGTTATTTTTCCAGCTAATTCATTTCAACTAATGACTTCTTACGAGAAAAATGATGATCTGAAGAAAACAAAACACCCGTGCATCAGATGTGCAGGAATATTACGACAGAACTACCTTAACAATCCACTGCGGTGGTTAGTAATACAGAACTCTTAATTTAACCATACCTAAGTCACGCTCGAGTTCTTTGAGAGTTTTTTGAACTTTTGCAAGATCTTTTAAACGGTCCTTAGAACGCAAATTTGAAAGAAAAATTGAGAACTGGCAAGAGCTATAGGGTATAAAGTTAGATCCAACAAAAAAAACCCAACTTCAACTGGTGTTATGGATGTTCTTATATCGTCAACATGGTGTTGCGTTTCCTCAAGTTCCTGTACCGTCATGTTCAAACTTTCTGCTATCTAAAAAATATGCAACATTTCGTAATTGTAACAGTGTAATTTTCATGGCAAATGCGCGGGCGCTTCATGTCGCTTGCCTCATGAGATTTGCTCTTGACTGCCTTCAAATATTCCATCTCTGTATTATACTTGGTAACTTCTGTTGCTTTATCACTGCGAAACTTTCTGATCGCTTCCAGGGCTTTTATGTATCTGGTAGCAAAAAAAAAACATGTACTTCATGTGCAGTCAACTTCGGCTTGCAGATACCTCGCTATAAAGGACCTTATCAAATTCCGGCCAAAAACTGTATATTACGTGTATTGCAATAACTAGAGGGAGGGTTATCTCGGAGAGTTATGACTACTGAGAGATCTGTCCGCCCACTTTTCCCAATGACCACACCCAATGGACCTTTAACATTTTAGACGAAATTTTGAAAAAAATCGAAATAGGAAAAAATATTACCACAGCTTGAAAGAGCATCCTAAACGTAGTAAAATTGCAACGTTTGGTTATAAAATATTGTAAACTATAGAGAATATAGCCTTGCGAAGTTGGCAAATTTTCTGTAGTTTTGTATTGTCCGTCAGAAAAAAATACCCAAGGGTATCAACTGGGTATTATTTTCCACCCGTAATACAAATGTACAGTATACAAAATTTGCCAAATTCGCAAGGTTATATTTTGCATATTTTAGAACATTTCACAACCAAACTTTGCAATTTTACAAAGTTTAGGTGCTCTTTCAAGATGTTGTAACTTTTTTGCATGTTTCGACTTTTTTCAAAATTCCCGTCTAAAAGGTTAAAGGTCCATTTCTTTACTCTCCCAAGGTAACATGAGAGAGTTATATTTGACGCTGTTGGTGAGTTATGATTCAGTGGTGATGAAGAGAGTTCGGTCAGCCATTTTGAGAAACCTTCTTTCAAAAGCTTCCTTGTACAGAACTCCGGAATTGTGAACGCAGCTCGGAAATATAAAAGAACGATATCCCTCCAACATCTTTATAAATATTGGAAAAGTCAGGGTTACCTCAAATATAATATCACTCTCAGGTTAGTTCAAGGAAATGTCGGGAGGGTTAAGAAATTGGGTGTAGTCATTGGCAAAAGTGGGTGTGGTCATTGGCAGAAGTGGGTGTGGTCATTGGCAAATGTGAGTGTGGTCATTGGTTAAATTGGGTGTGGTCATTGGTAAAAGTGGGCGTGGCTCGGGTATAACTCTCCGGAATCATATAGCTCTCCGAGACAACTCTCCATTTGACAGTCCTCAGAGTGTTTTGGTGGAAGCGTTTTAAGTAAATAAATGAATGATAGACACATATTTCCAAGACTGAGGTCGACAAGAAAGATCAATACAAAGATCAATACAAAGATCAATACAAAGATCAATACAAAGATTAATACAATCACCCCGTACTTTGTCGCACCGTACGTTTCCTTCACTCAACGGCCTAAAAACGAAATTTTGAAATACTTGTAGTTCGTAATTACACCATAGACGGCCCAAATCACTGTATAGTGTCAGTTATTATATAAAGTACAGTGCTTTATAAGGATTACGGACACTGATAAAACTGATAAACTCACATGTGAGATTATTTATGATAATCTCAAACAATCACTGATCATAGCTTTTGGACATTTTATATTGGTGGAAAACCTGTAGTTTATATAATGAACGGAATAATACATGGGTGCTCGGAAATACCAGATTTATTTCTTGTGGTGAAAATGATATGTTCAACACTCGAAATAAATCTGGTATTTCCCTGCACCCATGTATTATTCTCTATTTATATAGCGTGCATAAACACATTTCGCAAGTTCTTGTTCAGCATTGACGTAAATACATCTGGTCAGAGGTTTCTGATCATTATGATGAAAGAACACAGTGAATTGGGCTGCCCATGATCATATGGCAGTCTGACGTAAACTTGTATGGTACGCTACTGCTTTGCCCTCAGAAACATATTGTAAAGTAGTTAGGGCATTTCTCAACATACTTTAGCTCACTCAAAATTTCTCACTAAACATTTTACATGTTTTTTTGTTAAAGATAATCTTGATACTGCATGGGATGTAACTTTAGCTGTCTTGCATGGGAATCAAACTCTCATCTACTGGAGATAAAAGAATTTTAATTTGTTTTTCTCTGCAGTAAAAATAATAAAAATTAAAAATAACAGAACGAATCCTCTTGGTGACAAAATATGACACACTCCAAAACTGCTTTTGATAAGCCAAGACAAGCAATCATCTTAAGAAAAAAAAACAATCATTATGATACTTCTAATTATTCTTACCTAGCCAAAAATGCCACAGACTTGTTGCGACTTGTCAACATTCACCTTTGTCAATTTCATCAAGTTGCCTGCTAGAATCAGGCTTGTTACAACTTGTTAAAACAGCTTGCAGCCAGCCTGTGGATAACAAATTTTGACAATCAACTTGCAATAAGTCTGTTGACAACTTGCAACAGACTTGTTGTCAACAAACTGTTGCACAAACCATGATAACACATCCTGATATATCTCAACAGACTTGTTATAACTGGTGCCCATTTGGTTGTGTAGGTCACATGTCTCTGTCGATTGATTAACTCTACTTTGTGAAAGTTTGAGCTGTTCAGCACAGTACCTCTTTATTAATATTTGCACATTTTGAAGTGACCTTACACCACTGAAATATTAAAATAAAGAATGACAAGATTACTGGTGCACAGGCGCCATCAGTTCAATAATAGGGGTGAATATTCATACATTTGTCTTCTGTCTTTTAGTAAGCAATTTCTTTTTAAATGTCAATTATCATTACAATTTATGAACACAAATACATTCTGCAAATTGAATATATTCTTCCTGAAATTATTCGTCTGCCAGCACCACTTCTGAGGTGGAGCCTGGTCTGTTTCAAACATACCTCATCATTGACCCTTCTCTTTATGGTATTCTCAATTGATTTACATTCTGTTTTATTTGCCTGTAGACACAAACAAAATGATGGTGCCACGATCACTTCACTGAAACAGTAAGTACTCTCAAGAACTATAAAGCAGGGTGAGGGGGGGCATATTTCCTACTTTTTCACTGATGAAATTGCTTACAGTATTTCTGAGCAACAGACCAAAGTACTAAACCCTGCAATAGCAGGGCTAAAATGACTTGGGCTAAAAATTTGATGTCTGTTAGATCATATTTCCAAGTTCTTAGCCTTGGATTTTTTAAGAAACCAGACCCATGCCTCATAGCATCTTGTAGTATATCTCCACAAATCAAATATGGGTCCTGAGCTACAAAGTTCAGATGCCAACGATTCTGACCTCAAGATCATGAAGCAATAAAGTGAACCAATTATTTAATCTCTTAATTACATAATCCTAAATTATGTAAATTAACCTTTTGACTTGAGACTAACGATCTTGTCGCAACAATAGCCCGATTTATACTAGAGACGGATGATCTGTCTGGACGAAATTGCAATTGGGCAAGAAAAAATAGTTCGTCTAATAATTCGACTGTGTATAAACGCGGGCAAGCAGACGGATCATCCGTCAAGACGAACTATCTGCGTAGTTCGTCTGTTCAGATGAATTTGCTCGCGTAGTTCGTCTTGACGGATGATCCGTCTGTTTGCCCGCGTTTATACACAGACGAGTTACCAGACGAACTATCTTTTTACGTAGTTCGTTGGATAGTTTAAAGCATGTATATATTTACAGCAAATTGCACCTTGAGCAAACATTTTTGCAGGGGTGTTTGATGGGCTTATACACGGGAGGGTGGTTATACAGTGTGTCCCCGAAAACAGGCTACCCTTTGATGTCAAGTGCCAGTCCTAAATGTTCAAATTTGATTGTTTTAACTCCCTAACGAGACCAAGCTAAGAATGTGTATCACATTTTGCAAATTAATTTGCTCCGCCAAAATAATTCGGACTGTGCTCGTGTGGGAATTAAGACATTCAAATTCGAACGTTTGCCAGGTCACGCTAGCTCCTTTTTGGGATACATTGTACACAGAATAGTGGAGACATTAGTAGCTTAATCAATGATGGGTTTCATACAGGGGAGAGCCTTATAATCGGAGGTTTACGGTATCACTTAAACATCACTATTCCCATGTTGGCCCTGTACCTCACAGATCCTAGTTCTATACTCATTGTTAGCATTATGCACATGCTTTAAAAAAACAGATTACTTCAATCACACTCTCATTATTCCTACATTTGCTATTCTTGGGTTTCACGTGACATCATAAATTCCACTGGTGGTCAACTCCAAATCGACACACAGTCATTGGAGGGAAATAATCCTTCACAGTATGTGTTGACCTTTTGATTGGCAGCAAATATGTGCAATTTCGTGAGACTTGTTCACTCCAGCACAGTATAATCATCAATACATTTTGGGTTACCCCCCCCCCCCTCAGATTTGCGATTCGTATTTGCCCAATCTTTCTTCAAATTTCACAAAACTGACGACAATTGAAAGCTAAAAGCCTGGTCTTTCCGCCTGCGAAAGAACGATTTCTGTAGATTGTATAATGAACGCCTAGAGCACTGCAAAGTTCGATTACCTTTTTTTTATACACCCTGCATATGAACGTAACTCGTTCGGCTATAATGGTCCAGCTGAAAAATAAAAGGATGTACTTCTAAAAGACAGTGCCGAGTCATAAGATTTTATAAGTGAATTACATAAAATACATGGCTCGATCGGCTATAACTACTTCCGTTTCGAAGCCGCACAACGATAGTCTATAAACTTTCGAACTTCAAATTTAGTATTTAAAATCATTAAATTAGTAAAAAAAGCTGATGAATTCGTTTTAACATAAATTCTATAGCAATGTATACCGTGAACGTGCAGTTTTAATTATCTACTTTCAAAATGTTTCTTCAGCTTGTGCCAGAGTTAATTTGTATAGCTAATTATAGTAATAAATTTGCCTTTATCAATTTTTATTCCCATTTTATCTGACTATTTAATTACTCTACCCTCGGTCTAGTAATTATAATAACGTCTTTTGTAATTAAATCATGATCGTCTTTAGCAATTAAGCTCCTTTAGTAATTAAATCGTGAGCAATTAAAATGCATTTTGAACAAGGAAAAGAACAAGGAAAATTTTAGACAGTCAATAAAATTTGATGAAATGATTTTTTGATAAAAGGCATAAAATTAAATTGTACCACGCGCTGGACGTTTTTTTTATCATGCTGGCTATTTTAATTTGACTGTCTATACTTTGCGTGGAAAATAAATTTATCTCATTTTCTAACATGACACGTGCATGGGAATACATATACATAAAATATTAGGAATGGAGTCACGGTCCGTCTTAAAGAGATTACGCGCAAAGGTCAAAACTATAACATGGCATTGTGGCTTTTTTTTTCCACTCGATCGCCAGTACTGTGGCGAAACGCATATAACGTATTTCATTGTTTCGTGAATGTACTCAAACGTCGAAGCAGCTGGAAGTAATGAACGAGTCTTTTAGACATGCTAACAATGATATCGAGCAATGTCACAAACATTGTTGTTCATATGCTTCTTTTTTAATTGTTTTATAGTCTTTCTGAATCAACGGTTGCTGAATTTCATGAACATTAGCTTTTTAGAAATTTTAGCTGATAATCCTAGCATTACTTTGTAGACTTTTAAAAACCTTTAGCTACTTTATAAGTCAAATGCTATAGACTTTAATGCTGTATTTATTTTTTTTAAATTTAAACGTATTGGCAGGGACGCAATACAATATACTTTCGCTACGATAGCTACAATTAATCCGTAAACGAGCTGTATATTGCTCGTTTTCACACGCAAGACCAGCTTTCATATATTTCATTCAAGACGAAAGCAAAAGTTTGCATGAGAATAGGATTCAATTTCCAGAGGATTTGTTAGGGACCCAATCAAGTGGCCGCCATTTCTTTGTTTAGGGCAAAAATATGGCCGCCGTGACGTCATGCATACGAAAACCAAGAATAGGATGAATAACAATTCATGATTTGGAAGTCCGTTTTAGATTTAAAGTTTCATTAAAATTCTACACTGAGTTTTTTTACATGCCGAATGAGTCAGAGTGTAGAAAAGATCGCGCATTTCAGGTTTCTTGTAATTTTAAACGATCAAATTCAGTCAGTAACATATTATGAGCATATGTTTTATAGAAAACACTGGAAATATATAACTAGGGCAAAATGTAGGCAAGAAAAAGCCCTTGAATATATCAAATCTTTGTGTACGTTATAAATAGTGTCGTGCCGTGGCCTGCATATAAATATTGGCGTTAAATAGCTGCTTTTTCGAATCAGAAGCAGAGCAGAATATGTTTCCGGTAATATTTACCTCCCAGTTTGCAAGTATGAATGAGTGGTTCAGTGGAACAGCTAATAAACTAAACTGCCCGCACCATGTCGACTAAATTTACTATCCAGCTAAAAGTTTGCATGTAATCAGCCTTGGTTTCTATATGATAGACTTTACTTTCACATTGTAAACGTTGGAAACTACAGTTTCACGTTTCTCAATGATTTCATTTTAAAACTATCTTATGCCTTGCCAAATTATATTACGTTATTTTTAGGTTTTTCAGTAATATATACAGTATTTCTTATTTTTATATAGCTTTAGAGTTCTGATAACTGAAACCATTCTCAATCAGTTACACTCTTCCTTCAGAAAATTCTGTCATTGTCAAAATTGTTGCATTTCCATGTGACTACAAGCCTTAAATCACCACTTGGAGTACCAGTATTGTAATTAACCATTATCTTAACTGTATACCATAATTATTTTAGGCCTCATTTTCCCAGTACAATTCGCAGCTTCGTTGAAAGTTTAACCCTACCCACTGTGTTTTGTTTCTGTATTTCTACCTGTCTACATTCCTAAATTTTAGAAACTATAACTATCATTGCTTCATACAAACAAGATTTTTAACACAATATTTTCAAGTGTATTTCTTTACATTTTACGTTCACCCCGGATTAAACCAACCGACTTATGAACAATCGGCTGCAAGTAATGAAATGCAGCTAAATTAATGACAAAATCAAATTCCATCGACCTTTCCCTTCCCCGTGGACATTCATTGATAAACATAATTACACAGGTACATCACTGCGCCAATCTCCACGTCCATGCCGTTTTGAGCACAATTTCTTTATAGTATTTCTGATGTCTCGTCTGAAATACAGGTTTAAAATGGGATTGAACACAACGCTTAGATGAAGAGATAAGTAGGCGGTAGCATGGAGGAATGGTGATGGATAAGCGTTTAGTTCGGGTGTTGATTGTAGGATACCGACAATGATCACAGGGACCCAACATACGAAACATGTGGTTACCAACCATAGGACCATGGAAACTAGTTTTCGTTCCTGAGCTAAAGATATAATGAAAATTAAATATTTTGCATACCGTTTTTAAAGGGTGAATATGTCTTCATATTGGCTGAAACTCCGCACATTAGTTAGGGCCTAAATTTTGGGGAAGCATGGAAAAATCATACGCTAAAAATATTTCAAACTAATTTAGCCAGTGTAAGGAGTACATGCAGTAGATAGTACACAAAAGGTTCGTCTTCCATAACTTTCGTATACCAATGTTTGCGAAATTTATACAGTTGTTGCCACCATCTTGAATTCATTGAAACATGTGGCTTTTACTAGGAGTTATTGTTCCAGTATAATTAGACAGTTCATTGCACGCAACAACACGAAAGCATTTGTACAGAGGGATGATAGATCGTCGGGCTTGATATACGCTATTGGCATGAGCATTAGCGGGAGGTCTCTTCGATGAACGCAAGTCATCTTGTGCCATATTGTAGGCGTCACCTCTCGCGAAGAATGCTCAAATTTACCCTTTAAAAGATTTTTTAAGTTTGCAGAGGATTACACGCAGTATATTTATATATATTGTTCATTGATTTTAGAAAAGCTCGCAACACCAAGAAATGTTTCCCTAATTCCTAAAAGCAAGACGCTTATTTACTTGAAACGGACTATTTTATTAAATGCGCAAAAAGTGCAACTAAAACAATGGACTCAGGTAATTATTCAAGTCGGTGACTATGTTTACTGCACTTATCCTGGTTTAGCTGCAAGCCCTAATGCAAATAGATGCTATGCAAATTGTCGCAATAATATTGTCGCAAAATAATGTTGAAAAGTGTTGTTAATTACTATAATTACTTATATTTATATTATAACTTATGCCAGACAGAGTAATTTACATTGCGTGACGGACTTGCGGACTTAATAAACATTTGCGCAATGTTTCTGAAAACTGAATTAACTGTTTTTGTTGTTACGCTTAAATAAATGAGTAAAGTATATCATCTGTCTTGCCTGTCTACCTGTTGTCTTACCGTGAATATATTTTATATTCTGGTAACATAAATCGAGTTGTCTTTGTAGCTGTGCAATAGCCAATATTGTATCAAACTTGATCAACTGATAGTCTAATCCTGCATGTATAAGAGAAAAATTTACTTGATTCGCGTAGTACTACTAATTAAATGCGTCCACAATACTATTTGTCTGGCAGTCCAAAGGACATTTCTAAAATGCAGTGCGGAATCATAAGATTACCGAGTATAAATTATACGCACATGCACTTTATGGCGAAAATCAAGCTAAAATTTGATTATTAAAATGCAACTGACAAGCGATGAATAAAAATTTGGCGCGTGTTTCTTCAAAATGTTTATTGTCAAAATAATAGAGAAAAAAATTTTAAAGTATATGGGGCATAAATTTAGAATAATTTCATGGTATTCTAAAACACTTGTTACAAAGGCCAAAGTCATAATGACACAGAACAAACACAACACAGAGTATAGAATAAAAGAGAAAGATGCTGGTAACACAGAGTAGATAAAGGAGAACGCTGTTGCTGTTTTCCGGGATATCGTCCGTCTCAAGCGCGTGCTTTTGGCTCCACTCAGTTCGGACGTTGCTTATCAGGGGGTGAACTGCACGTCAAGATTACTGACCTTCCCTGAGTCGATCTGCGCCATTTCTGCCGTTAGGTCCACGAGTTTCTTCGGTAATGGCCGCCAGCCTCTGATTATGTGTTCGCAAATACTTCACCGTTCTGTAGCTCAATACTATTATTATCAAGAAAGGAATGACACCATAAGCTAGAGCCATCATGGCTCCCTCCAGTAAACGGTTTTCGAAGTCAATAGCGCAAGCTCCCACCCGACGGTTATATTGAACTGTATAACCGAATGGTACAATTAATGCTCCCATTAATGCTCCCATTATTACTGCATTAACTCATGTGAAGAGGACTGCAGCAAAGGTTCGTCTTCGAGTCATTATGAGTTTATATTTCATCATAAGACACACTGCAAAATACCTGTCGACCGTCATAAGCAATGCTGTTTCTGAAATGACAACGTATGGAGCGTAAGTGATCGATCCAAGAGCAACACACGATGCTCCTCCTTTAGCCGTTAACTTGGGCTTGATCACATGAAATGCGACTTGAAGCGGGATCACTACAGATGTTGTTGCCAACTGACAGAAAGTCAAGCTTACAAGCAAGATACTAGAAGGTTTTTCTCGCGTCGAACGTGAACACAGGTATCCAAGAAGGACAAGAGCGTTTAAAGCAAGAGAGATTGTTACGATTGCTACCGAAATTGTTGACAAAACAGCGGGTTCTGTCGTGGAATATTCATGGAATGTTCGTGGGATTTCCGACGTGTAGTTTGTGCTTTCGTTCATGATGACAACATTAATCTGGCAGTATTTTCAATAAATGGTTATGCATAACATGCATGTATAGCTAATTTATAGTTTAATTTTGTCCATATTAATATTCATTTACCTTGTGCTAACTTTTGAATGGGGGCAAAGGTCAAAAATTTTGCGTATTACTCTTATTAGATGAAATTATTTACGCAAATATAATGCAAATTTTTATATTTTAGATACACGGTCTTGATACTTGTGTATGGCCTAAAATCTTGGAAGTCAGTGGTCCAAGAGATGCTTAACTTGGGTCATATAGAAATCAGTAGTTTGGCCTAGGGCAGGAAATCATGGATATATGTATTGTTAGTTGCATTGTAATAAAGATTGAGTTTGAAATACGTCATATTTTTAGGCCGGCGGTCATGTTGACTAACCTCACTCAAAAAGTGAATCGATCTATTTTCTATTAACAAGACTGATTTTGGGGGGAGATTTTGCTTTTAAACGTAAAACGATTCTTTTAAACCAAAAACTATACAGTGATCTTACCATAGAAATCTACCGCATCCGCTACTCAATTTGAACCGTCCAACATATGGCCGCGCTGGTCTAAAAATATGACGTACTTCCGGCTTCAAAACCAAACAATAGATATGCTATACAGCCCAAATATACTGTTTGTCCATGGCGGAAATGTTTACGCTTTATCCCCATTCTAAAACTAAACTTTTATGTAGACACCATATGAATTAACAATATCGCTGTGCATGTTATGCATGGGGTTTTTCTTGTATTTTTTGTTTTAACTGGACAAATCATATGCAAATGACCTGCTAGCTTTTTTCTCGTTCGAAAAACTCCGCCAATTTTTCAGCTGCCATCTTGTTTTTTTTTTTACTATATGTAGAAGGATATGAGGTAATATCTTGTGTGTAGGGAGCCAATTTTTTTTACAACAGTATAGATTGAGCCTCTTCTTCAAAAATTAACGTGTGCTATTTTAAAGACAATAAAACATGCAAATATCGAATTAGTAATCAGTCAATTGCACTAGCGAAGCCAGCCCGACAATTTGGTCATGCTATGCAACTTTAAATCATTATCATTATTCATTTCTTTAGAAATTCATTCCTTATATGGTCAAAAACACAGAAAAATTTGCACTTGCATGACGAAATGTCGGGCTGGCTTCGCTACTGGTCAATTGTATTCTTTGAAACCAAAATATGACAACCAAATTGTATTCTTTGAAACCGAAATATGTTTATTGCCACTGTATTCGATTATATAATTGAAATTATAATTGAATAATTGAATATAACAGAAATTTGTATTGCGTGCTCGACGTAGTTTCAGAGCACTTTAATTGAGTTTTTCAGCTGAAAATTATACTTACAAGCGCCGTTGAAAATAATTTGGTTAGTATTATGCTAATATAAGCCGATTCGTATATATGTCTAACTGCACAATATGCCTAACGTAACTCGTTCGCCGTAATGGTCCAGCTGAAAAAAATAAAATGATGTAGTTCTAAAAGGCAGTGCCGAGTCATAAGATTTTACAAGTGAATTACATAAAATGCATGGCTCGATAGGCAAAAACTACTTCCGTTTTGAAGCCGAACAACGATAGTCGATCTATAAACTTTCGAACATCAAATTTAACACTTAAAATCATTAAATTAGTAAAAAAGTTGATAAATTCGTTTTAACACAAATTCTATTGTAGCAGAGTTCATTTGCATTGCTAATTATACTTAGAAATTTGCTTTTATCAATGTTTATTCCCATTCTATCTGAGTTTTTAATTTCTCTACCCTCGGTCTAGTAGTATAATAACATTTTTCGTAATTAAATCATGAGCAATTAAGCTCCTTTAGTAGTTAAATCGTGAGCAATTAAAATGCATTTTGAACAAGGAAAAAGACAGTGCAATTTTAGACAGTCAATAAAATTTAATAAAATGATTTTTTGAAAAAAATCATAAAAATTAAATTGTACCACGCACTGGACGTGTTTTTTATCATGCTGGCTATTTTCATTTAACTGTCAATACTTTGCGTGAAAAATAAATTTGTCACATTTCCTAACATACATAAAATACATACACAAATATAAGGAATGGATTCGATACGGTCCCTCTTAAGAAGATTACGTGCAAAGGCATGGTATTGTGGCTTTTCCCCACTCGACCGTCAATATTGCGGCGAAACGCGTATATATCGATACTCAAACGTCGAAAAACCTGGAATTCATGAACGAGTCTTTTAGACATGCTAACAATTAAATTAATGATATCGAGCAATGTCACAAACATTGTTGTTCATATGCTTCTTTTTTAATTGTTTTACAGTCTTTCTGGATCAACGGTTGCTAAATTTCATGAGCATTAGTAGTTTTCAGAATAACATTTGATAAACCTAGTATTGCTTTCTAGATTTTTAATAATCTTTTGCTATTTTATGCTATTTTACACAATGCAATATACGATGCAATTGAATCCGAGAACGAGCTGTATATTGCTCATTTTCACACACAAGACCATCTTTATCATATTTCAATTAAGACGAAGGCAAATATTTGCATGAGAATAGAATTCAATTTCCAGAGGATTTGTCAGGGACACAATCAAGTGGCCGCCATTTCTTTTTTTAGGAGAAAAAATGTGGTCGCCGTGACGTTGTGCATGCGAAAACTAGGAATAGGATCCATAATTCATGATTCGTAGCTTCGTTTTATAAAAGATTTAAAGTTGGCGTTAAACAGCTGCTTTTCCAAATAAGTAGAGCAGAATATGTTTCCAGCAATAAAGATGTTAAGAGTGTGTATAGAGAGCGTTTACATTTGAACAAGCCCCCGTTGACTGTCTCCTGCGAAATTAGGAAAATGAACAACAGCTATGGAAAAATACCGACAATCGACCAGCTTTCCACCGAAGAGGCTGCCGTTTTGTTTACAATTTCAACCGTTATTGCTATTGTGGCTCTCCCGTTAAACATTCTGGTCCTATTTGGATATTTATGTTCAAGTTCGGCACGACAAAAGCCATCTAGCATTTTGCTTGCTAGCATGACGTTCGGGCATGTGTTGACAGGATCTTGGATCATTCCATTTCATATGGTGTTTCAAATGATCAAGCCGGGCTTGGTGGAAAGCGGTGGAACACTATGTACCATCCTTTTACCTATGACCTATTCCCCCTACGTTGCGATTTCAGAGACAATCTTGCTCATGACGGTCGATAGATACTTTGCAGTGTGTGCTATGATGAAATACAGACTCATAATGACGCGAAGACGAACATTTGCCGCAGTTCTCTTCACGTGGCTCCATGCTTTAGTATACGGGGCAATTATTTTACCGTTTGGTTATAAAATTGAATATAATCATCGGTTAGGAACATGCGGAGTTGACTTTGAAAACCGTTTACTGGAAGGAGGTATGATGGCAGTCGTTTATGCTGTCATCCCACTTTTTATAATGGCAATGTTGAGCTACAAAACGGTGAAGCATTTACGAAGACATAATCGCAGGTTAGTTTCCAATAGTGAAACAGTTCGACCACCTGATGGGGAAAGCGATTCCAGATATCAGGCAATCAGAGGTGAGTACTAGCATATGACAAGTCCTCATTTTTTGTTCGTTCTACATGCAGTAGTCGCTATCGCTCGGTCAGTGCGTCGGTACCTCAGTTTGATATTTTACGTAATCTTTATACTCTTTCATGTTACGGTCAAGAATGTTCCGTCTGTGATCTCCGTCTCAAATTCGTGATAAGATCAAAGGTGGTACATTCGTGACGCGTAACATGAAATAATTATCCATTTTACCGTAAACACCTTGCTCTCGGTTCATAAGTAGTTAATATAATATTAATATTAGTTACTAGAGATCAATAGCGTCGCCAGCGCGATAAGTGAGGGGGACATCTTCATATATTCGTGTTCTGCACAATTAATTTCTTTTGAAGTCGATTCGATTTCAAAAGAAATTAATTGTGCAGAACACGAATATATGAATATGTCCCCCTCACTTATCGCGCTGGCGCCGCTACTGCTAGAGATTCATTGCATGCAGAAACCTCTTGCCGTTTCAATTTTTCCCGGGTATTTTTCTTGATTCTCTTTCGCAACCTCATCCATCGTAACACTTTCCATTTTCCCAGATGATTTGCGATTTACTGTAAAGTTAAATTCTTTAAGAATTGCTTTAAAAATTGATTAAAAATCGATAAAAAGAAATTTGTAAAATTTGCAAAATGCAAAACAATTACAGTCAAATTTCATGTCGTCACTAATACGAAAATAAAATATATCAATTCGGCCAATCACGACGTTCCTATGCACGAGTCCAACCTCGGAATTTAATGACGTCAGCTAAAAGGTCGAACATCTAAATTTCAAACCAAACCAGTCCGACACATAATGGCGGATGAATTTCGCATTTCACAATTAGTTACCCTCGCCCGGACTTACGCCCGGAGCGGCGCATTGCATTAATATCTTGTCCATACTCATACATTCGCATTCTGGCCGACTACTTTCATTTCCAATCATTTGTTTTTAGAGTTGATTTAAAAAAAAATAGTAAGGCAGAACACGAATGTATGAATAACCCTCCCCCACTCCTGCCCTACCTGATATAAGCCCACTGAACGTACCGAACGATTCCATAAACCACTATTGGGAAGAGAACGTTCTCATACATTAATTTGCTATATGAACAGCTTGGGCGCACTTTTTTCACCTCTTTTCGTCATAATTTTACAGAACAGGTTTTAAACTTTAACACCGATTTATTTTAACATTATTTTAGTCTTCTAGTTTAAGGTTTTTTCAGATTGATCATGTCCTAAGCCTTTTGCCACTTTCTAAATGTATTCGACTACAGATGCTAAAGTTTTTCTCAAATTTTATAGCTCAGGAAAGACAACTCCTTTCCATGGTCTTTTGGATAATAATAACATGTTTCGTATGTTGGACACCAGCCATCATTGTTGGTACCCTACAATCAACCCCTGGATTCAATGCGTATCCACCACCACTCCTTTATACCACTGCGCAACTATTTCTTCATCTAAGCGACATCTGCAATCCTATTTTAAACCTGTATTTTAGACAAGACATCAGAAGAACCATTAAAAAGTTGTTTGCAAGATGCCGTGGTCGTTTGGAAGCCCGGGCTGGAACGGAGGGGTAGCCACACGGAGCCTCGTATTGGTATACCGGAAAATCATCATCGAGATTACCGATATATGTATATTGTCTGAAATCAATACAGATGCAGCAATTCATACGCCGCAAGTTGACATTTAAGTATACGAGTTATATTGAGAGAATGTGGCTCTTAGCTTGAGAGCAGCCAAATTAAAATCAAGCCAAACCATGATTAGTGCTGCCGGGGAAAAAATCGGCAAAAGCCAAATACAAAGAAAAACAACGAGCATTGTTAAAAGTTTGGTAATTTATTCACGTAACTTGGCAACCCTGCAACTTTATGCTAACAGACTCAATTATTGCTGGTGGTTTGTTATACCAATCAAGACAATACAAACTATAGAAACTGGTTTTCTAAATAGCGAAATAGCGAATCGTGAAGAATGATGAATTTTGTCTCAAAAGGTCAATAATAGCCTGATCATATTAGTTTGGTGCTCACCCCTTTGTCGAAGCATAGTTAATAGAGTAGGTGGTTTGGAACCCCATTATCTATGTTGGTCGACGTTTATGCAAAAAAATTGGTTCTTCATCGTCACGTGTGTGTTGTGTTTTTGCCAAATCCACCAATAGGAATTCGTAAATTACCCTATTTTTCAAGTCGCGGATGGCTAACTTTCCTGAAACGTTGTTATTGGTTGGTTAGGTGAAAATACAATACGCACGTGACAACGAATGACCTCATTTCTGCATAAACTAGAACAAAAACATAGATAATGACTTATACTGTATAGTTCTAATGAGTTTCCAAACCATCTAGGTCTATTAAGCGTGCTGCAACTAAATTTGAAGCTACTGCTTATTCCGGTGACCTAATACGGCCAAAATGTGGCTGTTTCTCAGGCCTGCATCCTACCATAGAGTAATTGCGGCTCTAAAAGAATGGTGTGTGTTGATGGTTGACAACTGTGCTTCCTCGCTGATTCCTCTCATCATAACAGTCAGCTTATTTACACCGAATGGCCGATGTTCGCATCGTGGTCTGGGGACACTTTCGCTTTGGAAGAGTGCTGAACATTGCGGATTTAGCTTGGAGCTATGAAAACCTAAGGCAAGCCTTTTACACGGTACATTCGGCCGTCTTTTTCGCGCAGCTTGCGTAAATATTATTAGTTACCCAAATACCAATGAACTCAAACGATTGGGCTGTACTTTATTTACTTCAACATCTGAGTACATTTTTACTCTTATGAAGAGTATCATACTAATGACTTTACTTATAAGGTTGAGTAAAAGCGAAACGTTGCACACTGATATTGTTAGCAATCGTGGTGCAAGTTTGCTCAGTATGGAGTAGGAAGCATGTTTTACTGATCTCAGTGTAGTGTTGCCCTATTGAAAAAGTATCAACGCACAAGTGTGCCGTGACTTTAGTAAATATTGTCATTTTATCAAATATTAACGAGCATATAAATTTACTTCAGTAAAATTCCAAATTGCGGGTAAAATAACTTAAATGCCTACTCTTTCGCTAATACGCTTGTAACATTTTACTTTAAGTTGTGCTGTTGTGTAAAAATGAAATCGTTATAGCTTCTATAATATGAAGCCATTGTTTGTCAAATGTTAAGAAATCAATATAGCTATATATTGCAATTTAATTTCATTCAAAGTTCGTAACCGTTCGGTGCCTCATTGATGAAACAGCACTTGTGCCAGTGACGATACAATTGACATAATTTGCTAGTAGTTTGTTTAGTGTTTTTTAGAGCATTCAAGATTTCATCAATTTAGCTACAATTTCCAGTAGCATTCTCATCTGTATTATTACGTATACTTGAGAAAGTCTTCTATCTGCATTTTTACTGTGAAGTTGACAAAATTAGCAAATAGTAACAGGATGAACCATGTGCCCGTTACACGACATAACATTTTTTGCATCAAAATAAAGTCATAAATATTCATGTTGTTTAGAGAATCGGCACGAAATACCTTGAAGACAAACTATTAATGTAAGGTAAGAGAACATTAACATAAAAAAAAAGAAAAAAGCTTTTTTAACAATTCTAAAGATTTATAAGGAAGATTAAAAAGGTTATGTAAAATGAGAATCAAAAATGAAAAATTGGAAAGGGTAGAAGGGAAAGAGAACGAACGATAAATTATAGGAAGAAGTATTAAATAATTTTGTTCATCCTGGATTATTTATAGTTATTCTTCGCACGGACTGCATGTCCAGTAACAATGAGTGAATTCTTGTTTGCTACGATACACCCCCCCCCCCGAATCACTATTTATATGTAAGGTCCATTGGTGAATAAATCGGTCGCGAGTTGAAAAAGTAGAAGAAATGCAATTTCCTAAGTCGAAAAATTGTGCGATTTAGGAAAGTATGGGAGGAATGATTTCGATTTTGGAAATAGTTAGAGATAAGTTGAATAGAGCAGTTTTTCAAAACTTGTTTAATTTCATCTAAAATGAAATGTTGGGAAAAGGAAAATTGTTCATAGTAAAACCTTTTTTGAAATGAGTTGAAAGAGTTGATACACTGAAAAGGTTAAAACTGCAAAACAGGGGAGCAGTTATTGTGCTACTATGATTCATACAGCATTGTTTCCGTCCATACATCCATATTAAAATGTGGATGATGCAAACACGGGGGAATAAAATTTGTTTCTACAATAATTGATTATTACATGAATATTTTTTTACCCCGGAATACATTGCCTAGATAACGTAAAGGCGTGGGCAAACTAGGTAACATTGCTGCGGAAACATTGTTTCGTGCCAGTGCTTCTCCACGTTACCCAATATGGGCAAACTAGGGAACAATGAGGGAAACATTAATCTTAAAATTTTGATTACGTGACGGGGGCGTTTCGCGCATGCTTAATTGAGAAATCGACGCTTCTCGTCCTGAAAACATCGGAAACATGCAGGCAAACTAGCAAACAAACTGTTTTCGCAACAAGAATGTTTCTAGACTTGTTTGGAAATATTTTTGCTTCCCGCAAAGCACCAGTGGGAAACATCATGGGAAACATAGTGTTTTTGCAACAATGTTTTCTAGTTTGCGCTGGGGTTAAGATTCTCACCACATAATGCGACTTAGCACTCTATCACTACATAATAAACACTGATGCAAAGTTTATATTTTTTTGTTTTTAAAAGTCATTGATCGCCCAAATATATTTGTCCTAGAATAGATTTGCAAGATGACAAATAATCACGTAAGGTCCTCTCCACACAATGCGACTTACTAGTTATTTTCTGTATACACCTGTATAAAAAAGAACGAAGTCTAAAGAGGAACTGATCACGGATGTACTGGAATAATATACATTGTGCTTGCCTGGGTATTATAAAAAAAAAGAGGAAGATTCTCATTTTTCGAAAGCTCACAGAATTTTGATTCTGTTATTATTATTATTATCTTACCAGCCTGCGTTACACACATAAAGTCCTTTGTTATCAGAGCACACTACATTACAACTTCGTAAGGCAAAAAGTGAAGCCACATATGCAATGTGAAATTCACTTTCAGGATCCACTTAGTCTGGACCGAAGTGTATACTCGAATAATGAATGAGGTTCTAAATCAACCTTATTTGGAAAATAAACATAATCTTTAATTTTGCTGAAACTCATTCAAAACGCTGGATATGGACCGTGAGGAGCACAGTCTGACCCCCGTCTCTAATGGGAACTATCGTTTCGGAATGCATCAGGACGGTGTTGTCATGCATATGATCAGAAGTCCTCAAGGGGGGGGGGGGGTATGACAGAGTATATAATATAAGACAGCTCAACAGAAAGTATGCCAATCGAGGCAGATGTTCGCTCAATCGTTCGTTAATCTTTTACATTAATTCGTGTGTGCAAATAAGTCGTGCAATCTGTGTAAATTTCTTTAAAATTGGCAACAAGAGATGTCCTCTTCCTATCATGTTGTTGCTGTGCGGTGATATAATGGAGATTAGCTAGGAAATATTTTATACTCGTCAGAAGTATGGAGTGTGATGGCAATTCAATGTCTGGAATAAAAAAAACTTCCACTCACGTCATAAACTGAAATTCACACTTTTAATTATTTACAACATGCACGCATAAATGGTTTAAGGAACTACAGTGCTTAATACTGTAGTTGTGACTGATTGCAGCTTCAGGCCAGCATGTTTCATGAAAAGTATATAAATGAAATTGATTTTACTTATACTTTTAACTTACATAAGGTTATATATGTTTATTAAAAGTGACGTTTCGTCTTAACATAAGATATCTTCAGACTAAATACAAGATACATCAGCATGCAATATTTGAATATATAAGTTTAAGTGTTATGTTACAGAGTGTCAAATTACAAGGGACAATTAGATTTGACTAGGACAACGTAGGACAGTGTGATAGAATATACGATGCAGACAATGATAGAGTGCTACTAATATGCGTATATGTTAGCAATATGCTAGGCTTTCAAATGCTAGTTTTTTGAAAGACTCGCATTTTACAGTGCTCGCTACTATTCATTTAGTGTAGCAACTTGTTAGTGGCCCTCCCGATTCGAATTACGGCGACGTTAACACGCGGAATACGGTGTAAAAAACGATCTTGCATAAAACGTAAAATGAACACAGCGCGGAAACCCAGATTGATTCGAATGAGCATTCCGCGATATTCACGTAAGTGCGCGTTTTTTTAATCTATTAATGGCCGCCAGCCGTTTCGACGGGAGTGATAGGCGATACATTGATTGTTTTGGCCAAAATATAATACCTGAAAGCGCAAAAGAAGCTACATAATTTAGCCTAAAATCACTTCGAGATAAGCATTGACCACAAGTTTATAGGAACATCTTTTTAGTAATACCATGCGATTGGCTAAATATTCTATGCATTGTATAATTATTAAAATATTTGACAATAAGCACGTAAAGCACTTCGCTTAGCTTCTGCGAATGATTGTTATAAATAATCCGAAGTAGGTTGACCAATAAAAGCCCGCAGTTTTCAAAAATCACCTGTAGAGTTATACATTTATACTAAATGTTAACCGTTCATTTGCGGTTTTAATTTTAAAACAGTGTATAAACGAGAGATTTTTCTTCGTACCTGTATATTGTGTAAACGTTGCTTAAACAACCAGGCATTCTCAAAGTTCTCCTTGCAAACGAAATTTAAAGTAGCCAGTGAAATGAAGGCGCTCTGACAAAATTCTTTCATTGAAGATTATGTAATTCCTAGAATTGTAATGATATGGCATGCTACTATGTAGACAATCAAGTACAAAGTTAATACATCAAATACAGTTAATAATCCTCGTCTTTAAGGTCTATAAATGATTACAGTTAAAAAACCTAATGTCTTGTTTTGAATTATATTTACATCGAAATTAATTGTATATACTAGATCATTCAATCATGAAGCGTGTTTAAGAACGGAGCACAAATGCGATATATATAATTATATATATACTTAAATATAATTGATATTTTCATGAAATTCGAATTAGCTCGATTTATTGAAAGCGTTTGTTCGAGCTGTCTCGGGGTTTCCTTGGGGATGGCTGGTGGTCCCATTGTGGGGTCTCATTTGCCATAAATGGACGGGCACGCTGTTCTCTTGATCAACTGAAAGTTTACATCCTTACAAACATGAACTGTTATCGTGATGCTGGCATATCATCATCTCCTGGAGGGAGACACTAGACGCCGTCATCTTGGATTGGGCAATATATTCATCGTCGTTTCGTCAAAGATTATAACCGCGCTAATGGATATACTTCACAATATTTATTTGGCATTTCATGCTTGCAAAGGTGTAAAAATTCAAGGGCCAGTTGTTCAAAGCTGGGTTAGCACTAATCCTGGATTAAAGTTTAAACCACTTTTTTAGTTTCTTAATTTCTACACCCCCATTCCTTTCCAAACTTTAGGAAGCAAAACTACAATTGATCTAGACATGATTTCTTAAAAAATATTTTCAAGCTTATGAAGAAGCTGCCGGAAAGTTTTGAAAGAATATACAGAACTGTTTTTGTTTAAAATTATTCGCACGAACAGCTAGTATGCCGGAACAATTTTGTCGGACTGCTTTACGGACGACCTCATTTAAAGAGCCTGAGCATACATCTTAAAAATTCACAGTCTATATCTTTCGAGGCGAGAAAACCTTATCTTAAACGGGTGCCGTCATTGCAACGTTACTCGACAAGTCTACGCATCGTTATATGACAATGTCTTCGCATCCGCATAGGCCTGGAGAAAAGTGTGTTAGCTAAAGTGAACATCGCCACCCTCTACGAAACGTAGAGCAGTCACAGCAACATCTTTAGAAAGCAAACCTATCCAGATTTTAGCTTACGCCATAAATTCTCACTTTTGTTTGTGTGGCCGGGTCCTACACAAAGTGGAAAAACTTGTTTTGCCCAACAGACTTTGGAACACAATCGTATTGTTTGCGAAAAGATCATTTCTACCCAACAATTACTTCTGCTTGTTTCTCCTGCCTTGTTTCTTACCCATTGGAAACGCGGGGCTGGCCATCAATTGAGCTAATTCGAGTTTTAATTAACAAAATACAATTTATGCGTTAAAATAAGTTTGAAATGTATGCATAAATAATTGTTCGGTTTTTGTTATAACTTTTAGAAATGCTGAGAAGATTGAGTGTTACTGCTCGATTGCATTTCTCCTTCTGGATTTAGCTTGTACCTTTTTGAAGAATTTCTTGTACCTTTCGGCATAACGTTGCATTTCAGCAAATATGCATGTTTCTGCCAAATCAGCTGCCTCCGTGCTGTAGTTGACTGCATTTTTGATTTGTTGAGATGGATCGTTGTTCTCCAATCTGTATGAGAAGCATGCTTTTGCCAAGAGATTCTGAACCATTCGGAACTTGCAGAGTGGGTAGCCCTCGTGTATGATTTCTTGTGTCTTCAATAAATAGTGTTTGGCCTTGTCAACATTTATGAATTCATGGCTACTGCCCAGCATGTCACCAGAAAGTGAGCAACCCAAGTAAAGCAAGGCTTTGTTGATGTAAATCTTTTGCAGGTAGTTTGCTCTCGTGATGCTGCAACCTGGATTTTGCTTTAAATAACTGCTCGCGGTATTGTAGTTTTCTTCCGCCTTCTTGATTAGAGATTGCATTTCCTCTCGATCATTGGTTTTCATTGCCAAAATGTTCTCCAGTGTCGCCATTTGAACATGAAACAGTGCGTGTATGATGCCATCTGGAAGGGTTTTCAAATCGTCTAAACTTTCCTTTAGGATTTGGTAACCTTCTGCATACTCACCTTTGCAGCGTTTGACGACGGAGCAAAGATACTGCTCCATTACTTTGAAACGTATCTGGCTGTCGTCACGCATCTGGATTCGAGTCTCCCTGTGCTCCTCGAGACACTTTTCAGCCGCATCATATTCACCTCTTCTTAGGTGAAAGCTGATGAACTTTGAGAGTAAGTTTAATGCAACTTCATCTCCGCTGAGATTATATTCTTTCAGGACTATGTCAATTGCATTTTTCAGTTCATCCCTATTGCAGTTGTTGTTCAAAAGATCTGTAAATGTTTCATACACGAAATCGTCGATGGCACTCATGCGAGATGTACCTACATGTACATAAAAATGCTCAAGTTAAAGAACATAGGCGAATATATAATTATCGGCAAAATGACCATGACGAACAACATAACATGGTATGCACGAACATAACATGGCACGAACAACACGCTGAATCCAGGCAAAAACACCCCAATGCTTTGCGACATCATGGATTTTCAGAATTTCCCATTTATGCAACGTGTAAAGTATAAGTAACAAAACAATAGCTTAACATAAAAAAAATCATACTTTAAGCCGCTTCGCAAAGTTGAGACCAATTTAATACTGTTTATTTTTAGACCGTCACCCTGTATTATACCGCAATGGCGCAATGATGAAAATTCTCGGCAAACAAAACTAACCATTTGTTTCAAGAACTAGGGTCGTGTACTACCCGGCTAATTTCTGTTGAAATTAAGCTTAATAACAACGATTATGGTTGTGAATATTATCAATAATTAACGCTCTAGTACGGCCCTGTCGAAAAATATGCATTCACAGCAAGTCAAGCTGTTGGGGATGGGGGGAGGGGGTAAAGAACTAACCTTCTTTTGTGGAAGGTAGACCACAAGGCAGACCAATCTTTTTCAACCACGTGGGATAGTTCATTTTTTTTACTTCATTGTCGGTACATTCGTAGCATTCGGGTTCTTCTGCAAATACACCACCTCGACATTGCGCCACGAAAACCACAACCACGTACAAATCATCTATAATGTTGTTTTCAGTATCTTGTACCGGCTGGAAATAAACATGCCAACGTTTGTCCTCGTTTCCAGTTATCGGCTGGCTCTTCGGAGGCCATATCATTCCATTAATCGCCTTTCGAATATTTTTTATCACGTGTTCAATCTCAATTTGGTCTAAGGACTCTCCTACGATCTTCCCGTCGTCTTCAATTCCAAAATATATGTGCCCGCCACGGAAATTAGCGAATGCAGAAACATAATTTGGGAATTTATTGCTTTTTCCAACCGCACGATCTGCGAAAGTAACTTTTTCTGCATGTTTATCTTTGAGATATTTAAACTGGATTGTGCTGGATTCGTCAAAGGAAACGTGTTCGCCTTTAACAAAATTTTTTTGGTGAGTGTTTGCTTCGACCGGATTCATCGAAAGAGTGCTCTCCATCAATAACCCTCTCAGTTTCTCCCCTTCCAAAGGCGAAACCTCAGTAACATGTTCATTACTTGGTAAATAAATGTTGTATTTCACTACGTTTACGCCTTGTGTTTTGATGGGTATTTTAACGATTATTTTGAGCTCGCCGTGTGCTTGGGAAGGTGTGGGAGAAATCTGAACATTACGCGAAAGCGTTATTGTTCCTAAAAATTGTTGAATCTTCTGCTCATAAATGCTTACAAATTTTTTCACGAGTTTCGGACTTGAAGATTTCTCGTAGCGCAACTGCAGAGTTCCAGCATCACTGTTACACAAGGCGTTTGTTGCTCGGATGATTTCATCCCATTTTGATTTTTTTTTACCTTTTCCATCACACAATTCTTTTAGACAGATATTTAGAGTTAAGAAGTTGCTTTGGACGTCGATAGATTCTTTGTCTGCCATCATTTATCATCATTTGAATGTGGCAGCACACATTACAGACCAAATTGTCAGGAATATAAAGATCAAATTTTTATTTCGTGTATTTTTCTGTGAAAAAAAAAGACAGCATGAGATCATTAACACACAACTAAATTTAGAGTTGCTTAACTAATTGAAAATAGAACGCCTAAAAACAAATTAGTTGAAGTACAACGAGTTGGGGTGCAGGAGTTTTCTTTATCTTTTCAATGTCTTCAGCTTGAATCTTATAAACTAGCATTCGTATACTATAAACTAGCATTCGTATTTCAATAAATTGGAATTCATCTCATAATGTATATGGTTGTGATAGATCGTGATTTAAGAAAACCACCTACCTGACTGATTTTATGCAGAGCAAGCTGTTTTTCTTCTAAAGGAACCATGTATCTTTACAAAAACCTGTGAACGGAAATAGACACTATGATAAACGTGAGGTCATTTATAAAAAAAGACTATTTATATCTTAGAAAAGATAATCTACAGGGTCTCCTATCATCGACCATTTAGAGGTCACTTTTTTGTTGTTAAACATAAGTTACTATGTAATTTGTCCCCTAAACTATTAATATTGAACTCCAAAGACTATGGTGAAATAGCATGTTGATAAAATTTACTCGTATCAAGCGTTAGTCTTCGCTCGTGAGCTTAACAAAGTGGCGAGGCATTCAAATTCCTTATAGGTACGGGTGGCACTAATGTGGCAGCTAAAGTTTATTGCCTCTTAGGTAAGAACACCCCTTGCTCCTATGCAGCTTTGCAAAAGAATCAGTAAAAATTGTCATTCAGAGTTTGGCGTCTTAATTTTTTAATTATTCCCAATGGAAAGTTAAGAACTTTGTTGTACACTCCCCCCCCCCCCTCCCGATGGAAATCACCATTTTGCTGTTTAGAGGTCCCTTCGTGTCAAAAGCTAGTTTGTTTTGTAGAGATACTTCATGACAATATGAGCGTTTAATGAGTGATGTGCTGATTGACGTTAAAATTTTAGTTCTAAGTGGAATCCTATGTCGACCAGTTCATTAAGTTTCACGTCGACGGGGCTCATTTTTTTTATAAGCCAGAAAGAGATAAAGCAATTTGAACATCATGTTGGTAATTTCGCTTTATGGTTTTAAAACTATATGATGATGCGTCATCCGTGTTTGTTGAGGAGACTATCCACAAATGACCAATATTAAGTACCCAAATGTAACTAAATGTACCTACAATTTACCTACAGTTCGCATTGTGTCGATCTTTTTCATGTCCACGCCACCCTCAGTATTAATGTTGAAAAAATGTTGTGAGATAACCCCATGCCTCAAAATCCTTTTGACAACATTAAACAGGGGGGGCGGATGTTATAGAAGAGAGGGGCCAATAAACTGCTTGCACACGTTTGAAGACGAGTCTATTTTAAAGCTCCGCTGCGCGGCTACCCCTATGCAAGCATATTAACTAGCTGAAAATGGAAAAATATCCAGTACAAAGACTCAAGACAAGATGCAGAGTTTGGGGAAATTCCCTTGGATATGCGAGTTACAGGTTTTTGGGAAAATCCCTTTGTCAGGACATATCGGTTTTAGCCTCTTATTTTAGCCCAAAATTTCGCTCTACACTTGGTAAAATATTATTAAAAAAGTTTAACAGTAGATCGGCCCAAAACTTAATATGTTTAATTGAGTTATGTCAACGTGGCTCTTACCAATGACCATTCAGAATTTAAAAATGCTATAATTAAGAAAGTATATGTAAGACGAGTTTTATCTAATCATAATGCATTCTTTAATAACTTGGCGCGACTGTGTTGGTTGTAATCTGCTTTGAACTGCTTATAATATTTAGCAGGTACAGCAGGTGCAATAAAAAACACAAATATTATAACGTAGTCGATGACATTGCATGAAAATATTTATGCCCATGGAGAGAAGTGAACAATCTGCGCCGGTATCAGAGATACAAATCAGAATCAAACATAAACTATCCCACAAATGCGTCGACAAAACGATAATTCACCTACTAGCTGTCTATCGAGAAATATATTGCAGTAGGCATTTAAATTACCATTTTCAATAGTGTACTCTACTGATTGAATTGAGTTCATTTCTGACGTTTTGTTAATTCCGATTTTATGTTCCGGTGTCCACCCTATAGCAATATTATGTAACTTACCAAGCAGTTTGTGAATGATTCCTTTAGAAGTTAATTCGCAAAGATATTTGCAGCCTAGCGAGCCATTTTGACTTTCTGTTTGTGAGTTACATGCATTTGGGGAAACCCCTTTATCTGCAGGTGCGTAGTGGTCTCAAGCTGGTGGGAAAACTTTGTTGTAAACACGAATTTTACCGAAAAAAGCAATATAGTCGTTTGAAATCTAGCAAATACAGCTTATGAAACATTCTCCCATATATAAATATGTATGATATTTAAGAAATATAAAATATTTTTCGGTGTTGATATACAGTTATATCAACCCGAGTGAAAATTGGAAAAACGAGAAATTGTGTGGAAACACGACGCCCGATTGAGAGCTAAGGTGATGGCCATTTCAGATCCGTCAGAGCACCTAGCGACCAGTATTTTTCAGTTTATCTACCCTCGCCTTACTTACCACTTAAAAAAGTTTTTAAACGGACGGATTTCTGTTGGCGTCGATAGTGTATTGGTCTACGTGCTGTCTTACGGGCACGCTGTTCTGGGCTCAAACTCAGGGATTGACATTTATTTATTGATATTGGTTTTATTTCTGTTTTCAAAGTTTTTTTTTTCAAAATTTTTCCTTAAGACTTTTTCGTTTTGTAACGTATTCCTCCTTCTTTAGACTATTTATAAAAAATTGATATATATTATCTCCACCTGATTATTAAGGTGCTCTGACGGATCTGAAATAGCCCTCACCGAGAGCTAAATATTATATAAGAAATTTCTAATAAACTTGGTTGCAGAAGGATGAATGGTAATGGGAGTCGGTAAAACGGATCATTGATTTTTGTGTAAATTTTTTTTTCAGAAAATATTTGATTCGGCGTCTATGGTCCCAGAAAGAAAAATGTTTTACTTCCACCAATGAGCTTTCATTTCCACGGGAATAAATTCGGGAAGTGTCTATTGATGTGAGATTTGAATAAGATATACGTCTTTGTAGGTGCAAATATTACAAAGAAGCGCGCATTATATTTTTGCTGCTTTTGTTCAAGGGATGTACCTTAACCAGATCTAAGGACAAATAGAATGAACAAGAAGATCAATTGTCGAATCACTCAATACATAACCAATCTGAAGCCTTACACAATTTATCTCATAAAGATCTTTTTCATAGGAGAGCGCAACTTGAAAAAAGCGTGACAAAGAACGTATTGAGCATTAACCCAACCCCCCCCCCCCCCTCATGGTAATGTCTTTTACCAGGAGATTTCCTGGATATATTTATTTCTTACACCAACTTACACATTTCAATCTCTAATTCATCAACACCTAAAGTTCAACTTTTACTGAGATAAGGAAATGAATGTTTTTAACAGAACCTGTTTCGTTCTACGAGGAAGTAAACGTTTTTGTCACATGGCTACCGCTGAAATACCAATTTTTAATTACTGATGTACTACTTTAAAATATTGATCGTATAATTTTTTATTACTGATGTATTACTTAATTACAATATCGATCGACTTATAATTCCTGACATATAACATCTTCGACCATGAATATACATGAGCTTTCAACGCCTAAAAGATTGTTCGTTTTAATGCATCACCTAGTGGAATAAGTAACACTTATAATGCGACATAAATACATTCTAGTAATAAGTTAAAATACCGAAAGAACAAGTAATTAGAACAAAAAATAGCAATTTGAACCTAGCGCAGGCTGCTAGGACACTGCTTTGCTAGCTTCCATAAATCAGTACTGGCTCATGCATCCTATCGTGCGCTATCTATATGCTTTGAATTTTAACTACAGGTGCAATGAAATTTATTGCAAATTAGATCGCTAATTTGATTATTTTATTATTAGATGATAAATGTCAAAATGTAGCACTGTTCCTTAGCATTGCAGCTTTAGCGTTTGCTTTTTCTCGATTTTTCGAAAAAATTCTTGTATCTTTCCGAGTACCTCAGCATTTCAGCAAATTCACACGTTTTGGCCAAATGTGCTGCCGCTGTGCTGTAGTTGACCGCATTTTGGAGTTGTTGAATCAGATCTCTATTCCTCAACCTGTATGATAAGCATGCTTGTGCCAAGAGATTCTGAACCTTTCGGAACTTGCAGAGTGGATAGCCTTCATGTATGATTTCCTGTGTCTTCAATAGGTAATTTTTGGCCGTGTTGACATTTATCAACTCATCGCCGTCATCTAACATATCCCCAGAGATTGAACAACCCAAGTAAAGCAAGGCTTTGTTGATGTAAATCTTTTGTAGGTAATCTGCTTTCGTGATTTTGTTCCCTTGACTTTGGTTTAAATGACTGCTTGCAGTATCGTAGCTTTTCTCCGCCATTTTGATTAGAGACTGCATTTCCCTTCGATCTTTCGTTTTCATTGCTAAAATGTTCTCCAACGTAGCGATTTGTACATAAAACGCTGCAGATGTGATACTAAATGGAAGTGTTTCCAGATCTTCCAAACCCCCCTTCACAATTTTGTAACCTTCCTCATACTCACCTTTGCAACTTTTTATGACGGACGAAAGATATTGCCCCATTACTTTGAAACGCGTCTGGTTTTCGCAGCGAGGTTGAATCGTCTTGTATTCTTCAAAATAAGCTTCGGCCCGCTCATATTCTCCTCGTCTCAGGTGGAAGCTGACAAATATCGCGAGACAATTTGGTTTTACGTCATGGTTGGAAACTTTGTATTTCTTTTGGATATTGTCGCTCACTTCTTTCAGTTTTTCGCCATCGCAATTGTTGTTGAGAAGATTTGTCAACATTTCGTAGACTGAATCGCAGGAGGCACCGGGACTACATGTACCTATATGCATAAAAATACGTAAATGAAAGCCACCACAAAAGAAAACAAAGCTATGCAAGGGTTTTACATAAACTAAACTAACCTTTCTGCGTTAGAGGTGATTCAATCCCTTTCTTCCATGAGGCAAAGTCTACCTTTTGCACTTCATTGTCGATAATTTTGTAGCATTCGGGTTCTTCTGCAAATACACCACCTCGACATTGCGCCACGAAAACCACAACCACGTACAAATCTTCTATAATGTTGTTTTCTGTATCTTGTACTTGCTCGAAATAAACATGCCAACGTTCGTCCTCGTTTCCACCTTCCGACTCGCTCATCGTAGGCCATATCATTTCATTAATCGCCTTTCGAATAATTTTCTTTACGTGTTGCTTTTCAGTTTCATCTACGGATTCCCCAACGATCTCTCCATCGTCTTTAATTCCAAAATATATGTGCCCGCCACGAAAATTAGCGAATGCGGAAACATAGCTTCGGAATTTACTGCTTTTTCCAACCAGACGATCTGCGAAAGTAACTTTTTCTTCCTGTTTATCTTTTAAGTATTTAAACTGGATTGTGCTGGATTCGTCAAAGGAAACGTGTTCGCCTTTGACAAAATTTCTTTGGTGAGTGTTTGCCTCGACTGGATCCATCGAAGGAGTGCTTTCCATCAATAACGTTCTCAGCTTCTTCCCTTCTAAAGGCGAAACTTCTGTAACATGTGCGCTACTTGGTAAATAAATGTTGTATTTAAGTACGATCATGCTTGTCGATTTCGTGGATGATTTGACGACTACTTTAATATCACTGTGTGCTTGGGAAGGTAAGGAATCTACTTTTGTTATATGGATATCAAATGAACGCGTTATTGTCCCTAGGAATTCTTGAATTTTCTTCTCGACAATGCCCATACATTTTTTCACATGCCCAGGAGGCGAAGACTCGTTATAGCGCAATAGAAGAGTTCCACCGCCACTGTTATACAACGCGTTTATTGCTTGAACGATTTCGTTCTTTTTTGACCCTGAATATCTTTTTTCTTGCGCTTGACTCATTTTCGTTGGACAAATATGCACAACTACGACGTTGTTACGTTGCCTTTGGACATCAGTAAATTCCGTTTGGTCTGCCATCATTTGCTCGTTGCAGTATACAAACAATCTAGAATATAAAGATCCAGCTGTTATTTTGTGTATATGCTTCTAGCGAAGAAATTAATAAAAGGATTATTGAAAAGACTGAAAGACATGATCATTGACAACATTCTTAAACTTTGGGCTAGTATTTACCGAGACAAATCATTCAAACATAATATACATATAACAATACTTACGCCAAGCATAAAGTGTATAATGTATTAATACAGAGGAAAACGTTCCTTATAAAACTCTGCATATAAAGTTCAGAAATATGCTTTTTAAGCAGCCCACTTACCAAACAATGTTGCTGAATACGTCCCTTAGTTAAACGTGAAATAGCAAGCAAACGCCGACAGTCTGGTGAAATATTATATAAATGTTGGCATTTAGGATGTACATATTTGGGGAAACCCCTTTACCAGTGGGGGTACAACACGATTTACATATGTGATATGATAATCTTTCATTTTATGCAATTTAACTCCACATTTTTTAGGATGGTGTATCGGTTTACTCAGCTGTCGACTGTTTTTTTGTATAGTTCATCGTTTAAGTATTATAGAAGAGTGAAAAGGATCATCATCTATTATTTAATGCACGAGTCGGTTTTCTTTATGTATCGCATGTGGAATATAATCATCATGCATATAATTAGATGCAAAAATAGTATTACAAATGTTAATATAAACAAAGGGTGGTTAAATTTCTCGATCTTAAAATGAATCTTTGGGCGTCAGATAGCTGTCTGTATAGTTGCTTATACCGTTGTTAATATAATATCTTTTGCTTCAGAGCTATGCACGATGGTCCTGAAGGGGTAAAATGGGAAGTTGGGAACTGGGTATTGCTAATTTTCAGCACTGCGACTGGGATTCATTGCCAAAACCCCCAATAAAAATGGGATTAAGATTTGAGGAGGAGAGTCACTAGGACTGCGGGATTTGTCGGTGGAACGTAGGTTAGGGTTAGGGTTGGGGTTAGGGCTTGGATTAAGATTTATATTCGCCCTGCTGACGAGAACATGGAATTATCACCGGAACGGGCTCGATGTTTTCTGTGTACACTTGGCAACATTTAGGTACATCTTAGTTGCATTTTAGAATTTATATTGGACTATATCTAAATATGAATATTAATGCGCAGCAAGTAATTCTAAATGCACACATATCAAACAATTCAAGTTTATATTAAATTTAATTTGCTAACGTTTCGTCGCTACATCGCAACATCATCAGAGCTATATATAAGGAATAAACATAAGTTGTATTTACATATACATGATAACCAAGTATTATATTACAAACAGTAAAAATTTAAAAAGAAGGGACGAATAGTAAAAGAGTTGGAAAAACAATATGCCAAAGTAAAATTGAGTGATTAGAAATTACCGGTATATCAAAATACCAGGTCAAGTTCGAATGGGATTAGTGATATTAAGATAAATTAAGTGGCATGGAGGAAATATTATTATTAAGGATAGGCATAGGCGGCCCAATTCAGTGTGTAGTTTCATATAGAGATCAGTAGCGAGCGGTAGCGTATTGTTTACATGTATTTTATATATGTAAACAATACGCTACCGCTCGCTACTGATCTCTATATGAAACTACACACTGAATTGGGTCGCCTATGGGATAGGTTTTAATTTGGAAATGAGCAGACTTCCACGCATTTCAATATCAAACTTAGAGTTGTCTGACGTTAGTATAGTAAAGTCAGAGTCAGAAATGTTATGTCCAGAGAGATGATGGTGAGTCAGAACAGCCGACATTTGCGAGACTGAAAGCTTATTTCCAGTTTTGGACGAAACTCCCATATGTTCTGAGATTCGCGTGTGTACATTTCGGGGTGTATGACCAACATACAATGCACCACAGCATTGACACTTACATCTATACACAACATACGATCTCATTGCAAAAGGAATCCGGTCCTTGAATGGAAAAAAGTCAGACAGTCTGCACGTAGGACGAAAGACAAAGCGAATAGATATATGTGGGTAAGCAGATGAGAGTAATCTGTAGAGTTGTGTGCGTATTTGTAAACCATGTTGACCAGTGTATGAAATGCAAAAGAAAAGAATCTTTTTAGAGCAGGAATGAACAGGTGGTTTAGGCAAAAATATTTTGTCGAGAAAAGTCCTAATGCCGTTATCAATAAGAGAGACTGGATAACCGTTACGAGAAAATACTTGTTTAGGTTCTGAAGTTCGCTGTGAAAAGACTGATAAGACGAGCAGATACTAAAGTAGCGTGAGATCAAAGAATGGAGTAGACCTTTCTTGTATGTCATTGGGATGAAGCTGTTAAAGTTGGTAAAGAGTCCTGTTGAGGTTGGTTTGTGAAATACAAATATAGTGAAATATATATCTGACTATATCTAGGTACATTGTGTTACATTTAGGTACTTCATGGTGGACATTTGTGGCTAATCAACTCTTCAAACACGGATGACGCACGTTTGCTCGAAGCATAACTGATGTGTGTGCCGACGTCCAGAGATAATTTTCAAACAGGGGTCTCTAGGATTGGTTGGTCTGAAGGGCGACACACTTCAGATGGTTCCCTTCAATTTATTCCCTTTGGGTATGTTGAATTCCTCTAAACAAAATTAAACAATAACCTTCCTTCAATCTCGATCTGGTTTTAAGTACTTTCTACTGGTTAAACAATAAACAATAAACAGACAACAATTAGACAGCAAATATTTTACTGTGCTTTCTGCCAAAAACAAGAATCTCTCTAAAAGTTTACTATCTTCTCATCTCACTCCAGTTGCAGAACGGTATCCAGAGCTCGGTCTGTTGATTTGTTTGTCAACTCCCCTCACTCCCATTGAACTACATTGGTTAGTGCTGGGTTAAATATGACCTCCGTTAAGTGAGTCTACTTCAACCCTCACACAAGGATCACCCTTCTTCCCAGAAAACAAACGTCTTTTAACAGCTCGATTTATCGAGCAAATCTATAAAATGATTTACTAATAATTCTCATTGGAATCAGTCGACAGAACATGTCGCTTCTCTTTCTGAACAAAAGGAAAGTATTTCCCATCATTGCCATGGCGTGAGTCACAAGCTTTATCACACGATCTTCAACCGCTAATGTTGCATTTAAAGATGATTGGCTCTGACTCGGGGAGGGAGTTTGATACTTGACACTGAGGGTTCCAGCGCTTGAAGCCCTCCTCATCCGTGCTATTATAATCACCCGGTGGAAGCATTACTGATTTTCCACCGAAATCGTTTTGACTGTAAACTTCCCATGTTTTTGTCTCCCTAACTTTGCAAGACAATGCAGGGTGTCCTCACCTACTTGCTAAAATTGAACGTCAAAAAGAAACTTTGAGCATGTAGGTTTTAAAATGGCCAGAAATGTTGGACGTAATTAATGTTCTACTACTTCATGCTGTACTAATGAAATTATAATAACTTTAGCGAGCATTGTGACGTATTTTGCGGGCTAAAATGAACAAATCAGCGGGCTAAAATACATTTTAGCCCACTGACGTAATAGCCAATTTATTTGAAAAACAAAGTTAAAGTTAAACGGTAAAAGTCCTTCAAAGTTATTATAATAGCAATGGAGTTGATGTTCTTGGGCATAAATATGTTTTTGGCCCTCCTCAGGTCTCATTTTAACCCTTGCTACGCTCGGACTAAAATGATTCTGAGTCGGGCCAAAAACATATTTATGCCCGCGAACGTCAACTCTATTGTTATAATAGTCGTTCACCGGGTTGTCCTGAACATATGGATTTGCTCATGCGAAATGTTCGAAACACTAGTATTGCATGTAATTATATGGAAAAATACGACTGACGGAAATCGAGATATTGGATTTCTAGCAAAATTAGAAATGAATGGAAAACTTAAAATGCAAAGAAAAATTATAGATGAAGGCATGTTAATGTTACGATAATTGTCGTGCATAGTAATGTATTTTCCATCCAAAGTAGGCGATGATGTCAGATTTACTAATCTCGAATTGAGTTATATACACTTAGTAATGCCAACACAGTAAAACATAACTCCAAACTTAACACCACTGCTCATCTCGAAGATATAGCTTTGATATAAATTCAGTGTTTCGTGATCCTGCACACGTGCATAATTACCAACAAAAAATACCTTGGCAAGCACTCCAGAAATTGTAAGGAAAAATTAGATATGTAAGCCGTAAGCCGGAAAAATTAGGTATGGAAGGAAAAATTAGTTATGCAACTGATACTGATATTCTGCGGGTTTTTGAAGGCAGCCTTTTGAAATATAAGTTCAGGTCTTCCAGAAATCTAGCATCATTACAAGCCAAAGTCTGAGTGGACATCATTGGGATCTTTGCTGCATCCATATTATTAAGGTATGGTCTCGCTTGCTAGCATTGGGCGGTAGGGCGGTGATTATCAATTATTGGACGATGTCGAGCAAAATATCGTGGTTTGTCGGTGGCGAGGAGCCCATAATATTTGATCTGCAAGTCACCGACAAATTATGATATTTTGTGAGAACCGAGTTAAATAATTGTTTTATTTTTCTCTGCATGGCAAAGTTATAACTACGAACAACAAGCTTTTCATACAAATCTTGACTGTCGAAGACTGCAGACCTGCATACTGGCAGTCAAAAGCCCCTGTTTGAATAAATTTCACGATCAGAGAAGGTTTTAGAAACTTTACTATGAATCCTGGTCGCGCATCTAACATTTTAATGTGTTTTTGGTATCAATAGTTTAAGTATCGAAATTTGGAGGACTCTTGCGTGTTCAATTTTGAATCGACGGAAATCTTTCTTTCACAGTCGGATCTTGGAAGATCCGCACAGTATAGCTTTTGACTGACACCATTTTTTGGAAATTTGAAGAAAAATACGAATCCAATGAGAAGAGCCGATCGAAATCGCATATTCGTGTGAACATTATTATGGCCGCGAGTAAGAAAATAATTCAAATTCGTTGGCCTGTCATGAGGAAGTAGAAACATTAAACGTAGCTAATTATTAGTTGCAAATTAATTTTATTACCCAAGCTATATAAATTTGTTACCGTAATTCTATTCCCAAGTGGGCGTAAATTTCAACAGATTTTCAACAAATTCAAAACGATCGATGCAGACTTTGTTCATGTTCTTTTAGATACACCCTGTGTATATATTAATGTCTCGTTTTAAATCTTAAAATATTTTTCGAACTCTGCCTCGTTTTTAATGGTTAAAAACAAGAGAAAATTTGTCGCTACGGACTTCGTGACAAATCATGCACTATGCGTTACGAATTCTTCAGAGAATACCGTGGCTTCTTATTTTTGAGGCGTTTTTGCTTAAGTGATATATTTTCATTATTTTTGTTAAAATTTTAGCAATATTTCCGTTTTATTGACGAAGTATTTCAATATCAAATTTGGTATTGCATTACTATTCTGTACGGTCAAAATAACTATAAACGATGCGTTTTAGCAAAATATAAAAATCACAACAATAACAAAATCGAATACTTTAAACACCCAAAAAAATGTACGTACAAGCGCTTTTTTCATAATTTGATGGCAGTATGAACAAACATAATATGAGCTTACCAGCTCTGTCTATCCCTGATTCATATTTCGTGGCAAAGTTGCCTAAAAAAGTTGCCTAAGAAAACCAAATTACGGCTGAAATACATTAATAGACATTAGACATTTGCAAAGCAAATGACTCCTAGATTGGAGGGAGAGAGCATTTGATTCTAGTCTTGTTATCTAATACTTTTCTACAAAATTTGCCTGAAATTGAAACATTGCTAAACAAATTAATTTCCGCTCTTTTTGTTTTCATTTTACTACTGCTGATCTGTTATAATGATATAGACATCGAGCATGTAGTTAAAAAACGCCGGATTTGTACTGGACAGTTGAGTATTTGCAGTCAGATATGTCATTTATTCAAAAGAACCAATGCTACATAAATATTATAAAATTTTGAAATAGAATATTTATTTGTATAATATACATTTAGTAAAATGGGTTATGCGTTGAAAGTATGTGTGGTGTTGGTTCTGTTGGTAGCTGCTTTCGATGTCAACAATACTTTCCTGTTTGGAAAGCGAGGTAAGAATGCATGAGTACAGTTCCTGAATGTGAACAGTATGTGTTAAGCTAGCGTGTAAAGTAATTTTTGAATTCCTACCGGTTGATTGTGCTTGCATTAAAATGCCTGTAACAGAGCAACAAGTCTTTGTGCGCAGACTTTAAAAAGAGCTTTTTATAACTATCTACCTTGAGTAAAAAAATAATTTTGCAAAGAAAAAAAATTCTAGATGTTCCAGATGAAACTGTACTGCTATGGAACCACTAAAGTCTATTAAAAAATTGAGCGCTGTTCTCATTAGCAGACTTTTTCCAACTGTAAACCTTTTTTATACACTCTGTATTACTATACACGGTGTCCCAAAAAAACTCAAAAACTATTGAAAATGATCTATTGTTAGAATTTCAATGCCTAGCACTAAATTGAACCCACGGAGTGGATAAACTATTGACATAACCGTCACAATTAATAGTAATACTCAGTGTTAACCGTTTTTATGCCAGACAAAAGAACTAAACCTACGAGTGCATATTAAAAAATGCAATCAAATTTTATGCATGGGTTATTTTTATTTAGCCTACTCAATTTGGTTTTTATCAATATTCCCATGAGCAAAACAAACGTACTTTACAAAGATATTTTAATTTTTTAACAAGTGCTAGAGCATTCAAATGTTAACAATAGGTGATTTCAATAGTTTTTGGGCATTTTTGGGACACCCTGTCGAAGAAAAAAACAGAATAAAAGTAAAATTTAAAAAGATTTTTGAAGGAATATTGGACAATAGTATATGATAGTATTATAATATAGATGGCTCATAAAATGCCAAGTCAAATGTGTTGTGTTCTGTTTTATGTATACTATAATCTGTTCACCTTATTCGTCTGTTAATTGTGTTCTAAAACTATGGCAATTCTAAACATTTTCTTTGGCTACGATCAAAAGAGGGTCGCAGTGTGTTACGATGTAGACGGTTTTTGTGCTCCAGATTCTAGTTATTGCAGTTCCATGCCGGGTCATTATCCATGTGGCGCTCCCTGTGTTGAGCAACCTGTCTTCCAGTGCTGCTGGTACGGACTATGAGTTCCATAATTCAAATTTGAATTAACGATGTTAGACACAACGTCCAGAATCGTTGATTGTGTACCCTTGAAAACAGCCTGGGATTGACGTAATGTTTCTGGTTACTGTCCACAAGTTTCCAGCATTCCTGAGTATAATTAAGCCAAACACGTCATTACTGCTGTCGAAAAATAAAGAAAAGAAAAGTTATAAAACAGCATTGTTAGAAAAAAATCGGCTAATTTGTTCGGATAATCCGGCAGCCCTGTGACCAATAACGACGTGTAAATTACAGTGTAGTGGGAAACGTACACGGTCCAAATCATATGTTTATCCATATTTATCCATACTATACACGGTGTATCAAAAAAAAGGTAATCAAACTTTGCAGTGCTCTAGCGCGTTCATTATAAAATCTACAGAAATCATTCTTTCGCAGGCGGAAAGACCAGGCTTTTAGCTTTCGATTGTCATCATTTTTGTGAAATTTTAAGAACGATTGGGCAAATACGAATCAAATGAAAATAGCCGGTCGAAATCGCATATTTTCACCTCTGAGCATTACTAGGGCAGTGAATAAGAAAAGAAAATTTCATTAATCATTTCTCTGTCGCGAGAAACAATTAACATCACTAATAAAATGCCAGAAGTTTACTACCTAAGCTAAAATTGGTCAATTAATTTTGTAATTTAATTTCCTAATGGGTTTAAATTTCAACAGATTTTCAATAAACTCCCAACGGTGAAAATATGCGATTTCGACCGGCTATTTTCATTTGATTCGTATTTGCCCAATCTTTCTTCAAATTTCACAAAAATGTTGACAATCGAAAGCTAAAAGCCTGGTCTTTCCGCCTGCGAAAGAATGATTTCTGTAGATTGTATAATGAACGCGCTAAAGCACTACAAAGTTCGATTACCTTTTTTTGATACACCCTGTACATTGCAGTTGTTTCATGCGTTGTGATTGGTCAGTTGTATGCAGGTAAATGCGACTATCACACAATTTGCAGATAACTCAGTTATCTGCATGTTGAGCCCATGGTGCAGATTATTACAGTATGCGGTATTCGTTGGCATCAATGGTTGGCATGGTAACAAAATTCTTTTTCGATATTTTCTATTTCATGTTATGGCAACTCGCTTTTTAAAATTTGAGATTTAGTCAAAATTTTTTTTGTCTATTATAAAGCATTCAGCAACTAAAAATAATGCTATGAATATTTTGCATCGAAAAGGGAACTTTTAATATGTTTTTAAAGACCTTTAGAAATAATTTTGCGCTGACCGCGTGGTGTATTCCTGGTGACTAGTTTCTGTTTCCGGTACTAGAGACAAAATGGCGGTTAGCTAGGAAAACAAGCTTTTCGAAGCGTGAAGCTTGTAATGTGTTTACTGCTTAGATTTAACCAGAGTCAGTTGGGTTAGGACATCATAAAGTCCGAGGAGCCCGATCTCTGTTGCACGAAGAAGTGTGTGATATAAACACTACGTAAGTCGTCTAATATTTTACGAATTTGTACACGACTCGGTAGTGCCGAGAGGCTGATGTTAAATCTGTCCACAAGCATTTGAAATTATATGAAAACTGGCTTCATATGCGTAAGTTAGAGGTGTTAGCGCTCTAGTGTTTCGAAATGTTTGAATTGTACAATGCTTGTGGACCGGCTTTCTATAATTTCTTGTTTTTGGCTGGGGGCCATGGGTCACACCAAAATTTTTGACAATTACCCATAGTTCTTTATGGTCGTAGTATCTTTCGCTGTCATTCAAAAGGCTTTAGATGAAGTATTGCAAAGCATTCAAATCGAAAAATTGAAGCTACAGGTACTTTCTTATTAAATGCCTAATGTGTAAAACTTTATAACAAATTTACTCGATTTCAAATTTTAATGTAATAAGCAGTGCGCCAAAAATGATATCTCAAAATGTATTTAACCAATTGACTTGAAATTTTTGGTGAAGCTTTCTAAGATAACTATCTATGCTATGAACCAGGATTTTTTTGATTGGAGATACACTTTTGACATAATTGCCATTTTTCTGTTGAAAAAGGCAGGAAAATCTTCGCGATATTAATCTCTTTCAAAAAAACTAAAACTAGATATTTTGCAAAGATCCGGGTTCACAGCATAGACGTGACATTGTAGTATCTATTTATACCACTTTTAGATATTTATCATGTTTTGTTCTTTTGCAATCTTTTTTGGCGTGACACCATTTTTTCACCATTTGGGGTAATTATTTTGGTAACCATAGCAACGGTGACTGCAGAAACTATGTCATTGCTTATTATTTTATTACAGAAGTAGTTCTATGTAAATAAAACAATGAAATATCTCATTTAAAAAAAAAGTTATTCACTTGTGTTGTACCACCTTAAGCTCTTCCGGACACGAAATTCGTCAATTGCTTGAGGAAAAAGAACACAAAAAGAACAAACACAAAAAGAACAAACAAAGTCGCTCAACAAGTGCTTCATGAATATTTGTTGAAAAAGGGGATTGCAGAACCAACGGAGAAAAGCGAAATTGCTCGAGTTTTAAAAAGGTTTTACGTCGAAGGTTTCGTTACCATGTTTATTTTCTCCGCTTACAATGTATAATAAAACAATTATCGGATTCGGTTTTTGTGAGATGCAAAATTATCAATGTCTCGGTAAGAGTTATCTGCCTCGCCTTCGGCTCGGCTGATAACTCTTACCTCGACATTGATAATTCCGCATATCACAAAAACCTCATTCAATAATTGTTTATAATTACATGTTTTTCTCCCAAAATTAGGACTCCTGTGTTAGTGAAAATCGTTTATCACTGAGTCACTGTTAAAACAAGCAGGATACAAGAGACTAACGCTGCAGAAACATACTCAGTGGAAAGAAAGCAATAGTTTGGTAAAATCTATATTGAAAATTACTCAAAAAGAGTGCAATCTGTGCTTGACACAAAAAATACTTTATGCTATGTAATGAACCTAATTTGCTCGCACGCAACAAGGAACGACAGCTGTGCAACACTTACAATATAGTCAACAATATATTCGAAGTTCTCTTTTATCACTCACATGTTTACACGTTAATGAAAACTTTTTTTGTCTTAATTTCTTTATTTTATTTTAGTCCCGCGTGAGCCAAGGAAATCCAAGCCATGGAATGAAAATTGGAAGTAGAATACGTTGACTGCATGAAATGGAATCATTAATATGCGAGCAATAAATCACGTCTAGGTGATTAGATGTAGTGGGATATATACTAATATAGAGTATGTTTATAGGGCATTATTTTTCAAATGAAAATTAACTTAACGCGATCTTTTGGGTTTAAATGAAAAGATTTTGAGCAACGTCAGCTAGCGCGGCAAATGCATTTGCATTTCGCTTTGATGCAAAGAGAACACATTACAGTAATGCAAGGCTTGAAGAAATAGCTCCATAGAGAAGCACCTTCGTTACCAGGATATAGAGAAGCCCTCATAGCCGCTATACCGAAGTGCTAGCATGTATTCTTCTGGCAGAGTAAGAATTTTCTGAAGGTGCGTGTACACGTTATAAATACCGCGACCTTCAATTATTACGAGCCGAGTTCTTACATTTTAACATGACAGCTCAGCGTTTCATCACTCGCAACAAAAGAATGCAAGTCTAAGCATTGATTATGCATTTTGATAAACTAGCTTAATGAATGAACCTAATGAATGTTATACTTTACAAATGATCTATTTGAGTATGGCATGCACTGCACACTAACTTTGAACACTTTGCTAAAAAGTGGTGCACCATTTAAAAACTATGCTATAATTTTGTAAGCTTACACATTTGGCACATTTAGAGTAATTTTAATATACATCAATATCAAAAAATTATCCAGAGCAATGTCCACAGAAACTTCAACTTATAATGATATTTCTTTTCTCATCTAGATAAATATATAGTTCAGGGTTGTCGTAATAGTAACATATTTTGATAAAACAGAGCTGAAATCGTCTCAGCGCGCTTTCCAACAGAACCAACTTCATTGTTTGAATACATAACTGTACGAGAAGGTATTGACATTAATATAGACATTGGAGGCCCTCTATAGCTACGGCACGGAGAGTACATTAAAAGTACAAATTAAACTACACGAGGCCCCATTACAACCATTTGCAAGCTACCGTTCACCGTGCATTCAAAACAACGTTTTAAAAAGTTATGAAGAGCATGCTAGTCAGTCGAAACTTTTAGTTTCAGCTGTCAAACTTGTAAGTTTTGAACGCGTAACTTGTAGTTTTGTGCGCGTAACTTGAAGTTTTGGTGTCGTAACTTGTAGTTTTGATGCCATAACTTGTAGTTTTGATGCCGTAACTTTTCGCTTTGTGATTCCAAAATGATGAATATTGCAACACATATACAGTAGCGGAAATTCAGTTGAAGAGGTTTCAACTGAATTTCCGCTACTGTATATGTGTTGCAATATTCATCATTTTGGAATCACAAAGCGAAAAGTTACGGCATCAAAACTACAAGTTACGGCATCAAAACTACAAGTTATGGCATCAAAACTACAAGTTATGGCATCAAAACTACAAGTTACGCCACCAAAACTTCAAGTTACGCGCACAAAACTACAAGTTACGCGTTCAAAACTTACAAGTTTGACAGCTGAAACTAATAAGTTTCAACTGTCTAACATGCTATTCATAACTTTTTAAAACGTTGTTTTGAATGCACGGTGAACGGTAGCTTGCAAATGGTTGTAGTTCTTCAAGGCTCTATTATTTGAAGAATTAGGTTGGTGTATTAAACTGTAAATAATGACGGCCAAGTCAGTCGAGGGCAGTTTTCGCAGTTCTTTACCAATATTACAGTCATCTTGAAAAATATTTTGTTTGTATTAGGAAAACAATCTGTGTTATATATATAGAGAATAATACATGGGTGCACGGAAATACCAGATTTATTTCGAGTGTGGAGAAATAAATGTGGTATTTCCAAGCACCCATGTATTTTTCTGTTTATTATATAAACTGCAGGTTTTTCACCGATATAAAATGTCCAGAAGCTATGGTTGGTGAATGTTTGAAAAGCGATAATTTTCACATGTGAAATTATCATAAATAATCTCACACGTGAGATTATCAGTTTAATCAGTGCCCGAAATCCTCATAGAGAAGCGCACTGTCTTTTATATAATAAATCTCCTTACTTTAATTAAAAGCAGAGTTTTGAATACATTGATTTATATATAAGTGCTCTCTAATAACTGCCATAACCAGAAAGATAATTGCAAGATAGACTGCAGATACAATAAAATTATAATTAGAACTGAGCATTAAATTGACAGTGTAAGGTCAAATCCTGTTTGCGGATATAGCATGTGCAATACTACGAAAGGAGGAAGGAGTTGGAATGTAAGAATTAAGTGTGCTTGTCTTTGTCGCAACTCGGATCAACCATAACGCGCGTCGCGATCGCTTAGTGTTATGGCGTATTTGAGGATCCGGAAGAGTTAACATAAAAAAAATTAATAATATTTTGGTGCATATCTACAATCATGAAATAATTAGTTTCGGACAAACTAGAACATGGTTGTTCTACACGAGAAGTAGAAATTCACGTTCAAAAAATCGCCATATTTTCTCCCATCCCCTTCCCCCATCTACCAATGTTGGCTCTGGGGAACGACATCACATACACAAATGCATCTAAACTATATTGTTTTCAGGCCAAAAAACACTGTAGAGGATCAACATTGGTCGGTGGGGGTAAGGAGGATGGAAAGGGTAAAATTTAAATCAATGCGCGATCAGAATTTGTAGTTGAAAGAATTGTTCCATGATTGTAGCTTTGTATCACATGATTCCTCAGAAAATATTGACTGAGGAAAAATTTTTAATAAAAGACATGCAATTTTAGTAGATAAAATTAAGTGCTTAAAATCCTTTTTTAAAGATTTTTAACAGCATTAGTGTTAAGGGCAAAAACAAAAGCGGCTATTGCGTTTCGTTTCTCACCATTCCATAAACCAAGTCTGGTGTGTCCCGTTTCTTGTGAGTGGATGGGAGTTCTCTCAGTTGGTCCTTTCTGTGCTTCGATGTTTTTTCTAGAAACATCTAGAAAGAAAAACGGGGGCCACAAGTTTTATTATTAGTTCCGAAAATAGTTATACTCTCAAATTATACTGTCTCCAGTATAAACAATGTTAGCTAATTACCTCTGTGATTAATTTAATAATCTATCACTAATCAGCTGACCTATATTTGCCAGCAAGTTTAAACATCAAACTTCAAATATTAATTACTGTTTACGAATACATGCATGGATGGCTGGTACAATATTGCAAAGGAAGGAAGGTGTATTGAAACAAGTCTGTTTCCCTGTAGTGAATTAATTATATCAAACACGATCTCTGCAAAAATTAATAGCAATGGAAAAAAGTTAGCACTAAAAAAATGGAAACCAGATTCTTCTCAATATATACTTGATTGCAGCCCGCTTGACTGGGCTAAAATTTGTTCAGTTTTACAATTTTACATGTCAATATTCTTCCCAGGCAAAATTAAAATTCATGCATGAAGTGTAGGAGTCGGGATGATATGGCATAACAAAAAAGGTCTCGAATTGCGGTTTTCAAATTCCAACGGGCAAAGGTTCCTCATGTCTTCATTTGAGAAGTTGGCGAACGGTAGTATGAGTTTCAGACTTTCAACGTGTTAACGGGAAGCTTAATAAATATTATATAATTTAGAATTCAAGATAACTTTTTTGCATTAACCTCAAATCGGTGTCTCTTCGCGCTTCTTTAGTGCATGTGGATCTGGAACACTCAAGTGGTGCATGTATACGGTTACACCATTGCAAGGTATAAAAAAACTCTTTAAGCGTCTAAAAAATTTAATGCCGCAATGTCAGCTCTTAAATATAAGTCTCAACTGAGATTGAACGAAGTGGGTAAGAAGGATGGGATAATGATGATCGGAAAATTGTGCTTATATTTTACGTTTGCATTTAGCTGTCTTTCATTAGTCCTTACTTTTCGGTATTCGCTTCGGACAGACAAATCAATGTACACACCAATGATTACCCAACCTCGATCCCAGGACCTTTTCTTAAATTAGGGAAGGGAAAAGGCTCTGGAATCGGCTGGTCTATTTTGTAATCCCATTCGCTCATTCAAACTGTCAATTAAATCATTTAAGAGTATAATTTATTCATAAAATACAACTGAAGAGAGATTTAAATCATTTAAACTCTTTGCTTAGTTTGCTTATGTAGCTTTCAACCACTTGTTCGGCTGACTCTTAACACTCTTCGTATAAAGTCATATACGTAGAATATCCGTATGCTTCATTATCTGAATTTGATGAAGGTGTAGGGACAACTTATGCATGTTATCAGCTCACACAGCAATCTTCTGAACAAGTTTTAACTGTATTGTACCTACTAAGCACTTACTCCACCAGGTTTAACATATTACTTTATTTTATTGGGCATTGTAGTGTCATGTATACAGCCGAAGATGTAGAGCCAGCTATAGTCCGTAGAAGGTTGCTTTTATAGGAAGTTATTTACCTTAAAGCTAGCTGTATTGCATAGAACGTTAAAAATTACTTCTCTGATTTATTATTTATGCAAACACTCACAGAGACCACAGAAAATAACATATCCTTACACCCAGATATTCTGGGTGTCATGTGACCAGCCGATGCCAGGGCCTTTTCCCCTCCCAATTCAAGAAAAGGTCCTGGGATTGAGGTTGATGATTACCGACAATGGGCATCGCCGTTACGTTGATGCTACCGTTTTGTTTGAACTGAGTATCATCAATATTGTTGTTTTTCCTTACATTTAAAAACATTATAAAAACAATAGAAAAAGACAAGTCTATATAAATTTGGCTATCTTGAATATGAATAAAAAGTAGGTATGGAAGGAAAAATTAGGTATGCAACTGATGTTGATATATGCAACTGATGATGACATATGGGTAATAATTCCGAGTTCTCAGTATGGCGAATATAAATCTTAATCCAAGCCCTAACCCAAATTCTAATCACAACTAGCGTTGACTGCGTTGTATTTGTCATGTTTTAACTTTGATGGATTGAAGATTTAAAGATTTGATTGGATTTATGGCTTGGATTAAAATTTAATTTCTCGCACGGAGAACACGGACTTATTACCTGAAATATGCAAGGAAAAATTAATTATTCAACTGATATTAATAATCTGCGGCTTTTGAGGGCAGCCTCTTGGACTATAAGTTTAGGTCTACCAGAGGTCTAACATCATTACAAGTCAAAGTCTGACTGGACATCGTTGGGATCTTTGCTGCATCTATTACTGAGGTATGTTCTGGCTTGCTGGCATTGAACGGTAATAACAGTTAGTAATTGTTTTCACTTCTAATTCACCAATGAATTTCTTAATGATCTTGAGACAAATACGGTAATGTATTTTTGCTATTGTACATTTGTCACATATATATACAGGGAGTATCGATAAAAGGTAATCGAAATTTGGAGGGTTTTTTGGTGTTCAATATTGAGTCTACAGAAATCAACTTTCACAGTTGGAATGAGCCGCACAGTTTAGCTTTATTGTCGACTGCCTTTTTTTAAATTTGAAGTAAAATTGAGCAAGTACGAATCCATGCAATGAGAAGAGCCGATCAAAACCGCATATTCCTCAGAGCATTATTATAGCAGCGAGGGATGCCATGAGAAAGTAGAAACATTTAAGGTTATACCCAACCCAAATGTGTCAATTCTAATTCCCAAATGGGCCTAAATTTCAACAAAGTTATGTACAATTACCGTCGCCCCGATGGAAGCGTTGCGAAAATATTTGAACAATTCATTTGGTCAAGTTTAGCAGTTCCTCTGATCAATTCCTCCTGTAATTCCTCCAATTCTGAAATGTTCGTTTGCACGATTATACATTGACATTGAGTCCTGAATAGATGATATTGAGCCCTGAATATATGCGATAATGTCGGATTTGTTAATCTCGAAATTATATATACTTGGTAATACCAACACAGTAAAACTTAACACCACTGCTTAAGTCTAGAAGTTATAGCTTTAATCTGAATTTGGTGTTTCGTGATTCTGCACACGCATAATTACCAACAAAAATGATTCGCAAGTAATCCAGATATTGAATGCCAGGAAAAATTACTTATGCAAGGAAAAATTAGCTATGCAACTGATATTGATAATCTGTGGCTTTTGAGGGCAGCCTCTTGAACTATGAGTTTAGGTCTACCAGAGGTCTAACATCATTACAAGTCAAAGTCTGACTGGACATCGTTGGGATTTTAGCTGCATCCATATTATTAAGGTATTTTCCGGCTTGCTGACATTGGGCGGTAATTATCAATCATTGCTATTGGACGATGTCGAGCAAAATATCGTGGTTTGTCGGTGGCTCCTCGCCACCGACAAATTATGATATTTTGTGAGAACCGAGTTAAATAATATATTGCTTTATTTTTCTCTGCATGGCAAAGTTATAACTACGAACAACAAGCTTTTCATACAAACCTTGACTGTCGAAGACTGCAGACTGGCAGTCAAAAGCTCCTGTTTAAAAAAAATTACGATCAGAGAAGGTTTCAGAAACGTTATTATAAATCCTGGTCGCGCATCTAGCATTTTATTGTATTTTTGGTATTGTGTATAAGTGTTACATAACTAGAAATACATGCATGCAGCAACCCCTCGCCACTAACTAAGAGCATGCAACTATATTTTCGGAATTACATGAAGTACTTCAATAGGTTGTTGTCATAGCAACACAGCAATTGTTATTCTTTCTGTATATTTTTTCAAAATGACAAAATATCAGTTTTTAATCCTTGTTTTATTGACAATTTTTTTAAATGGCACAACATTTGTCATCAGTATGTTATTACGCCTAATGTAAAGTCTTGCATTAACGAAACATAAACTTACTCTGGAATTTAAACAGGAATAGACTGGATGAGTAGGGCTACGCCGACCTTTATAAAGCATCAAAACACAAGTATAAATACGCATTATCAACGAACTTGCCTTGTGTTTCACGCCATAGTCAATTCTTGACGCTTCTCAGTATTTTGCTCGAATTAATCTCTCTTCAAGAGTCTTGTGGCAGTCGTTTTCGTCTTATTTCTCGCCTTTTTGGATGCCTTAAGTGTTTGCTACTCCTGATAGTCCGCCATATTCCTGAGATCAGAAATGATCACCCTTCGTTGGTTGTGAAAGTTGCCAAATCTTTTTGCAAAAATACGAAATATTGTAGTGCAATACAGTCCGCCATATTTTTGAGATCAGTGATGACCACCCACCCTTGAGCCACGCGCCCGCGATATTTGATGAACTTCAGACTTTGCTAAGCTTTGCTTTTCCCGGGTGTAAATAGCCGTGCGGAATTAGTACCCTCGCACGGCGCTTCGCGCCGTTGGCTCGGGGATTATTATATACAGGGAGCATCGATAATTTGAGTATCGAAATTTGGATAGCTTTTGCGTGTTCAATTTTGAATCAACGGAAATCATTCTTTCACAATGGGGAAGGTCTGCACAGTTTAGCTTTTGACTGACACCATTTTTTTGAAATTTGAAGAAAAATTGAGTAAATACGAATCCAATGAGAACAGCCGATCGAAATCGCATATTCCTGTGAACATTATTATGGCAGCGAGTAAGAAAATAATTCAAATTCGTTGGCCTGTCATGAGGACAGAGGAAGTAGAAACATTGAACGTAGCTAATTATAAGATGCAAATCAATTTCATTACCCAAGCTAAATTTGTTAATTCTATTCCCAAGTGGGCGTAAATTTCAACAGATTTTCAACAAATTCAAAACGATCGATGCAGACTTTGGCCCCGTCTACGCGTACCCGTGTAAATATTTTCACGTGCAAATATTTTCACGGTTTCAAAAACGACCGCGTCCACACGTTACCGTTTTCGTATCGTTTTCGCCTGTCCACACGTACCCGTGTAAATTTGAAAACGATGATAAAATACATTAAGCGCATGCGTGGTAGAAGAGACGAGTCTGTAAAAACCTGCACGTAACGTCGTAACCATGGTTTCCTTTTAATGACCTTTACTTCTTGCAATTGCAAACTCGAGTCAACACGTGTTGTGAAAACTCCAGTCAACACGTGTTGTGAAAAGATAGGAAGAAATTTTGTGTTTGTGCTCTTTCTGGCCGTTACGAATATGCCAAATTCGGTAGAGCGATCATCTAGGTCAAAGAAAAACAAAAAGTGACAACTTTATCTGGTCCGACGACGAGGTTGAGTTGCTTCTAAATGTTGTTCTCGAATACAAAACGGCACGAACGATGGAGAACGTTGACTGGGAGACTTGCCAGACAACATACGCTGATAATTTGGACTTATTCCGTGCACAGTATCCATCTAGAGAAAACGCTGAGAAAATCGGTAAAGAGTTCCCACATGAAAGTGAAGAAATAAATAAGACTATATTGACCACTGAATGCATGAAATAATGCTTGAAAAAAGCGTAGTTAAAATAGCAAAACCTTCTGTGTGTCTGCCATATTTGTTAGTAATTAAGCAAACACGCGCCAACGCGTATTTGTTTAACGCGCGTGACACGCTGCTCACGGTAGCCTGGTTCAGAGTTTTTACATCATCGTTTTTATATTTACGCGGTTTCGTTGTCCACACGAAAACGATATTTACCCGTGTAAATATTTTCACACCCAAGCCGTCGTTTTTAAATTCACGCGGTTTGTGTGGGCGTTTTACTCGGTTACGTGTGGACGGAAGCCGTAACCGTGAAAATATTTACGCGTTTTCAAATTTACACGTGTACGTGTGGACGGGTCCTTTGTTCATGTTCTTTAAGACACACCCTGTGTATATATTAATGTCTCGTTTTAAATCTTAAAATATTTTTCGAACACTGCCTCGTTTTTAACGTTAAAAAACAAGAGAAAATTTATCGCTACGGACAATTTCATGGAAGTTTAAACTTATAGGCAACATTACCAAGGTGTTTAATAGTCGCAATTGTTTGCGCGAAAGCTTCAACTCAACCACTATTAGCTAAATACTTGATGTTTGTGTTAACTTCGTGACAAATCAGTTACGAATTCTTCAGAGCATTCCGTGGCTTCTTATTTTTGAGGCGTTTTTGCTTAAGTGATATACTTTCATTATTTTTTTTAAGATTTTAGCAAGATTTCCGTTTTATTGACGAAGTATTTCAATATCAAATTTGGTATTGCACCTTCAAACTTTACATCGAATTACAATTAAAATTAATCATACTCAAATCACCCCAAGAGATCTAAATCAGAAGGCTTTGCAGCAAAATACAAAAATCGCAACAGTATTGAGAATGAAATACTTTAAACACCCAACGATATAGTTAAATATGTACAGGCGCTGCTTTCATAATTTGATGGCAGTATGAAGAAACATAATATGTGCTTGCCAGCTCTGTCTATCCCTTGTTCATATTTCGTGGCAACGAAAAAGCAAATAATTCATCGTTAACTGAATTATGGCTGAAATGCATTAATAACTGCTTTTCCTGCGTTTGCATGTTTTCATATCTTATATATGCGCCACTTGAATTCGATATTTGCAAACCAAATGATTCCCAGGTTGTGGGTAAAGGGGGGGGGGGAAGCATTTGACTCTAGTCTTGTTATCTAATACTACAAAATTTGCCTAAAAACATTGCTAAAAAACTTAATTTCCACTCTTTTTGTTTTGATTTTACTACTGGTGGTCTGTTATACTAGTATAGACATCGAGCATGTGAGCCAAAAAAACGCCAGATTTGTGCTGGACAGTTGAGTATTTGCAGTACATAATAAAGACATGTCAGATATGCCATTTATTCAGAAGAACCAATACTGCATAAATATTATGTCTTTTTTTAAATTTTCCTGAAAAATATTGAAATAGAGTATTTATATGTAGCTATAATATATATTTAGTAAAATGGGTTATGCGTTGAAAGTATGTGTGGTGTTGGTTCTGTTGGTAGCTGCTTTTGATGTCAACAATACTTTCCTGATTGGAAAGCGAGGTAAGAATGCATGAGTACCGTTTGTAAATGTGATAAGAATGTTCACAAAAATAGTAATAATTGGCCATAATTAACAGTACCAGTGTGGGTGTGTGTCAGTCAAAAGTACATGGAAAGTATATAGGGTGTGTCAAAAAAACGTTTACAGCAGGAAAACGTCTGGTAATGCAGAGAGCATTCAATGTGAGCGTTCTAATATTGTAATTTATTGTAATTCTGAATAGTTTAACTCCATCGGGAACATGTAAATATTTTTTTAGCAAAGCAATTTTAAATTTGTATTACAACAATATGGAGCATGTGAAACACACCTGCAGAACTTTGATTAAAACAACTTGATATGCGCGAATTGGAGCACGCGACATTTAGAAAGTAGACCGCTTTCGACATTTTTCCACATTTTATTACACATGATTCATGTTTCATTACACAAGATTAATAAATTTATTTAATGTATAATTAGCTTTTTGCACAAATTAAAGTACAGTATGTGTTAAGCTAGCGTGTAAAGTAATTTTTGAATTCCTACCGGTTGATTGTGCTTGCATTAAAATGCCAGAAACAAACGTTTTTATAACCAGCCAGCTAAAGTAAAAAAATGGTTTTGTGATCAAAAAAAAAATTCTAGATGTTCCCGATGAAACTGTTCTGTTATGGGATCATTAAAGTCTATTAAAACATTAATAAGCGCTCTTGGCATTAACAGACTTTTATACAACTATTATTTCAATTATAAACCTTTTTTATGTACCCTGTATTATGTACTGTATATACTTTGGCCACTGCGCAAGGTAATACCTTCGTATGGATTATTCCAAATTGAAATACTTGAAATTAACGTTTGCAATTTATGGTACGGTGTGAAATTAAAATGAATCTGAATGAATCTGACCTTGTTCGTCTGTTAATTGTGACCTGAAGCTATGGCAATTCTAAACATTTTCTTAGGCTACGATCAAAAGAGGGTGGAATGGTGCGACGGTTATTGTGCTACGGATTCTAGTTGGTGCAGTACCATACCTGGTTATTATCCATGTGACGCTCCGTGTATTGGGCGACCTAACTTCCAGTGCTGCTGGTACGGATCTATGAGCTTTATAATTCAAATTTGAATTAACGATGTTGGACACAACGTCCAGAATCGTTGATTGTGTACCCTTGAAAACAGCGTGGGATTGACGCAATGTTTCTGGTTAATGCTCGTAGCATTTCTGAGCATAATTAAGCCAAAGCACGCCATCAGTGTTGCCGAAAAACGAGGAAAACAAAGTCATAAAACAGCATTGTTAGAAAAAGTTGGCTAATTTTTCGGGTAATCTGGCAACCCTGTGACCAATAACGATGTGTAAATTACTGTGTAGTGGGCTACGAACACGGTCCAAATCCTATTTTTATGCATAAGTCCGGTGATTTTATATTTTTCTGCCAAAATGAGACCTCCTGTGTTAGTGGATATCGTTTACCACTGAGCCACTGTTGAAACAGTTGAAACAAGCAACATAGCTACGTATGATTGACGCTGCGGAATCAAATTCCGTGGAAAGCACAAGTAAAATAGCAAAAATACTTTATGCTATGTAATGAACCTAATTTGCTCGCACGCGACAAGTACAAGGAACGAACGTAGTTCGCCATGTCGCCATTCAAATGCAAAACACTTACAAGACAGTAAAAATCTGTTCGAAGTTCTCCTATATCAATCACACGTTTCACGTTAATGGAAACGGTTTTTTTTCCTTTTATTTTTGTCTTAATTTCTTTATTTTATTTTAGTCCCGAGTGAGCCATGGAAATGCAAGCAATGGAATGAAAATTGAGAAGTAGAATATAGGTTGTCTGCATGAAATGGGATAATTTGAGAGCAATAAATTACATGTAGTGGGATGTATACTAATAGCTATAGAGTGTGTTTATGGGGCATTATTTTTCAAATAAAACTTGATTGGACATGATCTGTTGTGTGGATCGGAAGGGTAGAAATAGCCTGATAGAGAAGCGCCTTCGTTCCAATGCAGGATATAGAGAAGCCCTCATAGCCGCAATACCGAAGCACTAGCATGTATTTTTCTGGTAAAAAATTTTCTGAAGGTGCGTGTACACGTTATATAAATAACCCCGACGTTCAATTATTACGAGCCGGGTGCCTCCCATGCAGAAACCCCTCGGCGTCTAATCACTCGCGACAAAAGAATGTAGCTAAGTGTAAGCATTGATTATGGATTTTGCGAAACTAGCTTAATAAATAAACCTATTAAATGTTAATACACTTTACAAATGATCTATGTGAGTATTGCACTGCACACAAACTTTGAGCACGAAACCCATGGGTTTTAGCTACATGCATGCATGGATGGCTGGTACAATATTGCAAAGGAAGGAAGGTGTATTGAAACAAGTCTGTTTCCCTGTAGTGAATAATTATATCAAACATGATCTCTGCAAAAATTAATAGCAATGGAAAAACGTTAGCACCAAAAAAATGGAAACCAGATTCTTCTCAATATATGCTTGATTGCAGCCCGCTTGACTGGGCTAAAATTTGTTCAGTTTTACTTAATTACGTGTCAATATTCTTCCCAAGCAAAATTAAAATTCATGCATGAATTGTAAGAGTCGGGATGATATGGCATAACGAAAAAGGTCTCGAATAGCGGCTTTCAAATTCCAACGGGCAAAGGTTCCTCATGTCTTCATTTGAGAAGTTGGCGAAACTTACAAGTTTGACAGCTGAAACTAATAAGTTTCAACTGACTAACATGCTCTTCATAACTTTCTAAAACGTTGTTTTGAATGCACGGTGAACGGTAGCTTGCAAATGGTTGTATAAGGAGCAAGAAGATTTAATTTTAGGACGAACATCAATAAATGCTGCTCGAAAGATATAGATTTGTAATGTGTTATATTATATATGAGATTCCTCAAGTTGATTCAATAATAATCGAATTTGCAATCACGTTTCGTACTAAAGGATTTATTTATTTCTGGAACACTATCTATAACATCTTTGCAATAAAATCAGATGAAAAAATTAACAATCAAACTTTGCGCTTGATTCGTTTTTGAATTTGCACAAAAGTAGTAAAATATGTACAGTTGTATATACAGTATTCCAGTTTGCAATATCTATTTTTTTAAAGTCGTAAGTTACAGATAAAGGTTTGCTCGATCACATGTAACAGTTTCATTGTAACTGGTTTAATTTTGAGTTCGATGTTATGTAGTCTTTTACTGACTATATCCACGCGAGGTAGGGAATCTTTACAGGTATTAATTCTACAGTTCAATAGTCGTCTTTCTTCTTCTGAGTTGGTTGGTCTGTCTTGTCTTTTTCTGTCTGCTCGTTTGAGTAGAGTTTTCACTTCTCGGCTATTTAGCAACTGCTGCTGAAATTCAGCTGTGGCGGTCCTTTTATACTAACGGTTGTAACATTCGTTGTGCACGTGCACGAAAAGGTGGGCTGATGTTAGCTAAACCAATCAGGTTTCAGATAGTTGGTTTCTGAATTTTGGTACCAGCTCTCTTCTTGTGTTTGTTTAAGGCGTTTTGGCACTGTCTTAGTCAACTATATGCTCGGTCAATATGATTTTAAAAAATGTTCAAAACTTACTGTAACTTATTTCGTTTACTTCTTTAGTAAAACTAAACATCTCCATATATTCCACATATGTGAACTTAACTTCAATGTTTGACTTTTACTTTCCTACAATTTTACAATACTACATTTTTGTGACGTAACGCTATTATTACCTGACCGCGCGAAATACCTATCCAAATGATTGACGGGAAAGCCTCAAACCTGTGCACGTGTAGGTACAAAGTTTGAGTTACATTGGAATTTTCCTTATCTGAATAATATCCGACCAACTCGTATGGTTTTCGTATCAAACCTTGACATGTTCAAATATACTTAGTTATCCTTTGATCCCAAATGGAAATGATAACTGGCATGTTTGTGCAAGATACAAACTTTATTTACTTTATCTGTTCTCGCCACAGAACTATGTCCATTATCTTTCCCACTGACGCATTTATTGTTTATCTTGCTTGGAGAACTCAACTTAGCTATTCTTTACTTTAATATACGGTTTCCAGACATAGATATGCCTTGTTATAAAAAAGAAAAAAATGAGGTGGACTAAAGCTTTTGGACAGTACTGTAGATAAGAAGAACAGGATGATGATGATCAAAAAATTGTGTTTATATTTTACGTTTGCATTCAGCTGTGTTTCACTAGCCCTTGCTTTTCGGTATTGGCTTCCGACAGACCAATCAATATACACACCAATGATTACCGACAATGGACATCGCTGATACTTTGATGCTACCGTTTTGTTTGAACTGATTACCATGCATATTGTTGTTTTTCCTTACATTTAAAAACATTGTAAAAACAATAGAAAAAGTCAAGTCTATATAAAATTGGCTATCTTGAATATGAATAAAAAGTAGGTATGGAAGGAAAAATTAGCTATGGAACTGATGTTGATTCATGCAACTGATGTTGACATATGGGTAATAATTCCGTGTTCTCGGTATGGCGAATATAAATCTTAACCAAGCCCTAACCCAAATTTTAACCCTAACCAGCGTTTTATTTGTCATGTTTTATTTCTGATGAATTGAAGATTTGATTAGATTCAACACTTGGATTAAAATTTAATTTCTCGCCTGGAGAACACGGAATTATTACCTGAAATATGCAAGGAAAATTAATTATTCCGGCTTTTGAGGGCAGCCTCTTGAACTATAAGTTTAGGTCTACCAGAGGCCTAACATCATTACTAGTCGAAGTCTGACTGGACATCGTTGAGATCTTTGCTGCATCTATTATTGAGGTATGTTCTGGTTTGCTGGCATTGAACGGTAATAACAGTTAGTAATTGTTTTCGCTTGTAATTCACCAATGAATTTCTTAATCTTGAGACAAATTCGGTGCTGTATTTTTGCTATTGTATATTCGTCACCTATATACAGGGAGGATCAATAAAAGATAATCGAAATTTAGAGGATTTTTTGGTGTTCAATATTGAATCTACAGAAATCAACTTTCACAGTTGGAATGATCCCGCACAGTTTAGCTTCATTGTTGACTCTCTTTTTTTAAAATTTAAAGTAAAACTGAGTAAGTACGAATCCAATGAAAAGAGCCGATCGAAACCGCATATTCCTCTGAACATTGTTATAGCAGCGAGCGATGCCATGAGAAAGTAAAAACATTTAAGGCTATACCCAACCCAAATGTGTCAATTCTAATTCGCAAATGGGCGTAAATTTCAACAAAGTTATGTGCAATTACAGTCGCCGCGATAGAAGCGTTCTGAAAATATTTGACCAATTCATTTGCTCAAGTTTAGCAGCTCCTCTGATCAATTCCTCCTGTAATTCCTCCAATTCTGAAACGTTCGTTTGCACGATTATACATTTTGCCCTGAATGTATAACATTGAGCACTCTTGTTCTTGTGTTAACGGCACAATGTATATATATATATATATATATATATATATATATATATATATATATATATATATATATATATATATATATATATATATATACACTATAAAAAGAGCAATTATTGTCCCCTGTCCCTTTGTGACAGTTATATGGAGGCCAATATTATATAAGTATTATTTTTTCCTGCAAAATATATCATGTATATATATTTATTTACAGAAATGGGTTATGCGTTGAAAGTTTGTGTGATGTTGGTTCTATTGGTGGCTGTTTTTTCTTCTGATGGGAATCTAGTTAAGCGAGGTAGGAATATGGTAAATAATATGCACTTTTTACGACTTTAAAAGCGATACCCTAAAACTATGGCAATTCTGGACTTTTTTAGGCTATGCAAAGAAAAGGGTAGTATTGTGTCACGAAGTGGGAGGTATTTGTGCTACAGGTCCTAGTTGGTGCAGTTCGATACCTGACCATATATCATGCGGCTATCCTTGTGTTGGACAACCTGATTTCCAATGTTGCTGGTACGAATCATTGCGCTCCATCATTCAAATTTAGATTAAAGATCTTGGCCATAACGACCCAAATCATGGATGGTGTATCCTTGCAAATAGGGATGTACGCACTCTTACTGGCCACTCTTCAAAAGTTGCCCGTATTCCTGAATGATTAAGCCAAACCTTGAGTCCTGACTACCTGACAACCCCCCTCCCCAAGAATTAAAACGAGCAATGTTAAAAAAATGACTTATTTGTTCACATAATCTTGCAGCCCGATGCATAATTCAGCAGGATACACGGTCATGATCACATTTTATGCGTAAATCCTACAGAATCAAGCATATGATTTAGGCAGAATCATACTGCATGGAAATTTTTGTCTTACTCTCTTTGTTTTATTTTAGCCCGCAAAGGAAAGAAAGTTAGGAAGAAGAATAGAATGATTGAACGTAGTTGAACAATTTGAAAGCAATTGATGTGCGCGTGGTTAAGTGTAGCGGGATGTATTACGCTGGAACAATTTGAGATAAAAAAGGCCGTATAAGGGTTAATTAATTACCAGTACAGAGTGTGTGCGTGTGTATCGGGCATTAATTTTCTAATAAAACTAGACTGAACATCCTTTGTTGGATTCACGTGACTGAATTCCTGTAGTCGCTTTGCGTTGCACGAAAAAATTTGCCTATAGTGGAGAACCGGAAATAGATGTCAAGGAATCGAAGAAGCCATCTACAGTAGAGAGAACATTAACACGAGATCCTGCTTCTCGCGATTAAAAATTTCTTTGCTTGGGCAAAAACATTCCAGGGCCACGAAATAACAAATGAGCTTATATAGCCCTCATGCAAACGGCTCTGCGCTACTTAACAATAAACATTGCTTTGAGATTTGGCAGGCAAAAACATCTGAAGCAATAAAACATTTATTTATTCAAACAAGAACTGATCTGATCAACCATTGACAAACACTAGGCCTTGTAGCTGGTGATAAGGTATATTTGAATTGATACATGATCAAGTATTAATTGAAATATAAGGTTAAAGTATTGAACTCTAAGTATTGAACTCTGTGCAGTTTGAACTCTAAGTATTGTACTCTATAAGTACTCTAAGTATTGAACTCTGTGCAGTTTGCCCAGCTAGTTACCAATACAGTAGTCATTTTTGAAAAGTATTTGTTTGTCATTAGAAAACAATCCGTTATAGGATGCATCACCTATCCCTTAATTTTGAAATAAAAAGTCTTGAATTGCATTGATTTACATATGACTGCTCTTTGAATTGCATAAGTGCATAACGAGAAAGATTTCAAACGAAATAGTTTCTCAATGATACCTATTTCGTTATTGACAACGGCAACGAATAATGAAGAGTACTAGTGATGTGATAGAATGAAATTAAGCGTTTAATTAACAGAAAATTCAAGGTAAAATGTTGTTTGCGGGTAAGCCATGCATGCATGCTTAATATTACGAAAAAAAGGAAGGTGTGTTATAACAAGAGCTTTGACGTCAATGTCAGTTATATTGTCGCTGAATGTCATGGCATCTTTGAGTGTTAAAAGAAGAAAAAAGTCATGTTTCAGTACAGATCTAGCTAGATATGTCTCATATCGGTGACCTCAAAAAATACGTTGCCCCATCTCTAGGTTTCAACCGTACATTCACACCCTGATGTGCTGTCAAAACTTTTTAAACTTTTTTCAATTCATTCTCTTTCGATTTAATTTAGCCCAGATGAAGCTGCTTGAAAAAAAAGTAAAATAGGTTGATTGTAGTGGAAACGCATCACGTAAGGCAAAGGATTAGGTTGATTATAGTGAAATATATAAATTGAAAGAAGTTTTGAGAAGTATAGATAATCCATAATTTAGTTATTTTTTGTTGAAGTCAAATCCCGAGATACAGAGCGTTTTCACTCACTACCCGGCTCTAGAATAAAACAACAAAGGAAGTTGGCAGACACATTGGTGTACCTTTGAAAAGAATATATATAAAATTGTAATGTCCTGGCGCACCAATATGGTAGTCATGACAGTGTATGCAAACGCTCTAGAGGATGTATAAAAAAGCGCAATCCTTGGTTCGTATAGAAATATAAAAAAGCGTCAAACATGGACAATGAGCCTTTAACCTTTTAAACGAAATTTTGAAAAAAATCGAAATAGGAAAAAATATTACCACAGCTTGAAAGAGCATCCTAAACTTAGTAAAATTGAAGATTTTAGTTGTAAACTGTTGTAAACGATAGAAAATACATAGCCTTGCGAAGTTAGCGAATTTTCTTTAGTTTTGTATTATTCGTGAGAAATGAATACCCAAGGGTATTAACTGGGTATTATTTTCCACTCGTAATACAAGTATACAAAATTTGCCAAATTCGCAAGGCTATATTTTCTATAGCATAAAACATTTTGCAACCAAACTTTGCAATTTTACTAAGTTTAGGATGCTCTTACAAGATGTGGTAATATTTTTGCCTGTTTCGATTTTTTTCAAAATTCCTTTTAAATGGTTAAAGTCCATTATACGTTATACTGAACTAAATCAATATCGTCTGAGAACCTTACCATCCGGCTATACCATTAGGCAGTTAGCGAGAAAGTCGGCTTTTATTTGTGAGATAGCTTAATTTTGTTAACAGTCATAAATTCTTCTGAATACAATGATAACATTCTTGGCCACTTTTTGACTCACCTGAACTGTTGCTCACAAACTGTTCTAACGTTCTCCTACAAGTGGGTCCGCGTGCACAGTCTTGTTTGTTCTGATCTAACCCTGAAATATGTCACACACCCTGCCATACCAAAGAATAAGGCTTGCATTCATTAAAAAATTCAGCAATGCTTTTAATTTTAAATCTGGTTTTTCAAATAAACAGTCCAAGTTACTGAATCTCTACCTGTTATGTAACTAATACCATGCATATCATAAATAATGGTGCTAGACGCGTTTAACGTTAAAATTAACCCAGCACCCTATTAACTCGTGTGCAAACATCACCATATTTATATCATATCTTATAAATTCAAATCATTATCATTGTTCGTTCACTTCTTCGGAAATTAAGTAGTGAATGTCCTGAAGTACTGAACATATGAAACACTAGTAGCTATCGCATGATTGTAATCATATCAAAAAACACAGGCGGAAATCGAGATATTGCCTTATTGGATTTCCAGCCACATTAGGAATGAACAAAGAAATGAATCTCGCTGATACATTAACCAGGCCCTGTTTGAATGAAAAGAAAAAACATCTGGTTGATGAAGAATTAGAAATGAGCCTTTTGGATCTAGAGTTGTCAATTTCTCCGGAAAAGCTTACAGCACTTAAAAACTGTAGTGGTTACGACAACCTTAAACTGTAAATTTGGTTGACATAGAGATTTCTTCACGGGAAGTGCTGACGTATGGCATTTTCAGACGAGTTAATTTGTTTTCAACTATACTCTAAAATGATTTAATTGACAGTTTGAATGAGCCAATAGGATTACAAAATAGCGGACCAGCCGATGCCAGGGCCTTTTCCCTTCCCCAATTCAAAAAAAGGCCCTGGGATCGAGGTTGACATATCTAGCTATAGATCTGTACTGAAACATGATTTTTTTCTTCTTTTAACACTCAAAGATGCCATGACATTCAGCGACCATATAACTGACACTGACGACAGTGGCGTAGCCAGCATCGATAATTGAAGGGGCGAATATTCATGTATCATGTTTTGCATCATTAATTTCTTTTGAAATCGATTGTTTTTATGGTCCGTGAATACAAATATATGAATATTCGCCCCTCCAATTATCGAAGCTGGCTACGCCACTGACTGACGACAAAGCTCTTGTTATAACTCGCCTTCCTCTTTCTTCGCAATATTAAGCATGCATGCATGGCTTACCCGTAAACAACATTTGACCTTGAATTTTGTGTTAATTAAATGCTTAATTTCATTCTATTACATCACTAGTACACTTTATTATTTGTTGCCATTGTCAATAACGAAATAGGTATCATTGAGAAACTATTTCGCTTGAAATCTTTCTGGTTATGCACTGATGCAAAGTTATGCAAAGAGCAGTCATATATAAATAATGCATTCAAGACTTTGTCTTTCAAAATTAAGGAAAATGAGATGCATCCCATGACGGATTTTTTTCTAATGACAAACAAATACTTTTCAAAAATGACTACAGTATTGGTAACTAGCTGGGCAAACTGCACTCGACTGGCCTGTGTATCATTGTTTAGAGTTCAATACTTTAACCTTATGTTTCAATTAATACTTGATCATGTATCAATTCAAATATACCTTATCATCAGTTACAAGGTCCAGTGTTTGTCAGTGGTTGATCAGACCACTTCTTGTTTGAATAAATAAATGTTTTAGGTCTTCAGATGTTTTTGCCTGCCAAATCTCAAAGCAATGTTTGTTGTTACCAACAATGCCGTCGCTAGAGCGTTAATTGGGGGTTGAATATTCATATTTTCATGTTATGCCCGATTGATTTCTTTTCAAATCAAGGTGATTTCGAAAGAAATTAGTCGGGCATAACACAAAAACATGAATATTCAACCCCCCCAATTAACGCTATAGCGACGGCTCTGAAATTTGTTAGGTAGCGCAGAGCCGTTTGCATGTGCGCTACATAAGCTCATTTGTGATGTAGCGGCCCTGGAATGTTTTTGCCCAAGCAAAGAAATTTTTAATCGCGAGAAGCAGGATCTCGTGTTAATGTTCTCTCTGCTGTAGATGGCTTCTTAGACTCCTTGACATCTATTTCCGGTTCTCCACTATAGGCAAATTTTTTCGTGCAACGCGAAGCGACAACAGGAATTCAGCCACGTGAATCAAACAAAGGACGTTTAGTCTAGTTTTATTAGAAAATTAATGCCCGATACACACGCACGCACTCTGTAATAGTAATTAATTAACCCATATACGGCCTTTTTTATCTCAAATTGTTCCAGCGTAATATATCCCGCTACACTTAACCACGCACACATCAATTGCTTTCAAATTATTCATCCACAATCATTCTATTTTTCTTTCTAACTTTCTTTCCTTTGCTTTAACTTTCAAGAGCGGCTAAAATAAAACAAAGAGAGTAAGACAAAAATTTCCATGCAGTAAATTCTGCCTAAATCATATGTATGATTCTATAGTATTATAATGTGATCATGACCGTGTATCCTGCTGAATTATGTATCGGGCTGCAAGATTATGCGAACAAATAAGTCATTTTTTTAACAATGCTCGTTTTAATTCTTGGGGAGGGGGGCTGTCAGGTAGTAGGGATTCAAGGTTTGGCTTAATCATTCGGGAATACGGGCAACTTGCGAGTTGCGAAGAGTGGCCAGCAAAAGTGCATCCCTATTTGCAAGGATACACCATCCATGATTCGGGTCGTTATGGCCAAGATCTTTAATCTAAATTTGAATGATGGAGCACAATGATTCGTACCAGCAACACTGGAAATCAGGTTGTCCAATACAAGGATAGCCACATGATATATAGTCAGGTATCGAACGGCACCAACCAGGAGTAGCACAAAAACCTCCCATTTCGGGACACATTAATACTACCCTTTTCTTTGCATAGCCTAAAAAAGTTTAGAATTACCATAGTCTTAGGGTATCACTTTTAAAGTCGTAAAAAGTACATATTATTTACCATATTCCTACCTCGCTTAACTAGATTCCCGTCAGAAGAAAAAACAGCCACCAATAGAACCAACATCACACAAACTTTCAACGCATAACCCATTTCTGTAAATAAATATATATACATCATATATTTTGCAGGAAAAAATAATACTTATATAATATTGTTATAATATAATATTATATAATATATATATATATATATGTATATATATATAAATATATATATATATATATATAGCTATAAATAAATATATATATATATATATATATTTATAGCTATATATATATATATATATATATATATATATATATATAGCTATAAATAAATATATATATATATATATATATATTTATAGCTATATATATATATATATATATATATATATATATAGCTATAAATATATATATATATATATATATATATATATATATATATATATATATATATATATATATATATATATATGTGTGTGTGCGTACATACATATATACATTGTGCCGTTAACACAAGAACAAGAGTGCTCATTGTTATACATTCAGGGAAAAATGTATAATCGTGCAAACGAACGTTTTAGAATTGGAGCACTCAGGAGGAATTGATCAGAGGAACTGCTAAACTTGAGCAAATGAATTGGTCAAATATTTTCAGAACGCTTCTATCGCGGCGACTGTAATTGTACATAACTTTGTTGAAATTTACGCCCATTTGCGAATTAGAATTGACACATTTGGGTTGGGTATAGCCTTAAATGTTTCTACTTTCTTATGGCATCGCTCGCTGCTATAACAATGTTCAGAGGAATATGCGGTTTCGATCGGCTCTTCTCATTGGATTCGTACTTACTCTATTTTACTTCAAATTTTAAAAAAAGGTAGTCAACAATGAAACTAAACTGTGCGGATCATTCCAACTGTGAAAGTTGATTTCTGTAGATTCATCATTGACCACCAAAAAACCCTCCAAATTTCGATTACCTTTTATTGATACTCCCTGTATATAGGTGAAAAATATACAATACCAAAAATACAGTACCGAATTTGTCTCAGGATTAAGAAATTCATTGGTGAATTACAAGCGAAAACAATTACTAGCTGTTATTACCGTCCAATGCCAGCAAGCCAGAACATACCTCAATAATAGATGCAGCAAAAATCCCAACGATGTCCAATCAGACTTTGACTTGTAATGATGTTAGATCTCTGGTAGACCTAAACTTATAGTTCAAGAGGCTGCCCTCAAAAGCCGCAGATTATTAATATCAGTTGAACAATTAATTTTTCCTTGCATATTTCCGGTAATAATTCCGCGTTCTCCGCGCGAGAAATCAAATTTTAATCCAAGTGCTAAATCTAATGAAATCTTTAAATCTTCAATTCATCAAAGTTAAAACATGACAAATAAAACGCTAGTTAGGGTTAGAATTTGGGTTAGGGCTTGGATTAAGATTTATATTCGCCATACTGAGAACACGGAATTATTATCGATATGTCAACATCAGCTGCATATATCAACATCAGTTGCATAACTAATTTTTCCTTCCATATCTATTCTTTCTTCATATTCAAGATAGGCAAATTTATATGGATTTGACTTTTTCTATTGTTTTTATAATGTTTTTAAATGTAAGGAAAAACAACAATACGCATGATAATCAGTTCAAACAAAACGGTAGCATCAAAGTATCGGCGATGTTCATCGTCGGTAATCATTGGTGTGTATATTGATTGGTCTGTCGGAAGCCAATACCGAAAAGCAAGGACTAATGAAAGACAGCTGAATGCAAACGTAAAATATAAACACAATTTTTTGATCATTATCATCCTATCCTTCTTACCTACAGTACTGTCCGGAAGCTTTAGTCCACCTCATTTAATTTTGCTTTTTTATAACAAAGCATATCTATGTTAGGAAACCGTATATTAAAGTAAAGAATAGCTAAGTTAAGTTCTCCAGGCAAGATAAACAATAAATGCGTCAGTGGGAAAGATAATGGGCATAGTTCTGTGGCGAACAGACTGAAGTAAATAAAGTTTGTATATTGCACAAACATGCCAATTATCATTTCCATTTGGGATCAAAGGATAACTAAGTATATTTGAACATGTCAAGGTTTGATACAAAAAGCATACGAGGTGGTCGGATATTATTTAGATAAGGAAAATTCCAATGTAACTCAAACTTTGTACCTACACGTGCACAGGTTTGAGGCTTTCCCGTCAATCATTTGGATAGGTATTTCGCGCGGTCAGGTAATAAAAGCGTTACGTCACAAAAATGTAGTATTGTAAAAGCGTAGGAAAGTAAAAGTCAAATATTGAAGTTAAGTTCACATATATGGAATATATGGAGACGTTTAGTTTTACTAAAGAAGTAAACGAAATAAGTTAAGTTTTGAACATTTTTTAAATCATATTGACCGAGCATGTAGTTGACTAAGACAGTGCAAAAACGCCTTAAACAAACAGAAGAAGAGAGCTGGTACCAAAGTGACAGAAACCATCTGAAACCTGATTGGTTTAGCTGACATTAGCCCACCTTTTCGTACACGTGCACAACGCGTACGAATGTTACAACCGTTAGTATAAAAGAACCGCCACAGTTGAATTTCAGTAGCAGTTGCTGAGCAGCCGAGAAGTGAAAACTCTACTCAAACGAACAGACAGAAAAAGACAAGACAGACCAACCAACTCAGAAGAAGAAAGACGACTATTGAACTGTAGAATTAACACCTGTAAAGATTCCCTACCTCGCGTAGATATAGTCAGTAAAAGACTACATAACAGTACCATCCAACCATGCATGTATTCGTAAACAATATATATTTAATTTGAAGTTTGATGATGCCAGCTTGATGTTAAAAACATGCTGGCAAATATAGGTCAGCTGATAGATTATCAAATTAATAGCATAACTGACCGGGTTTCTTTTGTTTTTACCGGTCGATTACTAACTACACACGTAACAACGCACAACTTGGAGCAAGTCTGCAGTCAAGCCGTCAACAAGATGTGTTCGCACTGCTTGTACCAAGTTGTCAACAAGTTGTTCCAAACTTGTTGACAAGTTGTAACAAGCTTGACGAAAATATCAGACTTGTTACAAGGTTGTTCTAACAACTCTGATACAATCCTGTTGTAGCAAGTTTGTTACAAGATTGACAACACAAGGCTGTAACAATATTGTTATATCATGCTGTAACAGTCTTGTTGGAACAATCTTGTAACGGGTCTGATAGTCCCATCAAGCTTGTTACAATTTGTCAACAGCTTGTTCCAAACTTGTTCCAACAAATTCGGAACAAGCAGTGCGAATACATCTTGTCAACAACTTGTGAACAGACTTGTTGCAACTTGTTTGCAGGTCTGTAGCAACTTGTGCGTTTTTACGCGTGTAATCGCCCGCTTGGTTATGGATGGTCAAACATGCAAGTAATTACATTCGACACAACACAACACTATTCAAATATATGGAACTCCCTCATATTTATGTATACGCGCCACTTACGCTGATCTAATCATAGACCATCCAGAAGAGTTGTCTTCTGGATTGTCTATGATCTAATCAAAGTGTTATTATTCTCACAGGAGTTTGAACAATTAGTAAAAACAAATTATATGCTTGGAAACCCTTGTCAACTATGCTATTATTTACAAACTAATAGCACGGCTTTTCGGGAGATTAGTGATTAAATGTCCCCTTACCCTCGGGAGGTTTGTGGAAGCGCAACAAGCGAGTGAGTTTTGAGCAAACAAATGTACAAAATGGCCTTTAAGCCCGGCGCACACTAGCGTTATCAGCTGAGCTGAGCGTCAGTCGTGACTGTTGGCGTAAGCTGTTTCCTCAAGTGTGCGGTGTCATATTCTGTGATTTTCGCCACGCGTGCCATCGGCACCTGATATTCAACATGTTGAATAAATTCGTGCACGAATGAACATTTCCTCACAGTGTGCGCGCTCTCTGAGCTATCAGCTCAGTAATCGATACGAATGCGCATGCGTTTGTATCACATATTCGACTCAAGATGGCGACAAACAACTCAATAGTGGCTGAAGCAATCCTTGAGGATAAATTAGCAGATATTTGGCCCGATTATCCGTGTCTTTACGATATGCGCTGTCCTGAATTTAAGAATCGGGATCTTCGCAATTCAGTTCACGAACAATATTTGCACATGCCCCTTGTGCTTGGCGGCGTGAAACCCAAGATTTTTCACGTCTTTCGATTAGCTGCTCTTAAGCGTCTTCGTCGCAGTAACAAAAGGTAAAGCAAAATTTCTTCATCTTCTGACCAGCTCGAATGATAATTTTCATCAATATTCGCCATCTTGAGTCAAATATGTGATACAAACGCATGCGCATTCGTATCGATTACTGAGCTGATAGCTCAGAGAGCGCGCACACTGTGAGGAAATGTTCATTCGTGCACGAAATTATTCAACATGTTGAATATCCGGCGCCGATGGCACGCGTGGCGAAAATCACAGAATATGACACCGCACACTTGAGGAAACAGCTTACGCCAACAGTCACGACTGACGCTCAGCTCAGCTGATAACGCTAGTGTGCGCCGGGCTTTACTATTCAAATGATTGCCTTTATTTAAACGTCAAGCGACTGGGAAAGCCGGAAAGGCACTTTACCGGTTATACAAAACTCAAATCAAAACTTCTTGTAGCATCGCACATACAAAGCAAAATTTGCTTTTTGAAGCCACATCTAAGGATGTAAAGTGGAAACCCAAAACTGAAACTAGCAGTTTTTAATTTTTCCTTTAGTAAGCGAATAATATACAAAAAAACTTGCCTCTCATAAAAATGTGAATATAATATTCATTATTCTGGTAAAAGCAACTTGCATAGCTGTTTGTTTTGGTATAACTGTCATGCTTCTTGCTTGCATATTTCTCATTCAAAAATAAATTTTTGTATCTGCGATTGCAGCTATATTGTTGTTGTCTGCGTGCTGTAACTCTTAGCTGTTAGTTTGTACCCAGTCAGAGGTGTTAGCTTGTAGCAAATCAGAGCTGTTAGCTTGTAGCCAATCAGATTTGATTGTAATGGAAGGAATAGTTTGAAAATAACAAATGTCTATACATCAAATGTTTATATAGTCTATATATCAAATACAAAATCTTTTCTTCTAAGTAGTTTTTATTTCATAAACAGAATCCCTAAAGTATGCTAAATCATAGCGAATGCGGCATTCTCTTCATCAAAACATTTGTTTATTTCAAATGAAATGTTGAATCAATTGAAACTGATTTAGAGTTTTACGTGCTGGTACATAAGTGTGAAAAAAGCGTAGATGGAAAACATCCACTAGCTGGGTAAATTTGCAGTGTCGTGAACTTTGACTCGATTTTTGAAATAAGGATAAAAATATCTTCGGAGGCCTAGTGTTTTTGCCGTTATTTTCCTTCAATATTCCAGAAACCAACTATGCATGTCATCGAATATTTGTCAGATTGAAGTTTAATGAATAAAGTTTAGAATTTTATTGTGGAAACACAGTTGTTGCGCAATATAGGCCAAAAACTGAATGTATTACAGCCATTGATTACAGCACATGGTAACGTGTTTATACAGTGTTGTTTTAACTTATAACATTTATAAGCTTTACAAAAGTGATGAAAAACCGTACCGATCAAGTTTACCCGATTCGAAAACATGAATGACACGAAATATTGATAAATAATGCGATAACACTCCCATGATTGGAGGGAATATGTATAGAAATACTGAGGTGAGTATGGTCTGTAGACTGTAGTATATGATCGACCAGCATCTTTATTACTGTCTTGTCTAAAAACTTGTGTGGACAATTCCTGTCGCCCGATCTTTGGTGTGTTTTACGTTTTAAAATCGAGTTAATGTACGAATCAAGTCTGAGCGTAATGCATGAATGACACAGAGTGTATAGACACGTACTGACGTACAAGAAACACAATATATTTTTTTAGGTTTCAATATATAATAATCAGCGTTCATTCTGGATTTTCATTGGTCGAGAGCTGTGATCTATTAGAGGATTGACACACACTAATGCCATCTCAGCTACAAGCCAATCACAACAATTTTAGAATTATCGACAGCCAATGGCGTGCTTTGTTTTGTGTAGATCATGATCACATCAAATGGTGTGCTAAAGTCTTTTTGTGGCACTACAAAGCTTATTTTGGCAAAATGTTTTACATCTTTATTATATAAACACATAGATTACATTTTGCTGTTGTCTGTTCAGTTATAGATACACGGTAGACGTCATAATGGGGTAAGATTACCCGTAAAAACTCGCCTAGGCGGCTTGTGGGCCACTTTTCTGTTCTTACCACATTATGACATCATACCGTGTATCTATAACTGAACAGACAACGGCAAAATATAATTTATTTGTTAAATATATATACATCATTGTGTATACACCAGAGAATTATGTATTTGGCTGGAATGATAAACTAGCCGTCATCTTTGTCAAAGCCAAATTGATGGTAAAGTGAATTATTCTGTCATGTTCCTTATCGCCATCACAAATTTTGAACTGGATCAAAGATTGGTGCACTATTGTGCATGCAACATGACAGAATAACCTTCAATGAAGTGTCAACTGGTTGACAACCTTTTGTGACATTGTGCTGATATTTAGACCCTGTTTAAATGGTACTGGATCACTTGGTCATGGCATCGAGTCAGTCAGTTTGCGGTCATATTTATCTTACCACTTTTTCTATGATTAGTAATTAAATTTTGTAATATTGTCATAAATTTAAAAGCCACACTTTTCTTTAAACTATCCAGTGTGACATAGCCCATGCCGATCTGGTGCCATATAAGCAGGGTCTTAATGTTTTCAGTACTTCACACTTTACTGTACTTGATTAATATCAGTATGTGATGGTGTGATTTGTTTCTCATTCTTTTATGATGTGTTTTGGTGGCATATGTAGGTCGTTATTACCAGGGTTGCCAGATTTCTTGAATAATTAAGCCAAACCATCATTAGTGCTGTCACAAAAACAAAGAAAACAAAAGGCAAATACAATGAAAAACAAAGAGCATTGTTAAAAGTTTGGCTAATTTATGCATGCAATCTGGCAACCCTGGTTATTACTCAATTATATACTGTGTGGTAAAAAAATTATTTTGTTCACTTTGATCTAGGAAGTACTGATAATGTTATTGATTCTTTGTGGACTTTTTATTTATTTGGTTTTCAATGCACTATGACGTCTTCTTAAAAAGGGGGAGTAGCTTGAGAGTTAATGTCATCCCTCATATATATGAGGAACAGCATTGCAATATGAGAACAAACACTAGACTACAGACTTTCTACTTGATCAGGCTTTGTAATTTAATCAAGCTTTTTATACTGTTAAACTGTTCACAGCATTTTTAGTTGTTGACCAGTCATGAAGTGACTTTGTGGGTTATTGCATTAAATGGTACATAGACTGATGTGTGTATACTGTGGTAACTTAGTTGCTGTATGTTCTGAGCTATTGTTTGGATTTGCTCAGTATTTTGGGACCATTGTTAAGTGATGTTTGGGTGACATCCATGTTCACATTGCCACACAAATTGTCTACTTGACATTTTGGGTAAATGTGTGTGTTTACCATCATGATAGCATCACAGTAATGTTCAGTTTAGGCTCATTCAGTTCAGCCACATTCACATCACATCACTAGAGTGAAATAGTAAACTGAAGCATAGTGATTGCTGCACCAAAGGAAATACCCTAAATAGGCAGGGAAAGAGTGGAGGGGAAAAGAAAGAAGGGGGGGGGGGGCAAAGGGGGGAAAGGGGAAAAAGTAAAAATGGGGGAAGGAAGAAAGAAGGTAGAAAATAGGAAGAAGGTAGGAGATGAGAAAGAACAGAAGGAGGAAATATAAGGGGAAAGGAAAGGTGGAACACCAAAACTAATTTTTTATTGCTAAGTATTTTCAGAGGAGAATAACTGGGGGGGGGGGGGTGGGGAGTAACCTCTCTGGTAGCAATATACACCCCTGTAATGCTAAAGCCTAGCCCAGCAAAAGTTATGTGTAGAATAAAGTGGCAGTATATTAAGTTCTTGCCTTAACTGATAAATGCCACCTGCTGATTTTATTGAAGACTGGATATCAGAGACTGGGAATGTGCTGGAAACCGGCATTGCAGAACTTGGGAATTAGTGATATTGATAGAAAATTAGATGTGATGTCCAATTATGTCATACATGTAAATTGCCACAAACTAAATGCAACCATTGTCTGTTACAAGTGGCTGTCAATTCTTTTAGTTTGTTGATTTTTTTCATTGTTTGTTAATCAAAACCCAGTCTGACTTTCACGCTGAAGCTAGAAGAAAGCTCTGGCTAATAAATAACACTGAAGCTTCTGCCTTTGATACTCTGGCACACAGGGCATTATGTTTTAATTAATTTTTTTCTTTATTTAAGATATTAGCGATTGATTTCTTTATTTCTAGATGGATGCTGGATCAAGTATAGTTTGTAAGTTTTCGCATGTAGTGCTTACAGAGGACTTGGATTTTGGATTAAATGAACTTGCAAACAAGGTGGAATAGAATTACATTACTTTTTTAGCATTAACAGTTTTATTACACACTGTATTACATGTATAGTTCTTTCTCATTATTAAAGGAGGTCAAGCTATAGGGTGATTAATAGCACAAACTCATTACGCATGTAGAAGATCAGGGGCTGGTTGTATAAAATCTTGATCGCTTTTTTAATTACTGTTTTGTAGTTAAATAGTGATTAAGTACAAAATATGTTGTTCTGATTGGTTGACATTTTAACTAATTATAGTTAACTTTAATCACTTTTTCATACAACCGTCCCCAGTCTTTCAGCTGGATATCACCATCTTTATGAAATTCGAACGGCTTAATTTCCGGCTTTTGTAAAGTTAATCTATCGTTCTCAAGCGCAGCTTTTCGCAATTAGTTAAAGCCCCGGGTGAAAATCAAATCCCGGGTAAGCCTGGGGTCAGGGGGCTGAAATTTCAATTGACTAGTGCATTAAGTTGTACATGGGGAACATTTCTTATCGTACGTGTCAAATAAACGGCGATTTAAAGAAAACTTTTTGTAAGCTTGTTGTCTTCTTTCGCGGAAATTTATAAAAAGAAGTTGCTTTTTATATTTCAAGCAACAAATAAAGTTATATGTTTGTCCTGGTCGTCTATAAAATGGCAAACCAAATTTTCTGTGGTACATTTGTGTATTCGAGGTACATATGCAATATATTTTCCAGAAATGCATGTGAATATGACGTAATCCGTGAGATAGTAAAATCATGCATAGGCGAATATCCCCATTTGCACCATTGATATGTATTAAGACTAGATAGTGCATCGTAATACAAAACCGAAATAAAACTGAAGCCGGAAACACGTCATATTTTGAGCCCGGCGGCCATGATAAGTGGCCCCACTCAAGGGGTGAATCGATGTAGTTTCTGTTAGAAAACTGATTTCTTTGAAAACTTTTGCTTTAAAACGTAAATTTTTGTTTTAAAATGAAAACTATACATCCTGTAATAGAATTCTATAGCATTGCTGCTCAATTAGGGCCATCTAACATGGTCGCAAATCTGAAAATATGACGTGCTTCCAAATTCAAAACTCGACAATAGATGAGCTATCAATACATACATATCAATGACTTGCACATCTGTGTATAGCTCACAATTCATAGCGATATGCAAGATGGCTTCGCGTAAAATTTATTTCAGTGCAGGAGGGGATTGTTCTGATTACATATATATGCCTATCCTTATTCCTTTTAATAGTCTTGGAGTTATGACGATAAACAACAACTACTGAACAAACTTGCTGAGTTAATGCTGGATTGTCGTAAAGGATTATGCATCACACAACATTTCCGTGGAATTCTTTTAGAAATACTTAAAAGAACTCAAAGTTTAGTCGAAAGAAAGATCGAAGGAAAACAGTACGAACATTTAAAGTTCAGCTTGACTTTGAGTCATTTATTACCGCTATTTCCACATATCTTGTCATTTGTTTTGAAATACTTTTCTGAGATTGGGCCATTTTTTCACGAGGGAATGCAGATTGAAGAGTATACGTTAGCTTTGGAAACTGCATGTCGTTTCCTGACTTTTTCGCCAACGACTTTTCGCGGATTGTGGAACTGGGGGCGTCTGTGCGATGGAGAGAATTTAAGAAGCGGCAAAAATGAAGCTTTCTTTCTCAAGGCATTGTCTGTTGTTTTGGATTGCAATAACGAAGAAATGGATAAACTATTTGGACATGATGGTACTACGGAAACTGAAATGTGTGATAATTCCAGCCTTTCTACATCACAGCCATTTAAAGAATTTGCCCTTCTTTCAATAAATGTGGATAAAAAATTAAAACAAACGAGAACCAAAGAGAATACGATTGAATGTGCAAGCTCTGTCGATGATTTGGAGATTGATATGCCGGTAGGAATCAACGAAAGAGGTTTAGAAAGTGCACGTTCACCTAGGAATACGACAGCTGATGGCGAAATCGTTTTTACCAAGAACGATTTGTGTGAGGATCATACGATTATAGCAAACATGTTAGTACCAAGAATATCAAGATCTGGTTCGTCGTCACAAGAACTTGTTGCAGTGCCTTCGATGGTAAAAAATATCGAGGCGCTCTCCCTTGCTTACGTTTCTGGAAAAGGTGTTTTGATTTCTGGTCCTGTTGGGAGCGGGAAGACATCGTCAGTTGAGCATTTTGCAAGCTTGACTGGAAGAAACAATCCACGGCATTTGTTCAAGGTTCAGCTGGGAGATCAGACGGATAGCAAGGTAAGGCTGTACTTCAGAGGTTCAACTTCAGACCATAAATTACGCGTAATTGTGACGATATTACAGCATTGAGCTATAAGTAAACTGGAACGACAAATCAGGGAGAGATTGAAGCCACAATTTGATTTAGTTTGTGTGAGTTTTGAGTTGAAATACTTAAAGCCAAAAACTTGGCAGTATATCAAACTAGTTGTATTTGATACAAAAAAATTAAAGCTTCAGGTTAGCAAAAACACCTTAAGCGTTGAAGAGAAGTTTGCCATATTTTACAATATTGCAGTTGTTTTCGTATGGTTTTAGGCATGTATTTTTTGAGTCTTGAATTCTGTATATTGCATATAAATATAACTTCTTAGTAAAAGGTCCAATCTTTGGCCTTGGGTATTTCACCCCCAAAACTCAGAAAAACTAGCTTGGCTTGATTAACTGAACTTTTGTATCAAGTTAGTCTTGTTCCAGCTGTATTATGTTTTAAAGTGTTTATGCAACGAAATTTCATCCCAAAGTTTTATGGCCTCAGTGTACAGTGAAGTTAACGTAAGATGGGTTGGTAACTTCTTTTACAGAAGTTCATCATCTTGCTTCTTTCGTGAGAAATTTGGCTTTGAATAATATGCAAATATCTTACTTATGACATCACAGTGCATAATGCGTTTTTAGTGCTGTAGGAGTTTCTCTTACAGTATCCACGATAAATTTCCAAAAGTTGCACTAAAATCTAGCAAATCGGAATTTGTAAGTTATAATTTTGGAATTTTGTTCGTCAAAATGAAATTGTTCAAAAAATCTATGTTGTTTTAAAATACATTATGCACTTATGTGATGTCATAAGTATGAAATTTGCATGATCAAAGCTAAATTTCTCACGAAAGAAGCCAGACAACGAACTTCCGTAAAAGATGTTACCAACCCATTTTACGTTATTTCTACACTGAGGTCAAAAACGTCGGGGTGAAATCTCGTTGCATAGACACTTTAATGCATTACAGTAACATACTGTAGCCCATACAGTGTAGCCTGTGCCCTAAAAGTAGGCCCGATCCCCCCCCCCTCACCCACCTTTATATACCAGAGGTAAGCATAATTAATCTTACGTTGAGCCTCTGTATACTCTGTTACTGACCTGCTATGGACTATGAGTAGACTAGAACGGTAACAGAAGGTTAGTGGGTGGGGGTAGCCAGCTCGATTCAGGTTTTTTAGTTGAACTATTGTATAACGAGTGCACCGTACATCAAATTAAAGCTATATTAAAAAAATATTGAATGTAAAATTTTCAAGACTTAAGTAGAAAACCTAGGCAACTTTGAACGAAATTTTTTTTATGTTTTACGAAATTAAAACGGCCCAGCTTGCACCATGCTTTATCTCTCCTTTTATTTTCCCGCCCCACCCGTAGACGGCAGTGGATGATTTTTCATCAAAATGAAAATGCGTTAACATTGTAAAGTGCCAAAAAGTGATACTTTAATCTATGTAGGCGTTAATTGGATCATACTGTTGTTCTGATGTCCCAGGCGAGTTTGTCTGGAGGGCTGGCATATTAACACGAGCCGTAACAGAAGGCCGCTGGCTGCTGTTAGAAGATATCGACTGCGCACCCATGGATGTGATGTCTGTACTTATTCCCTTGCTGGAGTCACGTGTCCTTTCTATTCCTGGAAGGGAAAATATTCAGGCCGCGCCTGGATTTCACCTTTTTGCTACACGAAGGTACAGTATTGCGAACATGCCGATCTTTCGACTCGAATAAATCGTATATATCTATAATCATATTACATAGTTTTACTAGTTATACAGTTTTTGTAAACACTCTAGTGAAAGTGCTCCCTGGTTTTACTGTTGCTATAATTTTGTAATCATTTACAGACATGAAACGTGATGTTCTTGTAGGATGATATATCTGTTTCCATTGCAAGACGAACTGTTGAAATTGGCTACTTTGTTTTGTAATGCAAATTAGGACACTGTTGCTGGATCCACCTCTGAATTAGTGTTACTATCGCTAAGGCTTTTTTCAGACGTCGAACTTTTCCACTGCTAAATCCTAAAGCAAACTAAACTAACGCTGCCTAAACCAACTCCGTCACTGCATAGCTGCTTTTGCTATCAACCCATCTAACTTTTCTTGTTTTCTTAGTTCAAATATAACATACCGTATTGTCTCTATTTAGCCCCCTGGGGGCTTATTCATTTCAGGACCTTTTGAGGGGGGAGGGCTTATTGGCTTAATTGAGAAGGGACCTATTTATTCATCTAAAAAAACAGCGATAGAGATTATCTCTTTGAAATGCAATAAACTCAAAATCATTACACAGTATATATCATATATCATGTAATCATATATCATATATATATATATATATATATATATATATATATATATATATATATATATATATATATATATATATATATATATATATATATATATATATATATATATATATATATATATATATATATATATATAGACAAGTAATATGTTTAAAATCATATGAACAGAGTGCTCAATACCGAAGTAGAGCAAGATAACTAGATGAAACAAGATTGGTTACTTCATAGATTTATTCGCTACAAATTTGTTTCGTATGGCAAGCAACGCTTGCCACACTCTTCAGGCGATAATCGCGTTTGATGGTAATTCTTAGGAAACTTGATACTATATACAATACAAGAGGGTAATGTGATAATAGAAATTACAAAGGTCAATGCGTGCTAAGTAAGTGTTTCTTTCGGTGCCTACACGATGAAATAAGTTCGTTCCTAGAGTTCAATGTAGCCATTTCGGGATGGCGGATAATAAAAAGCTTCTCATGTAAACATAGACTACATCTTTTCGTTCTGCCAGAGTATGCCTTGCAGCGTTTCATGATTTTCCACTTCAGTGAAAAGTTCGCGTTTGTATCTTTTAAGTTCCAAATATATCTGCTCAGTGCGGTGCTGTGCTTACGTTTGGGGTTTCTAAAGGTGCTCGTATGATTGTTATAGCGCGACTTGAAGCTACCCTCGGTAATGCCAACGTACGTTTGGACATCGCCAGTGTCCTCTCTTTTAACTGTCGCTTGGTATACGACTCCCTCTGTTAGGCACTTCATATCCAATGGGCAGGACATTTTTCGACGGCAGTTGCAGGTATCACAAACAGTTGGTTTCGTGTTGGTATGTTTCGTGAGTATGGCTTTGTTGTGGGACGAAATTATACTTGCTATGTTCGGCATGCAGCTGTAGCTCAATTTTAATGTGTTGCGATTGCAAATTTTCCGGAGGGGGTGATTCTGTGGGAAACACTCGTCAATGATGGCTATGAATCTGCGTCCTATGTTGGTGGAAACATTTGCGTTGAAAGGTGGGTTAAACCATATAACATTTCTACTCCTCTGTCGGTTAGACTTTCGTGGCTGGGGGTTGTAAGCGAGTTCGTGGTCGTAGCCACTGTCTTTCAAGGCTTTCTGATATGGTGGAACTGCTGAATGAAATGCTTGGAACTGCTGAATGAAATGAATGAGATACAATATGTCAATCGCCACAGCAACCACCCTCCGGTAGTACTCCGAACCATACCTGATGCTATCAATAAACGCCTTTCCAACATCTCCTCCAATAAACAAGCATTTCATTCAGCAGTTCCACCATATCAGAAAGCCTTGAAAGACAGTGGCTACGACCACGAACTCGCTTACAACCCCCAGCCACGAAAGTCTAACCGACAGAGGAGTAGAAATGTTATATGGTTTAACCCACCTTTCAACGCAAATGTTTCCACCAACATAGGACGCAGATTCCTAGCCATCATTGACGAGTGTTTCCCACAGAATCACCCCCTCCGGAAAATTTGCAATCGCAACACATTAAAATTGAGCTACAGCTGCATGCCGAACATAGCAAGTATCATTTCGTCCCACAACAAAGCCATACTCACGAAACATACCAACACGAAACCAACTGTTTGTGATACCTGCAACTGCCGTCGAAAAATGTCCTGCCCATTGGATGGGAAGTGCCTAACAGAGGGAGTCGTATACCAAGCGACAGTTAAAAGAGAGGACACTGGCGATGTCCAAACGTACGTTGGCATTACCGAGGGTAGCTTCAAGTCGCGCTATAACAATCATACGAGCACCTTTAGAAACCCCAAACGTAAGCACAGCACCGCACTGAGCAGATATATTTGGAACTTAAAAGATACAAACGCGAACTTTTCACTGAAGTGGAAAATCATGAAACGCTGCAAGGCATACTCTGGCAGAACGAAAAGATGTAGTCTATGTTTACATGAGAAGCTTTTTATTATCCGCCATCCCGAAATGGCTACATTGAACTCTAGGAACGAACTTATTTCATCGTGTAGGCACCGAAAGAAACACTTACTTAGCACGCATTGACCTTTGTAATTTCTAGTATCACATTACCCTCTTGTATTGTATATAGTATCAAGTTTCCTAAGAATTACCATCAAACGCGATTATCGCCTGAAGAGTGTGGCAAGCGTTGCTTGCCATACGAAACAAATTTGTAGCGAATAAATCTATGAAGTAACCAATCTTGTTTCATCTAGTTATATATATATATATATATATATATATATATATATATATATATATATATATATATATATATATATATATATATATATATATATATATATATATATATATATATATATATATATCATTTTTGAGTCTATGTTATGAGGGGGGGGGCTTGTTAGAAAGGGGAACTTATTTCGTTTTTTCACTCAAAGGCGGGGAGTTATTAGAGAGGGGGTCTTATCTGAGAGGGGGGCTAAATAGAGAGATTACGGTAATGTATTAGAGGCCAACATCTGCCAGATTAAGCCATTGTTCCTATATAACCTTGCTATATAGCCTTGCTAGAGCATGAATGCGAGCATGCAGCTTGTGTTGTATGGTGCTCATCACGCTACTGAACGTTTACTATCTTCCCTCCCTGTGGTTTAGCGTAGTCTGAAATAACAAGATATGATGCTTCCCATCCAGAACGTCTTGGTTGAAAATTTTTCTGGTGTAAATGTTCTGCCAAATTTAAATGTATTCTGATTTAAATATGTTTCTGCCAAGTGTAAAAATAACATGTTTAATGGATTTTCCTACAAAACGTTTCGATATACGAACAATATAAACTTTACTGATAAATTTACTTACAATTTCCGATCCATTTATTAACAAGTCTCATTTTCTCTGGACATGAACTCTGTTTTACTTCATACCTATGTTCTTACCTTTTGTTTGATTGCAGGGTTGGACGCATTAACAGATTTTACTCTGAATTCTCAATGTTAGAACATTTGTGGTCAAAAGTGGACATTGAACCTCTAACAAAAAGCGAATTGGAAGAGGTTGGTTTAATTTAACGTTCGAGCTGACAAAAATCTATTTTGGGTAGTTTCTTTTGCATGCGTGGTAGTGTAAAACAAGCATTTGATGTTTGAGCTTTTACTCCAAGCATGTACACACTTCCTCAAAAGCGAAATTATGAAATTAACTCTATTTAAAAATTAATTATGTACATTATGAGTATAATTTTGTGGAAACATTACGTAAATTTATTATCCCATTTACGCGGTGTTTCCACAAAATTATATGTATACTCTGATTCATATTCACCGTGCAAACATACGAGAAACTTGATTTCTACAGACAATTACAGATAGTTACAGACCATTACATTTTTGCCTATATTACGCAAATATGTTGATTTTGGACAGAGTCCAAACCGAACTACCGGGAAAACCCCCTTTAGAACCACATGGGAGATCCACTGCGGCAACTGACATGAAACACCCTGTCCAGTAAACTGGCCTGAACAATTCTGTAATTAGTCTGCATGATAATTCCGTCAAGCAAGCCGTTGACAATCGACAGTTCCCATGGTGGACTAAACTCTGATCCAGGTAGCACTGTAGGGACGAAATGTTTCTTCACAGCCAAAAAACAAAGCATCTTCAAATTAGTAAAATTTCAAAGTGTAGTACCGAAATTTTGTGAAGTACGGAAATATAGCTCTGCGACGGGTCATGGCTTTTAGGATATCCTAAAGGTCGAAATGTCGAGAGAGCACTGGGTTTCTCACTCACTAGGACTGTATCTACTTCACCAAATTTAGCTAAAGAGGGAGCGCGTAGCGCGACAATCCTTACTCGCCCTTCGGGCTCGCGCTTTAGCTAAATTTGGTGAAGTAGATACAGTCCCAGTGAGTGAGAAACCCAGTGCTCTCTCGACATTTCGACCTTTAGGGTATCTTATAAAGCCATGACCCTCTGCGACGTTTGCGAATTTTGTATACTGTATATTTGTATTACTGTAGGCACGGGAATACTTAAAACGAAAATGGTAGGCTTTCTTGCGTAATACAAATATACACTAGCTGCGCACGGCTATATTTTTCGTATTTTACAACATTTCGCCACCAAACTTTGCAATTTTACTAACTCTGGATTATAAAATATATGTATTGTACCGAATTTCTTTGTACAGATTGTCATCACAAAGTTTCCAAACTTAAAGCCTCTGGCAAGCAAGCTCGTGGACACGTTTTCTTTGATTTCCTCCGATCCTCATTTGAACGCCAAACCAGATACAAGAATCACTGGTATATCCCCAGACAAACGGTTATCCACCGTTCGTGACTTCATGAAATGGTGTCGTAGGCTGGACGGCTTGAGTAACGCTGGCTCAACGTTACTCAGCTCACAGGACATATTCCTCGAGGCGATGGACTGCTTTTGTGCCACGATTTCAAACCTTGAAAATCGCATGTCTGTGGCGTTGGCTGTCGGTGCTAAACTTAATCTTAGCAAAGTCAAAGTTGAATTTGTGTCTAATATATACAAACCAGCTGTTAAAGTGGCCCCATTGTGTTTTACCGTTGGTCGAATAACTTTAATTCGCGAGCAAGACGATGATAAAATTGGAAAACCCAACTTCGCATTCACACGTCATTCACTTACCTTACTTGAATCCCTTGCTGTTTGTGTATCACAAGCCGAGCCCGTTCTGCTTGTCGGAGAGACTGGCACGGGCAAGACGTCAGCAGTACAATACCTGGCAACGCTTTGTAACCGTTCCTTGGTTGTCATCAACATGAGTCAGCAAAGCGATTCCACGGATCTGATTGGCGGGTTTAAACCAATGGAAATGAAGCAGTTGGTCGCCCCGGTTCGTGAAGAATACGAGAAGTTGTTTTGCGAGACCTTTTCGAGAAAGCAAAACGTAAAGTTTCTTTCAAACGTACAGCAATGTTTTGGGCTACGGAAATGGGAGGTGTTGTTCAAAATGATAACGCATACACATCACGCTGCCGTGGAAAGGCTGTCAAAAGGTTGGTGTTGCACGCCGAATTTCTTGCTTTTGAGGCGCAATGATGTGATTTCTCCTTGTGGGGTCTTCACATCGGCCCGTTTGTCGGGCTGACCCGTTTAGACTATCACTGACTATGCGCTAAATAAACATTTCCTATAAAAGAAAATCAAATTTCGCCTGTATCGGGCTAAACATATTGACGATCCGTGTTCTTGGTTTCTGGCAAGTTTTTTTTTGCTTGAGAACTTTTCTGGCAGCATCGTATCTTTATGTCTTTCAAATAAACTACAAACCAAGTGTTCCCTAAAGGGTGCCAGGAAAAGAAATAATTCTATCCGTATTTGCGGTGTCCACTCTTGTCTTCCAAGCTGTCAGGCCATGAGTCAAACCTTGGTGTTACACCGCTCACCCAAGAACCAGTGCGGGACTCAATTAATCAAACATAAGCCAAATCATTGATTTGAATATTTCTTGCATAATATGTTATTTATTATGTCTAGACATCTTTTTTATAATTAAAAAATTTTTTCAATCGAAAATTTGTCAAATCATAAATTTTAATAAATTTATACAGACAAATTAAATTCACTCTTTGTGGTGTTTTGTTGAGGGTTATTAAACAGGAACATTTCTGAACGATTTTTGTCCTGAATGTAATAGGTAAAGCATAAGCAGCCGATCTGTACCTAATTTATGAATTATTATCATTAATAATTATTATCATTAATAATTATTATCATTAATAATTTTATAAGAAATATGGTGGAACTTTCCATTCTTTAGATGAGAGTAACAGCGCTAAAAACCTTCTTTGTCTTTGGAAGAAAATTGGTCAAAGAATTCAACATTTACGTAACCAGTTGAAGCAATCTGAGTCAGGGCAAATGTTTTCGTTCGTCGAAGGCGCTTTGGTCAAAGCTATCAGGCGAGGGGACTGGGTATTACTGGACGAAATTAATTTAGCTGCGCCAGAAACGCTAGAGTGTTTAAATGGGGTCCTGGAAAGTCAACAAGGATCTGTGGTTATTTTGGAGAGAGGGTGAGTTGTTGTGGGGAAAACAGTGGCTTCGCTGGTGTAGTGGTCAGACAAACTCGCCTTTTACCTCTAAGGTTCCGAGTTCGATCCCCAGTAAGGTGGACTCGAACCCATTCGTCATGTGAAATGAGTTTTGTCAACACTCTGCCCAAAGTCGTGGGTTTTCTCCGGGTACTCCGGTTTCCTCCCACAGGGAATGTTGACAGTTTTGGGTAGGTAATACGGGCTGGTAATTGGCTCGCGCTGTTGTAGTGACCCTGCCCTTGTGGTAAAAGCTAAATAAAATGATCAAATGACAGTGCTGTTAAAGTTACTCTGGTTTTAGAACTAGTTACTGTACGTTACCACTCATTTGCCCTGCCAACCATTTTCTTTTCAGAGATGCGGAGCCAGTCGTCCGTCACGAGCAGTTCCGCATGTTTGCCTGCATGAACCCCGCAAATGATGTGGGAAAGAAAGACTTGCCCGCTGGAATACGAAATCGTTTTACTGAAATATTCGTCAGTGAACTACAAGAGGTTGCAGATTTGAAGACTTTGGTTTTCAGCTATCTCGAAAGATTGTCACCACCTGCCGCGCTAATCGATGGCATTGTAAGGTCAGTGGACAGCAAAGACGTTCTGTAGATTGATGTAGCAAAAACTGCTCAGGGAGTTGGATAGTTTATAATATATAGTGTCTGTTGGAAGAACTCTTCCCTGCCAAGATAATAAGGAAGTGTCCTAATCAGATCTTAGTGGTTTATTTCATTAAATGAATCTGTATATTATATTTTGTTTGCCTTTGTTGTCGTTCATTCGGCGAATATGCAATTACAGATCCAAAATCCTAAACGTCTCGCCGCGCTCAGAATGTATTTACAATTTACCCCAAACTATTGTTTTCTGGCTAAGACCTTGTACTGTATCTCCTCAGTGTATGTTCTTCGCCTCAACCTGCCTATCTTTTATTTTAATTCTTCCTATCGTGTTGCATGAGCTCAGTCGTTTGTTTTTAGGTTTTATCTCGGTATTCGTGAGGAGGCGAGCCAGATACTGACTGATGGAAGTGGTAATCGACCTTATTACAGGTACAGTATTCAAAATTGGTTGGCAATTAAATGTGCACGACTGATCTAGTCGTTCAATTGTGGGTTGCATTTTCCTCGGACATGGCTGCGTTCTATATTATTATAATTGAATGAAGAGGTATGACAGTTTACACAAACGGACTTTACTACTAGACTTTAGTGCTAATAGTAACCTTTACAGTATGTTAAACCATAGGTAGCCCAGGAACTGCATGTGCGTATTAGTGGTTAAACTAGGTTGGGTAATGCACGTTTGTGTGAAAAATTTGTTTGGAAAATTGGAGATTTCCATGTAGAAATTAACATTCGTGATTGTTACAAGGTATACTTTAATACAACTTTGTGACCTACACTGTCATTTATTTTTTAGCCTTCGTACCCTCTGCCGAGCATTGAAGTACGCATCGCAAAACCCTTGTGGGAATGTACTGCGCTCAGTGTACGAGGTAAAAATATTGTTTCTATTCTGTACAGCTGTACAATGTAATGCTGTTCTGCACTGTGCTGTGCTCTATACTTTGTTGCACTGTGCTGTAAGGTGCCTTGCCGCGCTTATTAACACATGTGTATTAGTCAGCTCTATGAAACTATCTCGATAAATTACTTAATTAGTCTTCAAATTCTATATGTCCCTGGACAGTATCTCCCTTGTATGACCTTGTTGTCACTTTACGATCTTTTCTACTGGTTTTGCAGGGATTTTGTATTAGTTTCCTTACTCAGCTTGACAGAGCATCTCACAACGTCGTTGAATCGTTACTGCAAAAGAATCTTCTAGCTCATGTGAATGCTAGCAGCATAGTTCATCAGATTCTGCAAAAACCTGGTATCGAAAATGAGAAATTCCTAAACTTTGAAGGATATTGGATTTGCCAAGGCAAGCTTGAACCGTGTCAGTCATCTGATTATGTTTTTACATCGACGGTAAAAGACAACTTGAAGTGTTTGGCTCGAATTGTATCAGGAAGGTTTGTTGAGTTGTATAGTCGAGTAGTTTGTTTAGTAGTCAAAAGTTTCGGTTGCCAGAGTATTTTCATGAAACACAAAACAATAGACACTCCGATAGACACTCTTCTTACCATTTTCGGAGTGTCTATTGTTTTGTTTAGTAGTATGTTGATGGTTTTATAGTTATTGATGAAAGTGATTCTTCACGCCGAATAAATGTGTATAACAAGGTGCCAGAGTGCTCGACATACAAAATGAGATTTTGAGAGGAAACATTTAGTCCTTTTCCGATAAGTTGGATATCCCGTGGTTCGTCAGTCCTGATATAAATACAGCCAAGACTAAGGTGCTTGACTTTGCTTTAGTAGTGATACAGTTACTGCTCAAAAGTTTGAATACAATTGCTGATATGCTTAGTCAACTATGCCAATCCATTTCCTTGATTTTGAGGTTATATGCATGTTCTACTTGTACTATTTTAATTGCAAGTGTGCAAAAAGCTTGGAAGATGCAAGTCATAATTTTTAACAATGAAAGAATGACTAACCAAAAAAAGCTATGGTATCACTTTACCAATTCATGAAACTACATTTCACTCTTGTATTCAAACTTTTGAGCAGTAACTGTATCTTGTTGGTTTTTAAAAATGTTTCTGTTTTGTAACAGGCAGTTCAATTGTAAGTCTGATCAGATTGCAGTACTATACAGTACTGTGCAAAGGTTGTAGGTATGCTGGCATATCTTGATTTGACCCTTCTGCGACAGATCGGGTTTTGACACATGCATTTAGTAATTAACACAATCAATGCCTATCATAATAGTGTTTATCACATACTTGTGCCTTTATCCGGGCGATAACACGGTGACATAAAAACGATATGTCCCGTGATATCGTTTTTTGTCCCGCGATATCGTTTTTTGTCCCGCTCAAAACAAAGATGGCGTCCGACTGAAGGATCGATGAGAGATAAGAATAAAAATATTAAATAATACAAGGAAAATAACACAAAGAAATTTGCAGCTATTAAAAGATAAGTTATTTTTGGTTTGTTTTTGTAATTTCTACCTGTTTAGCGTATTTTAAACAATCATTTTGAATTCATTTTGAAATGCACTCGAAGTGTAAATAATTTGAAAATATAATCTGGTTTTTGCTCTAGATAAAGGCACAAGTATGTGATAAATAGGTTATCATATTCGAGACTCGGTAATATCAGTTTTATCGCTCGAGAGACGATATCATATTTTGTCACGAGTGAGCGCAGCGAACGAGGGACAAAATATGATATCGTCTCTCGAGCGATAAAACTGATATCACCTCGCCTCTCATATGATAACCTATACTTATAGCGGTATATAGAAAAGTGACTTGCAGTGTCATCTATAAAAAATAGACGAAACCCCAACAGAATAGAGGCGCTTGTCGTAAAGAATGCCTATAACTCTTGCACAGTGCTGTAGATTTATCTTTTGATTTTTTATTTGTAAAATAATGAGACATACTCGTGGGTATGCAGTACGAAGGCTGTGAGTTCTTCTGTTTACATAACAGCGTATTCTTTGATATTTTATTGTCGCTGATACGTTGCAAGTGTTCCTGGATGTGCCGGTAGATAGTAATTAGTTTTAAAAAGTGCCCAAACTGTTAATTTGAAATCACTTAAGCCAAGCATGGAGTGTTGGAAAACTTCCAGGCTGAATCTAACTAGATGAATCTACATAACATTAACTACGTAACTTCACCGAACATGCTTCTTAGTGCACACTAATAATATGTTCTCAATTTACTGTACGGTGCATCTTTACTCACACATTTCATGTTGTTTCCAGGGATTTTCCCGTGTTAATTCAAGGTGAAACCTCAGTTGGCAAAACCAGTCTGATAAATTGGTTGGCAAAGGCGAGTGGTAATTGCTGTGTTCGTATCAACAATCATGAGCATACGGATATACAGGAATACTTGGGATGTTACACGTCGGACAGCAATGGAAAATTGGTCTTTAAAGAAGGTATGACGGTACAGTTCAACACTTTTTTCGGAACACGGGGAGCATTGACTAATAGGAAGTTTGTTTTAAAGGGGAAATGTCACGGTACTTTTACCAACTGGACTAATAATATTAATCACAATAAAGCTTCAGCATGCAATTATACCAATGGCGTAGCCGTCGTCGAGTATTGGAAGGGTGAATATTCATACGTCGCGTTCTTTAAAATCGATTTAACGTCTTTGAATACAAATATATGAATGTTTCCCCTCCAATGAATATTCATGTATTGCTGTGAATTTATTCACTTGGGAAGCTGTGTTCAGTTGTGTCAAACTAAAAAAAGCACTCGTTTTACTAATGAAAAACAAATGGCTACATATTTTTACCCTCTATACCCATGTTATTGACAGCACAGCATTACTGGGCAATTTGTTATTTTGTTGCAGGAATTCTTGTCGATGCGATGCGAAAAGGATATTGGATCATATTAGACGAACTGAATCTTGCACCAACTGATGTGTTAGAAGCACTAAATAGGGTAATCAATTATGTTAAATGAAAAAAATACTGATGTTAGAATTAAAAATATTGTGTATGCATGTATTTTTGTTCGAATGGAACTGATTGAATTTTGACGATGCATTTTCTTTATTTTCCCTTGGTCGGGTCGTCACATACGTTACACGTTGTTTTGTTTTAGCTTTTAGACGATAACCGTGAACTGTTTATTCCTGAAATTCAAGAGACAGTAAAAGCACATCCGAAATTCATGTTGTATGCAACACAGAACCCTCCCGGGCAATATGGAGGAAGAAAGGTATACAGTTCTTGGTCTGAGTACCCAAATCTTAATGTTTCAATCATGCCATATATGCACTGTAGTTTCGAAAGTCATCGTTAGAGCATTAAGATTAAATTCATAGAGGTCTAAAATAAGTCGATTATTATTGTACTCATTTGATTTTGATTCAGTCTAGCTAATGGGTTCTCTCGCGTCCTGTCAGCTGTTGTCTGCTGTCAATTACAAATTCGATGTACTCCAGTTCTTTTATGCTTGGAAACGTGCTTTATTGTAAGCTCTTTCACTTAAGGCCTTACTGAACACCCTTGCAGATCATTAGCGTGGTTGAATTTATTCGTAATGGAGCAAATTGAATCCGACTCTCTTTACATGAACTCGCCAAAGCATTGCCCACAACCTTAGTACGATCAATAATTGTTTCATTTCAATAGTCTAGTTATATAAATTATACTGTTTATAATAATAATAATAATAATAATACATAATCTTTTAAGAGAAAGCCTATATCACATTGACGTGGTTTTCAATAAGGTCCTTTATTTAAGATAAGTATATTAATATAAAAGTTCATAAAATAATTTTACTATATCAATAATGTCCTAAAACAAATTCCCTAATATCATTCGAATATATACATAATCTAAAATTCATTACACTAAAATAACAATATAAAACTAAAATATATATACAGAGAGAGAGTCACTAATTATCACTCGGAAACTTTTTAAGTTGCCTTTTAAATATAAAAATAGGCATTGGCCTTTTAAGGTCATCAGGAAGAGAGGCCCAATCTCGTATAGCTCTAAACCATGTTACTCGTTTTCCCCAATCGGTTCTTACGTTAGGAAGAGGTGGCAAATTTCCGTTTCTTGTGTTGTATCCGTGGAGCGTTGTCAAGGGAGTTGTGAATGTATCAAAATGTTCTGGAATATTTCCTTTGATTGCGTTATGAACATCAACGCATCGATGACCAAAGCGTCTTCTCGTCAGCGGAATCCATTTCAGCACCGCGATGGCCTCATCAGAGGAAAATTTAGAATCCACGATTTTCTTTGCAAAACGGTTTTGGAATCTTTGTAAATGTGCCATTTCTGATTTCATTCCAGGTTGGTCTCCCCAAACGGTATCTGCGTAGTCCAGATGTGGAAGCACAAGGCCGTTTGACAAATCCGTGCCTCTTAATTTGCTTTCGAGAGCCGCTCACATTTTTCTAACGCGCAACCCTCTCCAGGAACATTTGTTTGTTTTCAGGTCTTGTCCAGAGCTTTTCGAAACAGATTTGTTGAGCTTCATTTTGAAGAACTTCCCAGCGAAGAACTCGAAACAATTCTGCACAAAAGATGTAATTTGCCGATGTCTTATGCCAAGACACTTGTAAATATTATGCTAGAACTACAGGTAGGGACGTTTCAGAGTCATACCTTTCGATTTTAGCTTGCTTAGAGCGAATTTAGGAATCGACGTTGTAAGCAAAACATGTCGTCCTTATCACAGAAATATGATTTGCACTTCCTTGCTGTTTAAGTATCAATTTTGCACATTGCTCAGTATCAATTCAGGAACGTGGGCCCAATGCTGGGTTTGGTAGGGCACAGGGTCACAAAGGAAAGTGATTTGGGTCAAATTATAAGAGAGTCCTACAGTATTTATCAATTGTGCTTGTTTTTGCAAGAGAAGAATGTCTGATAATAATTGATTGGGTATATGTGAAATTTATAGGTTCGTCGGCGTGGATCTACTGTATTTTCAGGCAAACGAGGTTTCATAACGTTACGAGATTTGTTTCGCTGGGCAGACAGATACAATAAATCGCAACACAGAGATGGGAAGTTCTTTGACTGGAATCAGCAACTAGCTGAGGATGGTTAGTGATTTGGTCTTGGTTTTGTTTTTTGTACGCAACGTGTGACCTCTAACATTTGGAGACAGATTTATAAAGCGTACCAAGACAAAGCGATCCCTCTGTGACTATTTTCTGTGTAGAACTGTAATAATCTGCTCATCCCCAATGGACAATTCGCATAATAGGTTAACCTTCAACCTAGGCAAGAAGAACGAAATCTTTTTCTAGCCAGAAAGAGGATCCTAAACTTATTAGAGCTGCAAAGTTTGGTGGCGAATTGTTGTAATGTATGGAAAATATACTGTAGTCTTGCGAAATTTCGAAATTTTGTTTATAACTTGTAAAAGCCACATTAGCTATAGTTAAGCCTTTTCGAGTTAAAGTTACTTTTTACGTGCGAGTTCAATATCCTTAATGTCTTTGATTTTTTTACATTTCTAACACAATTATATAAAAACACTATCTGGTGAATAGCGCCAGGACTGCTTGTCAAAGGCATTTGGGTATTTTGTGGACATCGTTGCAGAGAGGTTTAATTTCCTTATTGTTTTGTTTTCAGGATATTTCTTGCTAGCAGGCAGATGTCGTAATCCTCAGGAAGCTCTGATTGTTCAAGAAGTCATTCAAAAACACATGAAGAGAAAGATTGATGTCAACTGTCTCTTTGGCGATCCTTCATCGGCAAAATTGTCAAGCTTTTCAGAAAAACTTCTCAGCGATCTTATCAGGAATTGTCCAAGTGAATTTGGTCATGTTGTGTTTACATACAATATGAGACGTCTGGCTGTCTTGGTCGCTAGAGCTTTGCAGTTTAATGAACCAGTTTTACTTGTTGGAGAGACAGGGTAAATTATTTTTCTATTAAAGTGACTACATCATGCTTTTGGAGTTCTCGCATTCGAAAATTTGGTGTATTCTAAGAAATAAAGTTAGCAAACGTGACATTAACAGGCTTATTGCTAATCAGTTTTCTTTTTGCTTCATTGCAAACTACTTTGCGAATTTTCTTAAAACACCTTTAACTTTTGAAATATGCTAAAACCATGATATAGGTATTTGGCATGCTTGAAAAAATATGCGGATTTTGATATATCATTAGGGGGGGGGGGGGGGATTCACCAAAATGCAACGCCAAAGAAAGAGATTGAACTGTGGTCAGAGAAGTGTGTTTAAGCTCGTTGAATTTTTACACACATGCACTCTGCACACTGTTTTCACTTTAAATTGTAAACATTATGACATAAGGTATAGGTTCTTTCGACACCTGAGACGTTAAAGTTAAAAGCCTTTGTCTGCCTTTGTCGGCAGGTTACTGGTGGGAAGTTAGTGGTCGCTTGAAACGTCAATTTTCGCTTTATCGTTTCAGGTAGTGAGAGAACGTATACCTTTCATGTAGTGTTAACTGCTCTGTACCTACACTGGTAACGTCAGTATTATATTGTGACATACTGTATGTACTTGTGTATTTCTAGTTGCGGCAAAACAACGATCTGCCAAATATTCGCAGCTGTTAACGAGAAAAAGCTTCATGCAGTCAATTGTCACTTGCATACCGAAACCTCAGATTTTCTCGGTGGTTTGCGTCCAGCGCGACGAGACCGAAATTCTGATGAGGTAAATGTGTGATAATTTTCAATGCGGAAAAATAATTTCGTATACTTGCAGTTAAAGATTGTGGGTCAACCAGAATGCAATGAAATAAACGGGGCGGCCATTTTAGGCAAAATTCTGGGAAATCGAAAATAGTTGAAGTTATCGCAAAAATCAGTAGCGAAGTCAGCCCAACAATTTGGTCATGTCAAGTTTAGATCATCATGTTCATAGTTTTTTAAGAAATTGAATCCTTTTATGGTCGATGAACACATGGTGGTGGTGGCTTCGTCACTAATAATATTGTTTAATATATTGTATTCTGGTTCTTACCCCTATATGTAGCTCATGGACATGCATATTTGTGGATAAAACTTGATTTAATATTTGATACTTAGGACAGGCCAATCAGGCTGTTTGAATGGTGTGATGGCAGTTTGGTATTGGCAATGAGAGAGGGTAGTATGTTCTTAGCAGACGAGATTTCCCTGGCTGACGATTCGGTATTGGAGCGTCTCAACAGTGTTTTGGAACCTGAACGAACTCTGATCGTGGCCGAGAAGGGGAGCAACAGCCACGGAGGGTTCCAGCAAGATCTTGACCTCATTGTTGCTAGAAACGGTTTTCAACTTCTTGCGACAATGAATCCTGGAGGCGATTATGGAAAAAAAGAGGTAGGGTGATGGCAGTGGCGGATCTAGCGTAGGTCAAAATAAATTACTACAGCTCATTCTTGGGTATATTTACATTTAAAAACACCTTCAAAGCAATTTCATTGGTAAGATTTTATTCTTTGGAAGTTCATAACCAATGACATTGTTATAAAGTTATTTTGAATTTAAAATTGGCTGCTATAATTTATTTTGACCTACGCTGGATCCGCCACTGGGTAATGGTTGGTTTTTCTTGAGTCCGAGAGACCATTGAGTTTACATGAACTGCAGAGGGTGTGCACGTGAGGCAGATTGGATTTTTTAAAAGGCATGCGAAAACAGCGAGACCTGTTCATTGTATATGATTATCACTTAGTATAATGCGGTTGTCTTGTGTTTGTCAACCATGTTTTCTTTATTCTCGAGTTTTAACTGAAAAAATTCTATCCATGATAAATTTCAAAACTCAAGCAACTTTATTTCAACTGCCCTAAACGGTAGGGTAAAAATCGAGTTTCAAAACTCAATTTAACATTGAATTGTCTTACGGTCCTAGAAAATCTACGAATAAAACTTTGGTTATTTATGCCTGATAGAACTAGTTGGGCGTCACCTGATTAGTCGGCGGTTTAATGTTAAAACTTTCCATTCAGTATAGTTTTATGCTAGCATGCATTTTTAATGAAGTAATATTCGGATTATAATTCCCCTTATGGTGTTATACTGTGTGCATAATCTGCAAACACCTGTGAATTTCAGCACGTTACTATTGTTTTTCCTTTTGTGCGATACCTTGTGATTTTGCGTACCGTTAATTGGAAGCATTCAGAGCTTTCAAATTGATAGAACTGATTAGGGCTAATTTGAGTCTAAAAGGGTGTACATTTTATATACATAATGCAGAGGTTTTGCAAACACGTCGTAGCGCGTGTTTTTTTATATTCCGCCATTATGTCAAAACTAACTTTATTGAAATAGCGTGCATACCAAAAATTTGTAGGAAATTGCTGATTTAATATTATATTAAAAGCAAGCAGGTCTTATAGCTCCTGGTTATCGTTTATATGTTGGCAGCTTTCACCAGCTTTACGGAACAGATTTACTGAAATATGGTGTCCAGCCAATGACAGCCCAGCGGATATGCTTGCAATAATTGAACATAATCTATCACCTGGGATCACACTGAAACGACAGACCGATGGTAAGACTAATAATTTTTGTACTACTTCACCTTCCTCTGTTGTTTGGTGTTTGTTTGTTCCTCTTTTAACTTTGTTTGTTAAAGTTTCGTCATTAATCATAATTCTTTCTCAAACAACGTCTTGTTATATATACATATAACATGCAATTTATTTTGTTTGGTACTGTCTAGGGTCTTCTGGTATTGGAAATGCTATGATTAAATTCATTACGTGGTTTAAAAAAAACAACTTTGCTCAACGGTACGGCCGGTTACTTCAGCCTTTTGAATGATTGTTTTTAAGTGTATGACAACTATTTTAATTGAAAACCTCACTAGGAAAATCAAATAAGCATTATTTAAGCTCAGTGGTTGCAATGTTTTCAAATTTTTTGAACCTTTATAATAAATATATACTGATTCACAAGTGTAACTCGTGAAATTCTAGTGGCCAGACACAGTTTTTTTTCTTGTAGGTGTATTGTAACGGTTCGCGACTTTCTTTCTTGGGTAAAATTCATCAATACCTGTTCTTCGAAAGACACAACAACAAGCCTCCATCCATCGCAAGCTTATTTTCATGGCGCTTTCTTGGTCTTTCTCGATGCCTTGGGCATCGTTAATAGTCAGGGCACAGGTAGTGCTCGCCATCTGTGTTCTCAATTCTTGCTGAGGCAGTTGGAAGAGATCCCAGAGGTGGCTAATGGTACAGGTGATCATGAAGATATGGTAATTGAGACAACGCAGACGGAAGATAATGAGAATTTTGTTTTTGGTGGGTTTGCTGTTCCTAAAGGTAAGTCACTTTGTGGGATGCCGAAGATTTTGCAGCGTGTTGCATTTCAACATGCTGTAGTGTTAGCATCAGTTATCGAAAGTGTTTGGACAGCTGTAATATACTTTTTGTAATATAGATAGGGTAAAATCTGCGATGTGCTGGCTAATGACCGTTGCTATGACAGCATCATGCACGGTGCTATTGACGTTTTCGAGTTCTTAACTCGTGGAAAACGAGACAGTAAAAGCAAATCTCATAAAATTAGAAAAACAGAAGACGAACTTTTCAAGAAAAGCAGGAACCAAAACTTATTGCATATTTAGATACTTCTACTGAACAGAAAGCTAATATACATGAAAAACTCTACAAAGTGCAATAATTCATAAGTTTAGCTTCGACATTTCCCTAACTATTTTTAGGTCCAGAATTCTCTGCAAATATTCACAATCAATATGCCCTGAATGCTCCAACAACTGCTGGAAACGCTCAACGTGTAATGAGAGCCATGCAGTTGAGTCGTCCAATATTGCTAGAAGGATCACCAGGTGTAGGAAAGACAAGTTTGGTTTCTGCTCTGGCTAAAGCTTCAGGACATCAGCTTGTGAGAATCAACCTGTCCGAACAAACGGTATGTTGTTCCTGATGTTGCTCTTAGGCTACATGTATATCCACATCAAGGAAGCTAACCGACCACCTTTGGAATGCTACACGAGCAATAATAAACAACTTGACCAACGTTGTCACAAACTTGCTGCAAATTGTTCTTATCAACAACTTGCTCCAATGTTGTGCTGCACCCTGTCGACAACCGTTGTCAACAACCATTGTTCACGGTCAACAGTCATTGTCCAATCATTGTTGACAGCCATCAACAAGCTTGTTTCATCAACTATTTTCGGCTATTCTTCCAGCAACATTGTAACAACAACAGTGAACAACTATTGATTGAACAATATATTCATCAGCATGGTCAGTTTGACAAATGTTGTTGAACGTTGATCAAAAATTGTTCAGGCATAAATTTTGGCGTGGGTAGGCCAATGCTCTCCTAACTGAGTTACAGGTCAGATCAGTTGGGGCGAATTGGGGTGGTTGGTTACGAATTTTTACGATTTCCTTGTTTACCATATTCGTATGAAAATTGCGCTATCAACTATGTTTGGAGTCTACCATGTTCGAAAAATATCCTTTTTCGTCCTCAATTGCTCTATGATGTACCATAACCAACTGTACAGTGCAGCATTTGCACTTGCTTAGAGACGGGTATACTAGTAAACGACGTAATTCTGCGGTTAAATATTTTTTTAGTAGAACTGCGTTATATTTTTCAATTTAAACAGGATATAAGTGACTTGTTTGGCGCTGATCTACCAGTTGAAGGCGACCAGGGTTGTCAGTTTTCTTGGTGTGATGGTCCGCTGCTACTGGCTTTAAAATCTGGAAGTTGGATTGTGTTGGACGAGGTAACAAAAATGCTATGTTGCCAGGCTGAAGTAGGAAGTTACGCGAAACTTGGACAGTTTGATGATGACCTTCTCACAAATATTAAGAATTAAGACCTGCACTCGTCTGTTACACATAGAAAAGAATAAGAACAAAACATGATGATGATGTATTATGATGTATTGTGATCAATATGATCAGATTGAATTGATTGATTTGTCATCTAACCATTACTGAGAGTTTTACAAAACTGAAAGTCCTTAGCAAATTTTATGCACCTAAAAAGTTTTAATTATAACAGGACATAAATACAAACAGTTAAATTGTGATTTCGATCTGTCATTTTACCTTTACTGTTATCCAAATAGTTATCGCTGGATAGTCGTATAATAACACAATCTGTCTGAATAAATAAATGAGCGATTTTTAATTTAATTTAATTTGATTTTTAATATTTCTTTGATATCTTCTTTTTACAGCTTAACCTTGCTTCACAATCAGTACTAGAAGGTCTAAATGCTTGTTTTGACCACAGAGGAGAGGTTGGTTAAACTGTTATTGTTTTAATTTCATATTGAAATAAACCAACTCATGATTCTATTTATTTAGAAGAAGAAAACTGGCCAAATTTTTGTAATTTCTTCCTATTTCCAAACGTTCTCCGCGATATTATTTTTCTTTGTACTTGCTTCATGAATAATTATTGAGTTTGAGAAGGTTTGAGCTAACAGTACATAATTATAATGGCGGCATTACAATTAAACATACCTTTTCATCATTAAAGACCCTAAAAGGGTGACATTAACTAGTCGTCCTTCAAAGGTTGACATTACGCATTATCTGTCAAACTAGCATTTAAATTGTCATCGAGAAATTTTTGGACGAAGTGACTTTAACATTTCTCTTCGTTGAGTGTCATTATATTCTCTCATATTCCCTTATATTCCCTTATATTTCCCCTATATTCCTTTTATATTCCCTTATGTTTTCATATTTCCTCATATTTGTACAGATTTTCATACCAGAACTTGGCGTGTCATTTCAAGTGCAACGTGAGAGAACGAAGTTCTTTGCCTGTCAAAATCCTCTGAATCAAGGCGGCGGGAGAAAAGGATTACCAAAGTCTTTTCTGAATAGATTCACGCAGGTTTGTGTAGCAATTATCTGATTTGCGAAGCTTAAGTATTAGTCTTGTTAATAATGTTTCAGTCAAGCAATAAAATCACTATTTTCAAACAAGTTCCAACAAACAAACAAAGGAAACAGCTATAGCGGTAGACTGCATATGTCTGCCTTTAGCAAACTAAGAGCAAGGGTATATCTGATTTCAGTATTTTCTCAGTTTTTTTGAAATATTTTGGTCTGAAAAGAAACTTTTACCCAGAAAGAAATATAAAGAAATGCTTCCATGAGAGATTTAAAGATTTGAAATCCAGGCATTTTATGAAAATTCAATTTTTATAATTACATATATAAATTTATAGTGTTCTCTGGATTAAACTTTATTGTTTTATTGTTTTTTATTGGGGCTTTTACAATAAAATTTAATTTAGAAAATATTATAAATTTGTATATTTAATGTATAAATTAAATTTTAAAGAAACACTATATGTTATGATTGTTTTCAGGTCTATGTAGAGCCCTTGACACATGATGATCTGTTATTCATTACTAAGTCTATGTATCCCAGAATCGATGAAACTGTACTGGAGAAAATGATTACTTTCAATTCTCAGGTAAACTTTTCGACACAGATTGGAATTGATTTTTGTAGCTATTAACACTGGTACATGTAGAATGTATGTACACTTCTTGCATTGCAGTGAATAAAGTGGATCGACGCATCTAAATTTTCTTCGTTTCTTTTCGTTCAGAACACTTTATAACTTTTTTAGTTCCACTAAAATTCTTCCTTTGGCATGTTGTGTTATTGAAAGTGCCTAATATGAAATAATTTTTTTGTTTTATTTCTGTTAATTGCATTAGGATTTAAGAATATAAGTTAACATGACCACATAACGTCTTTGCCAGAATTTTTGATCCTCTTCTTTTTCCAAACGTTCAACTTTTTTTCAATTGCAAACAACACTGCTTGTGCAATCACACACTAAGTAAGCAACCTTGTAGACATGCAATTATAATGCAGCAGCTGAGTGACTTTGCAAATTTTCGTGGAATTGAGTTTCTAATATACTATTTACTGTAATATATGAGCAGGAGGCTCAGGCGAACGTATTATATCTGATAAAACACGAATGCGAGTATATTAGATATTTTCAAATACGATCAATTTTATACCCATCTTGTCAGTTTGTTTACGAAAGAATTTTCAATATAGATGTTGTAAAAGCCAAGAAAATCGAGGCAAAAGTTTTGTGAAAATCTAAGTGTTTTTTATCACATATGAAGACTACTTCACAAGCTGTGGTTTCCTTTGTGTTTTCTCGCGAGTTATTAATGAGTTTTTGAAGTCCTTATTACAGTTGTTTGTTGGACATAAAGTTTATTGGAAATAATTTTTTTCTATCTTAATTCGTAGATATACCGACATTGCGTTGTCGAAGGATTGTGTAGTAAGCATGGTGGCTCTTGGGAATTTAATTTGAGAGATATTTTCAGATGGTGTGACCTTGTGATTAAATATCAGGTAGCTGACTCCAGTTAATTTAAAACTACAGTAATTTGATAATCCGTTTTGAATTTATATGCTAGGTAAGTATACATTCAGTTTGTAAATATGTGATTGACAGTCTTTTTTCGCATAAAGTACACACTGTTTACATACAAGTGGATTTTCCCCAGTGAAGAAGCCAGCCAAATATTTACTCCTGCTATTTTAATTTTTTGGAGTTAATGGTCTGTAAGAACAATCAATTTCTAAAGAAATGAATAATGATATAAGTATCACTAACAATTCAAATTTTCATAGCAGGAGTGAAAAATCGGGCTGGCTTCGCCACTGATTTTCCTAGTGGCTATTAATTGCACAATCCTTTTAGGACAGTATTTGAACAATTTTCGTCAACTCGGTTCAATTTCTTAATCATGTAAAAACTTTATATTAGTACTACTTTATGTACATACGTGACAGATTATGTAATGCGTCATCCGAATTAGCACTTTATCTGGAATAAAGCCACCTCACATGACCTATTGCGTTTGACGTGATTTGTCAATAATCATATGAATTATTAGTCAGATTAACATATTTTTAACTGATGGTGTCATTTATTTCTAGGACCGTGACTGGAATCCAGTAGCATTTGTTCAGCTGATTTATGTGGGTAGAATGAGAACTGATGCTTGCAGAGATAAGGTATTTTTTAACGAAGGAAATGACAAGAAAACAATGTATAATAGTATTATAGCAAGACAGTTCACTTAATATGTTTACAATCCTCTATAATTGTGATTGGCTGAAGCTTAACTTTGATTACGAGAAATGTTATATCTATTAAAAAGCAAATATTGGATAATTAATTGTTTAAAATACGTAGAATATATAATTGTATGTTTTTATTATTACTATTATTTAACTATATTTAAGGTTTGGGAATTGTGTTCCTCGATTTTCGGTGAAAATTCAACCAAAGATACTGCCACCCTAGTTCATGCAACACCTTCAAATATTCAGGTTGGTGTATTTACATGGATTTCTATCACCGACAGGGAAAGTTTGTGTATAATTATGTTACCTGAATTTAAACAGTCATCAACTGTGTTTGCTGTAGATTGGCAACTGTTTGTTTCCCAAGTGCAAGTCTGGCATGCAGGATAGCTCATTTCAAACCGATCCGTTATATATCCTACATCGTACATTAAAACCTTTGGAATGTCTTTTTATGTGCCTACAAATGAATTGGCTTGCGTTGTTGGTGAGTTTATTTTTTGTCGTTCATATTCTAATATCCTACGGCACTTCAGGTACTTATTATATTATTGTCAAACTCTGTCAATAATTCATGATCAATACTTAATCGTAAATGATTATGAAAACTCAATCGAAATCGTCCCTATAGGTCTTCATGTCAAAGTCATGGGTTTCTTCTGGGTTCCTCTCACAGGAACAGTTGACAGGGTGGGTTTGGTTATACAGGCCCCCAGTAATTGGCTCTTGCTGTTCCGGTGACCCTGCCCTTGGCGATGCTAAATAAATAAATAAAATATCTTTTTCTCTTCGAATTATTTGATCTGAAGAAAACACTGTTACTTTTTAATCCTGTTACTTTTTTATCCCAGCGTGAGGAAGAAACAAAAAAGTTTGCTCTACTAAATAAGAGTGCGTTGTTTTCGCTGTGCAAATTTAGTCTAAGTGTTGTAAATTAATTTCTTCCTGTGTGAATATAGGATCTTAGATGTATTAATATTTATCGTAGGTCGGTCCAAAATCATCTGGTAAGACTTCGCTTGCAAGACTTGCATCGCAGTTAACTGGTACAAAGCTGGATGTAATGGCAATGAACAGTTCTATTGATACGACCGAATTGTTAGGGGGATATGAACAGGTAGTTTGGCATTCATTTTGGCATTGTTGATAAGAGACAATTTGAGTATCGTCGAAGACCATTCGCATTCAGGGATGTGTCACAAACGTTGTATGAAATTCTGTATGGTTTGTTAAAGTTGTATGAATATCTATGTACTATATAACTACATGTAAGTTATAGATTAGCGAATTTTTTTAATGTATATCTTAGTGGATACTTTTAAATTCTTATATAGATGACAAATGAGTCAGTCTCACATTATTGAGTTAAAATACACGAGTTTGGTTGGTTTACTGAGTCTTGATTGGTTGAATTGGCCAGCCAGGTCTCGTGTAGGAAGAAATTTAAAATAGCATGTGGTTGTTGTCTTTTGAATGAAAGGTGGTTGAATGGTTGTTGATGCGATAAAATGGCTCTATTTTTCTCCCATTCTTTTAAGGCTGATTTGGCAAGACAATGGACTGATATAAGGGATAGAGTGAAAAAAGAAATATTTCGATTGTGCAGAACTTTATTGGTTTTAAGGAATCTTGGAGACAGCCTTTCTGACGTGAAACATATTTTAAAACAATGGTTTACATTTTGGGATGGTAGTTCAGAGGCTGCAAATAATATTTATTCTCTGGAAGAATCCAGTCCATCGAGCATGCTGGATAATATTTCTTATCTGTCGAAACTTGTTGACAACGCCATCAATGTTGTTCAGAAGTACAACTTTACTGATTACAAATTTGGTGAGTGCTTTGCACAAGGTGTGCGATAGAAGTTAATGCCAGTGCCATGTTTTTGCACGTCACTCTACGTTTGTAAGTGAATGAATGTCGTCGTTCTATTGTTCCATTCATTTGATGTTTTTATCGCTGATATTCTGAATCAGCATGATAGGGTCTTCTATATTCGGAGTAAAATTCAACATAATCATGAGGTTTCGTACATGAGAGTGATATTATGTGTTTAAAGTCTGTACTTCACATCTGAAAGAAGTAATTCTTGACTTTTTCATAACAGAGCGTTTAAAGGTCCTGCTGAAAGAGTTAGGTGAGCACTTGATTCGAAACAATGGGAATTCTCATGTCAGTGGTCAATTTGAATGGGTGGATGGTCAGTTGGTTAAAGCTCTGAAGAACGGCCATTGGCTTTTGATTGATAATGTAAACTTTTGCAGGTGAGTAATTTGAACCTTCTTAATATTGTCATAGATTTTGCAAAAAAACTTTTATATCCTTGGGAGAGCACTTTAACGCTACAGTTTGTCTGTTGTGTCCACCAACTCTTAAGCCTCCACACTTGTCGTGAGAATCAGGGACGACTTCTGTCCGATGTGATTGAGTGAATTCCATTCCATTAATTTCTTTTCATATTCGTTCACATACATGATACGGAGAAAATCTTCGATTCTTACGACAAGTGGGAACCAGGCTTTATGCTTTCCCCCTCCCCACCACCCTGACCTCAATAACGAGGTTCAGATATGGCTTCCACTGCTGCTACCTTTCCTGGCTTAGCAAGAAACCTGATTGGTTATTCGGTAAAGATGCAGCACATCTGATTGGCTAAAAGGTAGATTATGGCAATAGTATTGGAAATCAAGTCTGAACGTCCCTAACAACTCGACGGAGAACGCAAAACCTCAATGATCTATGCGGAAAATATGCGTAATGAGTAATTAAAGGCTCCAAAAGCATTGGACAATATGATAACAAATTGTTATCACCAAATGAGACAAATGCACGTTTACTCTTCAACGAACTGTTATAAGTAGCGAAACGTAGCGTATTCTATTGTGTCCATATTCTTAATTCTACCTGACTGTTCATGAAACATTAAAGTACGTTACGTTTCGATACGATACGGTTGAAGTGGAAAACAGGCGCAGGGTCTCAACTAGTTGGGTTTTATACTAAATTACAAGCGCTATATTTTGATAGCCCATCGGTTTTGGACCGCTTGAACGGCCTGTTAGAACCTGGAGGAATGTTAAGCATAAACGAGCGCGGTGTTGTTGACGGAGACATTCCTGTGGTGAAGCCGCATCCTGATTTTAGGTGGGTATTTTTTAGGCACCTCAATTCGACAGGAAATCTTTCTTTTCGTAAATTTTAGCTCTAGACTGAAACGCATCGTTCAAGTTTGTGAATTGTTTTAAGTTTTAAAATTAATTTTTAACTCTTTCTCTTGGTTAGATTGATTTTTGCCATGGATTCCAAACATGGAGAAATCTCGCGGGCGATGAGAAATAGAGGCGTCGAAATTTTTATGTCGCAGGAGGTTCGAATCTAAATAGTAATACATTTGATCCACTGAAAACACAAAAAGTTTTACAAACCTTTAAACAAGTTGCAAAAAATCTGCTCACAAGCTGTTGTCGAGTTGTTTTCGCACTGCTTGTTCCAAATAAACCTGTGCAATAGTATGTATATATTTTTTAGGTCTGCGACGCTGATGACCTCTGCAGCATGTTGTATACATCGGGCTGCAGACATCCCAGTGCAATTCAGACCCTCGCAAGCATTCACAGCCAGAATGAGAAAGGTATGAAATCATTTGACTTGTATTTTATGATATTTCTTCTATTAATCACTGCTCCTTAATCAGCATTAATCATATTAAGTTATCAAGGCTAGTTGATGTAAATTAGGTACGCTAGATTAAGCACAAAAGCGTTATCGAACTCAGATTACGCTTTTAGAGAAGAAATTACTTTTCTGTAGAAGTGGAACGGAATGCTTAATTATCGACAAGGCTGTTGCTTATTAGGCTATAAATTCGTTATGATCTATTATTATATGGGATATGTTTTATTAGCATGCCTTAATGTGTAGTCACATACTGGAGTTTCAATGATTCATGATAGTTGTCATGTTAATTTTAATTGAAAGATTCATTTAGTTCAGGTTCGTTTAAGTTTATCATCACACTGATGAAGTTAATCTAGAAAAAAATGAATTATAATAAATTAGAGTACTATTGGTAATTAGAGGTACAATGGTACTATTAATTCACCAAAGCGGATTAGTTAGTTGGTCTTTGTGTTATCCAATAACAATCGCGTGCTAACACTGTGTTTTAACAGGTCTACTTCTTCAGACCATTCATGCGGGATCTTTGGTGAACGAGCTTTGGCAAAGGGGCTATGAACTGGAAAAGTCACTTGCCATGTCACTCGACCATATTCATGGCCACAGTTATGATTTGGCAAAGGTAAAACAAATTACCAGAAACATAATCTCGTTTTCTATGCATTTCCTCGACTATAACCATAGCATAAAAGATACGTATTCTATTGCATGTGATCGCACCATGCGATACAGCAGATTGCATATATAACCAATGTACATCTGTACATCGTTTATATCTTAAACCGATTCCAGATTTCAATGTAAATGCTTGATGCAAAGGCCTGGTTAATGAGCGTAAGAGTTGGCATTCTATAGTTGTCCCAGACAAAAGCAAATTGAGTTTGTGACAGTAATCCTTTGAGCTTCACATTGGAAAATAAAACAATGAGTGTTTTATTATGTTTTCAGTCTAGTAAAATACATGATTGTATTGGAAAAGCATCAAGATGGCGTGACTACCAAGTCTCATTACCTCGTTTTACCCGGTCTTAAAGCACCAAATCTACCTCTTCTTTGCAGTTCGCCGAAGATCAATCATTCCAGGAACCTTTTAAGCTTTTGAAATGCGAAGAGAAACCTTCAGCCGTAATGTTTCAGAAAAATGCAGTTAATGCTCTGATAACTTGCCATGCTCTGCCACTTGAAAGAATTATCGAAGACGCCAATAGATCCCCCGTGGAGGTCAACACGGCAATAAATGTGTTTTTGGAGTGGTGTAGCAGGTCAGATTGGCGCGCAAGACTGTGTTGGTTGAAATCTAGATTGCTTTCCTGCAGAAAAGAAAGTTGCCAATTATATTCTGAACTTCATTTCGTCGAGCAATTTGTTGAAAGGTTTTTCCTTGGTGGAATTTTTGATGAATTTCGTGATGTGCATAAAAAGTTGGAAACACAATTTCTAGGTATGCTCTAAAAGGACATAAGAGATCATTCTTCCAAAATTCAACAAATTGTAAGGGAATTTTTACAATCATCAGTAGTTGCACAGTAGTTGCACATTAGGAATGCAAAAGAAAGATGTGTAAAGTTTGTATGTAACTGTAGTAAACAACTTTTAAGTTTACGGAATTCAACGTTTAAACCCGTTTTCTCAAGAGTGTCTTTGAGACATCAACTGGGCCATTTTTCAGCGCTTCATCGTCTTGAGCATTTCCAATATATCCAGCTTCAATGCACGTTGATGTGGGAAGTGCTCTCTCAAAACTACCAAGAGTTTAATTAGATATTAATGGTTTCCTCTCGTTGGTCATGCATCAAATTTGTTATTAATCTTTTCAGATTTTAAATTTGATGCAAGTGATCACCCGCTGAACCTCAGAGTAAATGGACCTTTGTACAAGTATATTTGTGACAAGATTCTCTGTGGTGAAAAAAGAATGTGCAATCAATTAAGCAACTATACGAACAGGTATTATTCACAGCGATGTATTTGTAAATCCAAATTTTCGATAATTAAAAACAATGAGCAGTTGACCTGCAGTTCTGTAATAATGGTGCAATGCTGTGTCACACATGTTTAACTAATTTTTTCTAAATTCATGTAATACCGGTGTAATTTTATCTTATTGTTACAAAGTCAGTCATTGTTGAATAATAATTATTATCAAATCGTCAGAGCTGTACAGTATTCAAAGGTAGCTACAATAACCACTAACTACTATAAAAAACCAACTACTGTACTATTTAATGCGTACACAGCACCAACTTGTTAGCACGTAAACAGCACATTTTCCAATTCCTGTTTTTCGTCTTAGTTTATTTCCAAAGCACAGTTTTTGCGCGTTTTGTGTTAACTGGCAGAGTTTTTTATTGCATTTCTAGAGTATACTTATTGTGGACACTCCTTACACTGGAAGCAAAGATAGAATCATGCATAAAATCGGTCGACAAAGCTCAGTTAAAATCCCCTTTGTGGTTGTCATTCTCTTATGCAAAGGGTAAGTCCTTAAATTTGCTATTTTACTCCTTTCGTTCTTGAGAACATTCTGTGCATCCTTTGATTTAGGGTTGACAAACCATTATAGAATGTACAACCAGTATGAAATCCGCTTCAGTTGTGATAAGACCAAACCTTTGCAGATATTTTCTCCCAGACGTTTGTTGACTTTGTTCACTTTTTTCGTTTTGTTATCGTCGAAATGTTTCTGATTTCAGGTGATCTGAATTCCGAAAGTCTTCCTCACCAAGGAATTGTACATATTTATCCGTTGCTGAATTTATTCCAACAAACAACGAGGCTTTATTTGGAAAACAGCAATACATCTATTATTGATGAGCAGAAGACATACGAGGTAAAAAATTGCTTTGTGGAAGGGCGGAGTGGGTAGGGCGAAAGCTGCCTCATATGTTACGTTGAATTGGAGTATTATGATGCACTTTCTACTTCAGGTGTGGGTGTCTTTGAAGCAGTATGAACAGTTTGTAAAGGCGTGCAGACAAAGTTACTCACAACAGGAGAAATATCATGTCTTATTGGATCTACACTGTAAATTTTTTTGGAATGGAGCGTGTAAAACTGTCTTTGGTTTTTTAGAACAACGGGAAGGTCCTTCCACAAGGTAAGTGGACTCAACATAATTATTTCTATGTACATATTTTGTAATGTTTTGTTGTGAAAACTCTCAAAGTTCAAAATTACATCCATGCACATACCTAAAAACTGCTCTGTAATGTTTGAAACAGCACAGGTCATTAGTAGACCAGATGAATAGTGTTAGCAAACAGATAGTGATTTTCTCAAACTTTTTAAAGATGGTCAGTAACTGGTAAAACCCTTATTGAAGTTCAGCATTTTCGAGATAAAGTCTCTTTTGATCTCTTGCCAGTTAAATATCTTCAATCTGCTGAGATTTTTTCGCATCTCAACAAAAAAAAATTGTTTTAATCTTTTGACAGGATTTACGACGAGTACATGAAGTTGAAAGACAAACTGAATAAAATTTGTGCATGCAATGATCAGGTCGCCGAGTATCATTGGAAAAAGATCACCGACTTTGAACACCCGGCTGTATTCGTTTTTGAAGAAGTGTGTCATTTATGGGTTAGTGTCCTTTTTAAACTTGGCATGTATTTGTTGCTCGTACTGGGTCAAAAACCTATTGTACGCAGTCAGCTGCATTACAGTAATTGTTAAATCTATTTACTATCCAGCTGAATAGCTGCGACAGTGCGTGCAAAGTGATGTGTATACTGTATATCCATTTCCTTTTATCATCAGCTGAAAGATTTTAATATTTAGATTTTAAATATTTTTTCACTCATGAGCCGATGTCCTCTACAGACAAACAAAAAGAGCAACCTCACAGATTCGTATTGTTAATCCAGCAGAACAGCATTCTATAATGCCATCCACTTTTAAACTCATTGTGAACATGTTTATGCGGTTTGCGTTTCACTCGAAATTTTGGTGGTTGCTTGTAGAGACATTTTTTGACAAGGACTTATTTCTATAAGTATTACTCTCGACAAGCCACGCTGTATACTAATATTGAGTTTCTCTTTCTGTTATTTACCGCATTTTTCAATTTCAGGCAAAGCTTACAAATTTGTATTCTGCGCTGGTGGATCATAATCCTGACAAGAATCTACAAACTGGGCTAATGCTTGATCGTGCACGCGCATGGCAAGTACTATTGTTGGAAGACTTGGTTTCTTTGATAGAACTACGTGAAGAAAAACTACGAAGGGAGGTGGCAGAAGACATTTTAGGTAAGTTTGAATTCGGTGCAGTTTGCAATGTATAATTGCTATAGGTCCATCCACGTTTTGAGTAGTTTTCCAGTACAGATATCTGTCGAAATTTCTTTCATCTGGTCCCGGTTTAAATACATTTCTTAATGGAAATTGAATTTGATAGGCATTTTTCATCAATCTAAGTCGAGTATTTCATTTTTAGCGAAAGTAAAAGAAAGTGTTCAGAAGATAGAACACGAACAACAAAACTCGTATGATGTGTCGAAGATTTCGTCCAACAGCCAGGATAAAGAACATACAGAGAATTTAAGTAAAGTTTACAGTTCTGAAGTTATTCAAGGTTATTGTAATATTATGGCAAGTTATGCCAATGTTGAGTGCATCAACGTGATGAAATTGATGTCTTTGCGCAAGAAGATACTGGACAGGTGAGCTGTTTTGTCTATTTTCTGTTCACCGGAGCAGTAAACATTTATTTACTTCTTTAAGTTTTATTGAGTTGAGAAATCACAGAGGAAAGATAGAACACAAAGGAAATTATACTTGATCAAGATAACGATGCACGTTCATTTACACGAAGCTTTTGCCTTGATTTTCTCAAAAGAATTTTTGTGTAAATAAAACCACAAAATGTGTATAAATTAGGTCTTTTTTGAAGCCATTTGAAATAGTCGCGTTTGAAACACTCTAAGAGCCGGTTGTTCTGATGTGGTTTAGCACTAACCCTAGATTAAAGTTTAATCCACTGTTTTAGTTTCTGTATTTCTGAATGTTCGTTTATTGCAAAAATTCAGAAGCCAAAACTACTATTGATATAGATAAAATATGTTTGATTTCCGAAGAAATTTTTCTAAGGTTTTAAAATGGTGAAAAATTTACGTTAATCCAAGGTTGAACAACCAGTCGCCTCCTGTGTTTTAAGTATTAGATAAAGTATTAAATTAAAAGGTCGTGATTGTTTTCCTCGTAGGATATATTCATGATGAATTTTTTAATCTTTTTCATGTACTTTATATAGAACTGATCTTTCTAAGCCGGAAGAAAAATGGTTGGAAAAGCTGACATCTTGTTACAATTTTTGCGCAAAGTTTCTTTGTGGAATTCCATTAAACATGGCAGTGGTCAAGCATATTATAAGTAACGATCAGGTAAATCTATGTCATAACTATTGTTCAAGGCCGTATCTCAAGTTTAAGACTGCTCGATTAATAAATTACGATACCGGGTAGCTCTTCCTGTTGCCGAAAACATTACAGTTATTTTTTAAAAGTCTAAATACATGTGAAAAAATTCAATATTATGCAGCATTTCACGTTGCACTTAATTATCCATTTCCCAATCGAGATTGCAAAGCTTGCATGGATTGTTTGAAGTGATATCGCGACCAAGCTGATCTGATCGTGTGCGAAAGGCCTGGAACAAGCTACCAAAAAGAAATCCATTTTGTTGTTGTTAATCACTTCTATCTTTTGTTTTTGTGAAACTTGTTGAAACTTAGTAACTGTCTTTAATAAAGAAAATTATAAGTCAACCAGAAATTTAGAAACAAAGTAAATTATATTTCATGAGAAATTCGATAATTTGGATCGAGGAATGGATTTCTATTTGGCAACTAGTGCCAGTACTTTTCCGTGTTTTCAGATCAACAGGATATTAAGGCTTATAAAACCACTTATCAAAAATCAAATGCTCCATTCCTACTATTCCTTAGCTGATCGTACTAGTTTATAAGGTTTTTGAAAACAGGTGTAAGCATTCGATTGATGCGTTTTATTCACTTAACATTCATTTTTCTGGCCCTTGAAATTTTGACGACGAGTCGACCCGCGGTCGCGTCGCAGCTCTCAAACCTCTTAATCTTTCTAATGAAGGACAGAATCCGCCCTTTTAAATTTAATTAAATTCCGGTCATCAAATTAATGACAGTTTGAAGTATTTTTGTCATATCGAGCAAATGTAACTAAAGAAAATATTTTGTTGTAGAAAGTTTTAATATTCAAATCTCATACAGACATTGTGGAGCAATTATAAAATCCGAGAAAACGAACTTTTAACGTATCATCCAGCCGGCACAATCCCTTCTGAAATTATTTAAAATTGGAAAGATAAAATATATAGAAATCAAAATTTAACAAGAAGTCCAACTCGAATGGTACTTCTTCTTCAGATAAGTTACAAGGATTAAGAAATTAATCATTAGCAAAAATCAGGGAACAAGATGGTTAACGCATTCTAGTGATCATTCCAAATTTAAAATTCTCCATAGCATTTGTAAATTAATTACTGAATACCGAACTACATGTCATCTACTTGACTATAACATTGATTTTCTGCATTGAGTGTTGCCAGCTGCTATCTGCTGGTTGCTTAGCATTTTAAAAATATTTTACAAAAACCTGGATAGTTTTGTCCTATTTTCTGTGCTATAAAAGATAAACTATTTACACCAACGTCTTATCTTCTGAGCTCTCATCTATGATACGTGGCGAGTAGATTATCCAGAACACATAGCACCGGAAGTAACGTCATCGATGGGGACAGGAAGTAAAGATGGGCATATGGCGTGATCATGCGCACCTACTCCTTGTTTTACAAGTACGCATGACGCGCCATTGAAGATGAATAAGCATAGTTCTCATTTAAGAAATATTGTCAAGTACGAATAATCGCGAAGACAAGGAAATTTGGACATTAAAAGAATAAAGTACTTTAAAGGGAAATGGCAACAAAAATTTTTGTCGTCTTATTTGAAAGAGACTCCAAAACAATATATAGAAGTCTATTCCAGAATTTTTATATCTGCCTTATTTGGTGAGATATTTTGACTTGAAATCTTTAGTTGTCCGCCATCTTGGATATTTTTAGATATGCATGATACGTCACAACTTGGGTCACGCAATTTTTTTTCTTAGGACACAATGATTAATCTTCTCCAATAACCACACACATGGTAAGTATTTCGGATTTTAGCACGGACTGAAAAGGTTTCACAAATATTTTATTGGTGGTAGGTATTTAGGACAAGCTTTGAATCGCTTATCCCTGTTGTGACGTCACTAAAACATTGTTAATGAGGTTAAAAATTAATCCAAGATGGCGCACAGTTCGATTATTTAGGTGACAGTATCTCCCGAAGTAAAACAGATATAAAAAATTTGTAACAGACTTCTATATATCATTTTTGAGTCTCTTTCAAATGAAACAATAAAAAATTTTGTAACCATTTTCCTTTAATTTCACGCAAGTCGCACTAACAATTTGACTCGATTTGGTCAATCTGTAAGCATGAGTTTTGACCAACTCAGTTAGATTCTTCTTACAATTGTATCAGACCTTATTTGTCAATTTCTGCAAGAATTTTCAAACCAAATTTTTCGCGAAGTGCAGTTTTAAAAGCCTTTCAAAATAATGCTGACATCATCATTAATATTTTTAAAATGCGGCAACTCAATGAAAAATTGAGCGATCGACTAAAAAAATTATAGATGCTCCCAATGACGATATATAGAACAAAACAGAAGGCCAGACTTATAGCTTTCATTTTAAGTTTTCGTGACGTCGCGTGAAAACCGTCTATAGCAACTTGTTATGAACGTGATGCTACTCCGAGTGTAAGCCACACTGGGCAGGCAAATGTGGCCAGGCAAAATTTTTAGCCTGCCTAGTGTGGCTTACACTCGGAGTAGCATCACAATATCATAATATCACATTTACCCGAGTACAACATCACCATTAGTATATTACATATTGTCATGAACGATTGGCACGAAGTACGTTTGCTTTACAGAGAGCTATTATATAGTTGTGGATACGATGTCAAAATCATATCTATTTTTTTCTGGTGTATATTCGACCTCCTGTAGTTTTGGTTTCACGTTTTTGTGTTCTTTGATTCTAAGATTTGAACAAACTTTCAATAAGTTGAAGAATGTTGTTCACTGTACAGACCTGCAGCGATGTAAGTTCTCAGCTTGAGGCTTTACGACAGGAAAATAGTTTGAAAATGATATGTAGAAAAGCTTTTCTATATTTTACATGTCGCATTCCGTAGATGAATGCATTCACAACAGAGTTTATTCCGTGAAATTCATAATTAAAAACAACGTACCAAATTTGTCGATATCGTGCACTATAAAAGATATTTAAAACCTGTCCAACCACGGTTGGAGTTAGGATGCAAAACGTCGACACTGCGACGACAATGGCAAATGTTTTTGCTGCTTTCAAAGCGACGAAAAATCTGATTACAAAGTTCATCCTGTTGCCTGATTCTTCAGTAGAATTGCCGGCGATCGTTGTTTCAGCCAGGATACGCTTACGTTGCCTTCGTGCAACAGAAAAAATGCGGAAGTTGAGTAAAAGTATCAAAGCAAGGGGAAAATATCCAACAATAACGCGCGCGAAGTTTTCAATGCTGTCCAGCATGTCGCAAAGACTTCGAAACTCCTTACCATAGCTCCTCCAGCGAATATAGAAGACAGTAGAAAGGCAACAGGCAGTTATCCAGATTCCTGCAACAGCGAGAAACACTCGTCGATGTGTCACAATCTGCAGATATCTCAGAGGTTTTACAATATATACATAACGGTCCACTGTAATTGCAAGAACTGTAGCGACTGAAGCGAACATAAATGCCCACACTGTAGCACGGCTAAACATACAAAACAAATCCTGATCGTTATCAATGCTCAGCATAATTTGAATAAACTCAATGATCCATATTGGATAAAGTGTTAAACACACGAGAAGATCTGCCAAAGCCAAGTTTCCTACCAAGTAAGATGTCGCTGTTTTTTCTTTATTCGAGAAAATTGTATGAATTATAACTGTCACGTTTCCTAAAACTCCGATAATCATTGCGATGAATTTAAACACAACTGAGCACAGAAGAACATTATTTGGGATTGTGTTGAAAACTGTTGTAATATTTGCCATGATGTCTTTTAACTTCTGGACAGACAGAATGTGAACCAAGCAAGATGAATAAGTGTTCGATAATCGTTTCGATAGATCCAAGCGCGAACTTTGCTGCTGAGAGGACAGGAATCCTTATAATACTGCATGCAAAAGTGTCGTGCACGCACATACTTTAACGAAATTAAATAAAATTACTATTTTTGTGCCGTCAATAATCAAGTTAATGACAGTTTGAAGTATTTTATCATGTCAAGCACATGTCACAAAGTAAAGAATTTTCTGCAATATAGATATTGGAAATATATACTAACAAAAATGTGAAAATACGAGATCAGTGGCAGCTGCTTGTTAAAGGAAAATATTGCAATTTTTCGTAAGTCGTCGCCTAAAAGTTTGACCCGACTGTACTGACAGAAAAAAGTTGTAAATAACCAGCGTGCTAAAAATATGAAGGGGGGATTGTTGCACTGTTGCGAGGTCCCTCTGATTATTTATTATTCTTTGTTAGCGGCTTGAACACAGTCTGTTGGAACAACCAATTAAGTTTCATATACTGTGTTCAGTGATGACTTCACATGCATGAAGAGACACCCTGCACATCAGTAAACTTAGATAATCCCAGCATGTTCTCGCGAACGAAGTCCTGCTGGCACGATGCGCAGTTTTAAAAGAAAAAATTATTCTTCAGTAGAAATTTAGGGCACAAAATGGCTAACACATTTAAAGTTATTTTCAAATGACCCATACTCATATTTGTTAATTACCGAATAGTGAACTGCATGTCATTTACATGACTATAAACATTGACTTTGTGTCTCAAGTGTTGCCGGCTGCCCAGCATTTTAACAATACCTTTCAAAAATATAGAATATTGTCGTATTTTCTGCACTGTCTTCACTTTTTTTGCTTCGTATTTACTGCTTTGTCTTCGCTTTGGAAATTTCTGCAGCCGCTCGTCTTGGTCGTTCATGCAAGTTTCCCTCTGACTCAACTGCTGGGGAACCGCTTTCCTCCCTTTTCCCACCCGATCGAGCTTGAACTTCCAATGGGAAAAGTTTCTGAATAGGTCTATTTAAGCAACGTGGTTTTCCCTTACCTACAATCATCTCTTCTACCACTGCTAATTTCCAATTACATCTTTTCTCACCTTCTCCAAATACCGTAACTACATCTCCCTTCTGTATTTTTCTTGACGTTCCTCCGTTTGTGCACTTGTGGAACTCTCTTAGCCCAGTTAGATACTCACCTTTCCATCTTTTCCAGAAGTGCTGCAACTTTAACGTTATGTACTTAAATCTCTCTCCACAACTAATCTCTCCCTGAACTGTCTCTTTCTGTGGAATAAAGTGAATTGCTCTACCATATATCAAGTGTGACGGAGTTAACACTTCGCCCTCGAATTCTTCAAACGCATCTGTTAACGGTCTCGAATTCAGCGTTCCTTCCACTTCAACTAAAACTGTATTTAATTCATCAAAGGTCAACTTTGCATTACCTAACACCTTCCTAAGACATCTTTTCACACTGCGCACCATCCTTTCAAAGAAACCTCCCCACCATGGTGCTCTGTCCAAATTAAATCTCCAAGTTATTCGTTTGGTTTCTAACTCTGACTTTACTCTTGTCTGATTGTATAGTTTCCTCAAAACTTTCTCTGCTGCCTTGAAGGTTTTAGCATTATCTGATACTATGAGATTGGGAACCCCTCTCCTAGCGGCAAATCTTCTCAAACAGCGTAAAAATGTTTCAGCCGACAAATTACATATTTATTCCAAGTGAATCGCCCGTGTAACACAGCACGAAAACAATGCTATATACACTTTGCTTGAACAATTGCCACCCTGATCCTGTTTGACAAAAATTGGACCAGCAAAGTCAATTCCTACTTGTGAAAACGGCGCTGCCTGTCTGACTCTAAACTCTGGCAAGTCTGCCTGTGATGCTCTACCATACGACTTTCCCTCCAGCCGTTTACACGTAACGCATTTGCCCACTATCCGTTTTACCATTTGTCGCCCTCTGACTACCGAATATTTCGTTCGTAATCTGCACAGTGTTGCACGCACGCCTGAGTGATGTACTTCCTCATGGCATTTTCGAACAATCAGCTCTGTCAATCTATGATCCTTTGGAAGGATAATTGGGTACCGGTTATCAAATTCTAAGTCTGAATTCTTCAATCTACCTTGACATCTAAGAATTCCTTCCTCTTCTTTCAACCTCAAACTAACACTAAACTGCGCATACTTCTCTTCTGCTGTCAATTTTGCTTGGGCTTCTTCTATCCAAATTCTTTCAGATTCAACTACCTCGTGAACAGTAAGCTCCCCAAAATGTTTATCCGCATCCTCTTTTCCTGTCCTCAAATTTCGTACGAATCTCAATACCCACGCCGTCACTCTAAAAAGCTTCTCCAAATTACTAAATTTCTCTAGATCAATCACACGTTCTGGACTACTTTGTCGTTCAACCTGCACTATCATTGTTGCTGATTTACGCTCTTCTTCTACTACTTTCTGACTTTTACTGACGTCTTCAAACTTTGGCCATTCCTCTTTCGGTTTTTTAAGCCACTCTGGCCCCACCCACCACAGCTTGTTGCTCGTCAACTGTGTACCTAACTCACCCCTGGAACCTATATCTGCAGGATTCTCTTTACCTGGGCAGTGCCCCCACTCTCCCCTTGTCGTTAGTTTTAAAACTTCGTTTACACGGTGAGACACAAATTGCTTCCATTCACCTGTATTCTTTATCCAGTAAAGAGCAGTCATGCTATCGAGCCAATTGTAAGTGGAACCTACGCAAGCTTGATTTTCAAAAGCCTCTTTAACTGATTTCATGACCTGTGCAAGGAGTCGTGCTGACATCAACTCTAATCTATGTAGGTATGCTCGTGGGTTTCAATGTTGCTACCCTAGCCTTAAAGGTTAATAGCCGGACATATACCCCAACACTTGTTCGGTAAACAAAGTATATAACTGCACAGTATGACGTCTGGCTTGCATCCCCAAACCCATGCAGAGAACATTCTAAAACTTCTTCTGTTGGACTGGCATATATACAACGGGGAACAACTAATTCATTTACTTCTATTAGATCCTTACACCAAACCTCCCATTTCCTACATGTTTCTCCGGAAAATTCCTCATCCCAATCGATTTTTGCTTTGCACACTTCTTGAAATAATACTTTGACATATACAATTAAAGGGCTAATTATCCCCAAACGGCTAAACAGACTGGCTAAGACACTCAACAAATTTCTCTTTGTTGGCGACAACATTTTTGCCTTTTCGCCTGTCTTGGAAACCTCAAATTTAAACTCATCCTTAAGTTTGTCCCATACCTGCCCGAACACTTTATGACATTTAGAATCAGATCCTTTAATTCCTAATGATAATTTTGCATACGTTTCAGCCTCCTCTTCTTGATTACCTTTCTCCTTGTCTACATTCCTTTCTTCTAAGTCAATCTGGTCACTCAATGTTTTGCTATTTGTCCGCCATTTCCTTAAATTAACCCCCCCCCCCCCTCTCTGCCATCCTACATTTTGTCTTCTGATACAACTTTAATGCCTGTTCTTCACTTTTTTCTCCACTACATAAAAGCTTTCAAGAACCGTTAGGACAAACTCTGGGTGTAAATCATTATACTTTGAGATATGGTGCCTTAAAGTTGCATTTAGTAGAAATGGTGAAGATTTCAATCCGAAAACTACACGACAGAATGTCATTCACCCACAAAAACGTTAAACAGTCTCGATCTTCTTTGTTTACCTCTGCCTGCGACTAATGCTACCTTGTTTTCTCTAAACCGTATCAATATGCTATAAAGTAATGGGTTGAGTGATGGTCCAACATGCAAACAGTCATTGAGTGATGTGTCGGACTTTGATCCTTTAGAAGACGCATCATATACAATGCGTACCTTGGTTGTCACTGCATCCTTGCGAATTACTGCCTGGTGTGGTAGATAGTGTACTTTGTCTGCCTTTTCTAGACTTGTAACCTGTTCTATAATCCCCTGTTCTGCTTGTTCCTTGACTATCCTGTCATACTCCTTCAGCATTTCTGGCACCTTTTTAAGTCGTCGTAACTGACCTTTCGTTCTAGCCTGACTATTCATGTAGTTGTCTGGAAGACTATCATGGTCCTCCTTCCAGGGTAATTTAACTGAATATCGACTACCAATAAATGATATTCTATCTAGAAAATGTTCATGTACTCTGTCCTTTTCGACCATACCTAATCCTTCAAAACTCCAAAGCCTTTCGATATTGCTTTCCAAGCTGTCACTGTCCCATCTCATTGCCTGCCCCACAAAATTTACTTGTGTCACTCCTGAACTTTCTACTTCTCTTCCTTTAAGAGGTCCTGATAACACCCATCCTAGTTCTGTCTGTATGGCTACTCGTTCTCCTGCCTTCCCTTTTCTTGTGTCATCTGTCTGGAAGCTCCATAGGTAGTCTGCCCCTATCAACGCGTCTACTTCTAACTCTTCCTGCAATTTCACAACATCAGAGAACCATATGCCTTCCAGATGTGAATAATGCTTCCGAGCTAGTTCTACATGACTATTCTGCACAGTGCAAATTTCTGGGACCACATAAGCTTCTATATTCATAACATTATTCCCATTAACCGGTTTAAGCTCAAGCTCGACAACTTCCCTTTGTTCAGCCTTGGTGCACTTTTGACCGAACGTATTAATTCCTAAAATTTACCTTCTTAAACCCTTGGGGGCAACAAGACCTGCGGCATGCGAAGTTACAAAGGAGCGATGACTTCCCGCATCAAAAAGTACCCGGACCTTAGCCTCCCTCTTTCCCCTTAAGACCCCGCGCGCAGTTTGCAAGGCAACCAGACCACCTGTCCCTGGAAGCAAGTTATTACAAGGGCTAGCAACAGTACTAGTAACATTCTTAACTGTATGAGATTCTTGCTCATTCTTGTCAGTTTTTTCATCCCTTAGGCTAGCGTCACACAGAGCAACATGATGCGCTCGATTGCAATTACGACACTTAATTTTAGAACTGCAATTACTGGCCCTATGGCCTTTGACTAAACATAGAAAACATCTACCATACTTCAAAACTAATGTCTTACGTGTTTTTGGATCCTGGACTCCATCACATTCTTCGTGAGGATGGTTCTTTAAACAGAATGCACAACTCTTCTTGTCTTGGTTGGCCACCAATGCTGCTGCTGTCGTGTTGTCTTGACCGCCTGTCGTTTTCCTGCTCACATATCCTGCGTGGTCTCGCTCAGTTCTCGTAGCCACAGCGGGCATGTGCTAAAACCTGGACTGGACTGTGGACTGTAGACTTTGGACTAAGGACTATGGACTATGGACTATGGACTGTGGACTGTTTCTTGACTGAACCGGGGGGAAACAGATATTAATAGTTTCTGAACGATTTAGACAATTAAATAAAAGGATATGATGTTGTTTTATATGATGTTGTTTTTTAACACAGAACTAATGGCAACTTATATCAGCCGCGTCGGCATTGCTAAATCACTTATATTTAAAACATTGTCCACAAAACAGCAGGCGCAACTAAATTTATGCGGAAAAGATCGAATTTCATTTCACAAGTCGCTTGCACCTAACACCTTTGTCGAAAGGACAAGTGACGAACACCCACCAGGTTTTTATATGCCTATTGAGTTGGCTAATCACTGCAGACGTCAGGCTTTATTATTTGGTTTTGACTAATTTAGTTGACCCGTTGAAACGCTGATCATGGAAGTCCAGGTTACATACGCAGATGTGGTAAAAGGTAAAAAAATTTTCATATTGTATAACAGCATGAAGGAAAGCGCATGCAAGTGTGTTTTTTTAACGAGTTTAGTTCAGGCGATAGCTTGTTTTGCGCCTCGTGCCCCTTTCACATCAAACAAGTTTGATACGCGAGAAAAGGTTGCATAAGGAAATAGTTTTTCGGAGATGAGTACCCCCTATAATAGACCCTCTTGATTAAATGATTATTTAACGTTCACTACCAATCCAGGCTATTGACGCATATGACATGTCTCGTAGCTCGTATCAAGCGTTGGTTACTAGCTGGCCATGCAATTATGGCAGAATAGCACAGCATCATCTTATCTATAATTTAAGGTAGCGAGTTTTGCCGGCCGCGTTTCAATTTGCGCCTGATGCGACCCTTTCTCTCACAACAAACATGTTCGAAATTATTGCATTTAATAATAAACGTAAACCCTTCTAAACTTCATTCTCGCTTTTCGTCAGGATAAGGACTTCTCGGCAAATAAACCAAACACGATATAATAATAATCATTAAGCATATGATATTAAATATTAGCATAGAGCTAATTCAAACAAAGTTACATTACCAAATCCAAAATACGAATTAAAATACACTATGTGTTGACTTCAAGTCTTTTGATTAACGTTATATGGCTTACGAGGAACGAAGTTTTAAATAATAATATCGTCTTTACCATTCAATCTGGTTTTATTTTAAAATCAAAACACAAATGTTGTACCTCATGTTTTAGAAGGACAAATCTTTTTCGAATTAGCTGTATATAGGTATATACAAATTATTTTTCCTTCATGCTGTTATACAGTATTAAAATTATATAATGCTTTTTACACATCATTTCAACGGGTCAACCAAATTAGTCAAATCCAAATAATAAAGCCTGACGTCTGCAGTGAGCGACTTATGAAACGAAATTCGATCTTTTCCGCATAAATGTAGTTGTGCGTGCTGTTTTGTGGACAATGTTTTAATATAAGTGATTTATGAATGGCGATGCGGCTGATAAGTTGCCATTAGGTCTGTGTTAAAAAGCAACATCATTTACAACATCAACTATTAGAATCTATATCCCCCGGTTCACCCAAGAAACAGTCCACAGCCATAGTCCACAGTCCATAGTCCACAGTCCATAGTCCACAGTCCATAGTCCAGTCCAGGTTTTAGCACATGCCCATGTGCTTCTCGAAGCTCCAATTCTTTCTCGAAAGCTTGTAACATTTCCTGCATTGTCCACTCGATAAAATTAGTTCCTCGGGTGATCGTAAGCCGGAATTGTTCAGGCATCTTTTCCAGTATGGTCGGAACAACAATTGTTGAATACGATTCCTCATTTACACCCAAAGATTTCAAAGCGCGGTTGTGAGCTTCGCAGCTGTCATACAATTTCCGCAGTCTTTGTGTATCTCTTTCTTTGAAGACCGCCGGTAATTGAATAAGGTCGTTCACATGCGTACGTTGGATTGTACTTTTCTTCTCAAACCGTTTCTTTAGCAAATCTATAGCGCACTGGCAATTCGTTGCTGTAAGTGAATGACCGGCGGTAGTCGATTTCGCTTGTCCTTCCAAATACCCGCGCAAATATGCAAATTTATCAACATCCGACAATTCATCGTTGTTGTCAGTCGAGCTCGAGAAACTGTCCCAAAACTCTGGCATTCGCAAAATTTCCCCCCAAAGTTTTTCATCCGTAACTTTGGCAGTTTCGCTCTTACGATTTTACCCGTGCTGTCCGACGATACTTGGCTGTTGTTAAGTGCGCCATTCATTTCGGCAAGATGCGTTGGTGTTGAATACACGCTTTGTTCTGCGATTTTGCTCAGCGCGTCGTCCGTTTGAATTAAAGTGCGCTCTAATTCTGCAATTACTTCGTCTGTCTCTTCGATTTCCTTGGCCATTGAATCGTCGGCATTTTCTTCTTTCGACTCACTCAGAGCGCCAATAATTTTGTCGTCAAGTTCTTTTAGAATCTTTATCTTTTCTTTCAAGGTGCTTTGGCTCTGTTTTAACCACACTATATCTTTCTCAGGGCTCTCATTACTTAACTGAGGAATCGCCTCGACGATCTTGGCCACAAGCTTCTTCGCGGACGATCTTTGACCTCCTCTTATTCGCCGCTTCTTTGTCAAATCCTCCATGTTTTAAATCGGAATTTTATCAACTGTATTCCAACGTTTCACAATCTTTCGACCGCCGCGCACCCATAAACCTAACGTTTCCCTATTCCCATACAAATCCAGTTCGATTGGACCACTATTTCGCAGAACCCTTCGTTGATTCTGCCATTCTGGTTCATAAACGTTCACACTCAAGGGACTGTATATTCTGTTTTATTCTTTCCCAGTTAAATCACATATTATTCGCTATTTACAATGAATTATATTTCGAGATCCTCGACTTCAATTTAACAATGCATTGTCTTTTATTTCACTCATAAACAACAAAAATACAGTGAATCCTTCAAAGAACTATAAATTAAACAATCTAAATGACGTACAACAACCTATATCAACCGCTGACCCACTCCTGCTCTTCGTCTTTTTGTTTCACTCTGCAAGCATGGCGGAAAAAGACATCTCACCTGGATTGGAAATTGTTGAAAATCTTGATGCATCCGGCGCAATAGATGGTAATGAAGGTAGGCTAACTACTCCTACTGATCTCGCTCAAGCTATTGTGGCCGACCGAGAGTTTATTGCTAAGATTTCGTCGGCGATTTGGGCAAATATTGCCCCAAATCTCAACTTATCAAACGAAGCTGACTCAAATCCAAATGCATGTGCAGTGCCCGAAGGCCAAGCAGAAGAATTAAATCCCGGAGTGTCAGTCGACCAAACGGGCATAAGTGAAAGCTCTGCAATTGTCAATCCCGTAGTAACAGTGGATCAATCGGGAGCAGAGAAGAGAACTTTGGTTCCAAGTATCGATTCAGAAATGCCGGCTAAAAGACCGCGCACGTGCTTAGCTCCAGAGCCAGACGGTCTGGAAAATGCGAACAATGATAGTATAGATGACGAGTTGATATCCCCAAACTCCCGCTGGGAGGCAAGTGAAGAGTTAACTGAGTTCCTCGGAACATCTGCAAAACGTTTAAGTAGATTTGAGCGCAGAAGTTTGGTCAAGTTCTATCCTCGTCCCAATGTGGATAGCGTTTATACACCAGCTCTTGATGAATATCTCAAGCCATTTATCCAAGGGGTCTCAGCCCCTGATAAACCATTGAAAGAACTTCAAGATAACATCTTAGACATTTTTGGCCCGTTGTCAACTGTCTACGAAAACCTTATTGCGACGCTGCACACTATTGGTAGTGATGCCTTTATTCAGCTTGATAAAGAGAGCATTTCAACCTTTCTTACCTGTGTCAAGCATACAATGCTCCTCGTGGGGGACGTTTCTTCTCGTGTTGCTACAAACCAAAGAGAGCTAGTTTTGAAAAAGATCAACCCATTGTTATTATCATTAGCCAATGAGGATTTTACTGATGCCAACAAGCAGTTGTTTGGCCCAGGATTTGAACAGCGTCTAAAGGCACGTTCTGAGACTGCAGAAACTATTGGAAAGGCAGCTAAAGTTGGTAAACCCTTTTTTCGAGGGATGGCCTCCCGTGGATTCCCAAGCCAACGTCTTGGACGACTTTCCAGTCATTCCGCCAGACTTCTCCTCGACCAAACTTGTTCAGCCGGGAAAGAGGAACCAGAGGCCCGTTCACAAGATTTCAAAACCCACGTTTTCACAATCCACAGACATTCAGGTTCAACCGACAGTAAAGCATTCCAGACCAAGCAATTTGCCGCAAGGTATGTTTATAAATTTTCTTCATCCTTTAAACAAGCAGACAGGCTTTCCTCTAACAGGACGCCTAAAGTATTTTACTTCAACATGGGGAAAAAATTACTCAGGACCCCTCAGTCTTACAAGTGGTACAGGGATATCAAATCGAGTTTATGAAGCCTCCTGTTCAGCTAGTTCCAGCCAGGATGCCATCACTGACTCCAACTTTGGAAACAGTGTTGGATCAGGAAGTGCAAGAGTTATTGAACAAGGAGGCAGTTCACCTGGTAAAACAACCAGTTGTGACAGAGGGCTTCATAAGTTCGCTGTTTGTAGTGGCAAAAAAGGACAGAGGGAATCGCCCTGTAGTGAATCTAAATCCATTAGATCAATACATAACATACGAACATTTCAAAATGGAAGGTATTCATATGTTAAGAGACCTTCTAAAACTGGGGGACTGGTTAGTAAAAATCGACCTCAAGGATGCCTATTTAACAGTACCCATCTGGATAAATCCCCAGAAATACCTTCGTTTTCTGTGGAAAGACAACATGCTCGAGTTTGCTTGTCTCCCCTTCGGTTTAGCTTCTGCCCCGAGAGTGTTCACGAAGCTGATGAAACCAGCTGTAGCTCTATTGAGACAGCAGGGCATTCGGCTAATAATTTATTTAGACGACATATTAATTATGGCAGAATCCTCAGACCTAGTGCTTCATCAGGCAGCTTCAGCATTGAATGTCCTCGAGAGTTTAGGTTTCATAGTAAACTACGAGAAATCCCATTTGGTGCCAACTCAGGAGATAGAATTTCTGGGCTTGTTAGTAAATTCAAAAAACCTTACGCTTATTTTACCGGGCGAAAAACTAAGAAAAATTCGGAAACGTTACAAACAATTGCTAGAAATCTCGGACCTGTTAATACGAGAGTTGTCAAAGTTCCTAGGGTTCCTTTTGATCTCCTCTATTCAAGCCACATTCCCAGCCCCCCTCCACTTCAGGAACCTACATCGGTTAAAAAATCAGGCCATGACTGCACATCAATCATACGAGGCGATGATTTCTTTAGACCAGGCGGCCAGAGAGGAGGTTATTTGGTGGAGAGATCACCTTCAGGCATGGAATGGCAAAGCACTTTTCCAAAAACCTGTCGATCTCCTCATAGAGACAGACGCCTGTCGAAAAGGTTGGGGGCATATGTCCAAGGTATAAGTACAGGGGGGCCATGGTGCTTAGAAGAAAAGCGTCTACACATCAACTGTTTGGAACTGCTGGCGGGGTCATTCGCGATCCAGACATTTACAAAAGACAAAGTTTGCGCTCATGTCAAACTGCTGATGGACAACACAGCAGCAGTAGCTTACATAAACAAAATGGGAGGAACTCACTCACAGGTTCTTTCAAATCTAGCAGTACAACTATGGGAGTGGTGCCTCCAAAACAACTTGGAGATATCCGCTCAACATCTACCAGGACATTTAAATGTCAGAGCCGACCAGGAATCCAGAATGTTACTGGATTCCAGCGATTGGAAACTAAACCCCTTGATGTTTCAATCACTTCAGGAGAAATGGGGGCCCTTGGAGATAGATCTCTTTGCATCTCGGCTGACACACCAGCTCCCAAAGTTTGTCAGTTGGAGACCAGATCCCTTAGCAGTGCATTCAGATGCATTTCAATGAACTGGAGAGACATTCAGGGGTATGCCTTTCCCCTCTTTGGTCTGATAGGGCGCTGTCTACAGCAGGTAAGGACACAGAATGTGGAACTGCTAGTTCTGGTGGCCCCAGTGTGGCCAGCACAGACTTGGTACCCACTATTACTACACCTGTGCACAGATCTTCCTCTGTTATTCCCAACATCACCCAAACTGGTGATGAAAGACAATCGGTCTCACCCTCTGGCCAACCTACAACTGGCTGGATGGAAACTATCCGCCAACGTTATGACACAGCAGATATTTCGGAAGCAACTCGAAACCTTCTGCTGGCAGCCTGGAGAAAGAACACTACCAGCACGTACGCCTCCGCGTGGAGTAAATGGGTTGGCTGGTGTGATCGACGGCAAGTCAATCCCCTTTCAGCTTCTTTAAGTTTGATTTTAGAGTTTCTAAAGGATCAGTTCGAGGAAGGAAAGGCGTATCGCAGCATTAACGTATACAGATCTGCTTTATCGGCATTATTACCTGAGATTGATTCTTTTAAGGTCGGATCCCATCCGCTTGTTTCACAATTGTTAAAAGGAGCCTTCAATTTAAAGCCACCCAAACCTAGGTGTTCACACACGTGGAGCGTTGGTAAGGTGTTAGATTTTATAAAATCCCTTGGTCCTAACAAAGATTTGGACATTAAAGTTTTGTCATACAAATTAGTGGTTCTCTTGGGTCTTACGGCTCCAGACCGGTCTTCAGACCTGGCTAAGAGGGATCTAAGGTTTCGTTCCTTTCATCCAGAAGGCGTATCCTTTTGTCCACCGGGTGTAACTAAGACTTCTAAACCAGGAGATCCTCCAAAAATTAGTTTTCATGCCGCTTTCCCGTTGGACAAGAATTTATGTCCTGTGGAATGTCTACGGTCTTATGAAGAGCGAACTATTGATTTTCGACCTAAGAGTGACAGTCTTCCTAATCCTTTGTTTTTGTCATTTATTCGTCCTCATAATTCTGTTTGTTCATCATCCTTGGCTAGGTGGATTAAAAGTTTTTTATCCTTGTCGGGTATTGACACGACTATTTTTTCTGCACATTCGTTGCGAGGGGCAGCTACATCTACCGCATTAATTCAAGGAGTTTTGGTTTAAGAGATATTGTCTATGGCAGATTGGTCTCAGGAAAGTACATTTCGTAAGTTTTATTACAAACCGCGGTTTAATTCAGCACCTGGTAAGGCGGTTCTATCTAGTAGCTCAATATGATGGGCTTTAAACATGCATTGTTAAATTGAAGTCGAGGATCTCGAAATATAATTGAAGATTATGCAAGTCTGTTTTACAGATGCAGTATAATATTAATTATATGAGAGATACGAGATGAGATTTAACAATGCATTTTCGCCGCTCATTTCTTTGTCCCTTCCCATGCATTGTTGTTATGGGTTGTTGTTTCTTTTCCTTATTTAGATCGTTCACAAAAAGACGAAGAGCAGGAGTGGGTCAGCAGTTGATATAGGTTGTTGTACGTCATTTAGATTGTTTAATTTATAGTTCTTTGAGGGATTCACTGTATTTTTGTTGTTTATGAGTGAAATAAAAGACAATGCATTTTTAAATTGAAGTCGAGGATCTCGAAATATAATTAATATTATACTGCATCTGTAAAACAGACTTGCATAATCTTCAATTATTATGACGTATGACCGTCTCACGTTACAATTACAAATGAATCATATTAAATCAAACTATTTTACATGAAGTATTGACTTGCGCTACGTGGACTGGCGGTCTGCGCTGGGAACCTACAACAGATAGATTATTAATTTTGAGCCAACGTCTTATCTTCCAAGATTTCAAATACTTCAGATCTTCTCTGTGAAGACTAAATTATCCGGCACTTGTATCACCGGAAGTAATGTCATGGATTTGGACGGAATAAATATGTATAATTGATGTGTTGACCGTGTCTCACACAGCAATGCCAGCGGTATCGCCCTTGAGCTGACATTGAAAACGGAAAGGTCAAGGTAAAAGCTCTATCAAGCTATGGGCAGGTGGAATAATAAACAGAAAAGTCACTCTGGTCGGAACGTATGACGTTTGTGCTATTACGCATGTCTCATTACGCATGTTTATTATCTATGCAGGTTATACAGGTTATGATCAAGAAATTTCATGGCTGTCCAGTGAAATGAGTGCATTGAATTTTCTAAATCGCCGAAATTCCTAGATAATATAAAACAATTTCAAAGAAGACAAACGGACAAAAAATAACAGAAGTTGTCGGATGTAGTTTCACACTTTCATCAGAAACGAACAGGATAGACTCCCTCATTGGAGATAGATAGATTGTTTAATAAGCCTTTTGCAGCTAGGAAGCTGAATTGATAAAGTATAAAATTATTTACAAAATGTATTAATGTGGTCTACAATTTAAATTCTATTTATGATTATTAAAAACTAATTAAAATCTTGTTGTAATAAATAAATATCATACGTTAGTATGGTCTATTATTTAAAGTTTATTTATAATTAACGATTATTTAAAATACTTTTGTTGCAATAAAGGGAACTAGATATTACAGTAACTACACTACAGTTACTTTTCAAAAGCCTAAATTCATGTGACAAAATTCAATATTATGCAGCATTTCACGTTGCACTTAATTATCCATTTCCCAATCGAGACGACAAAGCTTGCACGGATTGTTTGAAGAGACAGTGGGATAGAGAGCACCAGTCATGAGACATGGAACCATTGAAGGTGATCACCAAGCATAGTTCCCATTTGAGAAGTATTGTCAAGTACGAATAATCGCGAAGACAACGAAATTTGGACTTTAAAGGAATAAAGTACTTTAATTTCACGCAAGTCGCATTGCCAATTTGACTCATTTTGGTACACCAATATGGCGGCCAAAAAATAAGTGCTTCGATCTGTAAGCATGAGTTTTGACCAGATCAGTTAGATTCTTCTTACAATTTGATCAGACCGTAATTGTTAATTTCTGCGAGCATTTTCAAACCAAATTTTTTGCGAAATGCAGTTTTATATAATGCTGACATCGTCAATAATATTCTTTAAATGCCGAAATTCGATAAAACATTGACCGATCGACTAAAAAAAATTATAGATCCTCTCAATGACGATATAAAGAACACAACAGAAGGCCACAGTAATAGCTTTAATGTTAAGAGTTTGTGACGTCACGTGAAAACCATCTATAGCAACTCGTCGCGCAGGATTGGCACAAAGTTCACCTTCCACGACGCGCTGTTCGCCTGCTGCATATCTCTACATTCTACAACTTATACTTCTTTCGTCGCAAGCAAAAAAAAACTCCTGTATATAATTATACATTTGCTTTACACAGAGCTATTATATAGTTGTGGACACGATGTCAAAATCATATCTATTTTTTCTAAGCTAGGAATTAAGAAAACATTAAGTTTAGTGTATATTCGGCCTCCTGTACTTTTGGTTTCACGTTTTTTTGTTCTTTGATTCTAAGATTTGAGGAAACTTTCAATAATTTGAAGAATGTTGTTGACTGTACGCAGGAGACCTGCAGCGATGTAAGTTCTCAGCTAGTCGCTTTACGACAGGAAAATAGTTTGAAAAGAATATGTACATAAGCTTTTCTATATTTTACATGCCGCATTCCGTAGATGAATGCATTCACAACCGAGTTTATTCCGTAAAATTCATAGTTAAAAACAGCGTACCAAATTTGTTGATATCGTGCGCTATAAAAGATATTTAAACCCGCCCAACCACGGTTGGAGTTAGGATACAAATCGTCAACACTGCGACGACAATGGCAAATGTCTTTGCTGCTTTTAAAGCGACGAAAAATTTAACCACAAAGTTCATCCTGTAGCCTGATTCTTCAGTAGAATTGTCAATCCTGGCGATCGTTGTTTCAGCAAAGATACGCTTACGTTGCTTTCGTGCAACAGAGAAAATGTGAAAGTTTAGTAAAAATATCAAAGTGAGGGGAAAATATCCAACAATAACATGCATGAAGTATCCAATGCTGTCCGGTATGTAGCAAGCACTTCGAAACTCAATCCCAAAGCTCCTCAAGTGGACATAGAAAACAATAAGTAGGCAACAGGCAGTTATCCAGATTCCTGCAACAGCGAGAAACACTCGTCGATGTGTCACAATCTGCAGATATCTCAGAGGTTTTACAATATATACATAACGGTCCACTGTAATTGCAAGAACTGTAGCCACTGAAGCGAACATAAATGCCCACATTGTAGAACGACTGAACTTACAAAACAAATCCTGATCGCTATCAATGTTCAGCATAGTTTGAATAAACTCAATGATCCATATTGGATAAAATGTTAAACACACGAGAAGATCTGCCAACGCCAAGTTTCCTACCAAGTAAGATTTCGCTGTCTTTTCTTTACTCGAGTAAATTGTAAGAATTATAACTGTCACATTTCCTAAAACTCCGATAATCATTGCGATGAATTTAAACACTACTGAACAAAGAAGAACATTATTTGGGATTGTGTGGAAAACTGTTGTATTATTTGCCATGATGTCTTTTAACTTCTGGACAGATGAATTGTGAACCACGCAACAAAATTTAAAAGATGAATGAATCCTTCTAATGATTTGTTGCTGAGAGGACAAGAGAATCCTTATAATACTGCATGCAAAAGTGTTATGGACGCACTTATATTAACGAAATTAAATAAAATTACTATTTTGTGTCGTCAATAATCAAATACCGAATACTGAACTGCATGTCATTTACATGACTATATGCATTGACCTTGTGTCCCAGGTGTCGCCAGCTGCCTAGCATTTTAATAATATCATTAAAAAATATAGAATATTTTCGTCGTATTTTCTGCACTATAGAGGATAGATTATATATGCCAGTATTGTGTGAAGACTAGATTATCCGGCAATTTTACCACCGGAAGTAATGTCATGGATTTGGACGGAATAAATATGTTTAAATGATGTGTTGACCGTATCTCACACAGCAATGCCAGCGGTATCGCCCTTGAGCCGGCATTGAAAACAGAAAGGGCGAGGTTAAAGCTCTATCAAGCTATGGGCAGGTAGAATAATAACGGAAAAGTCACTCTGGTCAGAACCTATGACATTTGTGCTATCACGCATGTCTCATTACGCATGTTCATTATCTGTACAGGTTATCATCAAGAAATTTCATGTCTGTCCAGTGAAATGAGTGAATTTAATTCCTAGCTAATAATATAATCTAAATAATCTAAACGCTGACATTCCTAGATAATAAACAATTTCAAAGAAGACAAACGGACAAAAAATAACAGCAGTTGCCGGCTGTAGTATCAGACTTTCATCAGAAACGAATAGGATAGACTGGGAGATAGATAGATTGTTTGATAAAAACCCTTTTTGCTGCTAGGAAACTGAATTGATAAGGTATAAAATTATTTACAAAATGTATTAATGGTCTACAATTTAAATTCTATTTATAATTATTAAAAACTAATTAAAATCTTGTAATAAATAAATATCATACGTTAGTATGGTCTATTATTTAAATTTTATTTATTATTAACGATTATTTAAAATACTTTTGTTGCAATAAAGGGAACTAGATACTACAGTAACTGGTCATGAGACAAGGAACCATTGAAGGTGACCAAGCATCTCAAATTCCCATTTGAGAAGCATTGTCAAGTACGAATAATCGCGAAGAGAACGAAATTTGGACTTAAAAAGAATAAAGTACTTTAATTTCACGCAAGTCGCATCACCAATTTGACTCAATTTGGTACACCAATAAGTGCTTCGATATGTAAGCATGAGTTTTAACCAAATCAGTTAGATTCTTCCTACAATAGATCAGACCTTAGTTGTTAACTTCTGCAAGCATTTTCAAACCAAATTTTTTGCGAAATGCAGTTTTATATAATGCTGACATCGTCAATAATATTCTTTAAATGCCAAAATTCGATAAAACATTGACCGATCGACTAAAAAAAATTATAGATCCTCTCAATGACGATATAAAGAACACAACAGAAGGCCACAGTAATGGCTTTAATGTTAAGAGTTTGTGACGTCACGTGAAAACCATCTATAGCAACTCGTCGCGCAGGATTGGCACAAAGTTCGCCAGGGCGCTTATATATAGGGCGGTGCAACGGCTAAAGGCGAGCTGATCGACGTGTGATGCGGGGGATTGGTGTCTAGAAATGATTTTCGAGGCAACGGTCGCAAACAAAGCAAAGTAAAAATGGCGAATGTGAGTGACATTTAGAAAAAGAAGGAAATCGAGAACGAGAAGAATGACTCAACAATATCCTGACTCAGTCTTTTGGGTATGATGTAATAATCACTTCCATGGACTGCTTTGAACATGGGGTTATCAATAAAAGCAATCAACTCTCGAAGTCCATTGATGGCAATCTACAGTAGGTAAAAATAACATTGCAATGCTTAGCACACACAATAAAAATGAGAGGTAGAGGGTCTATCACAAGAATTACAGAAAACAATGAGAGAGTTACTATATGACTGAAGTTTCTTTTTAGGAACATTTGCCTCAATAAACATTTAAGTATTGTATTATCGGTACCTGCAAAACAATGCAATTGAAAATAACACTTAGTGGGGCAGCAGTTAGTGGGGACTTTTTACCTGTAAATCAAACATTGTTTGCCAACTAATAAAACAAGAAGCTCTATCAGACTTCTTCATTGAAGACAGTTGCTCTTTCCAGTTACGGAAAAACGTTAAGACAGTATTAAGTTCTAACAATCTTGGGTCAGAAACGGAAGATAATGGTTTGGTATCATTAAAGACCCTCCATAATTTCTCACAATGTAAGATATACTTCTGAGTTGATAAAGTTGTAGTTGGTTCAAAACTCTGCATGTCTTTCCTAACTTTGGAGTTAAGAACTTGCACAGCAAGTTTCACCCGCATTTTGCTTAGGCTGTCTAGATGAACATGAGAGCTCCTCATATCGGTTGAAAATAAATGTCTCTGTTTGTCTCTTTGGTAAACCGAGTAAATATGGTTCCAAAGGATGGGAATAGAATCCAGCATCGTACATCTTGAATATCGAGCTGACTCTTCTTTATAACCACTGTTGTAGATGCTATTCCGAAGTTTCTTTAGCAGATGGGGTGGATGAGATATATGGATTAATGGTTTTGCTGTTATCCTCGGTGCAGCCGTTCATCACCATGAATGCCCGGTTTTCTGCCGCTCCATCGCAACCTGTCAGAAGAACTGAAAAGCCATGAGCATGTAATAGACCAACTCCTTGCCAAAACACTCTATTAAGTGTAGATGCTGAAATGCCCCTTGTTAGGAAATAGCCACATGGGTAACAGAAGGAACTAAATAGACTCTTGAAATAAAACTGAAGGACATGTGTCGCTAAGCTGTCCTGCACCAACTTGCTGGTTTTTGTGTCATCCTCTAAATCTACAAAGCCAACCAATTCCCAAGATGATGGATCAAACAGCAATCCTTCTTTAATTTTAACCTCATCAAAAAAAAGCCCACCAAATCTGCCAACCTTTTTGATTTCCTGATCATTAAATGTATCTCTCATGGCACCAAGAACAGATGTCTGCCAGCCAGACTTTGAGGAACTGAAGTTCTTATAATCTAACAAAGTTCTGCCACTAGGGAGCTTTAAAAATCCTGAATCTCTCAAATCCGAATGTAACGAATGTGATCGGGAATACAATCGCAGACACCATTTTAAAACAGAAGGATGCCATCGCATTTGTCGTGAAGGTGTATTTAACGGTATTGCTTGATCTTTTAACAAATTGATAAACAAAAGGTCAGACTCTACCAATGTGCTCAACAATATGATTTTCTAACAGATGCTTTTTTCTAAACATTCTTGTACACGAAAGCCAGTCACACATATATTGTCTCCCAATTGGCGCTTCATCTATCAAGGCTTCTAAGTGGCATGTCCGTACATGATTCATCAATAAATCCTTTGATTTAAACTCAGTTTCATCATTGCAATCTTTCCAATAACGATTGTTATGATCATGTTTTTCTTTTACTTTACTCAAGCCTGAATATAATTGTTGAAATAATGACCTAAAATCTGAGTTTGTATCTGTGCCAACTGTACTCATTGTTTCCTGGTGCTGCTCAAGTCGTTTAACTCTGGTCTCTAAATTATGTATTTTTTCAGTCATATATCTACTGTTTTCAATAAGAGCATCCTTTGTCATGTAATCAAAACGAGCAGACTTTGATGTACTTTCACCCGATTGCTTCCTTCTGGATTTAACTGTACGCATATAATGATTTGCTTGACAACATGCATGCAGCACATCTTTCATCAGTTTCAACTATCAATGAGTATTTGGTTGATCTAATAACTTTCACTTGTAAATTTGATGGTAACGGTTCCACAAATGCCGCAGGTTCTCCAGCAACAGTTCTATAAATTGGTGCATCTCCTATATTTTGTACTTGATCTTCATAACCATCAATCATTACACCAGGACAAAGATAGTGCCGCTCCAAGTGTGCCATAAACGAATACAATTCACTGAGACTACGAATATAATTGGACGAGGTTACATTGTTGAAATAATGAGCATTTGCTAGCTTAGGTTTCCCTCCAACGATGAAGTTGTATGTCCCATCTTCTCTTATTCTCACTTCATATTCCACTTTGACAAGACTATTGCCAAAGTAAAGCAAATGTACCTCAGATTTCTCCATATTGGCAGTAACTTTCCACTTAAACAATCTTCCTATATTTGAAGTGTTCTTGCAAACCTTGTATGCAAGGCTGTTAGTCTTATCCAACTCTTGTGCAGCAAGAACACTGGCTTCACTAAGAGCATCACATAAATCTTTGCAATCTTGAGTAGCTTGAGGGTTGTTGTTAAGTAGACTGATGAGGACTTTTTGGTGTTTGGTAATTATTCTGTCCACATACTGAGTATAATATTTCCATCGAAGAACACCTTTAAATTTACCTAATCCTTTTCTTTGAATATTTGCAGACCTATAGATGTAGTTTCGTAACTTTACACAATCAAAATGAATGCCATAAACATCCCAGGTAGCATTTGAGACTTGTTCAAACTTTTCTGGTGAGTAACCCTTAACAGAGTTGATACTGTGGCCAGGTGATGAAATTTTAATTAGACAATACAGGAGTAGTTCCTCAGGTTGAAGAGGTAATCCACTGATGTACTCCTGTGGTGTTGTGGGAGGATGATAATCAGTATTGCCAAGGAATGCAACAGGTTGAAACCTTTCATTTTGATGACCAACAAACGACGTTGACGATGTTGGCGATGAAGTCTCGCCAGCTGAAGATGTTTTATAACTGCTGTGCTCAACATTTGGTTTTACACGCTTGCAACACGACGAAGGAAAGTTTAACGCAGACCTTTTACCGTTTAAATCGCACATTTATAACGCAAACAACTTATTGACACAGCGACAACAACTTATTGAACTTTTAAACTAAACACAACAAAATCGCTTTCGCTCTAGCGCAACTTTTGTCAATGCCACCATTTGTATTTCCATAGCAATGAACTAACCTGCCCAAACCAATGTTCGATTTTATAACACGTTTTTTTAGTAGGTATTCCATTTTCAAAGTCCAAAATTGATCAAATTATCCACTCTAAATAGCATTGTTTTGGCAAATTATAAAATGTAATAACCATTGCAATTTCACAACAAAATATTAAGGTGTAGAAAGGTGTTTAACACACCAAGCGCTCAATACATTTTTAATATGCCATGTATCGCAAAGCAGGTGTTACAATAATTAGCCCCCATAAAAACGAACCTATTCTTATCGGTTGGCCATAGAATTTCAAAATCGTATCGAAGTAAATGTGGGGAAGGACGAGATATTATAATAGTGTCACTTGCAAACTTAAAGTACAACATTTGAAACGATATTGGCAGCCATGGGTTGTACTTAAAAGGGGTAAACTTCAGTCATATAATAATCCAAAATTATCCACTTCAATTTCTACAATATTTTTATGCCATGACCACATGTAAAATATCTTTAAACTTACCGAGATTTATAAAAATATGTAGATCAAATGAGGCCAAGAACTACTGTGTTAAAAAAAAACACTTTATTAAGTGTAGCGTCTTACACTTAATAGACGCTACACTTAATAAAGTGTTTTTTTTGTTGTTTTTGGGGGGGTTTTTTGTGTTTTTTTTGGGGGGGGGGTTAATACAGTAGTTCCTGGCCTCATTTGATCTATATATTTTTATATTACCAATATGCTACTGAAGGGCAACTACATTCGTATGATTTACCGAGATTTTATGCCGTAATCTTGATGAGAACATATCAAACGCCCATGTTGACTAAACACTCCATGGAAGTCATCAGAGCATCACGCCGTTCCCTCAAATATCTCACACAAATAATCATGTTTTGAAGATCAAAACACATTTAAATGATAAATAAGTATCACTTCGTAACTTTGTATAAAACTCACTACAGCACAATGAAGCGTTTCAACACAAACAGAGGCGAAAAAATACACATGCGAATAAACAAAATATTTCGAATTTGAAAAAGCACGCTCGTGCCAGTCTTTTTCCGCATCACACGTCGATCAGCTCGGTCATGGCTAAAGGGGATAGACGAGAGGTAGGTTTTCAAGATGGCGGCTGTTTTTCAAGATTCTTAAAACGAGAACGAATTAACAACCTAACATTTATATCATTCCCAAGGCTCACCCTAACCTTACCCTGAACCTAATCCCAATTTAGGAATGCTATAAACGTCTGGTTGTTGATTTGTTCTCGCTTTAAAAATTTTAAAAAACATCCGCCATTTTGAAAACCTACCTCTCGTTCATCCCCTTTAGCCATGACCCGATCAGCTCGCCTTTAGCCGTTGCACCGCCCTATATATAAGCGCCCTGAAGTTCACCTTCCACGACGCGCTGTTTGCCTGCTACATATCTCTACATTCTACAAGTTATACTTCTTTCGTTGCAAGCAAAAAAAAACTCCTGTATATAATTATACCTTTGCTTTACACAGAGCTATTATATAGTTGTGGATACGATGTCAAAATCATATCTATTTTTTTTCTAAGCTAGGAATTAAGAAAACATTAAGTTTAGTGTATATTCAGCCTCCTGTACTTTTGGTTTCACGTTTTCTTCTTCTTTGATTCTAAGATTTGAACAAACTTTCAATAAGTTAAAGATTGTTGTTGACTGCACAGACTAGCAACGATGTAAATTCTCAGCTTGTGGCTTTACGACAGGAAAATAGTTTGAAAAAAATATGTAGATAAGCTTTTCTATATTTTACATGTCGCATTCCGTAGATAAATGCATTCACAACCGAGTTTATTCCGTAAAATTCATAGTTGAAAAAAACGTACCAAATTTGTCGATATCGTGCACTATAAAATGTTCTTAAAATCCACCCAACCACGGTTGGAGTTAGAATACAAAGCGTCAACACTGCGACGACAATGGCAAATGTCTTCGCTGCTTTTAAAGCGACGAAAAATCTGATTACAAATGTCAACCTGTAGCCTGATTCTTCAGTAGAATTGTCAATGTTGGCGATCGTTGTTTCAGCCAAGATACGCTTACGTTGCTTTCGTGCAACAAGTAAAATGTGGAAGTTGAGTATAAATATCAAAGTGAGGGGAAAATATGCAACAAAAACATCCATGGAGTATCCAATACTGTCCGGTAAGTAGCAAAGGCTTTGCATCTCAACGCCAGAGCTCCTCCAGTTAATATAGAGGATAGTAAAAAGGCAACAGGCAGTTATCCAGATTCCTGCAACAGCGATAAACACTCGTCGATGTGCCATAATCTGTGGATATCTCAGAGGTTTTACAATATATACATAACGGTCGACTGTAATTGCAAGAACTGTAGCGACTGAAGCGAACATAAATGCCACCATTGTAGAACGACTAAACTTACAAAACAAATCCTGATCGTTGTCAATGCTCAGCATAATTTGAATAAACTCAATGATCCATGTGGGATAAAATGTTAAACACACGAGAAGATCTGCCAACGCCAAGTTTCCTACCAAGTAAGATGTCGCTGTCTTTTCTTTACTCGAGAAAATTGTATAAATTATAACTGTCACATTTCCCAAAACTCCGATAATCATTGCAATGAATTTAAACACAGCTGAATAAAGAAGAACATTATTTGGGATTGTGTTGAAATCTGTCGTATTATTTGCCATGATGTCTTTTAACTTCTGGACAGATGAAATGTGAACCACGCAACAAAATTTAAAAGATGAATAAATCCTTCTAATACTGCACGCAAAAGTGTCATGGACGCACTTATATTAACGAAATTGAATAAAATTACTATTTTTGTGTCGTTAATAATCAAGTTAATGACATGCAGTTTGAAGTATTTTATCATATCAAGCACATGTCACAAATTAAAGAATTTTCTGCAATATAGATGTTGGAAATATATACAAAAATGTGAAAATACGAGATCAGTGGCAGCTGCTTAGTAAAGGAAATATTGCAATTTTTCATAAGTCGTCGCCTGAAAGTTTGAGCCGACTGTACTGACAGAAAAACGTTGTAACTAACCAGCGTGATAAAAATATGAAGGGGGGCTTATTGCGAGGTCCCTCTGGTGATGTATTATTCTTTGTTAGCGGCTTGAACACAGTCAGTTGGAACAACCAATTAAGTTTCATATACTGTGTTCAGTGATGACTTCACATGCATGAAGAGACACCCTGCACATCAGTAAATTAACCAGTTTCTGAACTTTTAGAGCCATATTTGTTCATATCTGTACTAGGCGGAAAATGAAAATTGATTTTTTTGCCGATGCTGAGGACGATGCATTGAACTCTACTATTTTCTGAGCATGCTGTGAGTCAGATATTTTTCCGATCCAAGTTAATTTAAAATTTAGCCTTCAATGAGACTAAATAGGAGAATAGTTTGCGACTAAGATCGGAATTTAAAACTTGGCTCGACATAAATTTTAGTTTAAAATGTGCTTCTAACTTAGGTAATCCCAGCATCTCGCGAACGAAGTCCTGCTGGCACGATGCGCAGTTTTAAAAGAAAAAATTATTCTTCAGTAGAAATTTCGGACACAAAATGGCTAACACATTTAATATTATTTTCAAATGACCCATACTCATATTTGTTAATTACCGAATATTGAGCTGCCTGTCATTTACATAACTAAAAGCATTGACTTTGTGTCTCAAGTGCCGCTAGCTGCCTAGCTGCTATTTTAACAATATCTTTCAAAAATATAGAACATCTTTGTCGTATTTTCTGCACTATAGAAAATAGGTTATTAATTTTATGCCAACGTCTTATCTTCCAAGATTTCAACTACTTCAGATCTTCTGCATGCAGACCAGATTATCCGGTACTCGTATCACCGGAAGTAATGTCATGGATGGGGCGGAATAAATATGTTTGAATGATGTGTTGACCGTATCTCACGCAGCAATGCCAGCGGTATCGCCTTGAGCCGGCATTGAAGACAGAAAGGGCGAGGTTAAAGCTCTATCAAGCTATGGGCAGGTAGAATGATAAACAGAAAAGTCACTCTGGTCGGAACCTATGACATTTGTGCTATTACGCATGTCTCATTACGCATGTTCATTATCTATACTGGTTATGATCAAGAGATTTCATGGCTGTCCAGTGAAATGAATGAATTGAATTTTCTAGCTAATAATATAATCTAAAACGCCAAAATTCCTAGATAATATAAAACAATTTCAAAGAAGACAAACTGACAAAAAATAACAGCAGTTGCCGGATGCAGTTTCAGACTTTCATGAGAAACGAACAGGATGGACTCCCTCATTGGAGATAGATAGATTGTTTAATAAGCCTTTTGCAGCTAGGAAGCTGAATTGATAAAGTATGAAATTATTTACAAAATGTATTAATGTGGTCTACAATTTAAATTCTATTTATAATTATATAAAAATTAACTAAAATATTCTTGTTGTAATAAATGAATATCATACGTTAGTATGGTCTATTATTTAAATTTTATTTGTAATTAACGATTATTTAAAATACTTTTGTTGCAATAAAGGGAACTAGTTATTACAGTAACTACACTACAGTTACTTTTCAAAAGTCTAAATGCGTGTGACAAAATTCAATATTATGCAGCATTTCACGTTGCACTTAATTATCCATTTCCCAATCGAGACCGCAAAGCATGCATGGATTGTTTGAAGAGACATTAATTGCGATAGAGAACAGCGGTCATGAGACATGGAACGAATAGTGCAAACAACTTTTGGGGCCTTTCCGTAGAAATAATGAGACATCATCTATATTTCTTGCTCCGATTTTGACTTTTAAACCTTCTTGCCACTTTACCTTGTCCTTCGAAACAATCTATACATGCTTTGCGGTTCTCAAGTGAGGATATGGCTAGTACTAATGAGTGGTTTTCCTTTTTTGGCCAATTTTTTGTGCTTGGGATACTTTTGTTTCATTACATAGTGACTATAGTATATAAAGAAATTTCTGAGACCTAATAATGCTAGAACATCAATAAGTTATTATGTCAAATATAAAGTAAAGAGGAGACTTCAAGTTTTTTTAAAACTCATAGTGTACTTAGACTTTTGTACAGCAACTGTAGGTGCTTACTTAGAAATGTTAAGCATGAAAAGGGAGTTTGATTTATTATTTTTTTATAAACGATTTAGAACGATAATGGTTTCCCTAAAAGCTGTTCTTCAGTACTGAAATTAACAGACAATAATCTTGTCTTTTGTGATATGAGCATGAGGAAAATTCAGGAAAGGGACATCCAATCAAATGTAAGTATATTTGTTTTCAGTGTAATCTGATCATAGAAGATCTTTGGCACCGAGACCATCATTAATTAGGCAGATAGAAAATCATTTTTCAGTTCTACTTTTGACATTTTTGCAGTTCTACTTTTGTTTATAGTTTATAATATATCTGTTATATACTCTTAATTGTAGTATAATAGTTTAATAGCTTTATGGATACCTGTATTTAGATCATGCCAGTAAGGTCATTTAATAATACTTTTGACATTTCCATATAAGATCATGATTTTGTTATTGTTTTTTTTGAAATGTTCAAATATAGTTGCATTACAATTAGAGGATAGAAAATCCTACAGATAAATCTTCAGGTTTTAATGGGTTATGTACGGTATATTGTGGGTTGAGTATACTTTACGCTTGCAGGTCGCATATCCTTCACGATATAATAGATGTTCTGCAAAAACATTTGAAGCATTGTCTGTGGTCTCTGTGACGAAAGAAAATAAAAGCACGTTAAGTCTGGTGGATGTGAAGGAGAAAATTGTGGAGTGCCGTTATTTGAACATGTTTCTCTGGCTCCACCAAAATTCTTTTGCAAATCTAAAGCCCCTGCAATTGTAAGTAAATTAAACTGAACAACTATTAAGTGTAAACTGAGCTGAGCTGAACTTAACTCAACTTAACTGAGCTGAACTGAACTGAGCTGAACTGAACTGAACTGAACTGAACTGAACTGAACTGAACTGAACTGAACTGAACTGAACTGAACTGAACTGAACTGAACTGAACTGAACTGAACTGAACTGAACTGAACTGAACTGAACTGAACTGAACTGAACTGAACTGAACTGAACTGAACTGAACTGAACTGAACTGAACTGAACTGAACTGAACTGAACTGAACTGAACTGAACTGAACTGAACTGAACTGAACTGAACTGAACTGAACTGAACTGAACTGAACTGAACTGAACTGAACTGAACTGAACTGAACTGAACTGAACTGAACTGAACTGAACTAAACTAAACTAAACTAAACTAAACTAAACTAAACTGAACTGAACTGAACTGAACTGAACTGAACTGAACTGAACTGAACTGAACTGAGCTGAGCTGAGTTTTACATGCAATTTGTTATTTGACGCATATTGCAAGATTGTGTGTACCAACCATTGAGCTACCTACTGTACTTCCCATTTACACTGTCACGTTTCGTTTTTAATTTCTGAATCTTCATTCTCTTTAGGTCCATTGACTGGCAGTCGCTGATGCTGTCGTTAATCCGTTTACTTCACTGCTTAAACTGTAACAAAGAAATTCGGAATCATGCAGTGTATGCTAATTTGCTAAATTGTGCCAGTCTGACTCTAATATCAGAGGAGTTCCAGGAAAATTTGAAGAACTCCATTGCTGGCATCCAAGAAATATATAGCGCTGTTGACAACAACGGGGAGGACAGTGGTTTCATTAAATATTGCTTTTCTGAAATAGTGCAGTGTCTCTGGTCATTGGCTGATACAGGCAAAGGTAAAGGTAAGATTCATTTTAACAGTATTTCAATTAAAATTTATTTCATTCCGTATTTTATCAAAGTGACATTTTTCGAGGAGACACTGTGTATGTGAAGATTCCATTATATGTATACTACAATAAAGTTTTTCTTAATACAGTACAATAAAGTTTAATATACAATAAAGTTTACCTTAATACAGTAGCTCCTAGCCTCATTTGCTTTATAGTATATTGCACATAATACAATTGCTGCTATTGCTTCCACGTTAAAGCAACAAGTCGCTTTCTTGCTTTTATGTTATCGGCCTAAACAACATCTGAAGTGATGTTTTTCGTAATTGAATAAACTCACAAGTTGGGTATAAAAAGGATCGTTTGTTAAGCTATTTAAAATGCTCGCAGTTCGTGCTGTATCGGATATAAGCACTCCTACTCGTGTTTTAAATAGCATTTCAAAATGAATATCTTGTACAATAAATGTCCATTACAGTTTGGAGACGAAATGAATTCTATGTTTAAGGATGCTCTACTGTAGACACCTTTTTTATGTTTATAGACAATTCTACAATTTCTGAAGGCAAGATTCAGCATGGGATGTGTTGGATATACATGGGTATGATTCAGTCGACAATTCTACGACCTGTGGGGAATGTCGACCCGGTTAAAGAAAGAAATGTCAAGGTTGATAACCTGACACATGAGGTACGTCTTTCGATACCAGATTACAATGCTTGTCAAAATAAATTTATTGACAAGGATTGACAGACTACAATAGACAGGTTCAGATTGGCTCCCAATACCGCTTCTTTAATCTATCTTTCAGCCAATCAGATTTGTCGGACCTACCCAATTAACCAATCAAATTGTTTAAAAATCGGGAAAAGGTAGAGAAAGTCAGATCTAAACCTCTCTAAGGCTTGTCAATTATTACTCTTACCCAATCTAAGTATTTAATTCATTTGTGAGCTTGTTTCCATGCAATGTAGATATCAAACTATTGTAAATGTTTACAGACTAGAACACACACCACTTCAACGCTTGCCTGACTTTACGACCCTGCACGCGAATTTTAAGTACTAAGCAAAATGTGGGTCTGTGATGAGGCCACTTCAAAGTTCACTACCTTAGCGATGCAAATAGAACTTGGGCGTTTCCAACCAAAGTCCTAGTAAACCTAGTAAATGACCTAGTAAAGAGAAGTTTAGTTAACTTCATGAACATGTTTTACTTAGCAATGTTTGCTGGGATTCCCAGTTCAATGTTGATAAGTTAACTAGTTAGATAAATGTTCAGATGAGAAGTCATATATACAAAAAACTTTCACTAGTTGTCAGCAGAATTGTATCGCCCTGTTGATAGGGGATCCAAGGTATCTACGGTTTGACGTCCTTATCCGAGAAGACGCAGAAGGCTTACCATTTGCAAATGTCAATGCAAAGACAGTTTGCTCAATTATGTAAAGACCTTAATTGTAGGTCCGATCAAGCGGGGAAACCTTGCCATCAGTTTGGAAGACAAAATAAGATTGGTGACCACAATGCCACACATGCTGTGAAAGCATTTGGTGGAAATATAATTTGTGACATGTGATTGAAAGCATCGTACCGGAAGAAAATCACAGTAGTAGGGATAACAAAATCGTTCTTCATTCGTTCAAAAGGTTCTTCATTCGTGATCTTTATTCGTTTAAACGAGTATAAGTTGTATTTGTATCGTTTTGGTAATGAAATGTTCCATGACTTTGTGTGCTTTTGACTGCATTACCAACACTGTTGGCGTTAGTTCGAGATCATAGCTGCATGAAATAAAATCCTTTCAACTTGTCCACGTTTCAGCCTTACAGTTATCCTTGCCTCTGACAGTTTCCGCCCAATTTAGATTGAAGATTTGAGGTGCGAGCTAAAAATTCGACTTCACAACGAGAGAACATTGACGGGTATGTCTGTTGATGAAGAAAATGCTTCAGTCGCATTGCAAGTCAATCCGAGTCATGTCAAGAATTTGCTTCAATACAAAACATCATTAGAGTGTGAGCTTGCTAAAATTGGAGAAGAAGTGGCATATAGACCAGTTCCATCTCAGGTATATTTATTTATGTTTTATTTATTTAGCATTTATTTTATATAATACATTGAATGGGTTGGACACCACAACAGTTTAAAACCAATTACTCTGAGCCATAATATTTTATTTATGTCACATTAGTACCATCATAGTTAAGGCTGGTTTTAAGTGTCTGAGTCCTCGTCTTGTTCCCCGGATATTAGCGAGGTTCAGACTTAACTTGACTTCCACTGGCACACTATCGCTAACTTTTCCAGAATCACAAGGAACCTTATTGGTTAGTCAGAGGGATGTAACGCGTCTGATTGATTAAAATATAGAGATAATATGTGTTTAGTAAGTCTCATTTCGAACGTGAGTAGTAGATCTCATCACATCAGAAAAGAGCTTTAACTTGAATGTTTTAAAAGATGTATAAAGCAAGGAAGGTCAGAAGATATGGAGAAACAGATTGCGTCCCAAATGATATTTTCATGATTGAGATAAAAAGTACACGGTTTTTCGTGACGTTGACAGTTTAAATGGCGTAATTTTGCTGTAAAATAGAAAAAAGAACAACAACAGTGATTTGATGACAGTATGTGACAGTGTCCAGGATGAAACACTTCTATCAGAGACTCGTTGGCAGTTATGACCTTATACTACTACACAATTTGCAACTTCTCAATAATATTTGCAACTTTTCAATACACCAAGTGACCAAGAAGTTTTTTTATTTTTAATTCTTTCTAAACACCGTGCTTTGATTATCTGTTCCTTCAGTTCCGAAAGATAACCGGCATACTTCAAGATTTTTCAACCTACGTTGGTAACTACTCGGATATTATTAGGATGACGCAGGATCTGTGCTCGCAGGTCTTGAAAAACTGTAGCGGTGAAGTTAGTCAAAAGTGTATTGCGGAGAGAATGTCCCGTGCTCACCGTCTTAAAGTTTTGACCAACAGCTGTAGAAGACTCGTGATAAAACTACAAGATTTCGTAGCCTATCAGGACATCTTGGAACCGTACATCTCTGGCATTATCCAGGTGGGTATACCTCTCATGTGAAAGGTTTCTATTTATTGTCTGACATATTATTTTGTATTGTATTAATTAACGTTCACGCTTAGAGGCTATTTCTCTTCCACACGTGCCGACTCATAAAATTGTCAGCGGACATCTTAGCACAATATACAGCAATCTGTGAAACGCAAAGAAGTCAACTTTCTTCAAAATTTTAGCCCATTGTACTGGGAGAAAATGAGCCGAAAGTAACAACCGTTAGACTTCAGTTATACAATCATGTCTTTAAAAGCTCTAAACGTCTGGTATCTCACAGCTGTAGAATTGCTATGGTTTCCAAGGTGTATAACTGACGATACGTCCTGGAGTTCACCATGGGCAGATTAAGTTGCACTTAATTCAGCAAAATAAGTTAACGAATTAACCTAATTACTTACTCACAGGCTTGATAAGAGGCAAGTATATTGTCTAAGCGAGTACATTTTTTTTTTTCATTTTTAATGTTTACATACTTTACCTTTTCTAGATAGCACAAGGGCTGGAGATGATTTTACATGTCAATTCAAACAGTTTAAAGTGGATTAAATTTAAAGGAAATTCCCATTTAAAAATGGAAATCAAGGTACTGTACAACAAACGAAACGAATTTGGTAAATTAAGCATTTTAAGGCAAGGTAATAATTTGTATTTCTTTTTAGCCTTGCCTTCCTCAGGAAATAGTTTCGTGTGTTCTACCATTTTCAAGCTCTTGTAACTCAATGTTAAAAGCAGTTGATAGTCTTCTCTGTGAAGAAATATCGCATGGCCTAGAAGGTTTGTCTTTAAACATTTGTTGCGCCTGTCATACGTATTCTATGAGAACGAATTTTTGAACCTTGAAGTAACTGCACGTGGACATCTTTAGTTACATTTATGGGATTCGTAATAAATGACATGTATGGCGTAGCTCATCTTACATGCCATTAATTAAAGAAGAAGCTGACCACCAGGATAAACTAGAACACCCCCCTCCCATTCCAATGCTGTATTAATTTGCTGTACTACAGGTGTGTACTTTCTCTGTTATAGTCCTTTATCAAAACTGCCCAACATTGGTAGTGGATTTTAAAGAGCGAAGTGAAGAAATGAAATCCAGGTATATTGACCTCAAGTGTGGATAAATATTTTAAGAATAACTATTAGGCGGTTTATTTCTTTGGTTTTACTCAAACGTGCCCGAACAAAACTAATGTTTGGAACTAATGGTGCTATGGGAAAGGAATGTATAGCGTTTCGCAAAATGCTTGCATAGAAGCTGAGTTGGAACTCGTAAAACGTTTGTCAAAAGCCTTTGCCAACCGTCGCTTCGAGTGGGTATTATACACAGCCCTGACAACGGATTGCAAATAGATTAGATCCCTCTCACGAGGAATGTTGGGAACTAAACCGCCGGAATAATTTGTCATTTAGGCTAGAAAATTGGGCAAGGCTTTTTATATGTTACAGGATTTGGATGCTGGCACTGAACATACTGAATAGAAGTGTTTGCCGCGCAGGTTTCACAACACCAAACGATGTGCAGAACCTCAAGACTGTTGTAAACTGTTACAAAACATTGTGGTTGAGGCGAGAAAAAGAAAAGAAACTGCAAGAAGAGGAAGATGAAAGTTTATACAAGTTTAAAACGAAAACGTACTGCAACGACGAGCTTTCAGAAGAACAACAAGACCAGAATGAAATCCATGAATTGTTTACAAGATTTGACCAAGAATACGAAGACATTCATTTGGATGAAAGAGAAGACTCGAGCTCTGCGAAGAAACAAGAATCTGGTACTCAACAAGTGAATGTTGATTCAATTTTCGAATCTCACATGGCAGAATTTTGCAAGATTCATCAGCTTCTAGTTTCTTCGACGCCAAGTGTGTCGCAGGTTCTCGGAACTTTAAATAACACAGCATGGAAGGAAGTTGATGAAAGATTAGAAAATGTAAAGATTGTCTCAGAGCGTTATCATATTGCCGCCGAAATCACGAATCTTGCTGATTTATGTGGTAAGTGAATTTTGTGGCAGTGACTATAGAATTTTGAACTGCTATAATTTGTTTGTTGGAGTTATAAGTACGGCTATTCAGGAACTTTTATCAGTGAACAATATCAGGAACGAGTTTTTTAAAGTTTAGTAATTCAAAGATTCTTGGACATTTGTCCTGAATGCGTTATGATGTTCAACTTTCTTAAAGTTGATTGACGATAAGACAACTAAATTCATATATGCTCTTAGGTCTATACATGAAGTACCGGCATCTTTACTTTTCAGATGATGATATGCTTGTTGATGCAACATCAAGTCATCTTGTAATGAGCTCATTGTTATTGAAGTCTTTATCCTCCTGTCAGGATGAATCAATCAGTGAGGTATTTTCACAACGAAGCGATTTATTTAATGTTATTTTAGAGCACGTTTAAAAACTGAAACGTTTTAAAGCGAAAATTGTATGCATAATAACCATAATTATGTAGTCAGTTCTTTGGTACAAGCCTATCATTTAATTTTTAGGACCATGCTGATGTGTATTCAACAAGTTTGTTGTTTGGCAGCAGGTATGTGTCGCAGTGTCGCTTATTATGGCCAGGCGAAAGTAATCAAATGCAAAGAGCGCGTGATATGTAAATTACCTGAATGCGTGAATGGTTTCAGTTGTACATAATTTATGCAAATTATTTGATGAAAGATTGCAATGTATAAAAAAACTATTAGATTCTTGGGTATCAACAAAAGGAAACCCTTAAGTCTTTTCTGGTGGTAGTTATATACTAAATAATTGTGTTGTAATTATTTTCCAATCTCTCCTGGTGTGCATACAGATATGGGTATAGTCAGCATCCCTCCTTGCCTTCCACCTTCGCTCTTTCGACCTGGGCATGTTGAAGACTATCTTTAGTCGTTTCTGCCGCGAAGGTGCAGCAGTTAGTGTGTCATGATCACCAATTCAGCATTATCTTCAGTAAGCATCAACTCTGTTATTATTTTTAGAAGAGAAGAATATGATATATACCACGACAGCAACTTAAAAGAGATCATCCAGGTCTTGCCAATGCTAACCAGCTTCAAGTGCAGACTACAGCAGTTGCTCCAAGAATGGCCAGACCATCCAACACTCATCCGGGTAATTTAAACCAGACAGAGGATACTGTGTCTATCAATATATCTAGCCAAATACACCCTATCGGCAATAAGTTATAAGTTCCTTGTAAATTTGCATGATGAATATCACATCTCTATAATTTTGTGGAAACACCACGTGTTTTTTCAATTCGAAAGTCTTCGATCAGATTTTCGTCAGTGCCAATGATGCGATTAATTTAAATTCATACGCCCCTTGTATAGATAAAGTGTCGTGATTTCTGTGCTATTTTTTGTGTGCTTGGAAGAAAACTGTTTATTGTAGAAAGCCTTTCTAACCTACAAATCCCACTGAAATTTAAACGGAAAAGCTCTCAGATGGAAAAAACCTTTCTTAGTGGAATACTCGTTCAGTACTTTTGTTTGATTAACTTATTTCTAATTGCAATATTTTAAATTCTATTTTTTAAGTTGTGTCAAACCATTGATCGGATTATATCATTCCCAGTAACAAGTCCTGTGATGAAAATTCTGAATGGCCTGGAAATTCTACTTAAACATTCGCAGGTGGATGAGATATAGTGTTCTATAGCGCATATGTACTATATCGTAACTCACTCACGTTTTATTTTCGTTCTAGGAGTGGGAGGCAAACGCTAGCAGGCACGTTTCAATTAGAGTTAATTTGGATCACATCACCGAGATGATTATTCGATGGAGAAAATTAGAATTAAGGTTGCAAATATTAATATTGATGTTCTTTGTTGCATCCAACCCCAATGTGCAAAGTTATAAAATCGGTCCCTACATTATGAAATTTTAGCTACATAAGTATCTGCGTTGATTACATTGAAAATATCGTTTGCATGACTTTATAACACCTCTGGTACAACTTTTCTAACGCCCCTCTTGGAATATTCAACTTTGTTCGGCATGCAAATTATACAGCTTATGCAGTTACTGTACTTAGTGATTATCTTATGAGATCGCGTTGATCTTGTAACGTATGACAAGGACAGACAACTAAAACTGCGCTGTACATGTGTAAACAACGATTAATCCCTTTGTCTGTGCATTTCTGTTTTGCTCTGTAGCTCTTGGTCTTCCCTGCTTTCTGTTTGTGAAATCAAAACTCGAGAGAGAGCAAACCAATGGTGGTTCCATGTTAATGATGTGGTGCAGCAATATTCTGTGTTGAATGATGGTGAATCGCCGGACTTTACTGAACTGATTAAAGTTTTACAACAGTTTATGGAATGCTCGCCATTAGGAGAGTTTTCTGAAAGATTGAACATACTTGTTTCGTTTTGCCATCAGAAGACAATCGATGTTATGGAAAATGACAATTCAGGTAATGTAACATACAGTAGGTACAAAAATGTGCTCATCTGATGAGTATAATTGAAAGCTTTGTGTCAGATTAGTATATTAATTCTATTACTCTGTTATAATTGTCCCTGTGTGGTTGTGTGTTGCTTAGAATATAGCTAACACTATTGCACAACGCGTCTGAATACATTATTAGGCTTTTTAACTTGGTAAATTTTGACTACAAGCTGCTAAAACTCCTTCTTTACAGGTGTTCTAAGAACCATACTATGGAATATTTATTGCTATTACAAGCAGTTTGAATCTCGTGTGGTATCATTAATCGAGAAAGCTAAAGCACCAATTGAAAAAGAACTCAAGGTAATGTGATAGAGTAACTAATTTGCATCTTTCTTGAAGGAAAAATATCTCTTTCTTGAAGGAAAATACCTATTTTCTTCAAGGAAAAGTTAAGGGAGGAATGAGTCTAATACCTGACCTTAGTTTTGGTAGTCTTGTTTTAAAATTAAAGGTTGACGTGTTGTTTGATAAGGAAAGCCCTAGCAACTTGTTTGACCTAGTTGACAGACGTTTCCCTGAGCTATACAGTATATGCATATAATGCATAAAGTTATAGCGCTGATAATTTCACCAATGAAATTATACTTTTTTACAGGAATTTATAAAGATTGTAAAATGGAAAGATATCAACTATTGGGCTATGAAAGAAACGTCTACGAAATCTCACTACACTTTACTCAGGCTAATGAAAAAATATCAGGTAATTGTTTAGTAAGTCTTACTGCATTGATGTTTAACATCTGTTTTGCTCTCGACATTTCATTCCTTGACGCCGTTTGTTTTTTGAACGGAACAGACTGCTTTATCTGAAGGAATCGACACAATTCTAAAGTCAAATGGAGAAATGGCATCTGTCGAAGATGCACCGCAACAAGATGAGCTATGTTCCACATTGGATCCGGATAATTTTCTGTCGCCTTTAAATCTGAAGGTATTTGTAAATCTAGAAGTTTTTTGCTTTAAGAAATACAGTTAAAGTTAAGGCTATGTGTTATGGATTTCTTGATTTGACAGAAACTGGAACTGCAAAATAGAGAACAGGAGTGCCCGCCATTGGTGTTTTCAAAAATGAGGAAATTAACACTGCAGAAGCTGACTGTTTTAAGATATGAAGTGTTGTCAAAATCTGTTGCTACGTTCACAGGTACACGTCTTATTTACTTTGGATAAAATTGAAATATAATTTTATGGAAACACCACGTAAGTTTATCATCGCAGAGCTTTCGATCCGTAAGCTCGGATCTTCATCAGTGCTAATAATAATGCATTATTATTAGCACTGATGAAGATCCGATCTTACGGATCGAAAGCTCTGCGGTAATAAAATTACGTGGTGTTTCCAAAAAATTATATTTTAATTTGATATTCACCATGCAATCATACAAGGAACTTATTACTTTGGATAAGTTGATCAATATTTTTTACAAAGTTTCCGTTATTTTTAGTGCTTAACTACATAATGATAGTAAATTCGTACATTTGTAGATGAGATTATCAGCACGACAAAATCACTTCAAAAATTGGAAATTGGTGATAAGGTAGCATAATGAAAATAGACGTTTTTCGTGTTGTAGGATAATTAACGTGTAATACAGTGGGCTAATTCTCGATTTTTTACGTTTAGACTGGCAAGGCACGGACACAATTTTCCAAGCATATTCATGTTTTGAAGAAGAGAGGTTTGGCTGATCTGTTTAAGGGACTAAAAAAGTTAGGTATGTTGTAAGCATCACATGTACTTTAGGATTCATGCTGTGTGCTGCAAGCTTGGGCTTCACCTGGTGTCAGTGGTTGTTATCTTTAGTCTCAAGTCGCTATGTGTAGACGTACCCTATAACTTAACGTCCATATTGTTGTTAAATGAAATACTTCGTGTTTTGTCTTCGATCTAAGTATGTAATTAGGGATTAGGTGTCAATTGGGATGAGTGTCCTGTTCCTTTTTCCTGTCACAACTTGTCTTTATGTGTTTTGTAACCTGTTTGGTGATCTTAATATCATTTGTGAATTGTGATAAATTTATTATATTATATTATATTATATTATATTTCGAACGATGGTTTAATAACGTACGTTGTTTTTAGGTTTATCGTACAGAAAAGGCTTACGTCTTCGTCAACAAAATTCTTTAAAAGATCAGATGATGGTTGATTGTACTGATTTGTCAATACAATTAAGCAACGTGGATAAACTACTTGGCAACAAGTGAGTACCACGAGTTTAAGTAGCTTTGAGAGTAGTTTCATAGAATGTTCTGTTGGAATTTGAACATTGAATGATGGGCGATTCAACTCAGTATCCTTGTACTGGTAAAAGTGAATCTTTAATGATGGGCATATTTTATAACTTTGATTCAATGTGGCAGTAACTTCATCTTTATCCTCTTTTTCTAGTGAGACTCGAAATTTAGTACCAATGTGGGAGAACAGTTTGAAATATTACCAGAAATGTGTTGCACGTTTTGCAGTCTTGAATAACGTTCTACCTACACCATCGAAGGTAGGGATAATACTTATTATTATTTATTGAAAATATTTTAGGAGTTTTGATTGGTTAAGAGCTAAAGGTGAATCGTCATATCCGCTTGGTAGCTGCCCAAATTTGGGGTTGAAAATAAATATGCGACATTATGAGTCATTTCGTGGTATATTAAAAACAAATATACGACATTATGACTCATTTCGTCGTATCTTGACTGACCTTGTAATCTGACAATTGTTTTAAGAATATTTTTTCCGTAGTCTGATTGGCTTATTAAAGTTTTCGAACAATTACATGCTGTTCGATTATTAGCAGCTTGCGTCTTCTGGCTTACAAAGCAAGGTAAACTGAGTTGAAAATATTTTCAAAAAATAATAAAACAATTATTGAATTCGGTTCTCGCAGGATATAAGGAATTATTAAGGCCTCGATTTGTGTCATCTGCCGAAGCCTTTGTCTTTTAGTGTAAACTGTCATGTGTTACCATCGGTAAACAAATAAATAAATAAAGTGGTATAGGTTATGTACCTGTATGTAGTTTCTGATCTTTTATCTTTTTTCTTTTGATGTTGATGTTCTAGGAGTTAACTGTCGGAGATGTTGATAGAATGAAAGGTTTTGCAGAACATGTACGTCAGATAACACAGCGACAAAGGGAAAATATCTCAGCTGTTGGTAAATCATTTTCTGAATTGAAGTAAGTTGATTGGATTATTTATTTGGTGTACCTCAGTTTGTTGATATAGTTTGCAGGGGTGGATCCAGCAGTGTTTTTCTAGGGGGGGTGCCAGGTGAGTCGAGTGGTGAAGGCTCGAGACCCCTAGGGGTGAGGTCCAGAGCATCCCCCCCTGAAAATTTTGAAAATTAGAACCCCAGAAATAACATTTTCTGCAATTTGAACATTGAATTATGAGCTTCAGCTTGACTTAAAAAAAAGGAAAAACCTTTGAAATTATACCATATTTCTGAGCTAAATATCCTGTGTAATTTTCATGTAAGCCTGACCACAAAATGACTGGACAAATACAGCACGCTTACATGAAGTACCAGCAATATTGGAAAGTTAGAATGGTGACGAATGTGGATTTTTAATATAAAACAAGTTGTTCTATATATGGAGCGTTTACTCGCTGGGGCTTTTACTGAAATGATTATGTTAGATATTGATCTGAGCACATTTTCTGTTTACTATGATCTGAGATACTTCAATATTCAGATTTCAGAACAAAATGATTGTCAGGAGTAATAAGCATAAACTGGCTAATGATCTGTCCTCTGGCACAACTTGCTTGATTTTCATAAATAGGTTATTTATCAATGACAAGCCTCGACGAGTGGCCTTTAATATAATATAAAACGATTTCTTTGTTTAAATTTGAGTGTTTTTGATTGGTGTTTAACCGTCTTTTAATTTCTCTTTTCAATATTAAATACTTATAATGATGGGCATTTGCTGAGATTATAGTAATACTGATCTTTTGCACACCCCCCCCCCCCCTTGCACCCCTGTTGACCAAGGCACCCCTCCCCTAAATCCACCCCTGATAGTTTGATGTAGATGATTCTTAGAAATTTGCATTGGCATGCACAACTGGATACAATGACGTATTATAGTAAGCATACTGCAACCTTGCCAATATTGTACAATAAGGGCAGTTTAAAGCACACAAAGCCATGCACTATTTTACCTAAACGTTACCAGATCTTAGAATATCTTATTGCAAATCACCCAAATGTCATGTAAAACATATCTGATGCTTGTGTAAAAATTCTAATAGTCATAATTTTGATTTTCAGCCTGATGATGAGACAGTTGACAAACCTTGCAACTAGGCAAACATGCCATCTTCCACCCCAATGCACGGTTGCTGAATGGACAGTAAGATTTTTTCTCCTCAATTTTTAATGCTGTCTGTTGCCAGTCTGAAGCACAACAACATTGTTTAGGAATTTTAAAGCAAGAACCTTTAACCTGTCAATGGACTCCCGAACAACTATCATCTATTCACTTAACCTTCTAAGACAAAGTTCAATCTGTGACAAAGCTAATTGAAAACGAGACTGAAAGATCACAGTATGACACGATTGTATGCAAAATGCACACCCTCCCCCTCCCCCCAACTTATCGATATTCCATGTGGTGTCTGTTTTGTATTGCCTTAAATGAAACATGTCAGGTCTCAAAACAGTAAATATAAATACCCTTCGTTTTAATTTCTTTGCTTTGTAAAATTGTAATAAGACACAAGTACGTAGTACTACACGAGTATATTTTGCTCCGGTAGTGTGAACGTGTTGCTGAACCTGCTTTTTTTCATATTGTGAAAAACAATACACAGCAAAAAGCGAACATCCTGTTTTAATGTTTATAGAAACAGAACTGAACAATGATTTGCTGCCAGCTTTGTACGATGTTGTAAACATTATTGTTCAGCATTGTTATACATATAATTATATCATGCACGCTCCACAATATTGTTTAGCATCGTTGAAAACTATGAAAAATGTGGACAGCAAAACATTGTTCAGTCCTATTATACTGTAAAAGTAATTACTTTTGATTTTAAGATTTTCTTTATTTTCAGTTAAAACTGGACAAACTTTTAAACTGGAGTCTGGAAACTTCAGGACACCTTTTGCTTTTACTTCATGCATGTCCTGATTCTAAGATTGACTTGACTATGAGCCCAGTCTCGGAGCAACTGTCAGAGCTATCAAAATGTTGTAAACAAGACAATGTCTGCATTTTCGTAAAGAACGCCATACAGGTTAGTACATTATGCTAATGGTTAGGTAACGTTTATAGATCTAGGTCTTACGGTGAGAAAATAGAACAATGTTTTGTCTATGTTTTTACGTTGTAGAAATTTCACGAAGAGATAACTCAGATTAAATCTAATATGTATTTCCAAACATTGATGTTGTATCCAGTTTCAAGTGGTGGGAAAGACAATATTTTTATAGCAACTTGGTATGTTTACAGATTTGCATTACATGTAGTACAGTTATAGCACCAAGCGACTGAAATATTTTTTAGTATGAGTATGATGTTGGGTAGCGTTTCAAACTGCAGTAACTTGGGCCTAAAAAGAGTCTTCCTAATAGGATTTTGTTGGAACATTTCATTTTGGTTATTTTGTGGTTTAATTATTATCTCTTACGTTTGCCAAGGTCCCACTTCAAATGCTTGGAGTCATCTTTTACTCAAGTGGAAAATGCTTTAGTATATTTGGATGAATTTGTTAAAATCGACACAAGGTACGTATTTCATCGTTCATTTTTACCAGTTGTGGAAAATTTGAAAATATTTCTTTATCCAAGTACTTGTTGTGTACATCTCAGAAAGTCGTGATGCTTTTTGATATGAGTTCTTTTTTCATGTATTTTTTCAACGCGTTCCTTTTATGATCTAGACCTGACCATGCCAATGAAAACATTAATCCCAGGTATAGTTGATTATTTGTGTTAAAATTTTCATAAAAATCTATGGTTTTTGATGCTCATCGGAACCTCTTTGTATTGTTTTGATATTCAGTGACTTAGGTTTTGGAAAACTGGCACTCCATTTGAGACAAATAATTACAAACACTTGTGATGAATTTGCCAATTGGAACAAGAGTACTTTTGAAGAAATACAAGATGTTTATGTTGAAGGTAATATAGGTGTGGTAAACCTGGTGATTTTCCAGACGAAATCAATTAATTTTTAGAGGAAAGAAAAGTAGAACTTAACAAAAGTAGCGACTATCTCTCAATGCTTAGTTTTATTTTGCTTGCAGAACAGAACTCCTCATTTCGCTCTAAGGTGACGTCAGCAAGGGAGGGCATTCTCCTGACCTTTCAAAAATGGTATAAAAGAAGAGACAGTGAGATGGATAAAGCTAAAGAATCCACTGCTACAAAAGGTAACTGGTATGCTGAGAGGTTTATCAGTCCTGGGCAGTTTTGTGGTGTATTCTTTGTGCCACAGTACAATTCAACTCGTCTTGATATAACCGTGTATCAAATGCCATTCCCCAATTGTACAAGCTTTTAAATTCGAAAACAATTTTAGCACAGTTGGAAAGAGATTCCTAAATTTAGTGAAATTGTGAAGTTTGGTTGCAAAATATTGTAAAATGTGAAAAATGTAGTCCTGTAAAGTTTGTGAATTTTGTATATTTTTGTATTACGGACGGAAAAGCGTTACCACTATGTGGAAATGTGGTAACGCTTTTTCCTGCGTAATACAAAAGTATACAAAATTCGCAAACTTTAAATTACATATATATTTTCGACATTTTACAATATTTTACCACCAAACTTCACAATTTTACTAAATTTAGGAAGCTCTTTCCAACTGTGCTAAAATTATTTTCGAATTTTAAAGTTTGTCTAATTGGGGAATGGTCCATTAGAAAAAGCAAAATAATTAATGTAATATCATGTAATTTGTGTAGAAATCGAAGATGACAAATATTTTGTTGAAGAACTAGACAATGAACTGGTATCTAATATTTCAACTCTTAATATCGAAGAGCGGACAAAAGATATCAAATCCTGTATCAAATTCTTTAAACAAGCGATTGATAAAGAGTATACGAACTACAGAAGTACATCCATCCAGACACTTTGCGAGATCATGATTGGCATACTTCCATGTCTTTCTCAATATGTCTTACTTGCTGAATATCATTTCCAGCAATTGCTGCTCTGTCACAAAAGTTCGTGTAAATTGTATTCAGTATTGTTGGCAATATTTTCTGAACTGTTACAAAAAGGGTTCTGTCTGCCGCCTGATGAAGAGGAAATGGAAGGTGAAGGAGCAACCTCATTCGAGGATGCTGAGAATTGTGGGATGGGTGAAGGTGAAGGAAGGAAAGATGTTAGTGATCAGATTGAAGATGAAGGGCAGGTAATGACAAATTGACACAAATATACAATTAGCACAAAGCTAGCGGAAATATACAATTGATGCAAAGCTAGCGGAATCATATAAAAATATTTAGGAATATAATTAAGCCAAACGATAGCTAATGACTAAGCATTGTTAACACCAGAAATATGTAAGAAATATTACAGAAATTAGCTTCTTGTTTCTTTTCCTTTGCTGTAAATAGTTAAATTGGTTGACGCCCTCTGTGGAAACCAGCAAATTGCTGACGGCGTCCTTAAAGGGAAGTGGCAACAAAAAATTTTATTGTCTCATTTGAAAGAGATTCTAAAAATAATATATAGAAGTCTTTTACAAAATTTTTATATCTGTTTTACTTTGGGAGATATTGTCACTTGAATAATCGAACTGTCCGCCATCTTGGATTAATTTTTAACCTCATTAACAATGTTTTGGTGACGTCACAACAGGGATAAGCCATTCAAAGCTTCTCCTAAATACTTACCATAAATAAAATATTTGTGAAACCTTTTCAGTCCGTGCTGAAATCCGAAACACTTACCATGTGCGTGGTTAATTCAGAAGATTAATCATTGTGTCGTAAGAAAAAAAAGTTGTGTGACCCCAGTTGTGACGTATCATGCATATCTACAAATACCCAAGATGGCGGACAACTAAAGATTTCAAGCCAAAATATCTCAAGGAATAAGGCAGATATAAAAATTTTGTAATAGACTTTTATATATTATTTTGAAGTCTCTTTCAAATAAGATAATAAAAAATTTTGTTGGCATTTCCCTTTAATAAAGTTTTACATACATACATACATACAGAAATATTGTAATGCCTTTGTTGAAAAGATCGGTTCAGTCGTAAATTGCAACATTGTTTTTTTGCAATTGTCTGCTCGAAACATGTTACAACCAACTAAGTAAAAACATAATATGTCAACCGATTTCATTGAAACAACTTTTTTACACATTTGTGAACATATTTGTAACAAATAATTACTGAGTCGCTGAATATTTTCATAAAATATAAAACAATGGTTTAAAGTCATCACCAGCTAATGAAGATTTAAACTTGTTGACACGAAGAGAAACAATGCCATAATTGTATTTCATTTTAGCAACCTGATCTACAGACTACTTAACAACTTGTCAACAACGTTTCACACAACTTTTGTGTGTTTTTACATATGTACTGTAGACTTGTGATTTATTTTAAAGACGTCCGTGCATTATGAACTAAACTAAACATATTGTTAATCTTTCCAGCTTCAAGGAACTGAACAACAGAAAGATCAAGAAAAGAAAGAGGGAGATGATAATCAGATTCCTGACGAAGAACATGGTATAGAGATGAGTGAAGATTTTGAAGGCGAAACTCACGATGTTGAGAAAAGTGGGGAATCCAGTGATGAAGATGGTGAATCTGATGATGAAAGGGAAAATTTGGAGCAAAAAATGGGAGATGTTGATGGAGCTGATGAGATTTTGGATGAAAAACTGTGGGCTGATTCTGATACGGAGAATAATGATGATGATGATGATGATGATAAGGTGATTTTTTATCTAGTTGCATTTTTTGCCTAACAATATGTATATACGATTAAATGCTAGTTTTTGAAGTGGTAGATATACCACTAGTCAATGTAATTGTCTGGTTGTTGGTAAATTAGGGCATCAGCAAAGCAAATTATTCTAAATCTTCGACTAAGTATTCCCAGGGGTCAGGAGGTCGGGATTCAATTAACCAATGCATAGTAATAACGAGAATGTCGCCTGGTATTCTCGAGGCGAGTTACACAAAGCAAGAATCTATATGCATTTTGGTATTCAAAGAATTGTATGAAGGAAACAAAAATAAGACTAAGTAACTTCCAATACGACAGGATAATGACGGAGATGAAAGAGGCAAAGGAGCAGAAGGTGAAGATCAAAGTGAAATGGTTGCAAAAGAAGAAAATCAAGGTATAATATACGACTTGTGTTATTAAATTCAACACAACCGAAATGTTATTACCATTAGATGAAACGACCAAAGATTGAAGTTGCATACGTATTTATTACTAAGCACTAGTTAAAGAATGTGTGCCAACCAGAATGCATTGCGCCCAGATCGACGTGTCTTGGAAGATTAACTTTGTGGAATTTGAAGTGGTTGAAATTACTCACAAAATACTGTCTGCATTTGCCTTGATGTTATATCAGAATACTTTAGTAGTTTTACTTTTTGCTTGGATAGCATAGATCACAGCAGATTGAGCATCACAAAAACATAAACAAGTGCACCCACTGTAGTCTGGTTGACCCTAGTTTCTAAATATACACCTGTGGCTACAAAATTATACTCTAGTTTCTATTGTGAAGTGCTGGCAGAGGTTACAGTTATAAAATCCTTTACCGGCTGATAGTTACAAAATGATGTTACAAAATAATATTACAAAATAATTACAAAATTATAAAATGCGGAACAGCTCGTTCTCTTTGCATTGCCTGCCTGTGAATTCACATATCTCCATCATCAGAATAATTCTCTGTAACTATTACGTAATTCAGCTTTTGCTGCAATGTAATTTGAATAAATCCAAATCAAATCAAATCATGTCAAACCTTTAAGCTCTGTCAAACCTGTTATCCTCCATACTTGTACGTTGTTAAATCAACGCTTATTTTCAAGGTTCCAGTAAGGAGAGCAAGAATAAACCAAAGATGGATGACATAGAGGAAGATAAAATAAATGAGTTGGGGAAAAATGAAGACGATATGGGAAATCTAGATGAAAATTTTTCCGACAGTAAAAATGAGCCCACGCCTGACGAGCAGCAACCAGAAGATCTAAAACTTGCTGATGACCTGGAGTTAGACACTGAAGAGAATGAGGAGGCTGGAGATGATGCTGGTGATACTATGGATGATGAAGCTAGTGAAAAAGGCGCCGATGACATTGATGGTGACTTTGATAATGATAAAGATGAAGGTGACCACTTATTATTTATATTCTTCTTATTTTTATCAAGTAATCGATAAATAGTGATTCGAATTATTGAGAGGCAAACCTGCCGCTGCATTCTTCTATTCTGGGTGTACTATTTTTCTAAAATACTTTTCAGAGCATTGCCAAAATGTGTTCATTCAGCGTCAATTTCATGTTAATAATTTCAGTTAACGATGACAAGAGTAGCGGTGATGAAATTGATTGCAAAAGTGATTTTGAAATGGATGGAAATCAAGGTGATGTCGAAGAAATCAGTAAAGAAGTCGAAGATAATGAGAATGAAGATGAAACTAGTCCTGCGAAGGTATAGTAGGCACACAGGTTGTTATAATATTACTTACATAAAGAGAAAGCCAGGATTCCTAGCTAATCGAGTAAATGATTTCTGGTTAAAATCGTTCATCTTTACAAGCGCTTGAATGACGATCTGGCACGGAATGTTTACGCGATTGAGCATTTGATAGATAGAGCTTGTTCGGGTTGTGTGAATGTATGATGTTTGCAGGGAAAGGCGGAGGAGAACACTAATTCACATATGTTGCAACAATCATGCAATCATGCCTTTGATATCAGTGTGAATATCAGTGAGTAGTTACCAATTTAATGTAGTCGAACTTATTAATAATGGTAATTACGGCGTTTACTATGTGGCGTATGTGCTACTAAATTGTCTTATTCATCCTCTTTACGATTCAATGTCTATAGGACGAGAAAGAAGATGATAATATGGTAGAGAATGAGTGGAAAACAGAGTCAGAAACAAAGGTTATTTGAGCTTCAATATGGTTTACATGTATTCAAGTCGTATCTGGATATAATATATATTATATAATAATCAGAGTTCATCCTGGATTTTCATTGGTCGAGAACTGTGTTCTATTAGAGGACAGACGCACGCTGACGCCATTTAAGCGACAAGCCAATCACAGCAATTTTAGAATTACCGATAGCCAATGGCGTGCTTTGTTTCGTGTAGATTGTGCTAAAGTCTTTTCGTCGCACTACAAAGCTTATTTTGGCAAAATGTTTCACATTTTTATTATATAAAACAAATAGATTACATTTTGTCGTTGTCTGTTCAGTTATAGATACACTGTAGACGTCATAATGTGGTAAGAACATCAGCGACCCACTCGCCTAGGTGGCTCGTGGGCGGGCCACTTTTTTGTTCTTACCACATTATGACGTCATACCGTGTATCTATAACTGAAGAGACAACGGCAAAATGTAATCTATTTGTCAAGTATCAATAAAACCACATAGTATTTGTTAGTTTAGTAAAATAAAATATATAATTTCTACCCCTGATATTGATTACTTTTATAGATTATTTATTGTGTTTGTTTATTTATAAGTGAACGGCTACGCGTAAACTTGTACCTTATAACCAAGGCAAGCGATACGTTGTTTTACTCTGGGTTATAATAAGATCATTCGCTTGTAGGGGGAAAACGTCGAGTCCGTTGAGGATGAAGGAAATCCTGATGGATCATCTGGTTTATGTGCTGGCAAAGAGAGATCCGAGGCGGTTGAGAATGAAACGAGCATAGCCGAGGGAGATAATGAGGGGACTGGTAATAGCATGTCACAACAGAGCGGCCAAGATTCAACCAATAGCTCGCTGAGCATGAATAAAACTACAGATATGGCTTCACCTGATACGGTATGATTTTAATTTGGGGGGCTGTTGTCGCTCAAACTTTAATCTCTTCCAATTACGCGACCACGAGACGTTGCAGTATTGAAATTTCCTTTAAACCAGGTGGATAGGTCATCGCAATTTCAGGCATCGATCTACAGCCAATTTATTGTTGATTATGTTCCATTTCCAAAACCAACCTCACCTCAACATCTATTCAACGTTGAAGTGTGGTGGTTGATGAGATGAGCAACGTAATCTCAACATTATTTAAACGTTAGCAAAGTAATGTTGATCCATTTTGCATTTTACATCTTTTCCTCGGTAATTCGACGTTTTGCATTCGCAGGAATAGAAGCGTTCCGAAAATATTTGACAAATTCAAGTTTAGCAGCTCTCCTAATCAATCCTCCCGTGATTTCTCACATTTTGAAAAGTTCGTTGAAATTTTCACAACTTCCTGTTTATTGACAATATTGACCAATTAGAATGCTCGCAAATAAGATATAGCATTCTCATTGGTCAATTGACAGGAAGTTGTGAGTATTTTAAGTGTGACTCCTCAGAGGAACTCCTAAACTTGAGCAAATAAATTGGTCAAATATTTTCGGAACGCTTCTGTTGCCGTCACTGCAAAGGTGTTTTCAGTTCAGAAGTTCTTTGCTTATGAAACACTAAATTTTGGTCAACGCCGAAGCTGTACTTGCAATTTACGATGAAATGATGTGGTGCTCATTTTACACATTAGTACATCGGGCATTTTGAAGTAATTTTGTTCTCCATAGAGTTTCCATCGTAAACAATTAAACAAGTCGAGGGCAGATAGAAGTCTTGGATCTTCTGAAGAAACAGCATCGAAGAAACCAAAAGTCTTAGATTCAGCTGAAGATGCTTCCAGTGGCAGTCGTGTATGTATCAAGTACTTTCTTTTCTTTTGCATTAATTTTATCTCCGAAATATTTAGTGACTTTACAGTACAAAGCAAATTACAGTACGATTTTGTATCGTACTCTGTTTAGCAACAGGACACGTCCGCCGCTGAATTGTTTGAACATTTGAAAGACGACGATGAAATGCATGATTTGCAAGTGTATGATACTGCCACGGAAGAACAGCGAAAGCAACAAGAAGCAGTCAGTTATCCAACAGAAACCGTGGACAACGAGGCCGAAAATATGGATGAAGACTGGGAGCTACCTCTTGGAGATAATCGCGTCGCCGACGGAAAGGTAACAACTTTAAACAAGTAAACTAATGTTGTTCCGTTTTGTTATGGCAACAGGAACTTGGGTGAGAAAAATAGCAAAATCGTACAGGCAGAGTGCTAACATCTATGACACTGCTGTTAATTCTACTAGAGAAACTTTGCTTGAAAAAACTCGATATCCTGCGCAGGTTTGAAAAAGCTGCTATGGGCTACAAATGTTCACAGACTATAGCAGCGTCACAAACTTTAACTGAGAGACGGCGAGGACAGACTAGCTGTTCCAAGGCTGTTCTTCCACAATAGATGGCGGGTAGCGAAAGAATCATGTTCTTTGAGATTTGTTTTTAAAAAAATTGCTTAAAAATCAATTTTCTTGCTGAATGTCATCTTGGATCTCTGATTCTACTAAAACAATTAGATTACTCACTCTCGATTTTTATGAAATAATAGTTGATTCATAGAAATCTCGAGCTCGTAGTGTAATTGTTAAATAGTGTCTTGCATGCATGTAAATCCCGATAAGCTTAGTACTGGGAGCAGACAAATTTCATTACTTTCTATATTCTGTAACTAGTTAAACTCATTTTTAAGTTCAGCGTTTGCCAGCGGACGATTCCTCTTTTGGACAAACTTTTAAATTAGGGATATTCATTAGCACATCTGGAAAGAGCATCCTAAATTTAATAAACTGATGAAGTTTGGTTGCAAAACATTGTGAAATGTGAAAATATAGTCCTGTGAAGTTTGCAAATTTTTTATACTTTTGTATTATGCGCGGAAAAGAGTTATCGCAATTCGAAATCTGATTAAAAAATTCGCAAACTTCACAGGACAATATTTTGGACATTTTGTAATGTTTTGAAAAACAAATTTCACAATTTTACTAAATTTAGAATGCTCTTTTCAGCTGTGCTAATAAATATTTTGTCTAAAAGGGAAATCATCCGTTGAAGTCAATATCTCTTGTGTGTTTAATATTCTTGGAAACTGCGCTTATTTTGAAGTATACTTTCCTGCGATCACCCCGATATATATTTTGTTACAATTGTTTTGAAGGAGGAGAAAACTGAGCGTAGTTCGCGATTTCAATCCGACAAAAATCAAAGCGGCCAAGATAAAGAGCTTAATGACGGTGAAGTTTCAACAGAAGAGCAGGATCAAGCTGGAAAACAATGGCAAGACACTACAAGCACCGTGTTTATGGGGATGAATCTGTCTTTTGGAGAACATGTGAGTGCTATGGTGAAATCAGGTTGAAAGTTAGAAGAATGTGCCGCTATATTATTCTGGTGTGGTGTGGTTTGGCATCGTGTTTGTGGTGTTGCCATTATGACGTGATGTGTTGGTGGGGTGTAATTGGTGATCTTGGCTGAGTGAACACAAAAATTAACTATGGTTAACATGTGCACTGAAATGTCTTGCAGATGGAGATGTTAGACCCAGAGAAATGCCGCAGTGAGCTTGAAGAGTTACTGTGCAAGTGGCGTGATTTAGAAGAAGGAAGCCCCGCAGAACAGATTGCTGCGCTTGAGACTTGGCATAGATATGAACTTCTGACGTCAGCACATTCTCAGCAGCTGTGTGAACAACTGCGAATAGTACTGGAACCTTCCATTGCTAATAAACTAAGGTATGCTAGCCCACTGTCGAATGCGCTTGATTAACATAGATTTAACTGCGTTCACTGTAATAGCAACCGACTGCCGAGTAACGTCTTCAAACCAGTTGTACCGCATCGACTTTTAGGTTTCCTGTTGGCTAACGTATTTTCATGTTTATTGAGAGTGAAAACAACAATTTCTAAAGAGATGATAATTATGATTTGAAATTTGCATAGCGGGACTAAATACTCGGGCTGGCTACGCCGCAGCCTTTTGGCCAACCTAATACTGAGTAAAAAGCCTGGGTACCAGGTTGGTTGTGTGCAAGGACCGACGGACGTTTTTTGTGTAAAGTTTGATATTCTCTCATTATTCTAGAGGTGACTATCGCACGGGAAAGAGACTGAATATGAGGAAAGTGATCCCATACATTGCAAGTCAGTATCGTAAAGACAAGATATGGCTGAGAAGAACAAAGAAAAGTAAACGACAGTACCAGATTTTACTGGCGATCGATGATTCCTCGAGCATGTGTGATAATCAGTCGAAACAGGTTAGTGTGTGCTAAAGAATGTCCTTGAGACTCATTCGCCGAGGGCGAAAGGAATATCGGTGATTAGTATAATTTCTTTGGTAAATAATGGTTTTCAAGCGGTTTGATTGGTTGCCTGACCAGTAAATATGTTAGAGTTAAATACCGAGAAGGAGGGATGTATGTCATATACAGCACCCGAGGACGCCCAGCGTCCGAGGGCTGTATATGACATACATCCCGACTTTCGAGGTATTTAACTAACTTAATTTATTTTTGAAGAGGTTTTCTAAGAGAGTCTTTTAAACAATTTAAGTCGAGATTCGTCGAGATCTTTCTACAATTTTGATCTAATTATTTATTCAAGGTAAATAACCTACATACAACCCGCGGTACATCAAAGAAAACCGACTCAAAAATAAATTAAGAGGCATTATTTACTACCTATTAGTTGGCATTTTTTCAAAATGGCCGCCAGTGAGAGTCGTTTTCATGTATTATGCTTTTGCCAAAATTAGCAAATGGAGAAAAATTGCATTAATATAAACTCAAAGAATACAAAAAAACTTTGATGTTAAACTATCTTAAGGTAATAGATCGTCTGCAAATACCTTATTAAATACTTTTTTCACTATTTAAAAATTACGTAAATTTTAGTCTTTACTTAGGAATTTTCAGAAGTAAAGTGTATTCATAATAGACGACAGTGCATTTTGTACACGTAAATTTTACTAAAGACATACTAAAACAATTATTCGCTTCAGGCTCAGTGATTGTGGTAAATATTCACCAATAATCACTTCGCCTTCGGCGAATAATTGTTAAAAAATAGGGATGAATTTTTTTCACCTTTGACTATCTTGACGGTCTTTATTCCACCTTTAGTTGGCGTTTGAATCACTAGCAGTTATTACTAATGCATTGACGAGACTGGAGGCAGGAGAAATAGCAATATGCAGGTACAATCTCGCCCAATCTTACCTGCAAGAGAGTTTAAGTCTCTGGGTCGGTTGTACGAAATGTGAATAGCGCTATCCACCGGATAGTGACTTTTTCAAGTTTCTAAAAATTTTCAGTAACAGGTAAAGATTATATTTTATTACATGAGTATAGAGATTTATTCATCGATAAGGCTGTGCGTAATAATCGTTCCAAATTAGCAATAGCCAATCGGCATCAAGAACGATAAAATTTCACTCGGTGAAAAATCATCGTTCACGGCCTTTGATTGGACGAACGATGTTTTTTCACCAGTGAAAATTTATCGTTCAGTGTTCTGATTGGCTGACCCGAACGTGCAACACCTGCTCGCAGGCTAGTGTAAACATGGAGTCTGATTTTACAAGTATTTTTTAACTCACCGAAAAGAGAGATTTAAGACAATTTCACTGATAAAACAACCTATTAAAATCATAACGACGACATTCGTGGCCTCATTAACTTGAAATAAACCTCATGGTTTCATTTTCAGCAAGAAAACAAAGCAATAAATGGTAAGAAATTCCATTTTAATATTTTGCTTGAGTATTTGTTTTTGTCAGTAAGATATATCCGTATCTTTATACACTCATCTTTATACTCATATAATAAACAAATTACTTCATGGTTGGTTCGTTTGTACGATTTTTATTATTCACTCGTTGTGAAGGATCGCTAAACTCACTCGTTCGCTGCGCTCACTCGTTCGTTTAACGATCCTTCACAACTCGTGAATAAAAATCGTACGCACTCACCAACCATGAAGTAATCTCTATAAAGTTCATCATTTTCAAGTTAAAGTCACTTTCTATCTCTTGCGAGAGAAATATTCTTATAGTGTCACTGCTTTTTATGCCCTATGCGGCAGTTGAAAAAAATCACTATTTGGTGGATAGCACTATCCAGCTTTCGTACAACCGACCCCTGTAGTTTAGGATTTCAGAGTTTCCTCAGTAGGAACACTGTCGATTTCATTTTTACTCTGTTACACGGCCAGGAACGCGACATATTAGACATTAGTGAGCTTAAGCAAGCGACGTTTTTGTCAACACGGACGGCACCCGGAAGTAAGTTGCGTCCTTATAGATGGCGAATGATGGCGTCAGCCGTTCTCGTTTGAAATCATAAACGTGGAAGTTGATTTCAAACGAGAACGGCTGACGCCATCATTCGCCATCTATAACGATGCAACTTACTTCCGGCTGCCGTCCGTGTTGACAAAAACGTCCCTTGCTTAAGCTCTAGTTTTCTATTTTTCCGCCTGTCACAAGTTGCACGAAGCCTGTTGCCTTCATCAAGTTGTATCAAGTTTGTGTAAGGCAGACTTGATGCAACTTGATGTTTGCTGACTTGGTACAGGTTTTTGAAACAACTTGAACTCAGTTTGTGGGGAAAAAATCTTGGACATCAACTTGCTTGAAGCTTGTTGACCATTTGTAACAGACTCGTTATCATCAAACTGGAGCAAGCGATACGAACGCATCCCGATATTGGCTTGATGACCGCAAGACATCAACGTGCAGCAGACCCGCTGAAACTTGCGCTATTTTAGCTGCTTGCAGGCCCGTACTGGCATGATTTGGCGGACCTGATTTCTTTTTCTCTGCAGTTTTGGGGAAGACGTTCGTCTACTTCATCCATTCCACGAGACGTTTACGGAACAATCGGGTGCGAATATTCTTCGTCAATTTCGTTTTGAACAGAAGCAAACGAAAATTGCGCAGGTATAAAGTAAACTTGTTAAACAAAGTGAGGCGTTTTGGGGAGAAAATTCGTTTTAGCTGTAAAAGATCACTTAATAAGGTTTTCGAAAACTGATTTAAGCGTAAGTGCTTGACGCATAAACTACTTAGCATTTATTCGAATTCTTACAGCGCCGTCCACTGATCTCAATAGACCCTGTTTACATAAGGAATTGAGTTTAGAGTTTGGTGGATAAAAGTATCATTCCGGATTGGAAATCGCTTCAAATTCACGTAGGCTTACTTTTTTAGCATGATTTTAGCACTTATACATTCAAGCATGTTGATGGAACTCCCCATATTGCAAACAGCTTTGATTTTGGGCATAATAAACGTCAAATATTCCTGTCTGAAATCTTAATCCATGTTTACATGATTCCGGGACGTAGTTTCATTCCGGATCGAGTATTCAATCCAAAATGAAATCTTAAAGAGGATTTATTTAAACACCCGCTGATCGTGTAACTTCAGATCATGTGATCCGCAGTAGCGCTTACTCTTATTAGCCATTCGACAATCGTGTCATCTGAAAAGGGTTAATTTACATGTGCGCTGGCCAATGAACACTATTTTAGTATATTTACGCGCTATTCCCAACTTTCGGCAAAATTTTTACTCTCAATATCGACATGCGTAGCTGCCATTTATTGCGCCTGCAAGAGTTAATTTATTCACTTTTCATGCACAGCTGTTGGACACGTGTGCCAGTGTAATGACGTCAGCAAGGTCACGTGCCAACGCCGGAAATTACGTTTCACAACTTTTACTGATTGTTTCCGATGGCCGCGGCATCTTTCTTGAAGGAGTGGAGGTTAGTTTTAATTGCTTACGTTTGTTAGATTTACTCAATCACTTTACCATGTTGAATAACGTGATTTAGCTAAAGTTGCATAAATCTTCAGCTTTAACAAATCTTAAACCTCATTTTATGAAGTCACAATTGGTTTAAAGGCCGAGACAGACCGGGCGCAATTTGACAGCGCGACGCGAATTTTCGATTTTCAACGTCTTTTTTAACTTTGATCCTATTCTATTTTTCTCCAATCTTCGGAAGCACTTCAGCATTAAGCTATTTGGTGCACATATCTAACCAGATTTCTTTCCTTTTCGTTTTATTTGCTTTTAAAATTCGAAAAATCGCGTTGCGTTGGCAAACTGCATCCGGTCTGTGTGAGCCTCAAAAGTCAGCAGCAATGAAAAGTTGGCTGAAATGCCTCCACCAAATATGTGACATCACATTGCAAGATTAAACGAGTCTTTGGTTCATTCTGATCACTGCTTATGGTTGAGATGTTAAGATACACTGGTTCCTGTATGCAGTACGGGAAAACGGGCAGAAATTACGGGGTTAAACGGCGAGACATGTATCCGTAAACCGGAACCGGTTCATCCATTGACATATATATATCTGGACTGCTACAATCTTGGCCATAAATGGTAGAACGATGATTGAGTTTTGCTCAAATCTGATGACTCCCCCTCTCCCCCCCCCCCCCCACACACAATGTTGATGTGAGGTAGATATTTATGGCTGGTCATTGACCACAGACATCAATGAAACATGCAGTAGAGATGTAACACAGCAACATTGAATGGGGGGAGCGGGGGGAGGCGCGATATCGTTTTAACACGCCTTTATATTAGATGTTTGGAAATTTTTCAAGTCGTTCCACGAACTTTTGGCCAAGATTGTAGCTCGGCTTTGAAAAGCGTTATCAAAGATGGCTGAAATATGAGAGTGCTTGCTCACGAAGTTGACTGCTGACCAGTATTTTTTGTATTATTTAAGAGTCAGCGATGTTCAATCACTCTTATACTCGTCAGTATTCGTCAGCCTTTGTGATTTTCAATTGATAACGCAAAATTCAAGCGAAAATACTGCGAGTAGGCAGGCTGGATGTATTTATGTCAATGGGTTGATCTGGACCTCGCTGGACTGCGCGAACTAATATGAACTTAACGTGTGCATATGATTGATAGTCTAAGATGGCGGACAACTCGTATGTTAATTAAACAATCTCCAAAATGAAGAAAAAACTTTGAAAGACTTTGATTATTTATTTTTAGTGTTCTTTTAAATACATCAACTGAATTGTGTAGCCAGTGTCATTCAAAATAAGACCATTGTATTTACGTTAACGATTTCGAAAACAGTCATTTCAAAACAATCCTAAATGTTTTTCGTACTTTCTTTATCGTTGTAGAGTGTCCATAGAGCGGTGAGAAAAGCCAGAGAAGCTGGTATGTTTTTGGTGTTCGTTATCCTGGACAATCCAAGAAATAAAGACTCTATTCTGGACATAAAGTTTCCCATTTTTCGAGCCGGCCAGTTGCCTGAACTGAAGTCCTACATCGAGCAATTCCCGTTCCCTTACTATATTGTCTTGCGTGATATCAGTTGTTTACCCGAAACCTTGAGTGACTCGTTAAAACAATGGTTTGAATTGGTGGCGAATACGAGTTGATGTGTTATTTACAGCTGGTGGAAAAATGGTAGTAATCCATCCAAAATTGAGAAAAGCCAGAAAAAGGTGGCGTATTTGTGGTATTCCTGATCCTCAACAAACCAAGAAATGGAGTGAAAGTGGAGCAATTCCCTTCTCATTACCATATCGTTTGGTGTGCTATCAGTTCTGGGTGACTGTTTCACACCAATTTCTCAAAAACATTTCCACTACTGTACATTTTGAAAAAACAGTAACCTTTGATCACACTGTATGTTTAGCAAGCCCTTCATACAAGTACAATATTACGAACTAAAAATAAACGATACTAATGAAGCAAACATTTATATATTGTACCTGGTTTTCATGAGTGAAGCGGAATCGGGGGAAGGGGGGTGGGGGATAGAACGCGGAACCCGGAAGCGGAACTCGGTTTCTAGTATACTGTAGAATTGTTTAATTTTAAAGGCAGAACACAGTTTTTCGACGTTTTTTCAAAGAATATCAACTGCATCTGACCGTTAAATAAAATGCATTGTTTAATCATAAATATTCATTGTTTCGCACGAAAACTGCTGCATGCTGTAGTTTTCTCTGTATAGGCTGGTTGTTCAAACGTCGGTAAGCTTCATCCTGGGTTGATTAACGAAGTATCCGAAAGAAATTTCTGAGAAGCTTGTTTAAAAGTCTGGAAAATATTTGGAAATCATGTTCAGGTCGATAGCAGTTTTGGTTTCTGAAGTTTAGAAAGAAACTCGAATGTGCAGAAATACACTAGACACTTGAACAGTAGGTTAAACTTTAACCAAGGTTTAGCACTATCACAGCTTTCGATCTGAAGATGGAGTATTGCCCACCACTTTAAAGGAATAGCCGGCGTTCATTCAGGTTTCAATCGGCTTGTTGATCTTTTTAACGTAATTCCGCGTTTTATCCCCATTTGCGGATTCTGCTTCCGGATTCCGCGTTTTTTCTCTTGCGGATTCTGCTTCCGCCTTCCGTTATGTATTCCATTTCCGCTTTTTGTCCCAGCTACAAAGGATCGAGGTGATTTCCAGAGATTAAAGTGCATATGAAAGAATTTTTATTTGTTCCCTAAAAAATCGGCCATGACGAGACGATTCGAATGATGTATATCATTATTTGATGGGACAAATACTTCCAGAGATATTTAGCTTCGAACACGCCAAAAAATAGGTTTTTTTAAATCAGGCCGGGCCTGATTGGCGTCAAATCGGGAACGGAGGTAATTTGACCTTCTAACTGTTCTTTAGTGTTTTGTATAAACAGCGCAATTAAATTAGAAAAAATTGAGAAAATTTGTTTTATTTCACGAAAGTTATACTAATATGAGTAGTTCTAAGGTATACTCCGATTAAACGTTTTCATCTAATGAATCAGAGCCGGATTATGTTGATGAATACGAACTTGAAGTCGAGCAATTTGATGTAGCCATGTAGGTTCCACTTCGCCATCGCACGAGGCAAAGGTGAAGGCGTCGGAAGACAGTGTAGCTGCGGCAACTTCAATTTCTTGGATCATACAGGAAAGCCAGTGATGTGTAGCACATCATTCGGGATTTAGGATTACCTGTTTAGAGAAATGGTCACTCCGGATGGCCGCAAGTAAATATCGAACAATATCTCGCCGAACATTTCGCCGAATGGTTCAGAAGAGACGTAAGTATTAGGCTGAGCTTTTGTTGCAATTAAAAGTAATTGACATGTTTTACACAAACACGCTATACTCACTTTAAGAAATAGACTACATAAATTATAACCCTAATACAGCTAACGATACGCTCGCAGATACATAGATGCATGCAATTGACCAATCACCGCGCATAAAGCAACTGCATTGTATAATTAACAATTAGATTACGAGCTCGGGATTTCTATGTGGTGATAGAAATATGTGGTGGTAAAAGAAATCTCTATAGGAAGAGGATTGTTTCGCTACTCGCTATCTATCGAGGAATAGATAGCGAGTAGAGTAACCAATCAAATTACAGCATTTGCAATAGAATACTAGTATGATTATACTTATAATAATTAGTAGAATCATACTAGTATACTATTGCAAATGCTGTAATTTGATTGGCTACTCTACTCGCTATCTATTCATCATTAGATAGCGAGTAGCGAAACAACCATCTTTCCAGAGATTTCCTTTTTAAGAATTTTTAAAAAATCAATTTTTTTGTTGAATATTTTATGTTTAATCTTTAATTCTACTAAAACAATTAGATTACTCGCTCTCAATTTCTATGAGATGATAGTTGATTCGGGCTTCGCCCTCATCAACTATCACCTCATAGAAATCTCAAGCTCGTAATCTAATTGTTAATTATTATCAAATCGTCAGAGCTGTACAGTATTCAAAGGTAGCTACAATAACCACTAACTACAATAAAAAAAAACAACTAATGTACTATTTAATGCGTACACAGCACCAACTTGTTAGCACGTAAACAGCACATTTTCCAATTCCTGTCCTTCGTCTTAGTGTATTTCCAAAGCACAGTTTTTGCGCGTTTTGTGTTAACTGGCAGAGTTTTTTATTGCATTTGTAGAGTATACTTATTGTGGACACTCCTTACACTGGAAGCAAAGATAGAATCATGCATAAAACGGTCGATAAAGCTCAGTTAAAATCTCCTTTGTGGTTGTCATTCTCTCATGCAAAGGGTAAGTCCTTAAATTTGCTTTTTTACTCCTTTCATTCTTGAAAACGTTCTGTGTATCCTTTGATTTACAGTTGACAAACTATTATAGAATGTACAACCAGTATGAAATCTGCTTCAGTTGTGATAAGACCAAACCTTTACAGATTATCTTCTCCCAGACGTTTGTTCACTTTTTTCGTTTTGTTATCGTCTAAATGTTTCTGATTTCAGGTGATCTAAATTCCGAAAGTCTTCCTCACCAAGGAATTGTATATATTTATCCGTTGCTGAATTTATTCCAACAAACAACGAGGCTTTATTTGGAAAACACCAATACATCTATTATTGATGAGCAGAAGACATACGAGGTAAAAAATTGCTTTGTGGAAGGGCGTAGTGGGTAGGGCGAAAGCTGCCTCATATGTTATGTTGAATTAAAGTATTATTTTACACTTTCTACTTCAGGTGTGGGTGTCTTTGAAGCAGTATGAACAGTTTGTAAAGGCGTGCAGACAAAGTTATTCGCAACAGGAGGAATATCATGTCTTATTGGATCTACACTGTAAATTGTTTTGGAATGGAACTTGTAAAACTGTCTTTGGTTTTTTAGAACAACGGGAAGGTCCTTGCACAAGGTAAGTGGACTCAACATAATTATTTATATTACAACTTGATTATACATATTTTGTAATGTTTTGCTGTGAAAACTTTCAAAGTTCAAAATTACATCCATTCACATGCCTAAAAACTGGTCTGTAATGTTTGAAACGGCACAGGTCATTAGTAGACAAGGTGATTAATGTTAGCAAACGATAGTGTTTTCTCAATTTTTTTAAAGATAGTCTGTAACTGGTTAAAACCCTTATTAATCAAAATGACTAGAATTTACTAGAATTTAGTTATACAACAGTGTATGCTTTTGTTCGTAATGATAGAAAAGGTAGTTAGATAAGCACTATCACATCTAATGAGAGCAATAGTTGTATTGCATATGTACATAACAGAAAGTAATAAAAAGCAAACAAGATACAGCGAAATCTTTAGCGTATTAATGTAGCTGGCGCTTGCCGACTGCTGATCTTTTAACATGTATTCATATATTCGGCTATTCTTTCACCGTATATTTCTCAAAATACCACTATATGAAGCGCTGTCGTTTCGGTTCAGAGGTCTATGTCGTAGGCTAATATTTCATTGTCAAAAACGCACGAACTAAATACGCTACGGCGACGGGTCGTATCTGGCGTGATTTCTGTGTTTTGCCCATCAGGCAATGCTAAAATCAATTGCTGTGCTTGTGAACGTGGGCAAGCCAAAGGAGAAAATTTTGAAAACTTTAAAAGTTTATGTAAAGATTGAAAGGTAATGCTTAAACGGTTTCGATGTCATAGTTTACGATGAAATTGTATGTTCACATATTCAAAAGTCTCGGCTTGAAACGTTTTGAAATTTTTAAAAATACACTTTCCATTTGCAGAGCAGAAAGTTCTTAAATGTTTTTTCAAAGATATCGGCTATATTACTGAGTACTGACAGTCATCACACTTGTCTGACTTGTGAAACTTTGCACTATCCTTGGATCCCTAGTTTTCGCATCTCAACAGAAAAAAATGTTTTAAACTTTTGACAGGATTTACGACGAGTACATGAAGTTGAAAGACAAACTGAATAAAATTTTTGCATGCAATGATCAGGTCGCCGAGTATCATTGGAAGATGATCACTGACTTTGAACACCCGGCTGTATTCGTTTTTGAAGAAGTGTGTCATTTATGGGTTAGTGTCCTTTTTAAACTTTGCATGTATTTGTTGCTCTTACTGGGTTAAAAAGGTACTGTACGCAGTCAGTTGCATTAATTGTTAAATCTATTTACTATCCAGCTGAATAGCTGCGACAGTGCGTGCAAAGTGATGTGTATACTGTATATCCATTTCCTTTTATCATCAGCAGAAAGATTTTAATATTTAGATTTTAAATATTTTTTCACTCATAAGCCGATGCCCTCTACTGACAAAACAAAAAGAGCAACCTCAGGCCCCGTCCACACGTACCCGTGTAAATTTAAAACCGGGTAAATATTTTCACGGTTACGCTTACCGTCCACACGTAACCGGGTAAATCGCCCACACAAACCGTGTAAATTTGAAAACGCCGGCCAGAGTGCGAAAATATTTAAACGGGTAAATATCGGTTACGTGTGGACGGCGTAACCGCGTAAATATTAACACGGTGACGTCAAATTATGAAGCCCACTGCCATTTAGATGGATACTGAGCACGGAATAAGTCTAAAATGTCAGTATATTTTGTTTGGCATGTCTGCCAGTCAACATTCTCCGCCGTTCGTGCTGTTTTGTATTCAAGAACAACGTTTAGTAGCAACTCGACTTCGTCGTCAGACCAGACAAAGTTGTCAGACTTGCTCTTCTTGGCTTTTGACGATTGCCCTTCCGAATTTGGCATTTTTTTAAGCAATTTCAAGAGCAATAAATTGAAAATTGGCGTTTTAAACAGTCCAAACACTAGCCACGTGTGATCTTACGAAAAGAAAAACAAACTGCATGCAGGTTTTTGCGGGCTCATCTTTTCTCCAGCGCATGCTCAGATCGTGTTTCATGAGCGTGTTCAAATCGGTTCAAATTTATCCGGGTACGTGTGGACGGACGAAAACGATTTGAACACGGTTACGTGTGGACGCGGTACTTTTCGTAACCGTGAAAATATTTACTCGGTTTTAAATTTACACGGGTACGTGTGGACGGGACCTCATAGATCCGTAGTTAGTTCCAGCAGTGCATCATTCTATAATGTCATCCACTTTTAAACTCATTGCAAACATGCGTATGCCGTTTGTGTTTCGCTCGAAATTTTGGTGGACCCTAGATTAAGGTTTAATCATCTGTTTTAGTTTCTGTATTTATGCATGTTCGTTTATTGCAAAACTTCAGAAGCCAAAAGTGCTATTGATATAGATAAGATCTGTTTGATTTCCAAAGAAATTTTTCCAAGATTTTAAAATGGGGAAAAATTTCTTTTGAATTTACGTTAATCCAAGGTTAAGCTAACCGCCTTTTGAACAAGCTGTCCCTGCCCGTGTTTTAAGTATATTAAATGAAGTATTAAATTAAAAGGTCGTGATCGTCTTCCACGTGGGATATATTCATGATGAATTTTTTAATCTTTTTCATGTACTTTACATAGAACTGATCTTTCTAAGCCGGAAGCAAAATGGTTGGAAGAGCTGACATCTTGTTACAATTTTTGCGTAAAGTTTCTCTGTGGAATTCCATTAAACATGGCAGTGGTCAAGCATATTATAAGTAACGGTCAGGTAAATCTATGTCGCAACTAATTGCTCAAGGCCTTATCTCGAGTTTAAGACTACTCGATTGATACATTACGATATAGTGCTATGCAAGCTCCGGTTTTCTCACCTCCGGCTCCGGCAAAAAAGCTCCGGCTCCGGCAGAATTGGAACTTTTTACAGTTTAAACTGGAAACGCCAACTTTTTTTTTATTTTAAGCACTTCGCATTAACATTTTGTATTGCACGGTATTGTATTTGCAAAACAAGACGCATTTTCTTTTCTGGAAAAACATGCAGTTAATAGTAATGTCTCAGTTATTCTTAAAAACTCATATTCGACCTTTCATGATGACAATTGTATGCATAGTGTCCCAGCGTTTGAGGAAGTTTTCAGATAAAATTTTCACGCGCTTTACCGTCTTACGGACGTCACAGTTATACAAAAATAACATAAAGTACTATGACTATAATTTGGATGTTTGTGGCAAGCGAAAAAGTAAATTCGTCGATGGAGTTAGTTTTTTCGTTGATCTATGATAGCGGTTTGCAGCACAAATAAGTGCTGCCGGAGTTTTGCCGGAGGTAAACGAACTCCGGCTCCAAATCCGGCTCCGGCAAAATAGGTCAAAACTCCGGCTCCGGCTCCGGTGCACAGCACTATTACAATATGGGGTAGCTCTTCCTGTTGCCGAAAACACTACAGTTAATTTTCAAAAGTCTAAATACATGTGACAAAATTCAATATTATGCAGCATTTCACGTTGCACTTAATTAGCCATTTCCCAATCGAGACCGCAAAGCTTGCATGGATTGTTTGAAGGGATATTGCGATCTAGCTGATCTGATCGTGTGTGAAAGGCCTGGAACTAGCTACAAAAAAGAAATCCATTTTGTTGTTGTTAATCACTTATATCTTTTGTTTTTGTGAAAGTTGTTGAAACTTAGTGACTGTCTTTAATAAAGAAAATTATAAGTCTGCCAGAAATTTACAAACAAAGTAACGTATATTTCATGAGAAATTTGATAATTTGGATCGAAAAATGTATCATCCAGCTGGCACAATCTCTCCTGAAATTATTCAAAATTGGAAACATAAAATATATAGAAATCAAAATTTAACAAGAAGTCCAACTCGAAAGGTACTTCTTCTTCAGATAAATTACAAGGATTAAGAAATTAATCATCAGCAAAAATCAGGGAGACAAGATGGTTAAAGCATTATAGTTGTCATTTCAAATTCAAATTCCCCAAAGCATTTGTTAATTACTGAATACCGAACTACATCTCATCGACTTGACTATAACATTGACCTTTTGCATTGAGTGTTGCCAGCTGCTATCTGCTGGTTGCTTAGCATTTTAAAAATATTTTTCAAAAACCTGGATAGTTTTGTCCTATTTTCTGTACCATAAAAGATAGATTATTTTATACCAACGTCTTATCTTCTGAGCTCTCATCTATAATACGTGGAGAGTAGATTATCCAGAACACATAGCACCGGAAATAACGTCATGGATGCGGACAGGAAGTAAATATGGGCATATGGCGTGATCATCATACGCACCTACTCCTTGTTCAACAAGTACGTATGACGCACCATTTAAGGTGACCAAGCATAGTTCTCATTTAAGAAATATTGTCAAGTACGAATAATCGCGAAGACAACGAAATTTGGACATTAAAAGAATAAAGTACTTCAATTTCACGCAAGTCGCATCACCAATTTGACTCAATTTGGTACACCAATATGGCGGCCAAAAATTAAGTGCTTCGATCTGTAAGCATGAGTTTTAACCAAATCAGTTAGATTCTTCTTACAATTAGATCAGACCTTAGTTGTTAATTTCTGCGAGAATTTTCAAACCATTTTTTTTGCGAAATACAGTTTTAAAAGCCTTTCAAAATAATGCTGATAACATCAATAATATTTCTAAAATGCCATAACTCAATGAAAAATTGACCAATCGACTAAAAAAATTATAGATCCTCTCAATGACGATATAAAGGACACAACAGAAGGCCAGACATACAGCTTTAATTTTAAGTTTATGTGACGTCAAGTGAAAACCATCTATAGCAACTTGTCGCACACGATTGGCACGAAGTTCAACTCCCACGACGCGCTGTTTTCCTGCTACTTATCTCTACATTCTAAAAGTTATACTTCTTTCTTCGCAAGCAAGAAATATTCTCCCGTATATAATGATACGTTTGCTTTGCAGAGAGCTATTATGTAGTTGTAGATACGATTTCAAAATCATCTATTTTTTCTGGTGTATATTCGACCTCCTGTACTTTTGGTTTCACGTTTTTTTGTTCTTTGATTCTAAGATTTGAACAAACTTTCAATAAGTTAAAGATTGTTGTTCACTGTACAGACCAGCAACGATGTAAATTCTCAGCTTGTGGCTTTACGACAGGAAAATAGTTTGAAAAGAATATGTAGATAAGCTTTTCTGTATTTTACATGTCGCATTCCGTAGATGAATGCATTCACAACCGAGTTTATTCCGTAAAATTCATAATTAAAAACGACGTACCAAATTTGTTGATATCGTGAACTATGAAAGATATTTAAAACCTGCCCAACCACGGTTGGAGTTAGGATACAAAACGTCAACACTGCGACGACAATGGCAAATGTCTTCGCTGCTTTTAAAGCGACGAAAAATTTAACCACAAAGTTCATCATGTAGCCTGATTCTTCAGTATAATTCTCAACCCTAGGGATCGTTGTTTCAGCCAAGATACGCTTATGTTGCCTTCGTGCAACAGAAAAAATGCGAATGTTGAGTAAAAGTATCAAAGCAAGGGGAAAATATCCAACGATAGCATGCATGAAGTATCCAATGCTGTCCAGTGTGTAGCAAGCACTTCGAAACTCAATGCCAAAGCTCCTCGCGTGAATATAGAGGACAGTAAAAAGGCAACAGGCAGTTATCCAGATCCCAGCAACAGCGAGAAACACTCGTCGATGAGTCACAATCTGCAGATATCTCAGAGGTTTTACAATATATACATAACGATCAGCTGTAATTGCAAGAAGTGAGGCGATTGAAGCGAACATAAATGACCACATTGTAGCACGGCTAAACTTACAAAACAAATCCTGATCGCTATCAATGTTCAGCATAATTTGAATAAACTCAATGATCCATATTGGATAAAGTGTTAAACACACGAGAAGATCTGCCAACGCCAAGTTTCCTACCAAGTAAGATGTCGCTGTCTTTTCTTTACTCGAGAAAATTGTAAGAATTATAACTGTCACATTTCCTAAAACTCCGATAATCATTGCGATGAATTTAAACACAACTGAACAAAGAAGAACACTATTTGGGATTGTGTGGAAAACTGTTGTATTATTTGCCATGATGTCTTTTAACTTCTGGACAGATGAAATGTGAACCACGCAACAAAATTTAAAAGATGAATGAATCCTTCTAATGATTTGTTGCTGAGAGGACAAGAGAATCCTTATAATACTGCATGCAAAAGTGTCATGCCCGCACTTATATTAACGAAATTAAATAAAATTACTATTTTGTGTCGTCAATAATCAAGTTAATGACAGTTTTAAGTATTGTATCATATCAAGCACATGTCACAAACTAAAGAATTTTCTGCAACATAGATTTTGGAAATATATACAAAAATGTGAAAATACGAGATCAGTGGCAGCTGCTTACTAAAGGAAATATTGCAATTTTTCATAAGTCGTCGCCTGAAAGTTTGAGCCAACTGTACTGACAGAAAATAAGTTGTAAATAACCAGCGTGATACAAATATGAAGGGGGCTTGTTGCACTGTTGCGAGGTCCCTCTAGTTTTAATATTATTCTTTGTTAGCGGCTTGAACACATTCTGTTGGAACAACCAATTAACTTTCATATACTGTGTTCAGTGATGACTTAACATGCGTGAAGAGACACCCTGCACATCAGTAAATTAACCAGTTTCTGAACTTTTAGAGCCATACTTATTTATATCAGTAGCTACTAGATGGGAAATGAAAAAAGGACGCTTGATTTTTTTTGCCGATGCTGAGGACGATGCTTTGAACTCTACTATTTTCTTGGGCATGCTTTGAGTCAGATATTTTTCCGATCCAAGTTAATTTAAAATTTAGTCTTCAATGAGACTAAATAGGAGAATAGTTTGCGACTAAGATCAGAATTTAAAACTTGTCTCGACATGAATTTTAGTTTAAAGGTGCTTCTAACTTAGATAATGCCAGGATCTTCTCGCGAACGAAGTCCTGCTGGCACGATGCGCAGTTTTAAAAGAAAAAATTATTCTTCAGCAGAAATTTAGGGGGCAAAATGGCTAACACATTTAAAATTATTTTCAAATGACCCATACTCATATTTGGTAATTACCGAATACTGAACTGCATGTCATTTACATGACTAAAAGCATTGACTTTGTATCTCAAGTGTCGCCAGCTGCCCAGCATTTTAACAATATCATTCAAAAATATAGAATATTTTTGTCGTATTTTCTGCACTATAGAAGATAGATTATTTGTTTTATGCCAACGTCTTATGTATTATCTATACAGGTTATGATCAAGAAATTTCATGGCTTTCCAGTGAAATGAGTCAATTGAATTTCTAGCTAATAATATAATCTAAAACGCTGACATTCCTAGATAATAAACAATTTCAAAGAAGACAAACGGACAAAAAATAACAGCAGTTGCCGGATGTAGTATCAGACTTTCATCAGAAACGAATAGGATAGACTCCCTCATGGGAGATAGATAGATTGTTTAATAAAAACCCTTTTTGCTGCTAGGAAACTGAATTGATAAGGTATAAAATTATTTACAAAATGTATTGATCTGGTCTACTATTTAAATTCTATTTATAATTATTAAAAACTAATTAAAATCTTGTTGTAATAAATAAATATCATACGTTAGTATGGTCTATTATTTAAATTTTATTTATAATTAACGATTATTTAAAATACTTTTGTTGCAATAAAGGGAGCTAGATATTACAGTAACTACACTACAGTTACTTTTCAAAAGTCTAAATACATGTGACAAAATTCAGTATTATGCAGCATTTCACGTTGCACTTAATTATCCATTTCCCAATCGAGACCGCAAAGCTTGCATGGATTGTTTGAAGGGACATTGCGATTTAGAGCACCAGTCATCAGTCATGAGACATTGAACGAATAGTGCAAGCAACTTTGGGGGCTTTCCGTAGAGGTAATGAGACATCTTCTATATTTTCTTGCTCCGATTTTGACTTTTAAACCTTCTTGCCACTTTACCTTGTCCTTCGAAACAATCTATACATGCTTTGCGGTTCTCAAGTGGGGATATGGCTAGTACTAATGAGTGGTTTTCCTTTTTTGGCCAATTTTTTGTGCTTGGGATACTTTTGTTACATTACATAGTGACTATAGTATATAAAGAAATTTCTGAGACCTAATAATTCTAGAACATCAATAAGTTATTATGTCAAATATAAAGTAAAGAGGAGACTTTATGTTTTTTTAAAACTCATAGTGTACTTAGACTTTTGTACAGCAACTGTAGGTGCTTACTTAGAAATGTTAAGCATGAGGAGGAAGTTTAATTTATTATTTTTTTATAAACGGTTTAGGACGATAATGGTTTCCCTAAAAGCTGTTCTTCAGTACTGAAATTAGCAGACAATAATCTTGTCTTTTGTGATATGAGCATGACGACAATTCAGGAAAGGGACATCCAATCAAATGTAAGTGCATTTGTTTTCAGTGTAATCTGATCATAGAAGATCTTTGGCACCGAGATCATCATTAATAATACTTTTGACATTTCCATATAAAATACTGTCAGGATTTTGCCATTGTTTTTTTTTTTGAAATATTCAAATGATAGTTGCGTTACAATTAGAGAATAGAAAATCCTAAATACAGATAAATCTTCAGGTTTTAATGGATTATGTACGGTATATTGTGCGTTGAGTATATCTTACCCTTGCAGGTCGCATATCTTTCACGATGTAATAGATGTTCTGCAAAAACATTTGAAGCATTGTCTGTGGTCTCTGTGACGAAAGAAAATAAAAGCACGTTAAGTCTGGTGGATGTGAAGGAGAAAATTGTGGAGTGCCATTATTTGAACATGTTTCTCTGGCTCCATCAAAGTTCTTTTGAAAATCTAAAGCCCGTGCAATTGTAAGGATCTAATTTAAAGTAAATTAAACTGAACGACTATTAGTGTAAACTGAGCTGAACTGAGCTGCATTATATTGAGTCTTACATGCAATTTGTTATTTGACACATATTGCAAGATTGTGTGTACCAACCATTGGGCTACGTACTGTACTTCCCATGTACACTGTCATGTTTCGTTTTTAATTTCTGAATCTTCATTCTCTTTAGGTCTATTGACTGGCAGTCGCTGATGCTTGCGTTAATCCGTTTACTTCACTGCTTAAACTGCGTAAACTTCACTGCTTAAACTTTTGTTAAAGTGACGTTTTTCGAGGAGACACTGTGTATGTGAAGATTCCATTATATATATACTACAATAAAGTTTTTCTTAATACAGTACAATTAAGTTTACAATACAATAAAGTTTTCCTTTCAATGCAGCAGCTCCTAGCCTCATTTGCTTTATTGTATATTGTTCATAAAACAATTGCTGCTATTGCTTTCACGTTAAAGCAACAAGTCTCTTTCTTGCCTTTATGCTATCGACCTAAACAACATCTGAAGTGATGTTTTCCGTCATTAAATAAACTCACAAGATGGGTATAAAAAGGATCGTTTGTTGAGCTATTTAAAATGCTCGCAGTTCGTGCTTAATCGGATATAAGCACTCCTACTCGTATTTTAAATAGCATTTTAAAATGAATTTCTTGTGCATTAATGTTCATTATGCTCTGGAGCTGAAACCAATTCTATGTTTAAGGATGCTCTACTGGAGACACGTTTATGTGGGGTTTTTTATGTTCATAGACAATTCTACAATATCTGAAGGCAAGATTCAGCATGGACTGTGTTGGATATACATGGGTACGATTCAGTCGACAATTCTACGACCTGTGGGGAATGTCGACCCGGTTAAAGAAAGAAATGTCAAGGTTGATAACCTGACGCACGAGGTAAATCTTTCGATACCAGATTACAATGCTTGTCAAAATAAATTTATTGACAATGTTTGACAGACTACAATAGACAGGTTCAGATTGGCTCCCAATACCGCTACCTTAATCTATCTTTCAGCCAATCAGATTTGTCGGACCTGCCCGATTAACCAATCAAATTGTTCAAAAATCGGGAAAAGGTAGAGAAAGTCAGATCTAAACCTCTCTAATGCTTGTCAATTATTACTCATATCCAATCTAAGTATTTAATTCATTTGTGAGTTTGTGTTTTTCCATGCAATGTAGATATCAAACTAGTGTAAATGTTTACAGCCTGGAACACACATCACTTCAACGCTTGCCTGATTTTACGACCCTAGGGGTCTGTGATGAGGCCACATCAAACTTCACTACCTTTGCGATGCAAAGAGAACTTGGGCGTTTCCAACCAATGTCCTAGTAAAGAGAAGTTTAGTTAACTTCATAAACCTGTTTTATTTAGCAGTGTTTGCTGGGATTCCCAGTTCAGTTTCTCCTGCTAATGAATGTGGATAAGTGAACTAGTTAGATAAATGTTCAGATGGGATGTCATATATGCAAATAACGTTCACTACTTGTCAACTGATTGATTTATTATGTTCCTTACTCTTGCGTGGGCAGATTTACCCAACAATGTATTGCCCAGTTGATAGGGGATCGAAGGTACCTACGGTGTAACGTCCTTATCCGAGAAGACGCGGAAGGCTTACCATTTGCAGATGTCAATGCAAAGACAGCCCTTTCTGCTCAATTATTTTAATACTCTCATCAGAGCTCCGATCAAGGTGGGAAACCTTGCCCTCAGTTTGAAAGACAAAGTTAGATTGGTGACCACAATACCACACATGCTGTGAAAGCATGTGGTTGACATAAAATTTGTGGAATGTGATTGAAAGCATCTTACCAGAAAAAAATCACAGGAGTAGGGAAAAACAAAATCGTTCTTCATTCGTTCAAAGGTTCTTCATCCGCGTTCTTCTTTCGTTTAAACGAGTGTAAGTTGTATTTGTATGGTAATGAAATGTTCATGTGCTTTTGACTGCATTACCAACACTGGTAGCGTTAGCTCGAGATCATGGCTGAATGAAATGAAATCCTTTCAACTTGTCCACGTTTCAGCCTTACAGTTATCCTTGCCTCTGACAGTTTCCGCCCAATTTAGATTGAGGATTTGAGGTGCGAACTGAAAATTCGACTTCACAACGAGAGAACATTGACGGGTATGTCTGTTGATGAAGGAAATGCTTCAGTCGCATTGCAAGTCAATCCGAGTCACGTCAAGAATTTGCTTCAATACAAAACATCATTAGAGTGTGAGCTTGCTAAAATTGGAAAGGAAGTGGCATATAGACCAGTTCCATCTCAGGTATATTTATTTATGTTTTATTTATTTAGCATTTATTTTATATAATACACTGAATGGGTTGGTCACCACAACAGTTTGAAACCAATTACTCTGAGCCATAATATTTTATTTATGTCACATTAGTACCATCATAGTTAAGGCTGGTTTTAAGTGTCTGAGTCCTCGTCTTGTTCCCCGGATATTAGCGAGGTTCAGACTTAACTTGACTTCCACTGGCACACTATCGCTAACTTTTCCAGAATTACAAGGAACTTTTTTGGTTAGTCAGGGATGTAACGCGTCTGATTGGCTAAAAGATAGAGATAATATGTGTTTAATAAGTCTCACTTCGAACGTGAGTATCATCACATCAGAAAAGAGCTTTAACTTGCATGTTTTAAAAGATGAATAAGGCAAGACAGGTCAGAAGATATGGAGAAACAGATTGCGTCCCAAATGATATTTTCATGATGGAGATCAAAAGTACACGGTTTTTCGTGACGTTGACAGTTTAAATGCAATATTTTTTTTTGTGCTCTGGTGTAACTTTGCTGTAAAAATAGAAAAAACAACAGTGATTTGATGACAGCATGTGACAGTGTCCAGGATGAAACACTTCTATCAGAGACTCGTTAGCAGTTATGACCTTATACTACTTTACAATTTGCAACTTTTCAATACTATTTGCAATTTTTCAATACACCAAGTCACCAAGAAGTTTGTTTTTTTTTAACTCTTTCTAAACACCGTGCTTTTATTATCTGTTCTTTCAGTTCCGAAAGATAACCGGTATTCTTCAAGATTTTTCAACCTACGTGGGTAACTACTCGGATATTATTAGTATGACGCAGGATCTGTGCTCGCAGGTCTTGGGAAACTCTGGCGGTGAAGTTAGTCAAAAGTATATTGCGGAGAGAATATCCAGTGCTCACCGTCTTAAAGTTTTGGCCAACAGCTGTAGAAGACTCGTGATAAAACTACAAGATTTCGTAGCCTATCAGGACATCTTGGAACCGTATATCTCTGGCATTATCCAGGTGGGTATACCTCTTATGTGGAATGTTTCTATTTATTGACTGTCGTACTATTTTGTATTGTATTAACTTTCACGCTTAGAGGCGATTTCTCTTCCACTCTTGCCGGCTCTTATTGTCAACGGACATTTTAGCACAATATAGTCAATTTTTTTATCAAGTAACTTTCTTTTGAAATTTTACCCCATTGCACTGGGGGAAAATAAGCCAAAAATAACCACCGTGAGACTTAAGTAACAATCATGACTTTAAAAGCTCTAAGATTCTTGTATCTCACAGCTGCAGAGTTGCTATGGTTTCCAGTGTGTATAACTAATGATACGCCCTGGAGTTCACCATGGGCAAAGTTGCACTTAATTCAACAAAATAAGTTTAAGAACTTACTCACTAGCTTAATAAGAGGCAAGTATATTGTCTGAGCGAGGAAATTTCGTTTTTTATTTTCAGTGTTTACATATTTATCTTTTTTAGATAGCACAAGGGCTGGAGTTGGTTTTACAGGTCAATTCAAACAGTTTAAAGTGGATTAAATTTAAAGTTAATTCTCATTTAAAAATGGAACTCGAGGTACTGTATGACAAACGAAACGAATTTGGTATATTAGGCATTTTAAGGCAAGGTAATAATTTGTATTTCTTTTTAGCCTTGCCTTCCTCAAGAAATAATTTCGTGTGTTCTACCATTTTCAAGCTCTTGTAACTCAGTGTCATCAACGGTTGATAGTCTACTGAGTGAAGAAATATCGCATGGCCTAGAAGGTTTGTCTTTAAACATTAGTTGCACCTGTTCATGCTTATTTTAAGAAAACGAATTTTAGAACCTTGAAGTAACTGCACGTGGACATCTTTAGTTACATTTATGGGATTCGTAATAAATGACATGTATGGCGTAGCTCATCTTACATGCCATTAATTAAAGAAAAAGCTGACCACCAGGATAAACTAGAACACCCCCCATTCCAGTGCTCTATTTATTTGCTTTACTACAGGTTTGTACTTTTTCTGTTATAGTCCTTTATCAAAACTGCCCAACATTGGTAGTGGATTGTAAAGAACGAAGTGAAGAAATGAAATCCAGGTATATTTTCCTTAAGTGTGGATAAATATTTTAAGAATAACTATTAGGCGGTTTATTTCTTTGGCTCAACTCAAACGTGCCCGAACAAAACTAATGTTTGGAACTAATGCTGCTATGGGAAAGGAATGTTTAGCGTTTCATGAGATGCTTGTATGGAAGCTGTGCGGGAGCTTGTAAAACTTTTGTCAAAAGCCTTTGCCTAACGTCGCTTTGAGTGGGTATTATACACAGCTCTGACAATGGATTAAAAATGGATTAGATCCCTCCCACGAGGAATGTTGAGAACTGAACAATCAGAATGCTTTGTCATTTAGTCTACAAAATTTGGTAAGTCTTTTTATATGTTACAGGATTTGGATGCTGGCACTGAACATACTGAAAAGAAGTGTTAGCCGGGCAGGTTTCACAACACCAAACGATATCCAGAACCTCAAGACTGTTGTAAACTGTTATAAAACATTGTGGTTGAGGCGAGAAAAAGAAAAGAAACTGCAAGAAGAGGAAGATGAATGTTTATGCAAGTTTAAAACGAAAACGTACTGCAACGACGAGCTTTCAGAGGAACAACAAAACCAGAATGAAATCCATGAACTGTTTACAAGATTTGACCAAGAATACGAAGACATTCATTTGGATGAAAGAGAAGACTCGACTTCTGTGAAGAAACAAGAATCTAGTACTCAACAAGTGAATGCTGATTCAATTTTGGAATCTCACATGGCAGAATTTTGCAAGATTCATCAGTTTCTAGTTCCTTCGACGCCAAATGTGTCGCAGGCTCTCGGAACTTTAAATAACACAGCATGGAAGGAAGTTGATGAAAGATTAGAAAATGTCAAGATTGTCTCAGAGCGTTATCATATTGCTGCCGAGATCACGAATCTTGCTGATTTATGTGGTAAGTGAATTTTGTGGCAGTCGCTATTGCCGCATCAATTTTGAACTGCTGTAATTTGTTTGTAGAGTTATAAAAACGGCTATTAAGGTTAGTAATCCAAAGATCCTTGGACATTTGCCCTGAATGCGTTATGATGTTCAACTTTCTTAAAGTTGATTGACGATAAGACAACTAAGGTCATATATGCTCTTAGATCTATACATGAAGTACCGGCATCATTTCTTTTCAGATGATGATATGCTTGTTGATCCAACATCAAGTCATCTTGTAATGAGCTCATTGTTGTTGAAGTCTTTATCCTCCTGTCAGGATGAATCAGTCATTAAGGTATTTTCACAACGAAGCGATTTATTTAATGTTATTTTAGAGCACGTTTAAAAATTGAAACGTTTTAAAGCTGAAATTGTATGCATAATTATATACTCAGGTCTTTGGTACAAGCCTATCATTTAATTTTTAGGACCATGCTGATGTGTATTCAACAAGTTTGTTGTTTGGCAGCAGGTATGTGTCGCAGTGTCGCTTATTATGGCCAGGCGAAAGTAATCAAACGCAAAGAGCGCGTGATATGTAACTTACCTGAATGCGTGAATGGTTTCAGTTGTACTTAATTTATGTAAATTATTTGATGAAAGATTGCAATGTATAAGAAAACTATCAGATTCTTGGGTATTAGCAAAAGGAAACCCTTAAGTCGTTTCTGGTGGTAGTTATATGCTACATAATTGTGCTGTAATTATTTTCAAATCTCTCCAGGTGTGCATGCAGATATGGGTATAGTCAGCATCCCCCCTTGCCTTCCACCTTCGCTCTTTCGACCTGGGCATGTTGAAGACCATCTTTAGTCGTTTCTGCTGCGAAGTTGCAGCAGTTAGTGTGTCATGATCACCAATTTAGCATTATCTCCAGTAAGCATCAACACTGTTATTATTTTCAGAAGAGACCAATATGATATATACCACGACAGCAACCTGAAAGAGATCGCTAAGTCTTGCCAATGCTAACCAGCTTCAAGTGCAGACTACAACAGTTGCTCCAGGAATGGCCAGATCATCCAACACTCATCCAGGTAATTTAAATCAGACAGAGGATACTGTGTCTATCAATATGTCTACCCAAATACACCCTATCGCTAATAAGTCATAAGTTCCTTGTAAATTTGCATGATGAATATCGCATCTCTATAATTTTGTGGAAACACCACGTTTTTTTTTTATTTGAAAGTCTTCGATCCGATTTTTGTCATTGTCAATGACGCCCCTTATATAGATAAAGTGTCGTGATTTGTGTGCTTTTTTTGTGTGCTTGGAAGAAAACTGTTTTTTGGAGAAATCCTTTCTAACTTACAAATCCCTCTGAAATTTAAACGGAAAAGCTCTCAGGTGGAAAAAAGCTTTCTTAGTGGAATGCTCGTTCAGTACTTTTGTTTGGTTAACTTATTTCTAATTGCAATATTTTAATTTTTTTTTTAGTTGTGTCAAACCATTGATCGGATTATATCATTCGCAGTAACAAGTCCTGTGATGAAAATTCTGAATGGCCTGGAAATTCTACTTAAACATTCGCAGGTAGGGGGGATATAGTATGGCGCATATGTACTTTATCGTAACCTTAACAGTCACTCGCGTTTCATTTTCGTTGTTCTAGGAGTGGGAGGCAAACGCTAGTGGGCACGTCTCAATAAGAGTTAACTTGGATCAGATCACCGAGATGATTATTCGATGGAGAAAATTAAAATTAAGGTTGCAAATATTATTATTGATGTTTTATATTGCATCCAATCCCAGTGTGCAAAGTTATAAAGTCAGTTATGATTCTAAGGTGCCTACCTTATGAAATGTTAGCCAAATATCTGTGTTGGTTACATTGAAAAGATCGTTTGCATGACTTTATAACACCTCTGGTACAACTTTTCTAACGCCCTTCTTTGTTCGGCATGCAAATTATACAGCTCATTCAATCACTGTACTTAGTGATTATCTCATGAGATCGCGTTGATCTTGTAACGTATGACAAGGACAGATAACTAAAACTGCGCTGTACATATGTAAACAACAATCAATCCCTTGGTTTCTGCATTTCTAAAAGATTGAACATACTTGTTTCGTTTTGCCATCAGAAGACAATGGATGTTATGGAAAATGACAATTCAGGTAATGTACCGTAGAGTAGGTACAAAAATCTTCTCACCTCATGAGTATAAATAAAAGCTCTCTGGCAGATAAGTATATTAATTCTAGTACTCTGTTATAATTGCTCCTGTGTGGTTAATATGTATTTCTTGTAGTGTAACTAACACTCTTGCACAACACGTCTGAAAACATTATTAGGCTTTTTAACTTGGGAAATTATGACTATGAGCTTTGTTGTAGGTGTTCTAAGAACCATACTATGGAATATTTATTGCTATTACAAGCAGTTTGAATCTCGTGTGGTATCATTAATCGAGAAAGCTAAAGCACCAATTGAAAAAGAACTCAAGGTAATGTGATAGAGTAACTAATTTACTTCTTTCTTGAAGGAAAAATATCTCTTCAAGGAAAATACCTACTTTCTTGAGGGAGGAATGAGTCTAATACCTGACCTTAACACTACTTTTATATGCATTACTTTTGGCATTGGCAAGGTTGACATGTAGTTTGATAAGGAAAGCCTTAGCAACTTGTTTGACCTAGTTGACAGACGTCTCCCTGGGCTATATATGCATATAATGTATAAAGTTCTAGAGCTGATTATTTCACCAATGAAATTATACTTTTTTACAGGATTTTATCAAGATTGTAAAATGGAAAGATATCAACTATTGGGCTATGAAAGAAACATCTACGCGATCTCACTACACTTTACTCAAGCTAATGAAAAAATATCAGGTAATTGTTTAGCAAGTCTTACTGCATAGATGTGGAATATATGTTTTGCTATCAACACTTAACTCCTTGACGCTGTTTGTTTCTTGAACGAAACAGACTGCTTTATCTGAAGGAATCGACACAATTCTAAAGTCAAATGGAGAAATGGCATCTGTCGAAGATGCACCACAACAAGATGAGCTATGTTCCACATTGGATCCGGATAATTTTCTGTCGCCTGTAAATCTGAAGGTATTTGCAAATCTAGTAGTTTTTTGCTTTAAGAAATACAGTTAAAGTTAGGGCTATGTGTTATGGATTTCTTGATTTGACAGAAACTGGAACTGCAAAATAGAGAACAGGAGCGCCCGCCATTGATGTTTTCAAAAATGAGGAAATTAACACTGCAGAGGCTGACTGTTTTAAGATATGAAGTGTTGTCAAAATCTGTTGCTGTGTTCACAGGTACACGTCTTATTTACTTTGGATAAAATTGAAATATAATTTTATGGAAACACCACGTAAGTTTATCATCGCAGAGCTTTCGATCCGTAAGCTCGGATCTTCATCAGTGCTAATAATAATGCATTATTATTAGCACTGATGAAGATCCGAGCTTACGGATCGAAAGCTCTGCGGTAATAAAATTCAAAAAATTATATTTTAATTTGATATTCACCATGCAATCATACAAGGAACTTATTACTTTGGATAAGTTGATCAATATTTTTTACAAAGTTTCCGTTATTTTTAGTGCTTAACTACATAATGATAGTAAATTCGTACGTTTGTAGATGAGATTATCAGCACGACAAAATCACTTCAAAAATTGGAAATTGGTGATAAGGTAGCATAATGAAAATAGACGTTTTTCGTGTTGCTAGGATAATTAACGTGTGATACAGTAGGTCAATTCTCGATTTTTTACGTTTAGACTGGCAAGGCACGAACACAATTTTCCAAACATATTCATGTTTTGAAGAAGAGAGCTTTGGCTGATCTGTTTAAGGGATTAAAAAAGTTAGGTATGTTGTAAGCATCACATGTACTTTAGGATTCATGCTGTGTGCTGCAAGCTTGGGCTTCACCAGGTGTCAGTGGCTGTTATATTTAGTCTCAAGTCGCTATGTGTAGACGTACCCTATAACTTAACGTCCATATTGTTGTTTAATGAAATACTTTGCGTTTTGTCTTCGATCTAAGTATGTAATTAGGGATTAGGTGTCAATTGGGATGAATGTCCTGTTCCTTTTTCCTGTCACAACTTGTCTTTATGTGGTTTGTAACCTGTTTGTGATGTTATTAAGCTTTATTACTAGGCATATGTTAATATGTATATAGTCTACATGCATTTGTATCATTTGTAAATTGTGGCAAATTTGTTATATTATATTATATTTCAAACGATGATTTAATAACGTACGTTGTTTTTAGGTTTATCGTACTGAAAAGGCTTACGTCTTCGTCAACAAAATTCTTTAAAAGATCAGATGATGGTTGATTGTACTGATGTGTCAATACAATTAAGCAACGTGGATAAACTACTTGGCAACATGAAGTGAGTACAAAGAGTTTAAGTAACTTTGAGAGTAGTTTCATAGAATATTCTGTTGGAATTTGTTGAATGATGGGCGATTGAACTCAGTATCCTTGTACTGGACAGTGTTAAAAGTGAATCTTTAATTGATGGGCATATTTTATAACTGTGATTCAATGTGGCAGTAACTTCATCTTTATCCTCTTTTTCTAGTGAGACTCGAAATTTAGTACCAATGCTAGAGAACAGTTTGAAATATTACCAGAAGTGTGTTGCACGTTTTGCAGTCTTGAATAACGTTCTAACTACACCATCGAGGGTAGGGATAATACTTAATGTATAAGATTTCTACCAAACAAATAAATAAATAAATAAAGTGGTATAGGTTATGTACCTGTATGTAGTTTCTGATCTTTTATCTTTTTCTTTTGATGTTGATATTTCAGGAGTTAACTGTCGGAGATGTTGATAGAATGAAAGGTTTTGCAGAACATTTACGTCAGATAACACAGCGACAAAGGGAAAATATCTCAGCTTTTGGTAAATCATTTTCTGAATTGAAGTAAGTTGATTGGATTATTTATTTGGTGTTCCTCAGTTTGTTGATATAGTTTATAATGTAGATGATTTTTAGAAATTTGCATTGGTATGTACAAGTGGTATTGTGGTAGTATGTATAGTAAGCATACTGCAACTTTCCCAATATTGTACAGTAAGGGCAGTTTAAAGCACACAAAGCCGTACATTTTTTTACCTAAACGTTACCAGAACTTTGACGTTTTGAGTGATGACTTTTGGTGTGGAGTTACTAAAACTAGAAGTTTAGAATATCTTATTGCAAATCACCCAAATGTCATGTAAAACATATCAGATGCTTGTGTAAAAGTTATAATAATTTTAATTTTCAGCCTGATGATACGACAATTGACAGACCTTGCAAGTAGGCAAACATGCCATCTTCCACCCCAGTGCACGGTTGCTGAATGGACAGTAAGTAGTAAGATTTTTCGCCTCAATTTTGAATGCTGTCTGTTGCCAGTCTGAAGCACAACATTGTTTAGGAATTTTAAAGCAAGAACCTTTAACCTGTTCATGGACTCCTGGACATCTATCATTTATTCACTTGACCGTCTAGGACAAAGTTCAAACTGTGACAGAGCTAATTGAAAACGACACTGAAAGATCACAATATGACACAATTATATGCAACTTTTTCCATATGGTGTCTGTTTTGTATTGCCTTAAATCAAACATCTTAGATCTCAAAACAGTAAATTTAAAAAGCTTTCGTTTTAATTTCTTTGCTTTGTAAAAATGTAATAAGTTAACAAACTGTGACAGCGTAGTGCCGACACAAGTACATACACAAGTGTATTTCGCTCCGGCAGTATGAACGTATAGTCTGAACCTGCTTTTTTCTTATTGTGAAAAACAATACACAGCAAAAAGCGAACAACTTGTTTTAATGTTTATAGAAACAGAACTGAACAATGAGTTGCTGCCAGCTTTGTACGATGTTGTCAACATTATTGTTCAGCATTGTTATCCGTATAATTATATCATGCCCGCTCCACAATATTGTTTAGCATCGTTGAAAACTATGAACAATGTGGACAGCAAAACATTGTTCAGTCCTATTATACTGTAATTATAGTAATTACTTTTGATTTTAAGATTTTCTTTATTTTTGCAGTTGAAACTAGACAAACTTTTAAACAAGAGTCTGGCAACTTCAGGACAGCTTTTGCTTTTACTTGATGCATGTCCTGATTCTAAGATTGACTTGACCATGAGCCCAGTCTCGGAGCAACTGCCAGAGCTATCGAAATGTTGTAAACAAGACAATGTCTACATTTCCGTAAAGAACGCCATACAGGTTAGTACATTTTTCTCATGGTTAGGTAACGTTTATAGATTTATTTATTTATTTATTAGGCTTTGCCAAGACTATACACACATAACAAAAACAATATATATGACATTGACATGGCTAGGTAATCGCTACAGCTCAAGCCAATTGCAGCGATCCTTCAGACAATTCGAAAAATACAATCAAATTAATATTTAAAAATTGCACGGAAAAGCAGAATACCTCATCTATTTCTATACATACAAGCTAATTACAGCACGATATTGGACAGGGCAGGTTACGAGACGTATTACAACACAAACATATAGATTTCCACGTTCGTGGATCTTCTGCATCATAGACAGTTTTTGAGGCAAGTTTATAGTAAGTTAGAAGACCGCTTTTAAAACTGTTGAATGTAGTGTTTTTATGTGTCAGGTCTTTTGGCACATCAGATCTAGGTCTTGGGGTGAGAAAATGGAGCAATGTTTTGTCTATGTTTTTGCGTTCTAGAAATTTCACGAGGAGATAACTCAGATCAAATCTAACATGTATTTCCAAACATTGATGTTGTATCCAGTTTCAAATGGTGGGAAAGACAATATTTTTACAGCAACTTGGTATGTTTACAGAATTTGCATTACATGTTATACAGTTATAGCACTAAGCGACTGAAATATTTTTAGTTTGAGTGTGATGTTGGGTAGCGTTTCAAACTGTAGTAACTCGGGCCTAAAAAGAGCCTTCCTAATAGGATTTTTGTTGGAACATTTCAGTTTGGTTATTTTGTAGTTTAATTATCATCTCTTACCTTTGCCAAGGTCCCACTTCAAATGCTTGGAGTCATCTTTTAACCAAGTGGAAAGTGCTTTAGTATATTTGGATGAATTTGTTAAAATCGACACAAGGTACATATTTTATCGTTCATTATTACCAGTTGTGGAAAATTTGAAAATAATTCTTTATCCAAGTACTTGTTGTGTTCATCTCAGAAAGTCGCGATGCTTTTTATATGAGTTCTTTTTTCATGTATTTTTTCAACGCGTTCCTTTTATGATCTAGACCTGACCATGCAAATGAAAACATTAATCCCAGGTATAGTAATATAATAATTATTTGTGTTAAAATTTTCATAAAAATCTATGGTTTGTGATGCTCATCGGAACCTCTTTGTAATTGTTTTGATATTCAGTGACTTAGGTTTTGGAAAACTGGCACTCCATTTGAGACAAATGATTACAAAAACTTGTGATGAATTCGCAAATTGGAACAAAAACACTTATGAAGAAATACAAGATGTCTATGTTGAAGGTAATATAGGTGCGGTAAACCTGGTGATTTTCCAAACGAAATAAATTAATTTTTAGAGGAAAGAAAAGTAGAGTTTCACAAAAGTAACGATTATCTCTCAATGCTTAGTTTTATTTTGCTTGCAGAACAGAACTCCTCATTTCGATGTAAGGTGACGTCAGCAAGGGAGGGCATTCTCCTGACCTTTCAAAAATGGTATAAAAGAAGAGACAGTGAAATGGATAAAGCAAAAGAATCCACTGCTACAAAAGGTAACTGGTATGCTGAAAGGTTTATCACTCCTGAGCAGTTTTGTGGTATATACTTTGTGCCACAGTACAATTCATTCATACAATTCATTCGTACAATTCATCACAGTTCAATTGATATAGCCGTATATCAAAAGTCAATTAGATATAGAATAATTAATGTAATATCATGTAATTTGTGTAGAAATCGAAGATGACAAATATTTTGTTGAAGAGCTAGACAATCAGCAGTTATCTAATATTTCAACTCTTAATATCGAAGAGCGGACAAAAGATATCAAATCCTGTATCAAATTCTTTAAACAAGCGATTGATAAAGAGTATACGAACTACAGAAGTACATCCATCCAGACACTTTGCGAGATCATGATTGGCATACTTCCATGTCTTTCTCAGTATGTCTTACTTGCCGAATATCATTTCCAGCAATTGCTGCTCTGTCACAGAAGTTCGTGTAAACTGTATTCAGTATTGTTGGGAATATTTTCTGAACTGTTACGAAAAGGATTCTGTCTGCCGCCTGATGAAGAGGAAATGGAAGGTGAAGGAGCAACCTCATTCGAGGATGCTGAGAATTGTGGGATGGGTGAAGGTGAAGGAAGGAAAGATGTTAGTGATCAGATTGAAGATGAAGCGCAGGTAATGACAAATTGACACAAATATACAATTAGCACAAAGCTAGCGGAAATATACAATTGATGCAAAGCTAGCGGAATCATTTAAATTATGAAATAATATAATTGAACGGTACGATAGCTAATGATGATTAATCATTGGTCACACCAGAAATAAGTAAGAAATATTACGGGAAATAGCTTCTTGTTTCTTTCCATTTGCTGTAAATAGTTAAATTGGTTGCCGCTCTCTGTGGAAACCAGAAAATTGCTGACGGAGCCAGCGTCCTTAATAAAGTTTTGCATACATACACACAGAAATGCTGCAATGACTTTTTGAAAAGATCGGTTCAGTCGTAAATTGAAACATTGTTTTGTCAGTCACGTCTGCTCGAAACAAATTACAACTAACTAAGTAAAAACATTACATGTTAACCGATTTAATTGAAACAACTTATTTACACATCTGTAAACATATTTGTAGCAAATAATTGCTGAGTCACTGAATATTTTCATAAAATATAGAAAACAATCGTTTAAGGTCATCATGAGCTAATAACGATTTAAACTTGTTGACACGAAGAGAAATAATGACATAATTGTGTTTCATTTTAACAACCTGATCTACAGGCTACTTAACAACTTGTCAACAACGTTTCAAACAACTTTTGTGTGTTTTTACATACGTACTGTAGACTTGTGATTTATTTTAAAGACATCCATGCGTTATGAACTAAAATAAACATATTGTTAATCTTTCTAGCTTCAAGGAGCTGAACAACAGAAAGATCAAGAAAAGAAAGAGGGAGACGATAATCAGATTCCTGACGAAGAACATGGTATAGAGATGAGTGAAGATTTTAAAGGTGAAACTCACGATGTTGAGAAAACTGGGGAATCCAGTGATGAAGATGGTGAATCTGATGATGAAAGGGAAAATTTGGAGCAAAAAATGGGAGATGTTGATGGAGCTGATGAGATTTTGGATGAAAAACTGTGGGCTGATTCTGACACGGAAAATAATGATGATGATGATAAGGTGATTTTTTATCTAGTTGCATTTTTTGCCTAGCAATATGTATATGCGATTAAATGTTAGTTTTTGAAGTGGTAGATATACCACTAGTCAATTTAATTGTCTGGTTGTTGGAAAATTAGGGCATTAACAAAGCAAATTATTCTAAATCTTCGACTAAGTATGCCAAGGGGTCAGGAGATCGGAATTCAATTAGCTAATGCATAATAATAACGAGAATGTCACCTAGTATTCTCGAGGCGAGTTACACAAGGCAAGAATATGTATGCATTTTGGTATTCAAAGAATTGTATAAAGGAAACAAAAATAAGACTATGTAACTTTCAATACGACAGGATAACGACGGAGATGAAAGAGGCAAAGGAGCAGAAGGTGAAGATGAAAGTGAAATGGTTGCGAAAGAAGAAAATCAAGGTAATATATGACTTTTGTTATTAAATTCAACACAACCGAAATGTTATTACCATTGGATGAAACGACCAAAGATTGAAGTTGCATACGTATTTATTACTAAGCACTAGTTAAAAAATGTGTGCCAATCAAAATGCATTGCGCCCAGATCGACCAGTGTCTTGGAAGATTAATTTTGTGGAATTTGAAGTGGTTGAAATTACTTACAAAATACTGTCTGCATTTGCTTTGATGTTATATCAGAATACTTTAGTAGTTTTACTTTTTGCTTGGATAACATAGATCACAGCAGATTGAGCATCACAAAAACATAAACAAGTGCACCCATTGTAGTCTGGTTGACCCTAGTTTCTAAATATACACCTGTGGCTACAAAATTATACTCTAGTTTCTGTTGTGAAGTGCTGGCAGAGGTTACAGTTATAAAATCCTTTACCGGCTGATAGTTACAAAATGATTATAAAATTATAAAATGCGGAACAGCTCGTTCTCTTTGCATTGCCTGCCTGTGAATTCACATATCTCCATCATCAAAATAATTCTCTGTAACTATTACGTAATTCAGCTTTTGCTGCAATGTAATTTGAATAAATCCAAATCAAATCAAATCATGTCTATTTCGAAATTACAAGCTATGTCAAACCTTTAAGCTCTGTCAAACCTGTTATCTCTCCTCCATACGTTGTTAAATCAACGCTTATTTTCAAGGTTCAATTAAGGAGAGCAAGAATAAATCAAAGATGGATGACATAGAGGAAGATAAAATAAATGAGTTGGGGAAAAATGAAGACGATATGGGAAATCTAGATGAATTTTTTTCGGACAGCAAAAATGAGCCCACGCCTGACGAGCAGCAACCAGAAGATCTAAAACTTGATGATGACCTGGAGTTAGACACTGAAGAGAATGAGGAGGCTGGAGATGATGCTGGTGATACTATGGATGATGAAGCCAGTGAAAAAGGCGCCGATGACATTGATGGTGACTTTGATAATGATAAAGATGAAGGTGACCACTTATTATTTATATTCTTCTTATTTTTATCAAGTAATCGATAAATAGTGATTCGAATTATTGAGAGGCAAAGCTGCCGCTCCATTCTTCTATTCTGGGTGTACTATTTTTCTAAAATACTTTTCAGAGCATTGCCAAAATGTGTTCACTCAGCGTCAATCTCATGTTAATCATTTCAGTTAACGATGACAAGAATAGCGGTGATGAAATTGATAGCAAAAGTGACTTTGAAATGGATGAAAATCAAGGAGGTGTCGAAGAAATCAGTAAAGAAGTCGAGGATAACGAAAATGAAGTTGAAACTAGTCCTACGAAGGTATAATAGGCACACAGGTTGTTGATATTACTTACATAAAGAGAAAGCCAGGATTCCTAGCTAATCGAGTAAATGATTTCTGGTTAAAATCGTTTATCTTTACAAGCTCTTGAATGACGATCTGGCACGGAATGTTTACTCGATTGAGCATTAGATAGATAGAGCTTGTTCGAGTTGTGTGAATGCATGAGGTTTGCAGGGAAAGGCGGAGGAGAACGCTAATTCACATATGTTGCAACAATCATGCAAACATGCCTTTAATATCAGTGTGAATATCAGTGAGTAGTTACTAATTTAATGTAGTCGACCTTTTTGATGATGGTAATTTACGGCGTTTACTCTGTGGTGTATGTGCTATTAAATTGTCTTATTCATCTTCTTGACGATTCAATGTCTATAGGACGAGAAAGAAGATGATAATATGGCAGAGAATGAGTGGAAAACAGAGTCAGAAACAAAGGTTATTTGAACTTCAATATGGTTTGCGTGTATTCAAACCGTATCTGGATTTAATATACCGTATCAATAAAACCACATAGTATTTGTTAGTTTAGTAAAATAAATATGTAATTTCTACCTCTGATATTGATTACTTTTCTAGATTATTTATTGTGTTTGTTTATTTGTAAGTGAACGGCTACGCGTAAACTTTTACTTTATACGGTTACGCGTAAACTTTTACTTTATTTTATAAGTTCATTCGCTTTTAGGGCGAAAACGTCGAGTCCGTCGAGGATGAAGGAAGTCCTGATGGATCATCTGGTTTATGTGCCGGCAAAGAGAGATCCGAGGCTGTTGAAAATGAAAAGAGCATAGCCGAGGGAGATAATGAGGGGACTGGTAATAGCATGTCACAACAGAGCGGCCATACAAGATTCAACCAGTAGTTCGCTGAGCATGAATAAAACTACAGATATGGCTTCATCTGATACGGTATGATTTTTAGTTGGGGGCTGCTGTCGCTCAATTTGTAGACAAACTGTAATACGTGTAACTTTAATTCCTTCTAATTACGCGTCTTCGAGACGTTGCAATGTTGAAATTTGTATTAAAATAGGCGGATAGGTCGTCGCAATTTCGGGCATCGATCTACTGCCCATTTATTGTTAATTATGTTTCATTTCCAATACCAACCTTACCTCAACATTAATTCAACGTTGAAGTGTGGTTGATGAGATGAGCAAAGTTATCTCAACATTATTTCAGCGTCAAAAAAGTAATATTGATCCAATTTGCATTTTACATCTTTTCCTCAAAGTGATTCGACGTTTTACAGTCGCGGCAATAGAAGTGTTCCGGAAATATTTGACCAATTCATTAGCTCAAGTTTAGCAGTTCTTCTGATCAATCCTCCCGTGATTTCTCACATTTTGAAAAGTTCGTTGAAATGTTCACAACTTCCTATTTATTGACAATATTGACCAATCAGAATGCTCGCAAATAAGATATAGCATTCTCATTGGTCAATTAACAGGAAGACAAACTTAGTTTCTATATTCTGTAACAAGTGAAACCCATTTTTACGTTCAGCGTTTTCCAGTGGACGATTCCTCTTTTGGACAAACTTTTGAATCAGGAATATTCATTAGCACAGCTGGAAAGAGCATCCTAAATTTAGTAAAGTGATGAAGTTTGGTTGCAAAACATTGTAAAATGTGAAAATATAGTCTTGTGAAGTTTGCAAAATTTTTATACTTTTGTATTATGGGCAGAAATGAGTAATCGCATTTCGAAATCTGTACAAACGTATACAAAATTCGCAAACTTCATATAGGACAATATTTTGAACATTTTACAATGTTTTGCAACCAAGCTTCACAATTTTACTAAATTTAGAATGCTCTTTTCAGCTGTGCTAATAAATATTTTGTCTAAAAGGGAAATCATCCGTTGAAGTCAATATATCTTGTGTGTTTAATATTCTTGGAAACTGCACTTATTTTGAAGTATACTTTCCAGCGATCACCCCGATATATATTTTGTTATAATTGTTTTGAAGGAGGAGAAAACTGAGAGTAGTTCGCGATTTCAATCCGACAAAAATCAAAGCGGCCAAGATAAAGAGCTTATTGACGGTGAAGTTTCAACAGAAGAGCAGGATCTAGCTGGAAAACGATGGCAAGACACTACAAGCACCGTGTTTATGGGGATGAATCCGTGTTTTGCAGAACATGTGAGTGCTATGGTGAAATCAGGTTGAAAGTTAGAAAAATGTGCCGCTATTATTCTGGTGTGGTGACCTTTGGCATCGTATTGTGTGGTGTTGGTGTTGTGTGGTGTGGAATCGTGTTTGTGGGGTTGCTATTATGACGTGGTGTATTGATCTAGGCTGAGTGTTAACATGTGCACTGAAATGTCTTGCAGATGGAGATATTAGATCCAGAGAAATGCCGCAGTGAGCTTGAAGAATTACTGTGCAAGTGGCGTGATTTAGAAGACGGAAGCCCCGCAGAACAGATTGCTGCGCTTGAAACTTGGCATAGATATGAACTTCTGACGTCAGCACATTCTCAGCAGCTGTGTGAACAACTGCGAATAGTACTGGAACTTTCCATTGCTAATAAACTAAGGTATGCTAGCCGACTGTTGTATGCGCTTGATTAACATAGATTTAACTGCGTTCACTGTAATAGCAACCGACTGCCGAGTAACGTCTTCAAACCAGTTGTACCGCATCGACTTTTAGATTTCGTGATGGCTAACGTATTTTCATGTTTATTGAGAGTGAAAACAACAATTTCTAAAGAGATGATAATTATGATTTGAAATTTGCATAGCGGGACTAAATACTCGGGCTGGCTACGCCGCAGCCTTTTGGCCAACCTAATACTGAGTAAAAAGCCTGGGTACCAGGTTAGTTGTGTGCAAGAACCGACGGACGTTTTTTGTGTAAAGTTTGATATTCTCTCATTATTCTAGAGGTGACTATCGCACGGGAAAGAGACTGAACATGAGGAAAGTGATCCCGTACATCGCAAGTCAGTATCGTAAAGACAAGATTTGGCTTAGAAGAACAAAGAAAAGTAAACGACAGTACCAGATTTTACTGGCTATCGATGATTCCTCGAGCATGCGTGATAATCAGTCGAAACAGGTTGGTGTGTCCTAAAGAATGTCCTTGAGAAAACATTCGCCGAGGGCGAAGGGAATATAGGTATCTGCCGATTATCTGCCGAAGCCGAAGGCTATAATTCAATAATTGTTTTATTCAGTAAGTTTAAACGCTTGCTTTGTAAGTAAGTAGACACAAGCTGCGGAACATGTGAAATGGAAGACATAATGGAACACATGAAATTGTTCGGAAACTTTAATAAGCCAACCAGACTACGAAAAAAATATTCTTCAAACAATTGTCAGTTTACAAGGTCAGTCAATATTCGACGAAATGAGTCACAATGTCGTATATTTGTTTTCAATATACGACGAAATGAGCCATAATGTCGTATATTTATTTTCAACCCTAAATTTGGGCAACTACCAAGCGGATATGACGATTTCACCTTTAGCTCTTAACCAATCAAAATTCCTAAATATTTTCAATAAATAATAATGTGGATTAATTGGTTTCACCTTTGCCTATCTTGACCGTCTTTGTTCCACCTTTAGTTGGCGTTTGAATCACTAGCAGTTATTACTAATGCATTGACGAGACTGGAGGCAGGAGAAATAGCAATATGCAGGTACAATCTTGCCTCAATCGTACGTGCAAGAGAGATAAAATCTCTGGGGTCAGTTGTACGAAAGGTGAATAGCGTTATCCACCGGATAGTGACTTTTTCAAGTTTCTAAAAATTTTCAGTAACAGGTAAAGATTATATTGAAGTTCATCATTTTCAAGTTAAAGTCACTTTCTATCTCTTGCGAGGGAAATATTCTTATAGTGTCTCTGCTTTTTATGCCCTTTGCGGCAGTTCAAAACATTCACTATTTGTTGGATAGCACTATATCCAGCTTTCGTACAACCGATCCCTGTAGTTTAGGATTTCAGAGTTTCCTCAGTAAGAATACTGTCCATTTCATGTTTACTGTAGCAACACAGCCAGGAACGCGACAGATTAGGCATTAAGTTTCTTGTACGTTTGCATGGTGAATACAATATGCTTGTTAAGCTTTGTGGAAACACCACGTTAATTAGTTAGTTGCGAGGAAGCCGAGCTAGAAAAACCAGCAGTGGCTAAACACTCTTGGATTAATGACCATCGCATAAAATGGAATGAAGCGTCCATTTTAGCGACTGAAAGTCATTATACCTGTAACGTTTTAGGGGTTGTTTCTATTTTTAGACTTTTTGCATTATAATCCTGACCAAAATCCTAATCTTAATGCCAATCCTAACACTAAACCTATCTCTAACCATAATCTAAATCCCAATCCTAACCTTTAACCGAGTCCTAACCCTAATCCTACCCCTATCCTAACCCTAATCTGAATTCTGAGAATCTAAAAATAGTAACAACCCCTAAATTGTGACTCATATGAAAGTCATAAGTTCTCTCGCAAAATGAGAGAGTCTATTGAAATTGAAAAACATAGTACGATTGATCAAGAGGGTAAGCCACTAGACAGTACGTGACGCGCTCTCTTTACTGTGCAAAATTAAATTTCTCTTTCTTCTTTGCGCACCCATGCGGGTTAATTAGAACCATTTCGCTACGTTAGATATGACGTGGCTGATTTGACCGTTTAATTGACTTTTAAATCACGCGAGCATACAATCACGACACTTTATGTATAAAAAGGGGCGTGTGAATTCAAATAGTCATATTATTATAGCACTGATGAAGATCCGAGCTTACGGATCGAAAGCTTTGCAATAATAAATTTACATGGTGTTTCCACAAAGCTTAACAAGTAGATTAGACATTAGTTTTCTATTTTTTCGCCTATCACAAGTTGCACGAAGCCTGTTGCCTTCATCAAGTTGTATCAAGTTTGTGTAAGGCGGACTTGATGCAACGTGATGTTTGCAGACTTGGTGCAGGTTTTTCAAACAACTTGAACTCAGTGTGTGGGCAAAAAAATCTTGGACATCAACTTGCTTGAAGCTTGTTGACCACTTGCAGCAGACTCGTTATCATCAAACTGGAGCAAGCGATACGACCGCATCCCGATATTGGCTTGATGACCGCAAGACATCAACGTGCAGCAGACCTGCTGAAACTTGCGCGATTTTAGCTGCTTGCAGGCCCGTACTTGCATGATTAGAAGGACCTGATTTCTTTTTCTCTGCAGTTTTGGAGAAGATGTTCGTCTACTTCATCCATTCCACGAAACGTTTACGGAACAATCGTGTGCGAATATTCTACGTCAATTTCGCTTTCAACAGAAGCAGACGAAAATTGCGCAGGTATGAAGTAAACTTGTTAAACTTCGACGAGTTAATTCTTCCGAAGGTGCACACATGGTGGCCATTTAGAGCTCTTTTTTAAAAAAAGGGCGTTTTGGGAGAAAATTTGTTTTAGCTGTAAAAGACCACTTAATAAGGTTTTCGAAAACTGATTTAAGCGTAATTGCTTGAGCGCATAAACTACTTAGTTTTTATTCGAATTCTTACAGCGCCGTCCACTGATCTCAATACACCCTGTTTACATAAAGAATTGAGTTTAGAGTTTGGTGAATAAAAATATCATTCCGGATTGGAAATCGCTTCAAATTCATGTAGGCTTTATTTTGGCACTTATACATTCAAGCACGTTGATGAAACTCCCCACATTGCAAACAGCCTTGATTTTGGGCATACTAAACGTCAAATATTCCTGTCTGAAATCTTAATCCATGTTTACATGATTCCGGGACGCAATTTCATTCCGGATCGAGTATTCAATCCAAAATGAAAACTCAAAGCGGATTTATTTAAACACCAGCTAAATCATGTCTTTTCAGATCATGTGATCCGCAGTAGCTTACTCTTATTAGCCGTGCGACAATCGTGCCATCTGAAATGGGTTAATTTACATGTGCGCTGGCCAAGAAGGACTATTTTAGTATTTAGGCACCATTCCCAACTTTCGGCAAAATTTTTACCCTCAATATCGACATGCATAGCTGCCATTTTTTGCGCCTGCAAGAGTTAATTTATACACTTTTCATGCACAGCTGTTGAACACGTGTGCCAGTGTAATGACGTCAGCAAGGTCACGTGCCAACGCCGGAAATGACGTTTCACAACTTTTACTGATTGTTTCCGATGGCTGCGGCATCTTTCTTGAAGGAGTGGAGGTTAGTTTTAATTGCTTACGTTTGTTAAATTGATTTAATCACTTTACACTATTGAATAACGTGATTTAGCCAACGTTGCATAAATCTTCAGCTTTGGCAAATCTTCAACCTCATTTCATGAAGTCTCAATTGGGTTAAAGGCCGAGACAGACCGGGCACGATTTGACAGCGTGACGCGAATTTTCGATTTTCATCGTCTTTTTTAACTTTGATCCTTTTCTATTTTTCTCTAATCTTCGTAAGGACTTCAGCATTGAGCTATTTGGTGCACATATCTAACCAAATTTCTTTCCTTTTGGTTTTATTTGCTTTTAAAATTCGAAAAATCGCGTCGCGTTGGCAAATTGCATCCGGTCTGTGTGAGCCTCAAAAGTCAGCAGCAATGAAAAGTTGGCCGAAATGCCTCCACCAAATATGTGACATCACATAGCAAGATTAAGCGAGTCATTGGTTCGTTCTGATTACTGCTTAAGGTTGAGAGGTTAAGATGCACAGGTTCCTGTATGCAGTACGGGAAAACGGGCAGAAATTACGGGGTTAAATGGCGAGACATGTATCCGTAAACCGGAACCGGTTCATCCATTGACATATATATATCTGGACTGCTACAATCTTGGCCATAAATGGTAGAACGATGATTGAGTTTTGCTCAAATCTGATGACTCCCCCTCTCCCCCCCCCCCCCCACACACAATGTTGATGTGAGGTAGATATTTATGGCTGGTCATTGACCACAGACATCAATGAAACATGCAGTAGAGATGTAACACAGCAACATTGAATGGGGGGAGCGGGGGGAGGCGCGATATCGTTTTAACACGCCTTTATATTGTTTGGAAATTTTTCAAGTCGTTCCACGAACTTTTGGCCAAGATTGTAGCTCGGCTTTGAAAAGCGTTATCAAAGATGGCTGAAATATGAGAGTGCTTGCTCACGAAGTTGACTGCTGACCAGTATTTTTTGTATTATTTAAGAGCCAGCGATGTTCAATCACTCTTATACTCGTCAGTATTCGTCAGCCTTTGTGATTTTCAATTGATAACGCAAAATTCAAGCGAAAATACTGCGAGTAGGCAGTCCGGATGTATTTATGTCAATGGGTTGATCTGGACCTCGCTGGACTGCGCGAACTAATATGAACTTAACGTGTGCATATGATTGATAGTCTAAGATGGCGGACAACTCGTATGTTAATTTATTACATGAGTATAGAGATTTATTCATCGATATGGCTGTGCGTAATAATCGTTCCAAATTAGCAATAGCCAATCGGCATCAAGAACGATAAAATTTCACTCGGTGAAAAATCATCGTTCACGGCCTTTGATTGGACGAACGATGTTTTTTCACCAGTGAAAATTTATCGTTCAGTGTTCTGATTGGCTGACCCGAACGTGCAACACCTGCTCGCAGGCTAGTGTAAACATGGAGTCTGATTTTACAAGTATTTTTTAACTCACCGAAAAGAGAGATTTAAGACAATTTCACTGATAAAACAACCACCTAAAATCATAACGACGACATTCGTGGCCTCATTAACTTGAAATAAACCTCATGGTTTCATTTTCAGCAAGAAAACAAAGCCATAAATGGTAAGAAATTCCATTTTAATATTTTGCTTGAGTATTTGTTTTTGTCAGTAAGATATATCCGTATCTTTATACACTCATGTTTATACTCATATAATAAACAAATTACTTCATGGTTGGTTCGTTTGTACGATTTTTATTATTCACTCGTTGTGAAGGATCGCTAAACTCACTCGTTCGCTGCGTTCACTCGTTCGTTTAACGATCCTTCACAACTCGTGAATAGAAATCGTACGCACTCACCAACCATGAAGTAATCTCTATTAAACAATCTCAAAAATGAAGAAAAAAACTTTGAAAGACTTTGATTTTTTATTTTTAATGTTCTTTTAAATGCATCAACTGAATTGTATAGCCAGTGTCATTCAAAATAAGACCATTGTATTTACGTTAACGATTTCGAAAACAGTCTTTTCAAAACAATCCTAAATGTTTTTCGTACTTTCTTTATCGTTGTAGACTGTCCATAGAGCGGTGAGAAAAGCCAGAGAAGCTGGTATGTTTTTGGTGTTCGTTATCCTGGACAATCCAAGAAATAAAGACTCTATTCTGGACATAAAGTTTCCCATTTTTCGAGCCGGCCAGTTGCCTGAACTGAAGTCCTACATCGAGCAATTCCCGTTCCCTTACTATATTGTCTTGCGTGATATCAGTTGTTTACCCGAAACCTTGAGTGACTCGTTAAAACAATGGTTTGAATTGGTGGCGAATACGAGTTGATGTGTCATTTACAGCTGGTGGAAAAATAGTAGTAATCCATCCACAATTGAGAAAAGCCAGAAAAAGGTGGCGTATTTGTGGTATTCCTGATCCTCAACAAACCAAGAAATGAAGCCTCGTAAATTTGCAATTTCCCATATTTCGAGCAGGCCAGTGGACTGCAATAAAGTGGAGCATTTCCCTTTTCATTACCATATCGTTTGGTGTGCTATCAGTTCTGAGTGACTGTCTCATAGCAATTTCTCAAAAAAATTTCCACTACTGTACATTTTGAAGAAACCATAACCTTTGATCTCACTCTGTTTAGCAAGCCCTTCATACAATTACAATATTACGAGCTAAAAATAAACGATACTAATGAAGCAAACATTTATATATTGCACTTATATACAAGCTCACTCATTTATAAACTCATCAACAGGATCACACTATAATGTTTCATATATTAAATTTTGTGCATTAACATGTTAAATAAATTTTGACTAAATCCTATTGTCCACAAGTACACAAATCCCACAGTCCTAGTGGCTCTTTTGCTCAAATCGAGATTAAAGAAAGTTAAAGTTCTTTCTGTATTTGTCTCAATAGGTCGCACGCATAGATATGTACATATCACTGGTCGCACGTATAAAATAATGATGTAATCATTTTAGGAATTTTTATTTCGTATGCAGAAAGACATCTTACTGTCTGCAATTCAGGAAACTAGCCAAAATAATAGAAAGGGTAATCTTAAAAATACTCAGCGTGCATTTTATACAAAAACCTGTGCTCATAGATCTAAACATTTCCTCAGCAAATCCAGGTGACATGCATCATATGTCGAGAGTAAAAAAATAACACTTGCCTTCCGATCTCTGTTGAACGTGATCTTATTCAGGTCAGTGGACTCTCAGTGGTTGCATTAAGTCGGAAAGTGCTTATCAGTATGTAGCGTTTTTAGGGACTTTGTCTAAAGGAACTTTCCATTTTCAACTCTCTTATTGGTGGACTTTTACTTTTTGTATCATTCATATCCAACTGGTGCAGAGAGCTAATGTAGTATGGTATAGTTAGGGTAAGTATAAGATTTAATATTGGATGTATTAGTAAATTTCACGCAAGTTGAAGTTGACACATGCGTAACAAATTTCCTGGCTGCTGTCAGTGGTCGCATTGAGCCAGAAATTACTTATAAATTCTCCTATGTAAATATTTTTAGGGACTTTCCCCAAGTCTAAAGGGACTTTCTCTCAAAAAACCCCGTTTCCAGTGCATGGAATCCATTTTCCTTGCAAACTCCCATTTTACCCTCTTCAGTGCCCTCTTAATAGCTATTCGTAAACACATTTTGTACTGAGAAAAATGTCCAAATGAGGGTCAGTTTTCACTCTCAAATTCAAAATTTCTTATAATATGACGCAACAGGTCAAACAAGTTGTTATTTCTGTTTGGCATGTCTAATTAATTAATACAATTTTAACAGCAAAAAAAAGAAACCATCAATGCGACTTGTAATTAAAAGCCAGTTTATCCAAACCTCGCTTTGCTTTTTCTACTAAATTAACACAAACATTTCGTGAAAGACCTGTTGATCATTGTTGTTCTCTGGAAGATTAAGAAGATTAAAGAAACGTTCTTTCTGTATTTGTCTCTATACGGTGGTGAAAAAAATAGGTCACACGTACGAAATGGTGAAATCATTTTAGGAATTTTAATTTCGTGTGCAGAAAGACATCTTACTGTCTGCAATTCAGAAAACTAGCCTAAATAATAGAAAGGGTAAACTTAAAAATACTCAGCGTGCATTTTATACAAAAACCCGTGCTCATAGACCTAAACATTTCCTCAGCAAATCTAGGTGAAATTCATCATACGTTGAGAGTAAAAAAATAACACTTGCCTTCCGATCTCTGTTAAACATGGTAATGGTAATGGTTTTAATAACATATTACAATAGCTATATACAGCTAAATTATCATATGTTTACAAGAATTATTAGACCAATAACTACAATTCTGAATTTAAATATACATTTACATTGTCAAATTGTTTTTTACATTAGTTAAAAAACTAGTTAAAAATACTAGAATTAAGTAGATATTTTAAAGCTAATAGAAATATCGAAATAAATAGCCGAGTGTTAGTCAATGCGCTCATTATATTTGGTTATCGCAAATACAATTGGGCTACCCTTAAAACGTTCTGTTTTACAATAAAAATTGTAAATTTCCTTTCCACTTGATCTAGTTGCCATACGTTTCATGTCTGAATTTTGCTCCGGTAACAAATGATGAAGGATATGCGAAGGCTGCGTCATACTCTTAATGAGTTCCACACAAAGATCATTTCTTCGTTGCTTCAATGATTTCAATTTTCCTTTCTCGAGAGCTTCGTCATATTTCAGATAAATAATACGGAGCGCTCTTTTTTGGATTCTTTCGATTGCATCATGGTGCTCATTGGTAAGATTTCCGTGCTATATTTGGGCTCCATATTCAACAATAGATCTTATTGTAGCACAATAGAAAGATTTTAGATCGTCTTTGGAAGCACCATAGTTCTTCAACTTTCTTAATTAACAAATAAAGCCGCTTTGCTGCTTTTTTAGTAATATAATCCGTATTTGTCGACCATTTCATATCATCGTCTAACCAGATACCCAGCAGTTTGTATGACTTTACCCGGGGCATTGGTTGATTTTCAATTATTGTTTCTGGAATAATTGTCTTATTTTTCCTAAAATCAATGATCATTTCTTTGCATTTTTTGGCATTAAGCTCCATTCTCTCTTGTTGTGCAAAACAGGCTACTCTTTCAACATTTGTTTCGGAATTACCAAGACATGTGCCCGAGATATGATTTGATACATCGCACACTTCGGACAAAGTGGTATCATCCATGATCTTTTTCAGGTCAGTGGGCTCTCAGTGGTTGCATTAGAAATGTTTAGCATAAGCCTACTATTCAGCATATGATAATAGGCCGTGGGCCGACCACGGGAAAATCGTCTAGAAAAGCAATTGCGTTGCCCAAATTTGCAGAATGAGATATTTCGACATAGACTTACGTTTTGAACTGTTCTGAATTCAATTCTTCTTGTTCCCAAGTCTGAAACCCCGCAGTTTTTGTGTAAAATAGCATTGAATATTAATGTTTTGAAATTTAAATATAGAATAAGCCGCCATTGTTCTATTAAAAACACATCGTTCAACAATGCGATGTTTGGTACCAGTCTCTCCCGCAATGTGATATAAAATGTATAAAATAGCCTCGAAGCTCCTTTTGATGTATAGTTTTTTATAACGCTCGGAATGTAAATATTAGAGTTCACTGGTAAATATCGGAACTGAAAATAGCACAACAAAAATCTACATTTTTGGACTGAATCTTACTGGGCATTACAGATCGAATGAGATAAAAAGTGCTGGGTACAGTATTGCTCAATACTGGATAAATTTGCGCTGATTCTCAGCGAAATTTCATAAGCGCGCGCGCACAGTACTATTGCAGTAGAAAATTTCTGAACGGATGACCAAAATTTACCGTATGGGTTCAAACTCATTTCTCGACAAAACACGTGAAAAAAATGCTGTTTTTCAAAGTGTTTTAAAGCGACAGATTTTATCCACAAGGAGTTAGCGACTTTCGCCAAGCTCAGACTTTACGCAATAAACAATGTTTCTGCTGTGTTTCCCCCTACGACTCACAACCCATATATGTACGTACAGTGTAATCTTTAACTTGTGAAAGACCAGTGAAAAGCTTTTTGTGAAAGTCTGCTGTGAAGTTGTATATAAGACGTCTATTCACTGTTTTACGAAAGTCTAGCTTGCACTTTGGTTCCCAGCAAGCGGAGTGCGTCTTAGCAGAGGTCTTGTATATCAATAAGTCTTTAGGCGGGGGTGCGAATGCACGTAAACTAACGTCGGACTAGATTATTCATCATCGCTCGTTTTCATCTTCGTAGTTACTATTGATCATATCTTATTCCTTTTCTGAGTCTTGGGATCTGTTGTTGCAATTTTCACACTTGCAAAGTTCTGAACAATGTAAATTGGCTTGCTTACAGCCACATCTATTAAATTCAAATCATGTCTTGCAGCTGAAATTTACAAACTGAAGCAATTCCTCTGGCGCTGCATCAATTGACATCCACTTGAGCTCAATTGCACCGTCAGTGTCGTTAACCCATCCATGTTCAGCAGGATCAGGTGCATTTATGACTGCTAAAGACATATTGATATACAAGACATCTGCTAAGACGCGCTCCGCCTGCTGGGAACCAAAGAGGGACATGCAAGCTAGACTTTCGTAAAACAGTGAATTGAAGTCTTAATTGTTATATACAACTTCACAGCAGACTTTCACTAAAAGCTTTTCACTGGTCTTTCACAAGTTAAAGTTTACAGGTACGTACATATATGGGTAGTGAGTCGTAGGGGAACACAGCAGAAACATTGTTTATTGCGTAAAGTCAAAGCTTGGCGAAAGTCGCTAACTCCTTCTGGATAAAATCTGTCAAAATTTGTCGCTTTAAAACACTTTGGAAAACGGCATTTTTTCACGTGTTTTGTTGAGGAATGAGAAAATGAGTTTGAACCCATCAGAAATTTTCTACTGCAATAGTACTGTGCGCGCGCGCTTGTGAAATTTCTCTGAGAATCAGCGCAAATTTTTCCAGTATTGAGCAATGCTGTACCAGCACTTTTTATCTCATTCGATCTGAAATGCCCAGTAAGATTCAGTCTAAAAATGTAGATTTTTGTAGTGCCATTTTCAGTTGCGTATGTTTACATTCCGAGCGTTATAAAAAACTATACATCAAGAAGAGCTTCGAGGTTATTTTATATCACATTGCGGGAGAGACTGGTACCAAATATCGCATTGTTGAACGATGTGTTTTTAATAGAACAATGGCGGCTTATTCTATATTTAAATTTCAAAATATGAATATTCAATGCTATTTTACACAAAAACTGCGGGGTTTCAGACTTGGGAACAGGAAGAATTGAATTCAGCACAGTTCAAAACGTAAGTCTCTATCGAAATATTTTATTCTGCAAATTTGGGCAACGTCGTTAAACGAAAATCGTTAGTGGCCCACGGCCTATAATGAGAAAGGAGACAAATTATGATAGCGAGTGCATTGTATAAATAGGAGACATAAACGAAAACAAAGGCCTCAAGAAGACATATTTTAAAACCTGAGTGAACGATGGATTAGCTCTTTCAAAGTTGTTACGGTGTTATATCGTCAAAAAGCACAATGTGCCTTTGTGCAAGGAAAGTACATAGTTCAACAACAACTGGTTGAAACCAACGAGGATGCCGGCAAAGGCTTCCTACAGCTTGATAAGTTTTCATATGCTTAATTGTATGCTTGTTAAAAAGGGACAAAACATTAAGATTCGGTATATACATATCAAGATTCACATATATATATCAAGATTCGCATATATATATCAAGATTCGAATATATATATATCAAGATTCGGATATATATGTCAAGATTCACATATATATATATCAAGATTCACATATTTATATCAAGATTCACATATATATATCAAGATTCACATATATATATATCAAGATTCGAGTATATGTATCAAGATTCGGATATATATGTCAAGATTCACCTATATATATCAAGATTCACCTATATATATCAAGATTCACATATATATGTTAAGATTCACATATATATATATATATATATATATATATATATATATATATATATATATATATATATATATATATATATATATATATATATATATATATATATATATATATATATATATATATATATATATATATATATATATATATATATATCAAGATTAGGATATATATGTCAAGATTAGGATTTAAAAAATATAAAACATTTTCCGTGTTGATATACAGTTATATCAACACGAGTGTTGATATACAGTTATATCAACACGAGTGGAAATTGGAAAAACGAGAAGCACAACGAACTTCAACAGAAGAGTGGCGGGAAATTTTCCGTGTTGACATAAAGTTATATCAACACGGCTCTTAGCCAATCAGCGTTCAGAATTTACAAAGGCTATATTATAAATATATATCAAGATTCAAGATTAGTACTTGCTTGAAGTACTGCATAATCAGCTTTTTATACCGCTGACCCAATATTTATGAAAGATCGCGTGTTATGGCGCATTTCATAGACAATCTTCGACAGTTGTTCGAAGAGTTTTTAAGATGTGTGAGGGAAGGAATGGCAGGGCTGAGTTCCGAATACGAACCAAATCGCGTGGACGGCCTGTTATGGCGCCTTACTGATTTTGAAAGAACCCTTGGGTAAATTTCAAGTCGTGTTGGTGAACGTGGCAGTCACGATCAGTTGCTGGAAGACTTGGAAAGACTGTCAACTTTTGTGCGTTTTCTAAAGACAAGACATACCGAATCACCTCCTGTTGCACCTCCTGATGTAGTTGTAGCGGACCTACATCAGCTCGGTTGTCCTGTGGAGTATTTCGGGCATGCGTATCGTCCACGCCTTGCTGTTGACAAAAGTGTAATCCAACAACTGCGTGCAGAATCAATGAAATGGGTGGACATTGCGAAAATTCTTGGAATTTCACCCAAAACATTGATTCGCCGACGCAGGGAATTTGAATTGCCTATTGGTGCTGATGCCTTTACAGATATTGAAGACAGTGAATTAGATGAGCATGTTCGAGAAATTTTAAGAGTAAATCCTGAAGCAGGTATATTCTGTAATGTGCCAATTAATTCTAGTACCATGGTACCTGTAGTAGTATACTGTTTTTTCCATTTTTCAGGACTTCGTTTAGTTGAAGGAGGACTCAGAGCAAAGACACTAAAGATTCAGCGGAACCGTGTACGGGAATCTACTGCTAGAGTTAACCCAGTTCTCTCAGCAGTGAGAGGACACAATTTCAGGATTGTCCGGCGAAAGTATTCTGTACCCTGTCCAAATGCCCTTTGGCATATTGACGGGGATCATAAATTGATTGAACCATATAGGATTGTCATTCATGGTGGAATTGACGGGTACTCCCGGCTTATTGTATTTCTAAGGGCGTCTTCAAACAACAAGGCTAATACTGTTCTGGATCTATTTCAAGAAGCTGTCAGGCTTTACAACCTACCATCGCGTGTTCGCTCAGATCAGGGTTTAGAGAATGTTGAGGTCGCACGATTTATGTTACGCGAGAGGGGTATAAACAGAGGTAGCATAATAACTGGTAAGTCAGTTCATAACCAGTGAATAGAACGTTTATGGAGAGAAGTTAATCGAACCGTAGTAAGCAAGTTTAAGAACTTATTCATGTACCTAGAAACAAGCGGATTATTTAATCCCCTGAATGAAATTCACCTATTTTGCCTGCAGTATGTATATCTACCGGAAGTTAATAAATCATTAGAGGAACTGACTAGAGAGTGGAACTATCATGGCCTAACAACTGAGAACAACAGAACACCCAGGCAATTGTGGATTGAAGAAATGTTGTCTAATAGTCAGAGTGATTACAGGGCTGTGGAAGATGTTTTGGCAGATGTTCAGCCAGATATGAATGATTATGGAATAGACGAGGGAGGCGATATACCAGAACTCCAAACTTCCAACAATGTGGTTGTTCCAGAATCTCCAATAGAAAGCACTGAAGAAGTCAATGCTGATTTGCAACAAATCCTTGAGGGGGTAAATGACAATGAATATTGCATTCAAAAGTATCTTTCAGTTCTTGATTATATGGAACATCTTTATTCTAGTCATGAAAATGAACTGGAAAATAATGTTTAGCTGAAATGTAGATAAATGTTAAGGTCAACTATTTTATTGTCACAACAAAAAGTACCACTCAATATTAATTATAACAACTACATATAAATATTGTTATAATATTTAATTGAAGCCTTGAAAAGTTTCTGAAACAAAACCCCTGAAACAAATTTCAAATGACAAATATTTGTCTCACTTTGAACAGCTATGAAGATGGCGACAGGGAACATTGTTTTACTTTTTTCACATAATATTACCAATCTCCTAGAAGTCCATATCCCTATCACAGAGTACATACAGAGGGTGAAAAAAGCGTAACGCGGTTTGTACAGGGGGTAAATGCCTCTGTGCACTAGCTGGAATAAAAATTCCAGCAAGTGCACAGAGGCATTCACCCCCCTGACAACTTCAAAACGGCTCTGATTTATGCCAAATTGAGCAAATAAAAACCAAATAAAATGATTTCTGTTGTCTTCATAAAATAATATTCTGGCATGAATAAATTTGGCTACAGGAAATCCATTGTCCTACGAAAAAACAAGTCGGGAATTTTCCGTTGCGCGAAAATCATAGGGAAAGATATGAATTGAGCCCTCTGTATTATACTCTGTGTCCCTATCCTCCCCCCAGCAGTTTTAGAAGCTTCATCACTAAGGTACCAAGGTCTTAAACGATATGAACGTTAAGAGGTTTTATGCTATAAAAATAGTCTGTAGCACTAACAAGATACAACATAAATGTTGAAATATTGAAAAATGAAATATACCGGTTCCGGTTTTGTTTTTGTGTGCTATAACGGAAGGTTCATGCACAGCCAAATCCACGAGCGTTCTTAATACCGAACACCATGGCATTTTCGAAGCTTTTGTAATCGACATGTACAACAGGAAGCTTCAGAATACACGCGCACGTATTGGCTTTGGGAAACTTGGAAAGCTTTCCGTCTTTTTCAGCTTCGTGCAGAAAATGAATTTGACCAACTAACTCTTGAGAAGGAAGAATTTTGCAACCAGATGCAAAAAATAGAATCTCCGATAAGCTAATTTGAGTGGGATCTTCTTCTGCGTCTTGCAGAAAATCGTTCCAATGTGAAAGGATTAGACTTTCGGCATTCCTTCGGTTTGAACCTTCTTCAGAACACTCCACTGTGAAAATAGATTGCGCCATTGAAACGGTTAGAGGCTGAGACTTGTAACAAAATGCTTCTCTGAACAATTTCGGGTACTTGGACATGGCTTCGAGAACGCCTAAGGTTTTCAATCCTTCCTTGAAACTTGAATATGCTGGTTGACATCTCCCCAACACATGCCAGTTAATGGTACGCTGGACTATCTTGTCCACATCTGCCTTACTTCTAATAACCTGAAACGTGCCAGCCATGTCAAATACAGTGTCTAACTTTTCATCGTCGATTATTTACCGCGCATCATCAACTCCAGGAGCTTGCAACAACTTTCCAAGCGATGTTCGTAATTCAAAATCAGTAACATCATCAAGTGCTGAGATCAGGTTAAGAGTTCCAGTCTCATTTACCAGCGCATCATAGCATGTACTTGAAAGACAATTGGCACCAGGCCCACCATGTACCAAAGACATGGCAAAGATTTCCCCAGCCATAAAGTACTCTCGTTCATCTAGGCAGATAGCATTCAATGAAAGAAACTTTGCTGTTGTTTCTCCGAAGAAGAGTGGTGGATTAACCAGCCATTCTGTTATTAGGGTGAAAAACTCTCTTGCTGGCCCTCCTAGATCTACCGCGCCTTCTGACTGGCCAATGTCGTCCATAAATTTCACGGAGAACATCGGAATTTACTTCGTCAAAAAGCAAAGTGGCGTACATATCATCTAAACCACACGCAATCTTATCAGATACTTGTACACTTTCAGGGAGTAGTCTAGATGTATAGTCAGCCAGGCTATAATAATTGTAACGAAAGGAATCCGTAAGTTATGTACTTATGTAATATGTTATATATAATATTATATATAATATACAAAATGTGCCGTTTCACCTTTTACTTACCTAACAGAAGGTACCATCAATGAGGTAGTTGTGCCATTGAAAGTGTCATCATGATCCTAGGTAGGTAAAAATCACAGACATAAGGCATGGCTGTTGGGATCACCAGGGCCAACAACACGATAATCACATAGGCCGCAATGGTCAATGGACAATCAATAATTAGCTAGCAAATTGCGAGAAGCAGTTACATCCATTTGAACACCTTTTATAGCCAACCTTCCACATCAAACTTGCCAACAGCTAACAGAGGATAAATATTTCTTTTGAGAATTTCACAAGAATTTAAAAGGTTCTGCTACCAATGAAGACAAAATTAATACTACAGTATGCTTGAGTGTATATTTTGACTCTAGGATACTTACAATGTTGGCTTCGTCTCCAACAACATTTTCACATGACTGTCTGCCACTTGTCAGACTTTCCTCATTCGAGTGTGCACTCTTGTTTGGCTTATTGGTTACATTTATGGTTGTTTGTCTGGATCTCTTGGTTCCTGCAAATTGGTTATGACTGGCAGACATACTGCTAGTGGTAGCATCTTCCATTTCAGTCTCACATGTCTCATCTGAATCAAGTATTTCATCCACTGCCCACACCTTCAACATCTTACATGCTCGTACATAAATAGGCCCTTGCTTACACATGCTGTAGATATTTTCTCCTGAAGGTTCCTTATTCCCGTATAAATTTAGAGGGCAAATATTCTGGCCAATACTCTTTACATATTCAAAGTTTACAAATTCACCCTCTTCATCTTCTAATTTTGTCACAAAAGCACCACCAATCTATATAAGAATAAATTACCATGGGAAGAAATAAAATATAAAATAAAACATGCCAGGGAAACAAAAGTACTATGTTGCAACATTAATTTATTAATTGCTCCTAGTACAGTACTACCATTTGTCAGCAACTGCAAACAGCAAACCTTTTATCATGTTTCTTTACTTTTGAACCTAGACTTCCCCTTAAAAAGGTGCAAATTCAAACCTGTCAGTCAAACTGGAAATAAGCAAATTCATAAGCCCCGTTCTGTAATGGGTCATTCCAGAAAACATCTATTCCCCACCCACAGAGGAAATTTCCGCCGTCCAGGGAGGGGGGGGGAGGGGAATCGTCTAAAGAATGTCTTAAATTTATATAGGATATCCGGAGAGGGGGAGGGGGGTATTGTTAATTTCCTCCGTGGGGTTGGGTGGATTTTTTCTGGAATGACCCAATGTTTTAAAAACGTTTGACCGATAGGTGTAAATTTACATGTTTTAAGGACAACTTCTATGTTTGAAACATAAATAAATGTGATAAAAGGTTTGCAGTTTGTAGTTGCTTGCACATGGTAGTAGATTGCAACTATTTTCAATAGCCTATTAACTCTAAATCTTTCTTATACACTGCTTAGGGGGGGGTCTAGATTGCCTCTGAGTAGCCTATCCTGTGTTCTAACTACCCAGTTGAAATAAAACATGTTGTCATGTGTAATCATGATTAAATTAATATAATTAAGATCAGCTGTCTAAGAAGCTCACCAACAACAGTGTGCAAGAATATCTATCAGAGTCCTTTTTAAGATATTGGCTTGAGCTGCATCAACCCCCATATTAAATATTTAAGCAGTGTGACCAAAAATACATAATCATGTTATTGGTGCACAAGACATGCTTATATAAACTACAAATCTTTTTCCGAATAATAGTGGTGGGATCCAGAACCCCCCCCCCCCCTCCCATTGCCCCATTGCCATGCTGTTGCATATTATGCTTTTGCTATTGCAATTTTAATCTGTTTAATCTGCACCTGGTTGAGGAAGCTTCAAATTTTACAAGTGGTGTTACAGGAAAATCACAATAACCTTCAGGGGGGAGGGTTAACAAATTATAAAAATCCTCTGGGGGGGGTGAAAAAAAAGGAAAAATTCCATGGGGGGGTTCCTGTACTTTTGAAAAAGGTCTGTACAAAAGAATGCAAGGGAAATTACGAGGACAAATTTAATGGAGTGGGGATAGTACCGTAGTAGCGCTTGGAAAATGTCTGGGGGTGTTAAGTTTCTTGTGCAACTTTCTAGACAAGGGGGGATGCTTCTCAACAGGAAGGTACAAATTTAAATTGCAATACCACACTTGCCTGAACTGTGATAATCATTCATACCTTCAATCGCAGCTCGTTTTCATTTCATGATTTCTCTAAGGGAAATCCATCTACTATCAAACCAAGCTCTTGAAGTTTCCGCTTGTGCTCATAACGAGGCACTTGAGAATAGGTCGGATATGGAAGCAGACTCAATTCTTTTTTGTTAATAATACTAGCTGCCTCTTTAGCCTTTGTAGCCGTGCTCTTAGCTTTTCCTCTTCCCTTTCCTCTTGTTACAACACCGTGTCCGTAGTTGATCTGTGGGTTGTATCCGGGTCTCGTGTAGGTAAAACTTCTGTTGTTTACCCTCGGTAGTTGAGGTGTTTGCTCTTGTCGACGACGTGGTAAACAAAATCGTTGTGCCATTTCTTCTTCTACAGAGGCATTTGTAGATCGAGTGACCGGATTCGGCCTTTCTTCACTTATTGACTGCACTGAGTCATACACCCTTCTGACAATTTCTGTTAAAGTTGACTCATTTAGTTCGACGGCATGATCGGAATTACGAGATACCTGTGGCAGCTCCGTAGAAGGTGATGGTCTGCCCGCCATATTTACATACGCACGAACCCCAGACGAAGCAGTACTTACCGTGGCTCTGAGGGGACATGCATAATATTTTTGTAATTCCACAACAACAATTATTTAATTAAAGCTCCTTTTTTATTTTCAAAATTTTTGTAATAGCTAAAATTTTAAACGTTGCACTTATTTTTGGCTTGTAATACTAAAATTTACATGTAGGCTTAAAATTTCGACTTATAACACGAAGTTTCGACTTATAACGCGAAATTTGAAGTTATAACACGATATTTCCACTTAGAATACGAAATTTCGACTTATAACACGAAATTTTAAGTGCTAACACGAAATTTCGACTTATAACACGAAATTTGAAGTTATAACACGAAATTTCCACTTAAAATACGAAATTTCGACGTATAACACGGAATTTTAAGTGATAACACGAAATTTCGACTTATAACACGAAATTTCAAGTTATAATACGAAATTTTCACTTAAAATACGAAATTTCGACTCATAACACGAAATTTGAAGTTATAACACGAAATTTCAAGTTTTTATACGACATTTCCACTTAAAATACGAAATTTCTACTTATAACACAAAATTTCAAGTTGTAACAAGAAATTTGAGGTTATAATACGAAATTTCGACTTACAACACGAAATTTCAAGTTATAACACGAAATTTCCACTTAAAATACGAAATTTCGACTTATAACACGAAATTTCAAGTTATAACACGAAAATTCGACTTATAACACGAAATTTCAAGTTATAACACGAAATTTTAAGTTATAACACGAAATTTCAAGTTATAACACGAAATTTTAACTTATAACACGAAATTTCAAGTTATAACACGAAATTTCCACTTAAAATACGAAATTTCGACTTATAACACGAAATTTCAAGTTCTAACACGAAAATTTGACTTATAACACGAAATATCATGTTATAACACAAAATTTTCAACTTATAACACGAAATTTCGACTTGTAACGCAGGGCTCCAAGTTATAACAGCATGCGAATACTAGTTTTCTAAGTCGATTTGCTGTTTGGGAAAGGCGCAGCGGGTATGTACGACTGTGCTTTGCGTGATGTTGTATGAATACTGCGCTCAATAAATATTGCATGTTGCCTTCATTCAACCAACCAAGCGACCATGTTATCAGTTTGCCTTTTTATTTTATTATTCTTTCTTCTGCCTTGTGGATCGGTGCCATTCTACTTGCCAGCTTTGTCGCTAACCGCCCAAGATCGTGATATCTTGATTGTGAGATACTTTGAGCTTGGTTTCTCTTATAAAGAAATTTTAGCGTTCCTTGTTGTATACCATGGCGTACAAATCTCATTGCGACAACTCAAGCGCATATTATCTTCCCATCGATGTTACAGGAGAATAAATCATTCATATATAGCTGACGTTGTGGATACAATAGAAAAAGAACTAAAGGGGAGTGGTAGTGACGTGGGTTACAGACAAATGCACCAAAGATTACGGAGCAAGTACAACCTTGTGGTATCCAGAGAAGTTGTTCGCAAAGCGATTCGTGCGTTAGATCCAGCAGGCGTTCGACAACGCTCAGTAAAGCGATTTCAACGTCGAGCATATGTTGTTCGCGGCCCAAACGACGTGTGGCACATTGACGGATACGACAAACTTAAACCTTTTGGTTTTGCCATACACGGAGCTATCGACGGCTACAGTAGACGTATTCTGTGGTTGGAAGTTGGTCAATCAAACAATGATCCTAAAGTGGTTGCACAATATTTCGTCGATTACATGAAAACGATCGGTGGCACAGCTAGTCGAATTCGTGGAGATTGTGGAACGGAAAATTGTATTATAGCCAGAATACAACGTTTCCTGCGTCGAAATGATGCCGACCACTTTCCAAAGGAAAAGAGTTTTATGTATGGTAAATCAGTTGCCAACCAGAGAATTGAAGCTTGGTGGTCGTTTCAAAGGAGATGGGGCATCAGTTGGTGGATTAATTATTTCAAGGACTTACGTGATAGAGGTAACTATTTTTTTGAATCGTTTGTTTGATTAGTTGTGTTAAACTCTTCTAACCCGCGTAAAAACTCTCTTTGGTTTGAAATCGTAATTTAGGTGAATTCTATGATTCTTGAAAACTAAAATATAATGCTTTTTTTGTCCAAATATATGTGAAGGTGTAACTGTAGAAAGATGTTTTGATGAGTTTTTTAGTTTGGGTTTCCCAAACTCGGTACACTTCTTAGGCTATCGTCATGAAATAATCTACAAAACCTCGATTGAGAGCGCCCCATACATCTCTGTTGTATTCAAGAATTGAACCAATATTGAAGTGTTGCCGAGAAATCTGAACTATTGAGAAATTTCAATATCATAACAACTATTACACGCTGATACTGTTTTGCCTGCAGGTATTTTTCACGATGATGATAATTTACATAAAGAGTGCCTACGTTTTTGTTTTATGCCAATTTTACGGGATGAACTGTATGAATTTGCAGCCTACTGGAATACACACAGCATCCGTCCAGTCAACAATTCCGAAACTCCAAATGGTAGACCGGACGTTTTATACTATATGCTCGAGACACAAGGACACAGGAACTATAGGTGTACACCAGAAAACTTCTTATTATCACTCGAAGTAGCAGAGGAAACATGTTGCACTCGCGAATGTGTGTGGAACTGTTCTCTCGAATTCAAAGAACTTGCAAGCATGATAATGGAAGAAGATCTCGTACTGCCTAGGAATGCAGCAGATGCAGAACATCTGTACATTCGCCTTTTATCGTCAATAGAATTGTCACGCAATGCTTGAACAATCAACTAAGTGCAAGTACACATTTTGCGCTATTTCTGGAACGATTTAATTTAAACAAGACGCCTACTCAGGCGTTCACACTTCCCTCAGAAATTACGGAACTTAGAGTCCTTTTCAGGCTTTTCTCACACACGGGGGCTGGTTGGGTGTAATTTTCAGGAATCTTGTAGTCCTGTAGAGGGATAGCAGGCATCTGTGGAGGGGAACACCTTTTTACAAAATATAAATTGCTGATTTTAATAAATACATAAACGAACACAGCTCAGTTATTATTAACTCAAATTTAATAAACTTTTGTACACAGATACTACATTGCAAGATACATCCAAGAGCATTTTTAACGCCATTGCTATGGTAACACTGTCGTCCCCAGGCCCCGCACAGAATTTTTATAAAATAGCTGTATACTTGAACTGGTTATAACAACATGTTACCAGAAGTCTGTCTGCTATACATATGCATGCCTAAAGTTCAATGGGAAGATCATTGTTCGAAAAAAATGTCCCGGTGGATAAATATAACAAGTTATATAAATTTCGTATCAAGGGCCTAGGGACAGCAGTGTTACCTTGGCAACAAAATTAGAAACGTTTTTTGATGCGTCTTGTTATGTAGCATCCATGTGCAAAATTTTATTGAATTTGACTGAATAATAACTGAGCTAAACAGCCAATCGGCCTACTTTTTCATGCTCTTTCACATGAAACAATAAAATTTTTTATTGCCAATGCCTTTAAATATAAATCTGGATAATGCTCATAACAGAAAAACACAGAAGTAAGATTTGCCAAATATACAGTATTGTTTATGAACTATGCAGTTCAATTATACAAGTATTATTGAGATTGGTGATAGAGTTATGTCACGTCTCCCCTGATTGATTGTAACAGATACTTCACTGTTGTGTAAGGTTTGTTAGTTGTTAACTGGTTTGTCAAGACATTTTATTTGTGAAGGTGTCAAGATGTTAAAATTGTTTAAGTGAAACAGGTTTTCAATACAAGACGGGCAGTTATTTTTTATTTACACAATTTCTATATTGGTCAATGGATGTGATCACGGTGTACAAGACATCTTTGACAAATTACTGGAACCAATAGTGTGCTATGTATATGTGGCTATGTTATGTTTTATTTTACCACGGTGTTGGGAACCACTTACGAAAAAGAATTACTGTAGACACTAGAGAACACAAAACACAAACTAGACAAAGTGATTGTTCGTGTATATATATGATCTTTAGTGCTTTCATTATTAGAATACATTTAGTTTTCACCAATATGCATCCAGCATTACAAACATGAAGTAGTAAACATCTTGTTTTTATGAATATTGAACATAGTGTCCTTGCATTTCAGCTGAATGACCTTTTTTGAAGAATAGGTATTGTTGCATAATCGATAACTGAACATTGCCATAACAACTAGTCAATAAAATAATGCCATATGAGAACCATGTTTTGACAGTCTCAACAAAGAATATCATAGTACATTGTTAATTATTGACTGTTGCACAAATGATAATTCATACAATGGCACTTTTCTTCTGTGGTGCTTTTATCAGAACAGGACACACTGGCCTTAAATTTCATGTTATAATTCTGATGGAAAAATAAGGTGTTCAAAGCTTTTTTTGGTCACGATTGACTGATTTGCCAGAAGTACAAAGTTGCAACAAGGTGAATTGTGAAGTTCCATAAATTAGTTGTAGCATCGTCTAATCAAGAAATGACTCTAAAAAATAAACACTGTGTCAAGTAAGCCACAACTCCAAGGCAGAACATTTGAGAGAATGTAGTAGTGTGTTAAACCCAACAGTTAAAGGTAGGTTACAGTCCCTTCTGCACATTGGTTCTGCTCATAACAAAGGGGGACCGACTGAAATTTTTTGGAATCTAAACACTGGTTTACATTCATTTATGAGCAAAGCAAACCAGAACAGTGCGAGGCATTCAGTTAGTAAATCATATTTTACAAATATAGCAGTTCAACATATAAACCAAGCATTTGTTTACATTATTGTAACGCCTGATGGCCGGATTTAACCACGGATTGTAACGGATTTAACTCAATAACAAATATCGCTTTATTTATTGTCTCAACTCTCCAAAACATGCCGTGCACAGTAACCAAAACACTACATCCCTCCCCCTTTTAGTAAACTAATTACATCAAACTAAAACAATGTCAACAACACCCTTAGAAAATAAAATAATGTCACTAATGATCTGTCCGACTGTTTTGACAGCTCAGAGTGAGCTTAAAATCTTGTAACACAGTCATCATTCCTTTGCGGCACTTTCTTGACTCTTGCCGGGCTTGTTGCTTCCCCGGGTGGCGTTTGTGGTAGGCTTGCCTTGGTCTGGTAGTTTTCCCTTCACATAGCGGTTGAACATCAGCCCTGCTAGGCTCTTTCCTGTTGCTGTTTGATGAAGTCCTCGGTATTTTGTGACATACTTTTGCAATTCGTTCTTCCGCTTTTCCATGGATCGATGCTTCCTCTCCACCTCCCCATTGGCTTGTGCCCACTTTGGCATGATTTTTTCATGTGTGATGCAATTGGCGGTGCAATATTTAGCATTGAACTCTGCAGCCTTTAACTGTGGCCCATTATCGGTTTTGATAATTTCTTCCTGTGTGTTGCATTTTCCCTCAAGTAATTGCCTCTTTTCTGCAACCATGAAAAGCCTTTCCTCCTCTAGTTTACATTTCATTTCATCGATTTCAACATTCTTTAACTCAATTATTTTTTTTAATCGTTCACGTTCTTTCCGATCTTGTTTCTCCTTCTTCTGTTGGAATTCTTGTTCTTTTGATCTCTTTTTCTCAAACTCCTCTAGTATTTGTATTTCCATTACTGATTTAGCCTCCTCAACTCTGCTAAGTACTTCTTGTTCTATTTCATCTTCACGTTTAGCAAGCTCTTCTTCGACACTGGAGACAGCTGACATGAGTGGGCCAATTCTAAGGACACCCAAAAGGGTGGCGGTTTCATGTCCAAGGAGAGGTGTTCCTTTGCCGTAGATTACTAGGAATTCAGCAGTGGTTTCCTTAGGCCTGATTTTCACAGTGGTGGAAAAAGTACCTTTCACTTGTAACGGTGTGGTGGATGCATAAAAATAAAGCTTTTTGTGTCTCTGTGCAACTTTAGATTCACAAAGGATGCGATTCTGTTTTAACCATTCCCGAGTGGTTACGTCAACAATGTTTTTAGTTGTGCCAGAATCATCAAGGATTTGCATGTCAACGCCACCGATGTTGGCTTGAACAGTGGGTCCTCGGTTGCTGGAATCTTTTAGGTGGATGCAAAGGCGGGCTCATCCTCGGATTCATCACCTGACATCTGGTGGACAAGGTACACTCTGCTGGTGGGACTCGACTGTGATTTGCATACAGCAGCAAAGTGATTGGGACCACCACAGTGGCTACAAGTCTTGCCGCGAGCTGGGCAGGTTGGATCTCGACTATAGTGGCCTGTTTTGCCACATCGATAACATGTACTTTCCTTCTGTGGTATCACGCGGGGCCTACGCAAATTCAGAGGACGCTGATCACGACTGTTGGTAGTTGGGGCAATTCGGTTGACCGGGTGGTCATTGCTGCTGCTGTGTTGGGTTGATTGAAGCGATAGAGAGGCCATTTGGGCTTCGACTTTTTCACATTGCTGGGCCAACTCTAGTGTTTGGGCAAGGGTCAGACCCGCGCCTTCTTTCAAGAGTTTCCGGCGCAGATCATTAGATTTACATTTCTGAAGAATTTCATCGCGAATTTGATTATCCGTGTCTGTGCCATAGTCACAGTCTTTAGCGTATCGTTTAAGCCGTGAAGCAAATTGTGAAACGGTCTCATTTGCATTCTGCTGGAGTTGGCGAAATGTGTGTCGAGCATAGGCGGAGTTCACTTTCGGGGCAAAATATGCATTAAGGGCATTAACAGCGGCGGCATAGTCATTAGCTTCGCCAGTATTTTCGAGTGTATAAAATATATCTTGTACGTCAGGTCCAGCGTAGTGGAGGAGTTGTGCTCGTCGTCGTTGTTTGTTTCTTTCTGATCCTTCGGCGATAAGAATTCTTTGGGAGTCAACAAACAATTCAAAGCTTTGAAGCCATCTCTTCCAGCGGGTGCCCACATTAGCTTGATCGCCATAACAATCAAATTTTCCGATGACGTTTTTCTCGAAATCTCCCATCAGTTTTGGACTAAAATATCGCGGATTTATTCCTGTATATATAAACTTTATCCTCGTCGCCAATGTAACGCCTGATGGCCGGATTTAACCACGGATTGTCACGGATTTAACTCAATAACAAATATCGCTTTATTTATTGTCTCAACTCTCCAAAACATGCCGTGCACAGGTAACCCAAACACTACAATTATGGACTGCAACCTACCTTTAAATACTGTATATACTAATTGAGTTTCTGGAAAATGAAATATTGAAATATGTAATGAAATATCCATAATTCCTTACCAAATTAAAGGAAACTTCCATAGTTCCCTGTTTATTCAGATTTACCGCAAACAACAGTAATTTGCCCGAAATAGAGCGTTGCGATGTACATAATGACCACGTATCCCAAAGTAAACGCAAGTAACTACGTAATTCACAGAGGTTCAGACGTACAGGCTTTTGTACATTGTTGACATGAAGTATCTCTTACTCTGAGCCCGCGTTGTCGCGATGGAAAGTCGATTTCTAGTTGACGAACGACGAAGTGGTGGATTTAGGACACTTACCCTTCGGTAAGTGTAACTAACGAGTTATAAAAACAACCAAGGCCAAACAAACGTTTAACTATTATAGCTAACGAACTTAATATCAATTTTACTTAAAGGGAAATGGCAACAAAATTTTTTATTTTTTCATTTGAAAGAGACTATAAAAATAATATATGAAAGTGTTCTACAAAATTTTTATATCTGCTTTACTTTGGGAGATATTGTCGCCTGAATAATCGAACCGTCCGCCATTTTGGATTAATTTTTAACCTCATTAACAATGTTTTGGTGACGTCACAACAGGGATAAGCCATTCAAAGCTTCTCCTAAATACCTACCAACAATAAAATATTTGTGAATACCTTTTCAGTCCGTGCTGAAATCCGAAACACTTACCATGTGTGTGGTTAATGGAGAAGATTAATCATTGTGTCGTAAGAAAAAAAACTGCGTGACCCCAGTTGTGACGTATTATGCATATCTACAAATATCCAAGATGGCATACAACTAAAGATTTCAAGTCAAAATATCTCACTAAATAAGGCAGGTATAAAAATTATGTAATAGACTTTTATATATTCTCTCTAAATAAGACGATAAAAATTTTTGTTGCCATTTCCCTTCAAACAGTTAACTTAAATGTAAAGTATATCTTTACATTTAAAAAATGTAATTGAAACTGGTAAATCGTTTAATGATTCTATCCAATCGTAAACCTAATTTGAATAATTATCAATATGCTGAGTCTACAGTAGCTGTTCCATCAATAGTGTCACCTTACAATTGTGTAAAGTCATTTGGAGCTGCAATGAAAACAACACACGACAATATTTTTGTGGAAGTGACGTCATGCTCTGTACAATCAACAATCGTATATTCTTTTTGAAACGGGAAACAGAGGCATCAAATAGCTTGGTATGCCACTTTGGGTACCTTATTTAAATAGGATAATTACATGGAACAATTATCTGTAAGTGATAAATAAAAACTCAAGTCATTGCGTTCTTGTTCATGGTCATCAATATTTTCGATTCTGTGCATTATGATGGCATTGTTTTAACTCCTTCCCAATACTACATATGTGCCAATACTTCGCAACTAAAAGAAAAAAGCAATAAAAACAACTGTTACGTTCCTAATCGTTTAAGGTTGTCTTATGACTTCCTGCCATTACGATGCTGTTTGGAGAGTCTATCAGGCTTATTCCGTCATCTTCCAGAGGTGGATGTTCGTCAGATAGAATTCCAAATTATCTTTGAGTTGTGCAAAGGACACGTACTGCCTAGGTAGTTTAATCTTAAAACATGTCGCACCAATTGGTCGAAGATGATCCTGAGTTTGATTTACAAAGCTGACACTGATTTTCTTCTGCGGCAGCAACATTGGCAGTGATGTACAAAACTGGACTAGCCGCCTCAAAAGCATTTTGCTTGCATCTCGAATGAACCTAATTAACCATCGTCCGATTTTGCGTTCAACGTCGCACGATTCCTTGATGTGAAGAACAGCGATTACCCTTTCGGCAGATGGAACACAAGACTTGTACAAACTTTGGATCTCGTGAACAGTGACGGTATCCCAAAACTGACCCATTCCCTTCCTGAGATTCGTGATGAAAAACAGAGGTTTATTGATAAGAGATAGACGGGCAGCATTCAGAACTATCGACGATAAGTTTTCTCTTGTCGGTAACGTGGTTACATTAAAATCAGCTAAAGCATCAAGGATTTGTTCTCGATCAAAATGTGTAGACTTTTCGTCCAAGCTGATCTGAAGGAGATTGCGATCGTTTGGAGGCAACATGTTGAGAAACGATGTAAGAAGACATTCGTTCGACACCATGTTGAATAAACAGTAATGGATCAAAGCTTCACCTAAGCGAACTGGAAATAACTGACAGCTTACAAATGTATGGGTAATAATCTTTCCAATTGCTTCGTAATCTTGCTCATTTAGTTGAAGCGTGAAGAAGGGAACGCACTCGCCACATCCGTCACAATACTTTAGGAAAAATTCATCCCAAAAACATGAAACCACGTCGAAAGTAACACCATCACCACTGGCGACCTCATTTGCAAATCTGAAAGTAGCTTTTTTTGTAACATCAACAATTCCATCTCTATAATATCGCAAAAGATCAGTAACAACACTATCTCGCTGAACTTCGTAAACCTCATCAATTTGTGGTTGTAAAAGATTTTTGGCCAGATTTTGCTTTTGGAAAAAAGTTTCGTATGCAGTTGAAAATTCGTTTTCATTGCTGTTTTTTTCATTTGTTACTTCCGGTGAATTTCCTGTGAAACTTTCTTGTAGTGGTTATTAAATGTACTTTAAAGCCAGCCCATTTCATTGTCTCAGTTTTGTCATAGGCGGCCCAATTCAGTGTGTAGTTTCATATAGAGATCAGTGCGCACATAAACACACTTCATACTCTGTGTGGCTATATAACTCCCCTGCAAATGCCTTAATTCTTAACAACAGAACATTGAATACCAGTAGCAGGTATTAGTAAAAATTATAGTAATTCACCTAACTCTAGAAATTTTATACAACAAGGGAATGGCAATTATGCATCGATTTGATGCAATATGAAACTAACAACCTCATTCTATACAAGTCTTAGCAATGTGAGTTTAGATCAATAAAACCCTGGGCCCAAGGTTGTGAAACACTTGCATTGGCTGAGATTATACAATGATGTAGGTGAGTCATAGGTGAAAAAAGGGTGGCAATGGTGTACTACTGGCTATATATATTTACTCTTCCACAAATTATTGTGGATTATGGGAATTGGGAGTTGGCAATTATTCATGATAACAAAGTGAGACCAAAAACCATAGACAACCTAAAGATATGAGACTGTACAGTTCATTTAATCATTCGCTGAACAAGCATGTCTTGCTTTTGAGGTCGCAGTTTCCCTCAGACATGCAATGCTTTTGTTCCTTGTGCTCAAGGAACTGGCATGTCATGTATATATAACTACTTACATTTTCCGACAAAAATCTTTCTATAACTTCTTCTTTTACGCCTCTTCCGCGTAAAAAGGTGCCTACCTGTTTAAACAATATAAATAAAGTATTATATTGAAGTTCTCGATCTTGCGTGTCCTCTGTAAATAAGAGAAGGAATCGAAAACCTACCTCCACCGGTGCCGCCATCTTGGCCAAATGCCACGGCCTTTCGTGACTATGAAATTCGTTGCATTCATGGAATTTGTTATGATTCGAAATTTCGTGTTATAAGTCGAATTTTCGTGTTATAACTTGAAATGTCGTGTTATAACTTGAAATTTCGTGTTATAACTTGAAATTTCGTGTTATAACTTGAAATTTCGTATTTTAAGTGGAAATTTCGTGTTATAACTTGAAATTTCGTGTTGTAAGCGGAAATTTCGTGTTATAACTTCAAATTTCGTGTTATAAGTCGAAATTTCGTGTTGTAAGTCGAAATTTCGTGTTATAACTTCAAATTTCGTGTTATAAGTCGAAATTTCGTATTTTAAGTGGAAATTTCGTGTTATAACTTCAAATTTCGTGTTATAAGTCGAAATTTCGTGTTACCACTTAAAATTTCGTGTTATAAGTCGAAATTTCGTATTTTAAGTGGAAATTTGGTGTTATGACTTCAAATTACGTGTTATAAGTTTAAACTTCGTGTTATAACTTGAAATATCGTGTTATAAGTCGAAATTTTAAGCCTATATGTAAATTTTAGTATTACAAGCCAAAAATAAGTGCAACGTTTAAAATTTTAGCTATTACAAAAATTTTGAAAATAAAAAAGGAGCTTTAATTAAATAATTGTTGTTGTGGAATTACAAAAATATTATGCATGTCCCCTCAGAGCCACGGTAAGTACTTCATTTTAAAAAGCATGTACTAATCTTAATATGTTGTGAATGCGAATATATAAATGCGAATCTTGACATATATATCCTATTAAATCTTGATATATACGCGAATCTTGTTACATATATATACGAGTCTTGATATATGTAGGTGAATCTTGATATATACAGGGTGTATAAAAAAAACGGAGCCCATCTTTTGTGTCAAATTATTTCTAAATTACTGAAGCTTATAGCACAATTTTGGACTTGTTTTAAACCACGTTCTTTTCTCTTTCGAACAAGCCGTAATTCGTATTTTTACTCCCAGTAGCGTATGTGCTATGACAAATTTAGTAAAAGCTATCGACTTGAGATGCCCTCCAATTATGCAAATTCACTATGTCTTTCATGGTCGCCTGTTAAATTTTTAACTTTTTCGCTTATTACGTAAATGGTATTTCTGTTAAACTTAATAAAACTTGTTATAAAGCTTTACAGAAGATAACGGACCGTTAACGTGCACTACGAACGGATAGTTCAAGCTTGCATCGACATGAATATTGACATTATGCAATTTCGACAACATTGTGCACGCGCGGATAAACAAAACGCTAATTTCGATCATTATTTTGGCATAAATCTAAGGTTTTTGTTAAAGTAAACGGTCCGTTATCTTCTGTAAAGCTTTATAACAAGTTTTATTAAGTTTAACAGAAATACCATTTATGTAATAAGCGAAAAAATTAAAAATTTAATTGGCGACCATGAAAGACATAGTGAATTTGCATAATTGGAGGGCATCTCAAATCGATAGCTTTTACTAAATTTGTCATAGCACATACGTTACTGGGAGTAAAAATACGAATTACGGCTTGTTCGAAAGAGAAAAGAACGTGGTTTAAAACAAGTTCAAAATTGTGCTATAAGCTTCAGTAATTTAGAAATAATTAGACACAAAAGATGGGCTCCGTTTTTTTTTATACACCCTGTATATGTGAATCTTGATATATGTAGGTGAATCTTGATATATACATGTGAATCTTGATATATACATGTGAATCTATATATATATATATGAATCTTGATATATATATGTGAATCTTGACATATATATCCGAATCTTGATATATATATTCGAATCTTGATATATATATTCGAATCTTGATATATATATGTGAATCTTGATATATATATGTGAATCTTGATATGTATATACCGAATCTTAATGTTTTGTCCCTTTTTAACAAGCATATAATTGTGTGTTCTACTAACAAACAGCACTTTGATCATTTCAATTGATAGTAAAATGCACTCGGTGATTATCATAAATAGTCTCCTTTCTCATCATATCAGTGGGCTTTTGCTAAAAATCTCTATTTTAAGCCGGAAAATAACCGGAAAGTGCTTATAAATTTTCCTATGTAAGCATTTCTAGAGACTTCCCTAAAGAGACTTTCCTTTTAGACTTTTTTATTGTTGGACTTTTCCTTTACTTTTCCCGGCTGTTGTCATTGGCCACATTTACCATTGAGCCTGATTTGCTTAATATAAATTCACCTTTAGTATGTAAATATTTTTAGGGACTTTCCCTAAAGGAAACTTCCTTTTTGAATTTTTTATTGGTGGACTTTTCCTTTACTTTTCCCGGCTGTTGTCATTGGCCGCATTGACCATTGAGCGTGATTTGCTTAATATAAATTCACCTTTAGTATGTAAATATTTTTAGGGACTTTCCCTAAAGGGACTTTCCCGTTGTCACAACAATGTTTTATAGAAATAAAGAAGTGTATCATTCGTTCCAACTGGTGCAGATCGACGGCCAACGTTATATAATTGAGGTAAGTACAAGATTTTAATATTTTTATTGCTTGTGGACCCATGTGAATAATCCAAAGATGTAAATTGGCTGACAACGGTGTAAACAAACGTTGGCCGATTGTGTCTATTGCTAAAATTTCTGCAGAATTGAATAAATCAGCCTTAAAAAATAACAAGACCATTTTAGCATCAATCCAAAGCATTCTTACTTTAGTTTCCAGGTATGCCAGGATTAAGAATTATACGTGAAGATTTCGAGAAAATCAATAAGAAATTCATGTGCAACAGTTGTCAATTTCTGCTGAATGATCCTATGCAGACACACTGCGGCCACTTGATGTGCCGAACATGCCTGGAACATCTTCTGAAGTAGGTTATAATATAACTTTATTAAAGTGTCAATTGTGTTTAGCTTGTACAACTAATTGAGGTCACTATTTGTTAACATATATTTAACAATTATTGAATGAGGCAGAGCGTGCTATCAAGATTTATCCAGACGGAGGTCAAAGTTATCTGCCGAAGCGAAGCTGAAGCAGATAACTTTGGCCGAGGTCTGGATAAATCTTATATCATGCGAAAGCCGAATTTAATAATTGTTTGATTATACAATTGCAATTGAGCGTCAGGAATAGTTGCAAATCTCGACGAAGACGCGCCATTACCGTCCCTGCAGAGTGAAGACATTATTCAATATCGTTGCAGGTAGCGTGACTTTGAAAATTGTCTGTAGGCTATCAACCAATCAAAATTGAGATTCCGTAAGCATTGTTTAGTTATTAAGAAGTATTGGTTGAGGCTGAGCAGGATATCGGAATTATTCAGACCGAGCTCAGCGTTATCTGCCGAAGCGAAGCTGAGATCCCTGCGAAAGCCGAATTTAATAATTCTTTTATTATTCATTCCCCACCTGAAAATGGGCGATGGGAATACAAATAAAAACTAATAGTAACGGCACTTTTGAAATTCATGCGAGATACCGCTGAAAAATACGACGTATTTGTCATATCCATACGGTGCTCGCGTATTTTTTCAGCGGTATCTCGCATGAATTTCATTCGTCGAGATACCGCTGTTGACGTTTTGTCAAGTTCAAAATTTGGCCTTGACAGATATATACGAGATTTATTTTGTCTGCGCCGAAATGCGCATAATTATCTGCAGGCTCTTAACCAATGAGAATACAGGAATATGGTACAATAAATGAGAGAAGATTGACTTTCTATATTTCTTATAGCTACAACTCATAATCTCACATGTGATATTATTGAAAATGTCACATGAATATTTTCAATAATTATGACATAAATTAAATACTAGATTTATTTCTCGTGGTTAACATGATATTTTTCACTCGTTTGCTGCGCTCACTCGTGATATATCATGTTCGACACTCAAAATAAATCTGGTATTTTCGTGCACCCATGTATAAGTATCAAGCTTAGTACCTGGCGAATGAAGGTATTCATCATGCAGGGCATTCTAATCCTGTTTTTATATTTTGAAAATGCATACTCGACGTGGCATATCCGGCGTGCGTTTTACATGGAATGCACCCTGGATACAAACAAGATAAACGAGACATATGAAGCATTATAATATCGAACAAAATGCAATACTGTTTCTGAAATATACACGTCGATGCGGATTTTGAACCAGAGCGTACTGGTTGCTCTGTTTACTCTGCTCCGGCACGTACCGGATTACTTTTCGTATCACCTCCAAGATGGAGTGATTTTCACTCTGCAGAACGACTTGGATTAAAATTGTCGAAAATTCCTAATTTACACGGTCGCAAAAGATTTGACACAAAGAGGACTAAATCCTCCCCCCCCCTCCCCAATGAATACTGCACTGTAAAGTTTAACTGTTTGTCCCAGCTGTATTTTATTTCATCAATATTTTTACAAATTAAAATAATCATTTCAACCAATTTTTTTGTTCTTTTGACTAAATAATATTGGTAAACCAATATAATAGAACCAATATGGTAGAACCAATTTAATTTAAAATTGTTTAACAAAAATGTTAAAATTACAGTATGAGCCTTAATCTGCGAGGGAATATAGTGCAAACTTGAGTTGAATGCGAGCCGTCCACGATGAACGGTTAATGAACCCTAACGTGCAAAACTCAGTTTAAATTTATATAAATCTGCGACTACCAGCAGTTCTACACTACTATCACTGCTGCTGCTTCCGCTGTTTCCCTTGCATCTGCGATGGAAAGTACTAATTTCTAATATCATCCTCCAGAAAGACTAACCCAAGATGCCCTAAAGACGACACAGAGCTGAAAAAGGATCAGGTAACTACAGTACAAGCAAACTTTCGTGTTTACCGTAGCACGGTATGTACACTGGCATCATATATATGCAAGCAACCAGGGGGGGGGTAACACCCCACCAATATTAAAATAGAATTTTATGGAGACACCACGTAAGTTTATCATCGCAAAGCTTTCGATCCGTAAGCTCGATATTCATCAGTGCTTATAGTAATGCATTATTGTTAGCACTGATAAAGATCCGAGCTTACGGATCGAAAGCTTTGCGATAATAAACTTACCTGGTGTCTCCACAAAATTATATTTTAATTTGAAATTCACCATGGAAAAATACAAGGAACTTACCCCACCAATAATTAAGCTTAAAAGTTTGATCAAAATAGGCAAACTTTGAAATCGAATATAATATATATTTCAATTCAAACTGTCATAACTGCAATATTTACATGCCTTCGATGTAAGCTTTGATAGGCTAAAATGTTTGAAAACTTGCTCCAAATTATCAGCAAAATTTTGTGAAATAATCAGCCGCCCCCCCCCCCCCCCCCTCAATGTTGATCAATTTGGGACGTTCCTGTATTTTTGTCGTTGTCAAGACTTTTGAAATCACCCATTGTTAGGATTTCAATGACCTAGCACTGAGCTCAAGGCAAAGCTACGTTCATCTAGTCATGTGATCAAGTCATCATCACTTGTAAAGCGTGAAGTAAAAAAGTCAATAAAAACTGTTTTGCTAGATGCACGTTATTTTCCTGGCTGAAACAATCTGCTTGATAGTTCAGCTTAGTGCTAGGCCATTTAAATTCTAACAACCGCGTTTTCGGGGGCACACCCTGTATAAGCTACCCCGCACCAAGTCCGTAATGCATGCAAGACTATAGATAGTATGCAGTAAATATGTGTTCAGGGCCCTGGATGGGATAAAATAGGCGCAGGAAAGTGCCTGCGTTGTGTTGGGAAAGGGAGATTTAATGAATTGGGACTGGAATTCATTGACCAAAAAGCAATAGAAAATGGGAATTGGATTAAGATTTGTGCCACTAGGACTATGGGATTTATGCATTTGGACCATGGTATTTAGTCAAAATTCTGTTTAGGAAACGAGAATAGAACTCCCTCCCTCTTCAATCGTTTCTCACCAGTCCACAATGTGACTATATCACTCACCAGTCATGTTAATTTTGCCCGTGCATTCGTTTAAGAAAACTAGGAGGCACCGAATAATATTATAACATAAAATTGAACAGTTTGACAATACCTTGGTCTCTCTTAACCGTTTCAATCTTATCCATTTCAGGTGTTCCCCGATGGCTTCACGAAACGCGAGCTTGGAAAACTTCATTTGCATTGTCCAAATTCTGGATGCTCTTGGTATGGCACTTATAAAGATCTTGAGGTGAGTTCATGCAGGTGGTAATATACAGTTCACTGCTGTGGAATGAGTTTATATACTGTCCTTTTAGTTAGGCTTGGTAGGTAGAATTATCCTTGTATAATTATAAACGGATGATAGTAATCGGTTGATGATAATATTTCTCTCTGCTTAAGGCACATTCAGCTTCCTGTGAGGACGCCTTGATAATTTGTGAGCATGCCCAATGTGCGATGGAATTCCCACGCTCTCGTTTAGACGAGCATTCCAAAACCGAATGTGAATATCGAAACGTGATATGTCACTATTGTGGAAATAATGTTACGTTTGCCTCGATCAAGGTAAGCAATGAAACACGCACTGTTTAAACAACGACTATATTTTTTATGGGAACTAAGAACTTTTGAAATAACTCTAAAATCCGCTTTTTAAATTTTTGATAGCATGCCTAGCTTTTGAAATATTTGCGTTAAGCCGAACGGCCATCTCTGCACATAGGAAAGATGTGCAATGTTAAAAATTGCTGGATTTGTATGTATATACTTCTTACATAATTTGAAAAGTTTTCGGAAAATTTAATTTCAGGATTTAAACAACTAAGTTTTATACTTTCCCCCTGGTCGTGACGTCATTAAAATAGACTTAGTTATCAAACAAGATGGCGGATAGCTGATGTCTTTGTCGTTCAATAATTCAGAAACTAACATGCTGCTAAAATCTAACAACGAATTTTAGAGTTATTTCAATAGTTCTTGGCAATAAGCCCATCAAAAAATATATATATGTTATTTACCGGATGAGAGGTCGTACCGGAAAATATTTTGTTAAGTTTTTGAGACCGAGACAAAATATTTTTCCAGTATCGACCGACCTAAACGGTAAATAACTTAATAAATATTTATTTTTTTCGAAATGTCATAATTAATTTTTGTACGGAAAGTTGACATTCTTAAAATTGTTGTGGCTTGTTGAGCCTCTAACATATATCGACCTCCGCAAATCTGGCATCCATAGACATTTACTCTAACGTGAACAATCGAGTCATTTTCTAATTTTACGAAGCATTCTTTATAATCACGCCTCATGGGCGTACTAGAACAAATCGCATTTCATCCCACAAGCGGACATTAACCAACCATTGAACAATGTTTTGTAGCCAACATTGTTCAATGTTGTCAGCAATGCTGAACAAGTTGTTGAGCCTGAACTAACCTGCAATTAGGTGTAACAACGTTGACCAATATTGTTGACAACCTTGAACAATGTGGGCAGCAAAACATTGTTCGATGTTGTTTTCATCAGGCCAGAACAGGTTGTTCGTTTTTGGTTGTGTATAAGGCATAAACGAGTCAGCGAGATTACTAAGAGACGAAAATGTTATAACGTGCTTTTTACATTCGCACCAGGGAGGCGGAGGGGTTCTGCCTCACTCCTCCCTGATGCAACGTTCTGCTACTGTATGGAAATAGTCAATTTATTCAAGAAAAGTAAATGCTAATGACTGATGATTTGCATACCATGGCTTCATTTTCTAGCCGGGTTTTCCGCTGACCTCATACTCATGTTTACTCGTCATTTGTCTAGGAACACGTCGAGACGAGCTGTGAAAAAGCGCCTGTAGCTTGCAAATACTGCGGGGAAGAAATACTGAAACTAAACGTCGAGAGACACGAGAAACTGTCGTGCGAGGAGGCCCCGGGATCATGTGAATTCCAGGCTGTTGGCTGCAATCATGACAAGGTACCTACAAAGTTTACTGTTGACGTGTTGGTGGGGCTACATATGTCTTCTTGAATTCTAGCATTTGCATTCCGCAATTTCGCCGAATCAAGTAGATTTGCGACTCGCAATTTGAAATTCAAAATACCTGAATAACAATGCTATTGGCTATTTGAATTATTTTTTAGAATTGACTAAGAAATATAGTGTTGCTATTAAATTTCTGTTTAATTTTTGTGATACACACGTCTGGTTCCGCTACTGATTGCAGATTTGCATTTTTTGCCATCCATTTCAGACTATACTTGCCCATTAAATTACATTAAAATGAATTTGTGGATAAAAACATTATCAAGCATAGCCAAATATGTTTATTGTCTACATTGAAGTCACTCGTATTGGCGCATGCATCTTCAAGTTGTCCCAATCCTAAAATAGTTTGAGCTGTGCCACGGACCCTCAGAGACATACAGAGTTTGTTATCAAGAAAAGTAGCAACGAAGCGTAAGCTTCAATAAAAAATTTTGTTTTAACTTCATCTATAGTGTCAATATATAGCTCTTTTTAAAATACTTGTCTAGGCTATAATCTTTTTAACAAAACTTCACTTTCCGCCCTGAATATCGATAGCTACATGAGCAAATGCGGATGAGCAAAGTACAGAGATCGCGAAGTTTAACTTGGGGTAGGGCAAGACGGAGTGTCGATTATGTGAGCCGTCTGGGGGATTTGGGGAAAGGTAATCTGGAAATTTTGAAAACTAGAACCCCGGAAAAAAGATCTCCTGTGATTTGGAGATCGTATTCGTCTGCAGTTTTTACAGGATATGTGGTGACTCCAAGGCTCAATAGCGCCGTAGGAATCTTCATGTGTGGCGAAAGATGGGAGGAAGGCATGTCCCCGGCCCTCGCGAGTCCGTCGTGCGTGAACAAATGTTTTCGATTCGATTCGGAAAGTTTTGAGTAAATTTGTATTTCCAACTGATTTTTAATACGTCTTGTAGAGCTTGAAGCGAAAGGAACTCCGCCAACATATGGATGATGGAGTGGTAAATCATACCTGGTGGTTACTCAGGTATGTTCGCGAAGGTTTTTCTCAGCTGAAAGATTACATTCCACGGCCTGAATTTGCTACAATCACGAAGAAGATTTCCGACGACATTGTGGCCGTTCGATCCGGAGTGGCCGAGAAATTCGCGATGGTTGTCGGAAAGTTGACTGGCTTGGAAAGACGTGTTGAAAATTTGGAGTCAAGTGGCGGAGAGGATTCAAGAACTAGAAACGAAGTACGCGATCTTGCTGGGAAAGTGAGAGACATCACCGTTGAATGTGGCAGTATAAGTGGACGGGGTGAGAGTTTCGAGCGGGAAATGAGAGAAAAGATGTCCGCAATCGATCGATTGCTGAGAAGGATGGATCAAATCGACGAGACGGTTGCACTAAACACGGTAAAAATTGCCGACATGGAAAGCGATCGATCGAGACGCCCTCGTAAAGAAGAACCTATGCCTGGCAGCAATGGTACTCTGCTGTGGAAGATTGAGAGCTACCAGAGAAAACGACAGGATGCGATTAACGGAGTCAAAGCCGCCATATACAGTCCGCCTTTCTACAGCGCCAAGTATGGATACAAAATGTGCGCCAAGATCTACATGAATGGGGATGGTTTCGGCAAAGGTACGCATTTGTCGCTGTTTTTTGTCTTGATGAGAGGAGAACACGATGCTATTCAAACCTGGCCTTTCCAGAAGAAGATAACCATGATGCTCTTGGATCAAGGTGAAGGAGACCACATGATTGACGCGTTTCACTCGGACCCCAGCAGTTCATCTTTCCAACGCCCGAGGTCTGACATGAATATTGCGTCAGGTTCCCCGCTGTTCATGCCACTTGCAAGCTTAAACAACCGCCAATACATCAAGGATGACGTGATGTTCATGAAGATTATCGTCGATTAACTGCGTTGTAAAAATTTAGTTGATTGTTAGTTAGCACAGTGGGTATATTACAGCCGTGGCAATTGAAGTGTTCCTAAAATATTGCATCAATTCATTTGCCAACATGAACGAATTCATTTGATAAAACATTTGAAAATTTTACAATTTCCTAAATAATTGATCAACTTCCTGTGGAATGCTCCAATCACCATTGGCTTTGGCGCAAGCGGCCAATCACAACGAAGCAGGAAGTGACCAGAGATGGTCAGATTTGTGAAGTTTGTAAACAGTTCCACCAACTGTCAAATCAATTTGTTCTAATGAGCAGATGAATTGATGCAATATTTTTGGAACACTTCAGTTGCCACGGCTGTAAGGGCTATACATAGCGGGGATAAAGCAGTTTCACAATTCACGTGTCTTATAAAATCACGTTGCTTTTAGTTCGACATCTAATTATTTCATTAATATCTCACTTTTGCAGTACAAGTACTGAATTACAAATTACTAAATAAGATATACAGTAGATACAATGGACCATTCTCCTATTAGACAAACTTTTGAATTCGGAAAATCAATTAGCACAGCTGGGAATAGCATTCTAAACTTTATGCAATTGTCAATTTCCGTTGCAAAATATTGTAAAATGTGGAAAATATATTCCTGTAAAGTTTGCGAATTTTATATACTTTTGTATAACACGCACGGAAAAGCGTTACCACTATGTGGAAATGTGGCAACGCTTTTTCCCGCGTAATACAAAAGTACACAAAATTCTCAAACTTTTCATTGCTATATTTTCGGCATTTAACAATATTTTACAACCAAACTTCACAATTCTCCAATCAGTGAAACTGTCGTATCCTAATTCGTTGCTGATCTATCAGTTTGGAAGTCTGCCATCGAGCGAATTGTGGAATTAGGAATGTTTAGAGTTTGTAGTTAAGATATAACGTTAGTATTTACTATTTTGGTAAATGCCGTATGATTTTAATTCTTGTAAATAGCCTAGATTCTAAAGTATTTCTATGTATTATTTTATAACGTATTCTTATCTCTTGTAAAGTACTCGTTAATGGACAATTTGCATAATAGACTAAAGGTCGAACTAGGCAGGAAGAACAAAATCTTTTACTACAGTTAGAAAGAGCGGCGTAGTAGAATTGCAGAGTGTGGTGGTAAAATGTTGTAAAATGCGGAAAATATAGCCCCATGAAGTTTGCAAATTTTGTATATATTTGTACCACGCGCGGAAAAAGTTACCATTTTCGCGGCAATTTTAGCTGGAAAATGGTAACTTTTTCCGTGCGCAATACAAATAACTACAAAATTTGCAAACTTCGCAGGGCTATATTTTCTGTATTTTACAACATTTCGCCACCAAGCTCTGCGGTTCTACTAATTTTAAGATGCTCTTCCTTGCTGTAGTAAAAGATTTTGTTCCTTTTGCCTGGATCGAATATTAGGCTATTATGCAAATTGTCCATTCAGTTGTCTGTAACTGCAAGAGAGTCCTAATAAACTATTACTATTACTATAGTATGTTATCAAAAGCTTTTTTATAATGAACCAAAAGAATCCTTACCGAGGCTATTGCACTGTCAGCCACTTGTAATCATTGCGATTGTTGATAAATGATATTTAAGCAGATAATGATCGTTCTACCTTTTATACATAATTTAAAATTCGTTGCTCTATATGGAGTATAGGTCATATAACATAGGCTATTTGTCTGAAGAGTTCTACACTAAGTGTAGTACGGAAAGCGTATTTTCCTTTCTAATCTTCCCTTCCATAGTTCCATTTGGCTTACCCTTCTGGCGCTAGTCAGGGGGAGGGGCACAGGCCTCGACAACGTACCTGTTTGCAAACCTTGTTTGCAAAGGCGCCAATATTTTAACCCCAGTTTCATATTGAGATCATCGGTGCGGTTGAACATATCTTACATGAAGCTTGAAGAGCTGAAGAAAAATTTCAACGCAACAACTGAGGTTTTTGTGGCAAAAAAGTTATACATATAAAATCTACATTGAATATAAGTATTTCAACGATTTGTTTCACTTTGATATGGGCAAGACATTCCTAGAGCATCCTGGCGGGGCAAGACTCTATTCTTGCGCGAAATGTGACACCGCTTTGACTAATAAATCTCAACTCATTTCAATGGTAAGCTGTTACATATTTTCTTGATAGTTTCTCTGTGTTTTGATATAAATGAGGGATGTAGATTTGATTTTCTGGGTGTTTCCTGGCATTTTAGAGGTTCACTGGAGCTACTGGAAGGGCATTTCTTTTCAATAAAGTGTAAGTATGACGTGTCCTAGCTTATCAAAGAAAATAGGGTTATGTAACAATGATGAAAGGTCTTAAGGCCTATGTACTCTATACGATTTGTCGCATACGGTTCTTACTCTGGGGTATGAAAACAAGTGCTGATGCCAGATTTTTACTTGTTCGCTGATGGTGAAATATGAAATCTGACGTTTTGTATGCATGTTTACTCAATCACATATACCAGAGTGTACCAGAGTAGGAATTGTATACGACAAATCGTATAGATAGGCCTTTAATATCTTATATTTTCTTGCATTAGTGTTAACATTACATTCAGCGAAATTCAAGACAGAGTGATGGTATGTATTGACTAAATCAGGCCTCAGTATAGACTGCGCAAAATTTCCTGTGCAAAAATTTTTGTGAAAATAACTTTGACACAAATGATAACGATATGAACTTTATTTATTACAAGGATGCGTTGCGATGCTTCTTGCATCATTTTTACGTTGCAAGTAAGAACTACTCTTGTTACGTTCACTTTTAATTAACGGTCCGCATGTTCGTAAGCAAATGAATTGCGCACACATACAAAAATTACCAAATGTGCTGGGCAAAAAGTACAAAAATATTTAAATTATTTATGTATGGAACCACAAAAACAAGACAAAAAAAATCCCCAAAGAACACACATACAAACAAACATAAAATTAACTAATAAGTATTAATTAGAAAGCTTAGAGTTTATTAAGTCTGACTGATTCTTCAAGGATGGCTTCAGTTCCCTAAAGTAAACGATCTTGTAGCGAAGCCACTTGCACTTCCTTCGACACTTCTGTAGTATTGAAAAGCAGTTTTCAATCTGCGATGTGCTCTCTCAATGATCATGTTCATGCATGTGAAATCCTACCTCTGACCCCTTGTGTTCATCAATGTGTTGATGTAGGTGTCGACATATATAGCCAATAAAATCTGCATTGCACAGATCACATTTAAATTTGTAAGCAACACATTGGTTACTTACAAGGGCAGCCTTCACTTCCTTTACTTTGACTTCATCACAAATCTTTCTTCTTGTAAATACCGCCGTAGAGCTTTCCCTATCAACGATCCGAGGCCCATGAGTTATCTTCGCACAATGTCGGTATTTAATTAAAAGTAAATGTAATCTAGCCGATCTGACTGTCAGTAAAAGCCCTGGAACTAGCTACCGAATATAAATTAATTTTGCTGTTTTTAATCGCTTGTACCTTTTATTTTTCTTTATGAAACTTTGTAATCGTGTTCAGTAAAGAAAATTACCAAGTCCACCAGAAATTTGGAACCGAAGTAAATTATAGTTAATGAGAAATTTGCCAGTTTGGCTCAAAAATGGATTTCTGTTTGACATAATAACTAGTGCCAGTACTTTTCCATGTTTTCAGATCACCTAGATACGAATAGCTCTTACTTGTTACTTGAAAATGATGCAAGAAGCATTCAAAATTGCTATCATTTGTGTCAAAGTTAAAATTTTTTGTGACTGCAAAAATCTGCTTAAAATTCCTTAGAGTACAAAAACTGTCCAGAAATTGTGCAAAACCTGCAAAAATTACCAGAAAAATTCAAACCTTAACAGAGTTTTCTGTTATGTTGCCAAGTCACTTTATGTCTTAACCAACTTGCCCTAGTGTCCTCCAGTGCCTCCATTGTCTTTTAGCGAAACAAAGTATGTAGGCATTTACCAGGTCTGGCGTGATCCACTGAACTGAACCCCGACTACCTGATTTCACTCATCTCATTAATTACCTGTGAAAGTTTGCAAAATAAAACTTTTCAGTCTGGAGACATATGAGGGTCTTTTCATATCGGCAAAAGTTGTCTCGGTAACCGAGAAAACATTTCAACAAGTTTAATAAGCGCACTCACTGCCTGTTATCAATTTTAAAATAACTGAAAGCTAAAATATCATTTATGTGAGAAAATAGTTTTTCCAATACCGAGATGACACTTGCTGACAGTCAGATCTGAGTTACCAAGATCTTTGTTCCTTATGAACTCAACATTCTCGCTTTGCGGAAAAACTTTCTCATTACATTTTACAAAAACTACATCACGGTGGGAAACTTTACTTGGTTTTACTTTCTTTGAAGCACATATGTTATAATTGTATCTCTTCATTTCTCTTTATTTTGTAATATTAATACTAATTAAATTTTCTCTAAACTTTAAATTTGAATCAAAACATTGTAGCTTGACAATTTTTCGTCGTCCATAGAATCCGAGATGAAACTACCTAATAGTATGTACCTTTTGACTATCAGCTGGGGAAACATATATATCGTACCCTTTCAGAAGTAATATCTATTTTGCTTATAAAACACAGATAAACGTATTAACATAATATTATATTTCAGTTCACCTAAACAATGCAAACAAAAAACTAGGGTTTACTGTGTACAATCATCTGCTTCTCTAGTTAACAGGAAGGCATATGGTTCGAGATGTTTCATGCAAGAAATGTGATGCAAAACTTGGTTGGATGTATGTAAGTATGAGTCAACACTAAATGTCTGTAATCTGTATACCATCATAGCTGATGCATATAATACAGTGTAATTCAGGCATTCTGTTTTAAGTATTCAGAAAGAAAGTTTAGTGGGAAAACATCTGTACTACACATAATTAATAAATATTTCACTTCTTACAGTAAACTGGGCCTCAACACTTTTAACAGGCTGCACTTATTGCGTTGACACCCTTTTTTAATCTGATAAAAGTTGCCAAAAGAGGGGGGTTCAAAAGTCTTAGGGGGGGGGGGGCACATTGGTAAAGGGGGAGACTGCAGTATCCTTTACCGGCCGATAGTTTCAGCAAATATAAGACTAAAGTAATTCCGAATAAAGTGTGCATAATTAGACATGTAATTGTAAAATTAATTTGATGTAATTGTAATCATTTGATTTGTTTTCATGTAATCGTTAATTAATTAATTAATTTTGTAATCGTTTAATTAATTTGCTCACGTAATTTTTGCTGACGCATACTAAGTTTAATTTGAATAGTACGCGCTTATAGTTAGCGCCATACTTGTAAAATTTCTGCTGAAGATGAGTCAAATGACTTGAAATATACAGTATTTAATTGTGTAAAGTCTAATTATGCACACTTTATTCGGAATTACTTTAGTTTTATATTTGGAGACTGCAGTAAATCTCTTATTTGGTGTGATTCAATGTTCTCTGACTAAAAAGTATTTATTTATGTACCAGATTTCTGCAACCAGACTGTAGGCTTTAATGGGTATAATGTAAAACTTTTTTTTATTTCTGTAGGAATTTGCTGTTGAGGAGTCGCAACGTTACAAGGTACAGTAACATAAACTACTTGCTATGTTCATGAAAGAAAAATAATAATCATTGTATACCTGACATGCAGTCAGTAAAAACCCGTATTTGGAAAACCTGTATGCGATTGCAAGCGGTTAATGTTAAAACGATTAAAATCAGCAGTCACAATGATTCTTATTTTGATTCGATTGAAAGAGATGACGTTGTGATAATTCTCCATCTTCACCAGGCTGGTGATATATTGCCGATATCATAATAATCTTGCAATTTATATTGCGTATTTACATACTATTATGATCAAATGCGCATTACGCTATATAAAATAACATACAATACATTAATTACATGTAAAAAGTAAAAAATAGTAAGTTTTTTATAATCGAGATTTAAATTTATTAAAATCCATTTCATTCCTAATATGTTGTGGAAGATCGTTTCATGTCTTTGGAGCAGCTGCTGTAAATGATCTATTTCCCAGAGTAGGTTTCAATTTAGCCGACGGAGCTCGCAACATAATACTAACACCACAACGAAGACTATAGCGTGAATTTTGTTTCGTAGTGATAAGTTCACTTAAATAACCAGGTACTTGGTGTTGAATAACCTTGAATGTGCCTGATAAGAAACCAAACTGAAAAAAAAATTAACCCCATCAAAACGTTTGCGGATACAAACAAATCCGGATCGTGTTGACCGAGGTTCGAGCACGTTATGTAATAATTGTTAAGTTGTATTTCTAGCAAGATGTATTTTGTTAGTGTGTATGTTACTTTTCTGTTCAGTCATTATCTATTAATTTTGTCCTGGTAGTAATAATACAAGGTCAAAAGCTATACAAAATGTACAAACAAACAAGCCGTCAGTGGAACCAATGGGCCTTGACTTGCACTTTACTTTTTTCAGGAAGGTCGAGTTATCCTAGAGAGAGCTCTTGTGAGCGAGGCAGATGGGATTGATGAAATTGCTTTAAATTGATCCAAATCCTCCTCATCCATCGAGCTTACTTCGAACCATTGTGTTTATTTTTTTGTAAATAGTTCATTAATATGTATATAATGAACAAACTTACCGCATTTACTAATAAATCTTCTGGAAAAGGTAACTTGGTAGCTTCAACAATATTTAATGATTGAATTCTCGGTACAGAATTGTCTAACAGTCTTGCCCACATATTGTACGAGACTCGCTCAATCCTGTTCATCACCACTGCTTTGGTGACCATTCTGATTTTTTGTTGGTCTTCCACAATTATATGCATATATTAAGAAATGTCAAAATACTATAAATTCAAGGGGAAATTGGGCTTGACAGTATACAGCGTGTTCAAAAAAAAATGTCTCTCGCCAAACTTTGGGGTTTATTTTAACTTTGGGGTAATAAATCACAATCTATAATTATCACTTATTTACTGGTACCGAGGGAAACAGTGAGTTTTGTGGCCCCGAGAGCCTGTTGTTAAACGAGTCAAAGTTTGCAATCCTTTTGATTTTTTTTAGAAAAATAGCAAATCCTTTCTCATCTTTATTGCTCTATTTGTTTCGTCATTACACTGATTGAATTATTGTTTTTGAATAATGATCTTGAAGTGCGTTGTGTTTCGTTTCGATGCGGTTGCTTTTATATTATACATGTATAAAGTTATATGTATAAAGTTATATTGTATATATGTGTTCATGTAAATAGTGCATGACTAAATATTTAATGTAATTTATAGAGTTGCAGGACCCCACTGAAAAACACTTCTGTGATGTGGGTACCCTGGGTAAATATGAAGTTAATAATAATAATAATAATAATAATAATAATAAAGTTCTGCCACTCAATTTCTTGTGTTAAGCTGAATTAATTTTTTGTTGTTAAGGTTTGATCGTAACAAATTAACAACTCGTAATTTCTCGGATCGCTTAGTGGACAGCACTTGCACGCTGCGGTGGCGTGGAAGGTACTTAAGAATCAGACCTGGCATTGTCACTTAGCAATATTTATGTCCAGCATCGTCTACTTGCGTGCGTCACCGCAGCACGTACCGTCCACGCCAACGCAACAAATGTGATGATATGCGAGTCGTTGTCTAAGGTCCTCTTAAAGTTCTGCGGAGCCGTTAAAAAAGCGTCAAGTATATTGTAAATTAGCATCAAATTCTTCATAGCCTTTTTCCATCATTGCCTTGAATGAATTGGTTCTTAGTCTGAAGGTGAAAAAAGTACCTTTTAGTTTAGATCCGACTTTCATTCTGCTGTTCTCCGTGTTCATGCTGCTGAGCTCCGGGTTTCACGTGGACTTTTGTTTTAGATTTCGAGTCGTGTTATTTTACCCTTCGTATTTAGGATGATTTGAACACGGTGTATTCACTGATCTCATGATAGACTGGATATAGCCTCTGTGGATGTCAAAAGTGAAGCCTAATTATACAATACGAAATTCACTTCCGGGGACAACTTGTGATGTAAACTTGTCACAAACGACTTTGTTTACTGCAACAATATTGATAAATAATTGCAGAGTGCTTAAAATATTACAAAATTGTACGTTCTTGCTCTTTTCCCAACAAGTATTCCTTTACAAATTTGTATCACGCGGGCTCTGTGGTCCCCGGAAGTGAAATTTGCATGTAAAATTAAGCTTCACTTTTGATATCCATAGAAGTTATATCCAGTCTACTATGAGATCAGTGGGTGTATCGAAAAAAGTAATCGAACTTTGGAGTGCTCTAACACGTTCATTACTTAATCTATAGAAATCATTCTTGCACATTTGGAATGACCTGGCTTTTAACATTCGACTGTCATCATTAACTCGCCGGATTATTTACTTCTGTTTTGTAAAAATAATCAATTTCTAAGGAAACTGAAAATAATATGTCGCTAATAATTGAAATTCATATAGCGGAAGTATATAATAATGTTACTTCTAGTCAGCTAATCGCTCAATGTGGTGTGCCGCAAGGTTCGATTTTAGGCCCCCTCTTTTTTATCCTATATATAAACGATCTCCCGAATGCCTCTCGTATAGTTGAACCCTTGTTATTTGCGGATGATACCAGCATATGTTGCTCCCATTCTGATCCCGAGGTGCTAGTTGCAGTCTTAAACGACGCATTGCAAAACATCGGTTCTTGGATGAGAGCAAAGAAACTTTCTGTTAACATTGACAAAACTGACTTTGTTATTTTCCACTCCAGACATAAGAAAAGTTCTTATGATATATCTCTCTTACTTGTTAATAAATGTATTACTCGCAAATTGAGGGTTAAATTTCTAGGGGGGTTCTTGGATGAAAATCTTACCTGGAAGCCTAACCAGTATTAGTCATGCCTGTAAAAAGATTTCTAAGTCTATCGGCAGAATTTATCGAGCCCGTTTTTATTTGTTAGCTGGTACTAAACTGTCCCTGTATTATACATTAATCTATCCATACCTCTCCTATTGTAACACTGCTTGGTCCTTTACCTATTTTTCCAATTTAAGTCGTATATTTCTATTACAGAAGCGAATTGTCAGAGTATTGACCAATTCAAATTATCGGGCGCATACTGCTCCGCTATTTAGTAAATTAAAAATACTCAGCATATATCAGCTTAATTCTTTCTATATTGGCAAATTCATGTTCTCTTACCATAATCAGCTATTACCACCTTCTTTTCGTAATCTGTTTACAACCAACATTGAAATCCATGATTATAACACTAGAAGTGCGAGTTGATACCGAGCTCATGGATGTAGAACCAATATAAAGCAGCTCACCATCTTATTTCAAGGTCCCAAATTGTGGAATTCTCTCCCAGAGTTTGTCAGAGGTGCACAGACGATAAATTGCTTCAGGAATAGAATTTTAAAGTATTTGCTAAATCTTTAATTTATGTTTTTTTCCTGACCGCTTTTAAACTAATTTAACTTTTATGATTCATATTATTTTCCGCTGCTACTGCTATAAGGAGACATATATTTACAAGCCCTATGGTTTCTGGATGCCTCCTTGCCATCGATATCTACTTAATGATACGCACATATTGACTATTTCAAACCAACTAAATTACTATTATATAAATAACTTGTGTATAACTGATATCTGTGGTAAAATTAAATTATTATCCTTATCCTTAAAAAATCGGGCTGCCTTCGCTACTCTTTAAAGCTTAAAGACACAGCGCAGCCTTACGAGCGATGGTTTTTGTAGATACACAAACTTTTTATTCCCGCGCGAGCTATGCGCATTGATATGTATTAAAGCTGGATAGCACATCTATTGTTGGGTTTTGAAGCCGGAAGTACGTCATATTTTTAGACTTGCAGCCATGTTGGATGGCCTGACTTGAGCAGCAATGCTGTACATTTCTATTACACAGAATGTACAGTTTTCATTTTGAAATTAAAAATTTACGTTTTAAGGCAAATGCTTTCAAAGAAATCAGTTTTCTAACAGAAACTACATCGATTCATTCCATGAGTAAGACCGTTCAACATGGCCGCCGATCTCAAAATATGACGTGTTTCCGGCTTCAATTTTATTTGGGTTTTGTATTACGATGCACTATCCAGACTTAATACATATCAATGGCTATGCGTTCAAATCATAGGTTCAAGTATAGTTGTTTTCGTTGTTGTATTTGTTTCGGTGACCCTTGCTGCCGGTCCAGTTGGAGAGCGGAAATGTATATCGCCTAGTGCATTACTAATATCCATAATTTACTTTCAGCGCATTTAATAAATATTCATCGAACATGTTTTAGAAAAACTTTACAGATGCACGTGAAATGCCTCCTCCATCTTTTATCTACCTGCGAATAGGCCGATTTCATGAATTAATTCATTTCCTAAGTTGAGATAGGGCAAAAAATACGTCACTTCAAAGGCGCGGCAGCATCCTCAATATAGGTGATGAAATTTTCCATGCTTGAATTTTTGTACTCTTAATACATCTCACGCCTATTATAATATTTGAACATTGAATTTTTTGTTCGTGTCCCATTCTTCCTCACTATGTTTGCAGCTGTAGAAATTATCGAGAGCAAGCTATTTATAGGGCAAAATACTTCAAACTGTCTGCTAGTTGATGACTATCACAAAATTAGAAATTTTAATCAGTGGCTCGTTATTTAAGGTGGCGGACACCTTTCCATGCAGTATGGATTGTTGTCGTTTCTGCGCGAAAGTTAATTCATCTTTCCACCGTTGCTGCCAACCAGACTTGCTGCTCTAACTCATCATGACATCTATGGCAAATAATCCAACAATTGTCCACACAATTCCAAATGGTGTGTTTCTGGCTTCAGTTGTGTTTAAATTCATTGCGATGATTATCGGAGTTCTAGGAAATGTAACAGTTATAAATCATACAATTTTCTTAAATAAACAGAAGACAGCGACATCTTACTTGGTAGGAAACCTGGCGCTGGCAGATCTTCTTGTGTGTTTAGCATTTTATCCAATATGGATCATCGAGTTTATTCAAGTAATAATGAACATTGATAGCGATCAAGATTTGTTTTGTAAGTTTAGTCGTTCTACAATGTGGGCATTTATGTTCGCTTCAATCGCTACATTTCTTGCAATTACAGTGGATCGTTATGTATATATTATAAAGCCTCTGAGATATCTGCAGATTGTGACACGTCGACGAGTGTTTCTCGCTGTTTTAGGAATCTGGATAACTGCTTGTTGCCTGTTTACTGTTCATTATATCGTGGCTGGGACTCTAAATCAAAGTTTCGAAGTTTCTGCGTCATACCATGCAGCATCAATCACTTCAACAATAGTTTTGCTGGATACATTCCCCTTTCTTTGATATTTTTGCTCAATTTCTACATCTTGTCGGCCGCGCGAAAGCAACGTAAGCGTGTCTTGGCCCAAAGAAGAATCGCCAGTATCCATATTTCTGGCGAAAGATCAGCTAACAGGAGGAGCTTTATGGTTCGTTTTTTGGTCGCTCTGAAATCAGCGAAGACATTTGCGATTGCCTTCGCAGTATTGATTATTTGTACCTTAGTTCCAGCCGTGGTTGGGCCGATACTGGATCATTTTTGCACACCCAGATGCCAGCAAATTTGGTATCTTTTTCTGCACTACGAATTGAACGGAATAAATTCGATTATGAACGCATTCATCTATGGATTGCGACATGTAAAATATAGAAAAGCTTATCTTCATGCTCTTTTCAAACTGTTTTGCTGCCACAAAGTAACTAAATGAGTTGTTTCATCACTGCTGGCGTATCTTAACAATCGACAACATTCAGTAAGAATTATCCTTTATTTTGGCTCCAATTTTGAGTCTGGGAACAGAGGAAAATGCGCCACCTACATAGAACAGCTACAACATATACACTAAATGATTTTCTTCGCGACTTTATTTACTTATATTTAATTGAGAGAAAAATTAATGTTTTACTTAAGTTAACTATAAATTGTCTGTAAACTAACGTTATATATGCATGGGGATATATATAAATGTATATGTATATACATATATATATATATATATATATATATATATATATATATATATATATATATATATATATATATATATATATATATATATATATATATATATATATATATATATATATATATATAGTGAATATATATATATATATATATTCACTATATACATATTCACTATATATATATTCACTATATATATATTCACTATATATATATTTACTATATATATATATATATATATATATACATATATATATATATATATATATATATATATATATATATATATATATATATATATATATATATATATATATATATATATATATATATATACATATATATATATATGTGTATATATATATATATATATATATATATATATAATTTTTCAAAAAATATTTCTTCGCCTTATCTTCAATACAAAATAAATTTGAACACATGCTTTTATGAACAGCAGGTCTGCAGCTGATTATAAGTATGCTATTAATTTGACAACTGATGCTTCAAACTGTCAACCAGCTACATTATATAGTTAATGAGTACGTTCATAAACTCGGTTGTGAATGCCTTCATTTACAGAATGCTACAATACGTGTATTCAATCAGTATTCTCTGGTTCCATTATGCACACGTAGATGCCGCCCTGGGGTAGACCAAAAGTTCCCAAGTTGGCCTTCAAAATGGCCAACATTCAGCTTGCAACCTGGGAGGGGGGTATATCTCACAGAGCATCTTTGCGCGCAGAACCTTCTTGCGGTTTAGATGTTGTATTATTATACATTTTAAGATGGTGTTTAGATGGGCTCACATTGCCGTGGCAGCGGTACCACCCATGAGCGACAACCCAACTTTTAATATTTTGCCGCGGAATGTACTAAATTTGTACTAAAATTTTCTGTGTAAAATTCAACCATGTTTGTTTTGTAAAACGATCCAGAAGATAAATAATCGTGGTTATCCTACATTTTCAGCATCATTTTGAGCAAAAAACTTTGAGTTGCACAGAAAGCATACCTCAGCACATCGTGTTTCAGCTGTTTCTTGAATAAGCATTAACGTAATTCAGCAAAAAAACAAACTACCTCTGATCTCACAGCTTGTTAGCGACACTGGAATTTTTTAAAGAATTTGATTAAGCATCGCTTTTCATCGTGTCAAAAAATACAAATAGGTACGCTAAAGCGTACATGTGTCCACTTTGACTTGTGAATTGTAAATAAGCTTTTTACACATATAATGAAAATTTCGTGCTTAACGAATCATACATACATATCACACAAACGGGTATACGCTTTAAATTACAAACATATAGTTAAGTTTGGCAATGTAGTTAGTGTGTGGAGATTTGTCTTATTAAATTTATAAATTACTAAGCAATACCTAATCAAATATATTTATTCATATTGTGCCCAATTGCTCAGGTAGGGAAATTTGTAGCCGAATTCCTTGCCATATTCTTGTTTTTTAATTTGATTGAAATTAACTTAGTTATATTATATACATGGGACAAGTAATAGTTACAATACGAGCGACGGATCTGTGTGGCTATTTACAATGCACGAGCACAGTATAGCAAATAAACAGTAGGGCAACTCAGAGTGTAACATGTTCCCGTATTTTTATGCAGTTGACTGGCCAGAGTAACGGCGGAACAGCCAGTTCAGTGTTTCTATTGGCCAGAAAATGCAATTGACTGGCCAGAACCTGTACGTATAATGAAGATGCGTAATACATCATGTGTGTGAACAAACGTCAAACGTTCTGACACAGAGGGGTTCTGACTCAAGTGTCCTTCTATTTTTCTATTCTGTGTGGTACGAGCCCTTTTTCCGTCGCTTCTACTATGACGTACTTGTCAAATGCATGATTAAATAGACAAACTACTGAGACGTACTATGCATTAACTTTGATACAGATCGTCTTACGTCATTACTGAACTGGTTTACAAATGCATACATTTGACCGAAACAAGTTACAGCAATATTAGTTATCTCTAACAACACGCATTGCATATCAAGAAATCGATAATTTTTCATAGTTAAAGTAAAGTATAATCGATATCTAAAGTGCCGTATTCATCGTAGTCATTATTCAAACATCAATATTTTGCTATTCAGACATAAATAATTTGTTCACCTTTTATTGAAATCCTTCAGCTTTAGACTAAAGAAAGTAAATATTGAACCTGACAAGAGCCTCAGAAGACAAAACTAATGAAATCACAAATTTCCCGTTCCTGTAGTACGGTTGAGGGATTTTCTCGTTCCAGGTTTTTTAATTTCTCAACCCAGTTTTATCTCCATCTACAATTTCTCATCCGTATCTTCTTATTCGCACTTATCCTTATCCGCGTTTCATCCCTATCCATCTGCTAGATCAGAACTAATTAGTATTCGAAACCTGTTCGGAATTTGTCGACAGAAAGTCGGAAGCTTCGGTTTCCAACGATGCTCGAAAATTTCAGGAACTTTTCGACTTTTTCAAATTTTTTCTGTGCCAAATATATATGGCGAACTTCGTTTCAAAGCTTACGGTACAAGAACAAAGATGCGCAAACATTAAAACAAGTGTTTTCTTTCAGGAAAGAGTCAAAGACGACAACGCTTACGAAATCGAAGCCGTGTAGTCATGTTTTAGCTTGGTTGGCTATGTTCAATGATCTTTTATGGCGAGGTCTTTGTCAAGTCGAAGTTTACATAAATAATAACTGTTGTCTTTTTCGACTTTTCGTTGGCACTTGGCCGTTTCCTTGTTGATCGAGCTTTATATGCCATTACGTTCAGTGTCCTTGATATAGGAGTCATTTTTTATGGCCTTGGGTTTAATTCCCAAACACTGAATGGCAGTACTAGTCTTTAGCTCTTTCAAGTAACGAGATAACATTGTAACACGATGGCACTGCATTATCGCTTTACCTGTAATCAATTTGTCAACACGTAACTCAGGCGTAAACAAGACAAACAAACACATAGTATATTTCACATAAGTCTTAATGGCACTGGTAACTTTGGAGTTGGACAACGGGCGATGCACTTGGCTTACTTGAGATATATAAAATACATGGTTATATTTGCAAGCTGTGAATGTCAAGCTCTCTCATTGATACATGCAAACTGTAAATTTTGTTGTAAATTTCCATCGTGTCTAAAATAGATGCTTTATTATTGTAAACTGTTTCGCAGAGTTCTGAGTTAAGGCTCATGCTATGTGTTTGTCTATCGTTGTTTACTCGTAACTTACGTGTTGAAACTGTAACAGCGTGACTTAGAAATTGGGACAGTACAACCCAGTGCCATCTACACTGCGACTCACAATATTACTTGTATGAGATATTTATGCCGTACGTATTCAAAATGAGCATTGCTATTCATTAAAACTTACGAATATCAAAACAAAGTTGTGAGAAGATCTTTACGATGTTGATATTTGATGTTAGTCACATGACTGAAAAAATATGGCGCTGTTCCATATTTCAGGCGGACCACGCTATTAGTTTTAAAAATATGATAACACGATAAGACGTCGTTTTTAACTTAATTGGAAGTGGGAGCGACATTCTTTAACCAAAAACAGCATAGGTAACAACAAGAGAATGTTTTAGCTAGAAAATAAACGAACTTGGTGTCATAGTTGAAGGATTTTTCAAAGATTACGTGGAACGGTGGAAAAGAGGGATTCTGGATTTCTAAAATGGATAAGAGTGGGAGATATTAGGCGTTTGAAGGAGAACTGTTTGTAAATTATCATGATCAATGTCTATCAACATTTTGAGAAAGTTTGCTTTGCCATATATCTTCAAAACTGGCAATGATGGATTCCTGGTAATCAATAATAATTCTAAAAGTACCTCCACTGGTGTCGTGGAATAAACGTTTGGCACTGGATTGAGGCAAAAAAATGCTTGAGAGCACAACAGAAGTTTGTCCTTTTGACGGGCAGACGAAATCAGCATGATAAAGCTTGGAAAATGTATGCATGGGTTAGATTATTGATATTCAATGATGGTATGTGACCAGCGAGGCTAACGAGTCAACAAAAAAGTGGCAAAGTAAACGAGTTCTGCTGCTAACAGCGGAAATAGGGATCAGAGGTCTCTTTTGCACATTTAGGCACATATGAAGACATGTTGGTTGCTAATAATACAGATCTAAATGATCGTTCTACCACTTCTTTGGCAGGTACCTAAAACCTTTTATCAGAAGTTCCTTTTCCAGCATTAGGGAATTATCATGTTGATCTCGACTTGTCTGTCTTGTCTTTCTCGACTTGTGCTCTCAAGCATTTTTTTTCCTCAATCCAGTTCCAAACGTTTATTCCACGACACCAGTGAAGGTACTTTTAGAATTATTATTGATTACCAGAAATCCATCATTGCTAGTTTTGAAGATATATGGCAAAGCAAACTTTCTCAAAATGTTGATAGACGTTGATCATGATAATTTACGAACAGTTCTCCTTCAAACGCCTAATACCTTCCATTCTTATCCATTTTAGAAGTCTAGAATCCCTCTTTTCCACCGTTTCACGTAATCTTTGAAAAATCCTTCAAATATGACACCAAGTTCGTTTATTTTCTAGCTAAAACATTCTCTTGTTGTTAACTATGCTGTTTTTGGTTAAAGAATGTCGTTTCCACTTCCAATTAAGTTAAAAACGACGTCCTGTCGTGTTATCATATTTTTAAAACTAATAGCGTGGTCCACCCCAAATATGGATCAACGCCATATTTTTTCAGTCATGTGACTAACATCAAATATCAACATCGTAAAGATCTTCTCACAACTTTGTTTTGATGTTCGTAAGTTTTAATGAATAGCAAAGCTCATTTTGAATACGTACGGCATAAATATTTCATAAAAGTAATATCGTGAGTCGCACTGTAGTTGCAATGTTGTCTTGTTACTTGAAAGAGCTTACGACTGCCTGCCATTCAGTGTTTCGGAATTAAACCCAAGGCCACAAATAAATGAAGTAAAGAAGGGATCTCGCAAAGACCTCGCCATAAAAGATCGTTAAACAGAGCTAGGCAAGTTAAAACATGACTACACGGCTTTGATTTAGTAAGGCGTTGTCGTCTTTGACTCTCCTGAAAGAAAAGACTTGTTTTAAGGCTTTAAAGTGTTTGCGCATCTTTGCGCATCCATGCTTTTTGTACCACAAGCTCTAGGAAGAAGACCGACATATACATTTGGCACAGTGTAGTGGTTTTGCCAGCTAAACCACTACACTGTAGTTTTACAGTGTGGTGGTTTAGTGGTGCCTCGAAGACTTCTTGTCGCTATTTCTTGAAGAAGACAACTTGTCTTCTTGAGCGAAGACAAATAACGGTGAGAAGTCTTCAACGCACCACCCCTATAGACCTTTCCCCAACAGTCAAGTTAAAGAAATTTGCTTAAATATTAGTTGAAAGCACTAAGCAAATAATGTGTGCCTCCTTGGCCTCGCGGTACTGCCCAGTGTTTTCCTGCAATTTCACGCCCAATTTTGATTTCAATTTTGGGTGGATCGGAGGCTGGTCTGTCCAATCTCAGTTGAACTTGAACGGTCTCCGATCCGCACAAAATCAAAGTTAAGCGACGTGGTCAAGTCAGAAGACAGTTACTTTTACCTCTTGGCCACGGAGGGAAAGGTGTTTGCCAATGAAAACTCGAACGGGTCTTTCCTTGCTCATAAGCAAGAAAATAAAAAAAATTGCCAAAACGTCCCTCTTACAGGCGCTTTTTGGGCGAATTGACTAAGTAAACTAGAAGTGAAGAGGTAGAAACAGACCTGAATTAGAAATAATGGCAAAAACATCTCAGTCGGGCAATAAAAACCTATTTTCACCTTTGTGAATAGATCGTCATATGTTATACATGCGGGTGTTTTCAGGCATACAATGGTCATCTGACGTCACTTGCTGCTAGTTTCTCCAACACGAAGCTTCGTTGAAAATTTCTCTGCTTGGACCGAATATTTAGAGACCAAAAGTCTTCAAAAGTCCACAAAATCGCCACAGGATTGAACAGAAAGGGCAAAGAATCTACAAGGAGAAAATCTGGGTCAAATTCGAGCCAAAGTGTCGAAGAAATAGAACAAAATGCGAAGGAACATATCGAGCGGCAAGAAAATTTAAAATCAAAATGGCGTCAGTCTTCTTCTCCGACCTAAAGATGCAACAAAAATGGCTGGAGTTTGGATTTTCTTTACACATGTAAGTATTATCTACGTATGTTTCAGTCATTAATTGTTATCTTGTTTGGAAACAATTCGTTCTTCTTACCAGGTTGAAAAATCATTTATGATATTTTAATAAGCGTAATAAAATTCAGATTCATTTAAAGTTATAAGATCTCATATTATTATCGGGTAATTTAAGATTTCATACGTGACTCCAATTTGATTTCATAATAATTCAATTTCTACGAGTAATCTAGATACTATACTACAAATACAGATAGATAATAAAGCATATATATTGCCCTAAGGGAAGGATAAAAATCATAGTCTGTTTCAATGGTTTTACTATCGGTAAAACCATTGAAACAGACTGTGATCTTCATCCTTTCTTTGCCGGGACAGAGAAAATTTTAAAAAGTCAAAAAGTTCGTAAAATTTTTGAGCACCGTCGGAAACCGAAGCTTGCGACCTCCTGTCGACAATTTCCGAGCAAGTTTCGCATACTAATTAGTTCTGATCTGGCCGAAGGGCTAGGACAAAATGCGGATGCGGATGAAAAGATACGGATAAGAAATTGTAGATGGGAAATAAAACAGGGTTGAGAAAATGAATTCTGTGAAACCTGGAACGAGAAAAGCCTACATCTGTGCTACAGGAACGGGAAATTTGTGATTTTATTAGTTTCGTCTCCTGAAGCTCTTGTCAGGTTCAATATTTACTTTTTTTAGTATGTAGCTGAAAGATTACAATCAAAGGTGAACAAACTTTAGATTTTGTTGTAGGGATTTCTTAAATACTACATTTTAAAAGCAAATTAAAATATTGATGTTTGAATAATGACTACGCTGAACATGGCACTTAAAATACTGTATGCCCCGTTTATCTTGTCAAAAATGATCAAGTCCTTGATATGCAATGCGTGTCCTTAAAGATAATTAGTTTTGTTGTAATTCCTTTTTGGTCAAATGTATGCATTTGTTAACCAGTTCAGTAGTATGACGCAAAACGATCTGTATCAATGTCAATGTATAGTTTATGCCATACCCACACAGATTCGTCAGTCTATTGTAACTATTACTTATAATATAGTTATATGTAATATATCCTATGTAGCTAATATAACTAAGTTAATTTCAATCAAATTAATGAACAAGAATATGCCTAGGAATTCGGCTGGACATTTCCCTACTTGAGCAATTGAGCACAATATGAATAAATATAATTTGGTATGGACTAGTAATTTACAAATCTAATGAGCTGAATCTCTACACACTAACATCGCCAAATTTAACCTCCTCCGCCGACGTCTCTGACAGCATCAAGGCGGGCCTCAGTAACATTGGTGCCGCACAAAGCAACATGAAAGTTTCGACCAGTAAACATTATGCTTTCGAGACAAATTATAAAAAAATAAATACAAAATGTTTGATTAGAATAACATACGATATACATGGGTAATTATTAAACAAATTAAAACCAAGCTGTGAGCAGGTTATATTTATCCACACCCCGATAACCTTACAATAAAATTGTTAGGTACAGGATGCACACTTGTACTTCACAACAACACAGCTTCTACAACTGCTCTTGTGAATATCATTTTGACCAAATGTAATACAGTGAAATTCTTTTTACATCTTTATAAATATACTAGGATTTCGTTTAAACTCAATCGAACGTAACTAACCTTTTTACCTTTGTACGCTCACACGGGTATTTCAAGGTATTTTAATGAAGACTGCGATCATTATATTCATTTTGCTACTTTTTGGATTTAGGATGATTTGAAGCTTCATTCATGATAAAATTTGAAAACATTGAAAAGTTTTTACACAAACCGTATCCTTATCAATATGCACCTTTGCAGCTGTACAAATGATCGCAAGCAAACCATGGCAAAATATTTCAACTGTCAGCAATAGTTAAATCAGCAATTCGTTGGCATCAGCGAGTCACTTTTTATTGATTAATTCATCATTCAACTTTTGTTGATTGTTTCACACTCTAACTGTTCACAAATACATTACACGTACGTCCATGGCAAATGATAGGACTGCAGTATTCAAGACACTCTCAAACGAAGTTCTTTTGTGTTCAGTCGTGTTGAAATTCATCGCAATGATTATGGGAGTTCTGGGAAATCTGACAGTCATAATTCATACAATTTTCTCCATTAAAGAAAAGACAGCGACATCTTACTTGGTAGGAAACTTGGCGTTGGCAGATCTTCTCGTCTGTTTAACATTTTATCCAATATGGATCATTGAGTTTGTTCAAATTCTGCTGAACATTGATAGCGATCAGGATTTGTTTTGTAAGTTTAGCCGTTCTACGATGTACTCATTTATGTTCGCTTCTATCGCTTCACTTCTTGCAATTACAGTTGACCGTTATCTGTATATTGTAAAACCTCTGAAATATCCGCTGATTGTCACATATCGACGATTGTTCCTCGCTGTTGCAGGAATCTGGATAACTGCATGCTGCCTTTTAGTTGTCTGGTACATTCCCTGCAGAAGCATTGGCGTTGGCTTTCGAAGTCTTTGCGACACACCCAGCAGTATTGCCTACTTCACTGCTGCTTTTGTTGGATATCTTCCACTTGCTTTAATATTTTTGCTCAACTTCCACATTTTCTCCGTTTCACGAAAGCAACGTAAGCGTATCTTGCCCGAAACAATGATCGCCAGTGCTGACGATTCTACCAAAGAATCAACCAACAGGATGAGGCGCGTTCTTCGCTTTCTCATCGCTTTAAAAACAGCGAAGACATTTGCCATTGTCGTCGCAATGTTGACGTTTTGCATATTACTTCCAACCTTACTGGGATCGATACTGGTGAAGTTCTGTAATGAGCAATGTACGCGAATTTGGTTCCTTGTTTTTCACTATGAGCTTTACGGAATTAACTCCATTGTGAATCCCTTCATCTACGGAATGCGACATGTAAAATACAGAAAGGCTTATCTACATATTTTTTTCAAAATATTTTCCTGTCGTAAAGTGAACAACTGAGAGCTATCATCACTACTGGGCTATTTCTACAAGCAACAATGTTACAAATGAATGTTTATATCATATCTCAAACATAAATGAATACTGGGATGGACGGGGTTAACTGTGACAGATAAATTACGCGTGTTCTCTTTCGTGATTCTAACCGATTCTTTGCATTCTTGCAACTGGAATGGATAGTTATGTTTATATTTTAAAACCCGTGAGGTGTGTGTAGATTGCAACATATCGACGAGTATTTCTTACTGAATCTTAATGACTTCATGTTTCCTTTACATTGTCCGCTATACTGTATATGCTTAAAGATATTTTTGTGCACCCTATGAGCTCTCGGCTCAAATATATAAATGATATTTTTATTTATGTTATTTTTGGGAACATAGCTAAATGTCTATTTTGAGCCACTTTTCTTATGTTGTGCCAACAAATTAATGAATCGTAATTTCTCAGAAAACGTATCGTTGCACTTGCTGCACGATGGCGTAGATGGAACTGGTTGCATTGTATTGGACGGTAGCATAGTAGTAGGATCGTTGTCAGATATTAGAGAGGCTGCTTCCAATACCTCTACAACTATCTTTCAGCCAATCAGATGTACCAGACCTACCCGGTTAACCAATCAGGTTCTTTAAAAATTGGGAAAAAGTAGTGTTAGTATTGTCACTCGTCAAAATGCATGTCCACAATTGTTGGCATACTTCGGTCACTGCAGTACGTTTCGTCCACGCCACCGCAGACAGTATCATAATAGGTTATCTGAGCCATTACCCGTCCCTGAAAACAAAAATCAAAGACACGAAAATCAAAAGTACAGACAGCTAGTGATGCATATGATTAAAAATACTTAATATGTGGTTAGATATGCGACGTGCTTACCAGAAAAACAAATTTTTTATTCTAACCAATCGCAAGCTTGATACATCCAACTATGGCCTCGCTTAAAATTCGCGCATCGGTATAATGTGCACTGTCCAACGTCCATGATATACATTAGGAATGGCGCGGTGCCATTATTGATTGGATTTTTAAAACTCATTCATAATTCATCAAGAAAGCACAAACGGAATCATGAGCGTGAAGCAGTCTGTTCTGTTAATTTTTACAAAATATAGCTTTCAATTACTCGCTTTCATTCACTTTATGTGACGTATCTTCAAAATTACTTTGCAAATAAACCTATAAAATTGGAGAGTTTCACACAAGCCTCAAGCTTGTATAAGCTCATACAACACGGCTGCTCATGTTGTAAATAATACTTATCAAATACTACAACTTTCCTATTCAATCCAATGTTGATTTTTGAGAGATTTTCTATCCAAGCTGCTCGAAAAGTTCTGAGAAGCTTACTCCTCCATCCGATCATTAAGTATGATCCGAGTATAAAATTCGCTAGCTTTCTTTCACTATTTCTTGTAGTGAATTAATTCTTAATCTTTATAGTTTTCATATGTAGGTGTGAAGCCGACAGCTTATAGGTCTGAGTTTTAGGTGGACTGAACATGTTTGATTTCGAGCTGTATATCTTTAGTTACTTTTCGGATTTGGGATGATTTGAAGATTAATGTAGGATAAAATTTAAACATTGCAACTTTTTACGCAAATCGTATCGTTACAATATGCATGTCTATACAGCTGTACAAATGATCGAATTAAAAGCATGATTATTGGAGTTTTGGGAAATGAGTAAAGAAAAGACAGCAACATCTTACTTGGTAGGAAACTTGGCTTCAGCACATCTTCTCGTGTGTTTAACATTTCATCCAATATTTGGATCACTGTTCAAATTTTATTAATCATTGATAACGATCAGGATTTGTTTTGTAAGTTTAGCCGTTCTACAATGTGAGCATTAATGATCGCTTCAATTGCTACCTTTCTTGCAATTACAGTCGATCGTTATGTATACATTGTAAAACCTCTGAGATACCCGCAGATTGTGACATATCGACGAGTATTTCTCGCTGTCACATGATTCTGAGTAGCCTAACTGCATGCACGTTGCATGCTTTCTTAATGTTCAGTAGCTATATTCACGGATCGAATGCGACATGTAAAATATAGAAAAGCTTATCTACTTGTTCTTTACAAAATATTTCTCTGTCGAAAGCCACCAGCTGAGAATTTTCATCACTGCTGGTTGCTTTTTACAAGCAACACTACTTTTAAAGCTATTGAATATTTTTCCATATCTTAAACATAAATGAATACTGGGATGAACGGGGTTAACTGCGGCAGATAAATTACGTGTTTTCCTTCGTCATGTTAATCAATCATCGTTGACATTGGTATAGTTATTTAACTAGCTGTCTGTAATTAAACCAAACGTGTAATTAAGGAATTTTTTTGTTAGCAATGAGTACAAATTGTAGAACATGTATGGCATCTCCTTGTGGAGATCTTAATAGGATTATAGAAAAATCAGCGATACACAAATAATCTACAATATAAACTTATTATCAGATTTTAAGAGATTCTATCGTAGATAAAATATTATAATCCTGAAAAATTAGAATGAACGTATATAGCTAGACGATGCTTTCGGTCTAGCATTATCTATCCACTTTGACACTACAAATTAAGGCACACACTGATCTCTATACAGCTAGTAGCAACTTATTGTTCCCATCACAGCCAAAGTCAATTTTGAATCACGGACAATTTTGAATTGTTTCTTTTTAAGTGCAATGTGGAAAATAGAGAATTGAATTTAGTTGGGGACTTAAACTGTGACGTAAACAAATTAGCCCCAGATCCACAAACTCGTAAATTGCAAGCTCCATGTGTTTATGTTATTAACTCAATCTATTAATGAACCTACGAGAATTACGGAAACAACGTCTACATTGATTAATTTAATACTTACAAATAAGTCCGAATATATTTCGTCTGCTGGTGTTTTACACCTTGGTATATCCGACCATAGCTTGATCTGAGTAAATAATCTTGATTCACCTAAAGCTAGACCAACTATAAAATAAACTCGGGACTTTAAACAGTTTTCTGAATTACAATTTTGTTATGATTTAATTAACGCACGCACCATGGGCTAAGATTTACTATATGATGATCCCGAAATATCTTGGCTAATATGGAAGGCTATATTTTACGAAATTTTAAATAAACATGCACTGCGATACGCCTAATGCGAACCAAAGCTAAATCAGTGCCATTGAATACACCTGAAATTAAACAACAAATGAGGAATAGAAACTAGCAGAAAAAGAAAAACTCGCCAATCTACTGGGACAGATACAAAACCCTAAAAAGCAAGGTAAATAATAAGATGCGTAAAAGCAAAATAGTTTTCTGTCACAAAGCGATAGAAAACTGTGCAAAATTAAAGGATTTCGAAAAAATTTGGTCAATCATAAACTCGCTTACTAGCAAAAATAATAAAATAATCTTCTAATATTACGGAAATTCTAGTTAATGACAACAGTATTGTCGATTCTAAGTCAATCGCCGAAACTTTCAAAAAGTTTCTAAAATTGCAGACCAATTTCGACAGTCCCCATTATGCGGAAAGTAGTTGAGAAAGACGTTTTTGGGCAGCCATATCGTTATCTCTCAAACAATGCATTATTATCCAGATTTCAATCAGGAATTAGACCTAAACATTCGGTTAATACAAATGTGCGATAAATTACTTAAAAGTATGGATGATGGAAAACTGAATTGTTGAGTCTTTCTTCATGTTAGTGACCTTGTTGACAAGATAAACATTGATCTTAAAAATAAACGAAAATGAATGCTAAAAAAGCTTCAACCCCATCCCAGTAAATGGAAATATATGATCATTGGTTCTTCCTATAATTTTAAGAACAGAGGATAACATGTTTAACCGCAATATTTGAATTAATACCTAGGACTAAGATATAAATATCCATGCCATGCCTGGGTGTAACCATGGACGAAAGATTACCTTGGAAGAAACATATTGATTCAATCTGTTCTAAGGTTGGTGCCGGCATTGGTGCGATGAGACGAGTTAAACCTTTTGTGGCACTGCCGACACTAAAAATGCTATACAATGCTATCACACAGCCTTACTTTGATTATTGTTGCTCGCCATTCGATAATTGTGGTATGGGTGTCAAAGACAGTTGGCAAAAGTATCAAAATCGGGCTGCAAGGGTAATTACTGGGCCACATATGATACTGCACGGTCAGTTCTACATACTTGAAAATTTAAATTAGAAAGCTCCCGGGGAAAGGCGAAAATGTCTATAAAATCTGCTTTTATCTACAAAATTCAAAATGGCTACACCGCTCCAAACCTAAACGATGTTATTTGTTTTAATAATGAAAGGGATAATACTTACAACCTCAGAAATAGAGAAACTGATCTAGCACTACCCATGCCGAAGATAGAAATTGGCAGGAGGTGCTTTAGTTATAATACTGCCTTGCATTGGAATAATTGCTGAATCTGTAAGCTCTTTGAAATGGATCTTAAAATTAACGAATACTCAGTTGACACTTCCTCGCGTTGTATGAATATAGTTCGTCAATATTGTAATATCTCCGTATGCATGTATGTGTCGTGTTCTAAATGTGTATATTTAAGTAGTTATGTAAGTAGTTATGTGTAAGTAGTTATTCTGTATCTGACGCCCCACATGGAAACGAGAAGCCTGCAGCGTGATGAAATAAAGTATGCATGTACTGAGCACGTTTGAAAAAATCGCTGTCCAGCGGGTAGTGCTATTCACCATTCCTACGTGTACTATTAAAACAATTTGTTAAAATAACTGTTACTGAAGCGGATAATATAGCCTGCAACATTCAGGGCAAAGTCAATTTTATATGGTCACTGTATGATATGCAAGTCCATATTCATGTAATATTTCAATTCCGACTATGAGGACTGGACTAAATTTCAAGTGCGCGCAGTTTTATCCAGCTGCAAGGACTTGAAATCTAGTCCAGTCCGAATTGGAGGATTTGGAATGACATCTCAAACGAATGAATTATTAATTATATCCAGTCCTTGGATTGAATTAATTTTGATCCAGTCCAAGGACTGGATCGACATACTTCGTCAAGTATCCAGTATCATCATGTGAGAAAAATAGACTAACATGATTTGCTAATTGCTTCATTAATTATTAATGAGTTTAAGATGAACTAATAATTGTTTTCATCGGTCATTTGCAAAAATAATATAAATGCTGCCATACGGTAGCAATTTTGTGTCCTTAATTGGCCAAATTAATAAACTATATTCTTCATCTATGTCAATTGTCCTATTAGTCTGAAAGCAATAATTATTTTAAGTTATTGTCTTACGTCAGACGTTCATGTTGAAATTTTTGAATTTCCATTTGTATCCTATTCTACCTTTCGAAAAGAATCATTTGAGGACTGAACTTGCGCTAAATTATTTCTTATTCTCAGATTTTTACATTGGTACATCTCTCGAAAGCCTACAAAATTTGTACATCGAAACTTTATGCGAGCAACCTTTGATACCAATTAAGGCATAATACTTTAACCGTTCAGCTATAGTTAATCAGCTAAATTAATAATACCGTTCCATTTTGTCAATTTGCCTTAATTTACCGTTAAGTGACTGCATAACGCTTTTCTATGCAGTATATAAAGATTATCGTCCTTTTATCAGCAATGTTTGCTTCATCACAATTATTGACGACCATTAAAACATTTATTCACTCTCCTACTTTTTTCCTTCCTTCACATTCTAACTATTCACTAGTAAATTGATATCCATGGCAAATAACACAACAGTTTTCAACACAGTACCAAAAAATATTCTTCTGTGTTCACTCGTGTTTAAATGCATCGCAATGATCGTCGGAGTTTTGGGAAATGTGACAGTCATGATTTATACAATTTCCTCGAGTAAAGAAAAGACAGCGACATCTTACTTGGTCGGAAACTTGGCGTTGGCAGATCTTCTCGTCTGTTTAACATTTTATCCAATTTGGATTATTGAGTTTATTCAAATTATGCTCAACATTGATAACGATCAGGATTTGTTTTGTAAGTTCAGCCGTGCTACATTGTTGGCATTTATGTTAGCTTCAATCGCTACACTTCTTGCAATTACAGTCGACCGTTATGTATATATTGTAAAACCTCTGAGATATCTGCAGATTGTGACACATCGACGAGTGTTTCTCGCTGTTGCAGGAATCTGGATAACTACCTGTTGCCTCCTTATTGTCTGCTATATTTACTATAAAAGCTTTGGCGTTGAGTTTCGAGGTTTATGCTACAGACCTGACAGCATTGTATACTTACAGGGTGCTGTTGGATATTTTCTTCTCACTTTGATATTTTTGCTCAACTTTCACATTTTCTCTGTTGCACGAAAGCAACGTAAGCGTATCTTTGCTGAAACAACGATCGCTAGGATTGACAATTCTACTGAAGAATCAGGCAACAGGTTGACATTTGTAATCAGATATTTCGTCGCTTTAAAAGCAGCGAAGACATTTGCCATTGTCGTTGCAGTGTTGACGATTTGTATCTTAACTCCATCCGTGGTTGGGCAGATACTACTTGCATTTTACAGTGCACGATTTCAACAAATTTGGTACGTTGTTTTCAACTATGAACTTAACGGAATAAACTCGGTTGTGAATGCATTCATCTACGGAATGAGGCATGTAAAATATAGAAAAGCTTATGTACATATTATTTCCAAGCTATTTTCCTGTCGTAGAGCGAAAAGCTAAATAACTTACATCGTTGCAGGTCTCCTCCATACAGTCAACAACATTCTTCATGGCGAACACTTATTGATTCTTCCACATTTCTTGCTTTGGCAACGTTCGCTCCAATTATTCTACAAATCAATTGACAGCCATGGCAAATAATGTATTAACAGCTTTCCACACAATCCAAAATAGTCTTCTTCTGTGTTCAGTTGTGTTTAAATTCATCGCAATGATCATCGGAGTTTTGGGAAATGTGACAGTTATAATTCATTCAATTTTCTCGAGTAAAGAAAAGACAGCGTCATCTTACTTGGTAGCAAACTTGGCGTTGGCAGATCTTCTCGTCTGCTTAATTAACATTTTATCCAATATGGATCATTGAGTTTATTCAAATGATGCTGAACATTCACAGCGATCAAGATTTGTTTTGTAAGTTTAGCCGTTCTACAATGCGGGCATTTATGTTCGCTTCAATCGCTACACTTCTTGCAATTACAGTGGATCGTTATGTATATATTGTAAAACCTATGAGATATACATGGATTGTGACACATCCACGAGTATTTCTCGCTGTTGCAAATTTGGATAACTGCCAGTTGCCTTTTCTTGGCCCACTATATGCACCACGTGAGCCATGCATAGCATTGGGATTCGAAGTTTTTGCATCATACCTGGAACAATTTATTTATTCACCAATGCTTTTGCTGGATATATTTCTCTTATTTTAATAATTTTGCTCAACTTCTGCATTTTATCCGTCGCACGAAAGCAGCGTAAGCGCATCGCAGGTGTTGATAGTTTTAACGGAGAATGAGCTAACAGCCTCAGCTTTGTGTTTGGAGTTTTCGTCGCTTTAAAAACAGCGAAAACATTTGCTGTGGTCGTTGCAGTGTTGACGGTTTGTATCCTAACTCCAACCGTGGTTGGGCAAATGTTTGAGGGATTTTGTGCTTTGCCGTGTAGACAAATTTGGTACACTGTTCTACATTATGAATTTTACGGAATTAATTCGGTTGTGAATGCGTTTATCTGGGGAGTGCGACATGTAAAATATAGAAAAGCTTATTTACATATTCTTTTCAAAATATTTCCCTGTCATAAAGGCACCAACTGATGGTTTGCCTGTTTCAAATCTAAAGAGAACCTTGAAACTTCTGGTCCCCCACCTTCTTCAGGAAAGTGCAAGGTGTTTGCTCCTACGCTGTGTGTGGTGGGGGGGGATATACATGCTTGCAATAACCTCTCACAATTTGAAACCAATTAAACAAATTTGTAATATAATTCAACGCACACCTAAATCTATATAAGATTCTTAAATTCATACCAAAGGTGCTCCCATTTTAATAAAAATATAGATTAGATTAGAATTTTATTATCTTTCTCACAAAGGAGCTTTTCAAAGATAATGGTAGTGAACTCTATTTTCAATTCAGTTATCGTTCCAGTTTATATAGAGTTTAGTGTATCAGAAATCTTTCCCATTTACAGATTTCAAGCATAAAAAATGTGCTATCATAAAATTTGGTGGCTTTATATAATTTAATTGTTATATGTTATATGTTAGGCTGTAAATAAACATCCATATACTTTTGCATTTGAAACGTCTTAAAATGTTTAAAATGCACTACAGTTTACTGCTTATGTTTCGAGTCCTTTAGGCGTTTGAAAGAAATGCCAGCCATCAGGATGTCTATCTCGTTCGCACATAAAAGTTTGAAGCTATACACTCGGTAACTGCTGTTATTTTCTCTCACCGAATTTTAGTCTTAAGAATCTGGATAACTGCCTGTTGCCTTTTTATTCTGCTATACGTATATTCCTGACTGAAGATCTTATGGGACTGAGTTTCGAAGTTTTTGTTACCGGGCAGCATTTTCCATTTCACAGATGTTTTTGGTAGGATATCTTCCTCTTACTTTGATATTTCTTCTCAGCATTCACATTTTGTTGCTTGTACGAAAGCATCGTAAGGTAATCTTGACTGTGGCAACAACCAACGACTGTTTAACTGAAGAATCAGGCAACAGCATGAGCTTTGGGCGCAGATTCTTCGTTGCTTTAAAAGCAGCCGAAGACAATTGTCATTGTCGTCGCAATATTGAAGTTTTATATTCTCTCCAGCGGTGGTTGGGCGGATACTATGTGATTTTTGTACTAACCGATGTCAGTATATTTGGTGTTTTAATTTCACTAGCCTTGTTCATAAGATCTTCTAAAGCAACCGTAACATGTGTGGTCAATTGACAACATGCTTAGATTCTGAAATACTGAAGGATGAAGAAAGACAAAGACTGACGTAACAACCAGAGTGATTGTTTTTTTCTGTGAAGAAACGATTAACAAGTCTGTCGAATTATGAAATCCAACTGAATTTGTATGTATATACTTATTGCGTAAGTGGCGAAATGTTGAAGAAAATTTCATTGAGGATTAATCAATTCACAGCAAGTTTTATACAGTCTAACCTGTTGTGACGTCATTAAAAAAGACCTAATTATGATACAAGTTTGCGGATGGCCAATGTCATTCCTCAATATTGAGTCGTCACCAGCCTGTACTAACAAGCCTTGTGAGTGGTTGGTTATAACAATAAAAGCCAATGAACTATAGTTTTCTGAAGAACGAATCACAAACAACGATGACTTGTGTTTCAAAAGTCCAAGCACAAAGCTTAATCAATTTAGATTGGTATTTATCCTCAATATTTCAGAAACTAAGTATGTTAACAAAAAAATAACAGCGGATATCACAATGACTTCTCAAAGGTTTTCATTAATAAGCCGGTAAAAAATATATTTGCCTTTTTCCTTTAAACAATTTTGCATTTAAAGTATAACTTTATGGAATTTAACATTTAACGTTTCAAGCGATCTTTGCAGCGCAATCAGTAAATATAGTTTGACAAAATTTTGTTTCATACGAACTTTGAAAAAGGTTATTAATTTGAAGGGGGGTCATACAAATTATTAGCATATATCTTTAAATATTTACAGCTTGTGTCTTTGTTCCTTCCCACACTCTTCTCAAGAGATCCTTACGCAAACAAGTTGTTGAGCCGTATTGATTTCATTCGGTCAGCGGGAATTAACCCTGGAGGTTGGTTAATTATGCTATGAAAATCAATTTCGGTTTGTGTAAATTCAAACATGCAATTGAAATATCGAGCTGTGGATGTAAGTTAGAGTTAAAGTTGCAATCCTGGCATAAAAAATTGACGACATTTTCGGTCCATGGCCTGCTTTTTCTGGCTCATTGTTACTAAATAAGGCCTGCTCGATTCTCTCACCGATCAATGTTGGTTTAGGCCTCGAGCATTTTGCATTGCAACATTTGTTTTGGGGCGAGGGGGTAAATTGAGGGTAGAAATTGATGTGCTATAATACATTAGGTACGTAGAGGGCTCTAAATATATCAAAGATTTATGATACGTAAGACAGTGTAGACGACTCTCACATGGTTTATGCCACATTGTCCGAAATTTTGTAGGTATTATCGCTGCTGATAAAATCCAATTATCTTTTATATTATGAAACATCCTATATTTACATTGTTAGAATGCATCGCAACCAGTACAATGGCAGCTAATGACCCTTAATCACGTTGAAGGGCATGCAATGTTATATTCATACATACGGCATTATTTTTAGTATACTACAATCAATGCATATTTGTCGTGATCATTTGCAAATTAATATTAATGCACCGGCAAATTTGTCTCCCTAACTTGTGTGATGAGTGAATTAATAATTTTTCAATCCTTGTAATTTTTCCCAGTAGTGCAAAGGTGAGGAAGTGCGTTTGATTTGGCACCTGACTTCGAGCTGATCAGTCTTCCTGTTACAGTACGCTTTAGTTTATTCGCTTTAGTTTGGATGATTAAATTTGAGGATGAAGTGCGTGGATGGTAAAATTTCTCGTTCTTCGATTTTCATATCTTTTCATTTTTGGCTTTTAGGAACTTCCATAAAAAATTTGTGTTAGGCTTGATTGATTAATTAATTGGTCTACTATTCAGCTGTACAGTGCAAATAACTGCCGGAGAAATTATTGATAACAATTAAGTAAAAATATATTCAACTGTCAGCTATAATTAATCACTACCCGAAAATTAATAATGTCATTGGCTTTGTTGATATAAGTGAACGACGCTTTTTGCCAAAAATAAACATTATTGTTCTCTCATTAACTTGAAAGAACGTCTGTTGTTTTTCCACTTTTGGTTTGCAATCTAAATATCAAGAAGTCTTGATATTCACAAATAAATATACATCTATGGCAAATAATTCAACAGTTTTTAGGACAATCCCAAATAATGTTCTTCTGTGTTCAGTTTTGTTTAAATTCTTCGCAATGATTATGGGAGTTCTGGGAAATCTGACAGTCATCATTCATACAATTTTCTTCAATAAAGAAAAGACAGCGACATCTTACTTGGTGGGAAACTTGGCGTTGGCAGATCTTCTCGTGTGTTTAACATTTTATCCAATATGGATCATTGAGCTTATTCAAATTATGCTGAACATTGACAGTGATCAAGATTTGTTTTGTAAGTTTAGTCGCTCTACAATCTGGGCATTTATGTTCGCTTCAATCGCTACACTTCTTGCAATTACAGTCGATCGTTACTTGTATATTGTAAAGCCCCTGAGGTATGTGCAGATTGTCACACATCAACGAGTGTTTCTCGCTGTCTCAGGAATATGGATAACTGCGAGTTGCCTTTTCTTGGCCCATTATATTCATGACGTGAGCTATGGCATTGGGTTTCGAAGTTTTTGCATCATACCTGGAGCAATTTATTTATTCTCAAATGCTTTTGCTGGATATATTCCGCTTATTTTAATTATTTTGCTCAACTTTTGCATTTTATCCGTTGCACGGAAGCAACGTAAGCGCATCGCAGGTGTTGACAATTTTAATGGAGAATCAGCTAACAGCCTCAGCTTTGTGTTTGGATTTTTCGTCGCTTTAAAAACAGCGAAAACATTTGCTGTGGTCGTTGCAGTGTTGACGGTTTGTATCCTAACTCCAACCGTGGTTGGGCAAATGTTTGAGGGATTTTGTGCTTTGCCATGTAGACAAATTTGGTACACTGTTCTACATTATGAATTTTACGGAATTAATTCGGTTGTGAATGCGTTTATCTACGGAATGCGACATGTAAAATATAGAAAAGCTTATTTACATATTCTTTTCAAAATATTTCCCTGTCATAAAGGCACCAACTGATGGTTTGCCTGTTTCAAATCTAAAGAGAACCTTGAAACTTCTGGTCACCCCACCTTCTTCAGGAAAGTGCAAGGTGTTTGCTCCTACGCTGTGTATCGTGGGGGGGGGATATATGCTTGCAATAACCTCTCGCAATTTGAAACCATTTAAACAAATTTGTAATATAATTCAACGCACACTTAAATCTATATAAAATTATTAAATTCATACCAAAGGTGCTCCCATTTTAATAAAAATATAGATTAGATTAGAATTTTATTATCTTTCCCACAAAGGAGCTTTTCAAAGATAATGGTAGTGAACTCTATTTTCAATTCAGTTATCGTTCCAGTTTATATAGAGTTTAGTGGATGTAAGAACCATGGGAACAGTCATGTTATACCTTAGCTTTTTATGCAGTGTATCAGAAATCTTTCCCATTTACAGATTTCAAGCATAAAAATCTGCTATCATAAAATTTGTTGGCTTTATATGATTTAATTGTTATATGTTATATGTTAGGCTGTAAATAAACATCCATATACTTTTGCATTTGAAACGTCTTAAAATGTTTAACATGCACTACAGTTTACTGCTTATGTTTCGAGTCCTTTAGGCGTTTGAACGAAATGCCAGCCATCAGGATGTCTATCTCGTTCGCTCATAAAAGTCTGAAGCTATACACTCTGCAACTGCTGTTATTTTCTCTCACCGAATTTTAGTCTTAAGAATCTGGATAACTGCCTGTTGCCTTTTTATTCTGCTATACGTATATATATATTCCTGACTGAAGATCTTATGGGACTGAGGTTTTCTCTGTATCGAAGTTTTTGTTGACGGGCAGCATTTTCCATTTCACAGATGTTTTTGGTAGGATATCTTCCTCTTACTTTGATATTTCTTCTCAGCATTCACATTTTGTTGCTTGTACGAAAGCATCGTAAGGTAATCTTGACTGTGGCAACAACCAACGACTGTTTAACTGAAGAATCAGGCAACAGCATGAGCTTTGGGCGCAGATTTTTCGCTGCTTTAAAAGCAGCCGAAGACAATTGTCATTGTCGTCGCAATATTGACGTTTTATATTCTCTCCAGCGGTGGTTGGGCGGATACTATGTGATTTTTGTACTAACCGATGTCAGTATATTCGGTGTTTTAATTTCACTAGCCTTGTTCATAAGATCTTCTAAAGCAACCGTAACATGTGTGGTCAATTGACAACATGCTTAGATTCTGAAATACTGAAGGATAAAGAAAGACAAAGACTGACGTAACAACCAGAGTGATTGTTTTTTTCTGTGAAGAAAGGATTAACAAGTCTGTCGAATTATGAAATCCAACTGAATTTGTATGTATATACTTCTTGCGTAAGTGGCGAAATGTTGAAGAAAATTTCATTGAGACTTAATCAATTCACAGCAAGTTTTATACAGTCTAACCTGTTGTGACGTCATTAAAAAAGACCTAATTAGGATACAAGTTTGCGGATGGCCAATGTCATTCCTCAATATTGAGTCGCCACCAACCTGTACTAACAAGCCTTGTGAGTGGTTGGTTATAACATAAAAGCCAATTAACTACAGTTTTCTGAAGAACGAATCACAAACAACGATGACTTGTGTTTCAAAAGTCCAAGCACAAAGCTTAATCAATTTAGATTTGGTATTTATCCTCAATATTTCAGAAACTAAGTATGTTAACAAAAAAAAATAACAGCGGATATCACAATGACTTCTCAAAGGTTTTCATTAATAAGCCGATAAAAAATATATTTGCCTTTTTCCTTTAAGCAATTTTGCATTTAAAGTAAAATTTTATGGAATTTAACATTTAACGTTTCAAGCGATCTTTGCAGCGCAATCAGTAAATATAGTTTGACAAAATTTCGTTCCATACGAACTTTGAAAAAGGTTATTAATTTGAAGGGGGGTCATACAAATTATTAGCATATATCTTTAAATATTTACAGCTTGTGTCTTTGTTCCTTCCCACACTCTTCTCAAGAGATCCTTACGCAAACAAGTTGTTGAGCCGTATTGATTTCATTCGGTCAGCGGGAATTAACCCTGGAGGTTGGTTAATTATGCTATGAAAATCAATTTCGGTTTGTGTAAATTCAAACATGCAATTGAAATATCGAGTTGTGGATGTAAGTTAGAGTTAAAGTTGCAATCCTGGCATAAAAAATTGACGACATTTTCGGTCCATCACCTGCTTTTTCTGGCTCATTGTTACGCCCGCTTTTTCTGGCTCATTGTTACTAAATAAGGCCTGCTCGATTCTCTCACCGATCAATGTTGCTTTAAGCCTCAAGCATTTTGCATTGCAACATTTGTTTTGGGGCGAGGGGGTATATTGAGGATAGAAATTGATGTGCTTTATTAGGTACGTAGAGGGCTCTAAATATATCAAAGATTTATGATACGTAAGACAGTGTAGACAACTCTCACATGGTTTATGCCACATTGTCCGAAATTTTATAGTTATCGCGCTGCTGAAAAAATCCAATTATTTTTTATATTATAAAACATTCTATGCTTACATTCTTAAAATGCATCGCAACCAGTACAATGGCAGCTAATGACCCTTAATCACGTTGAAGGGCATGCAATGTTATATTCATACATACGGTATTATTTTTAGTATACTACATTCAATGCATATTTGTCGTGGTCATTTGCAAATTAATATAAATGCACCGGCAAATTTGTCTCCCTAACTTGTGTGATGAGTGAATTAATAATTTTTCAATCCTTGTAATTTTTCCCAGTAGTGCAAAGGTGAGGAAGTGCGTTTGATTTGGCATCTGACTTCGAGCTGTTCTTCCTGTTACAATACTCGTTAGTTAATTTGCTTTAGTTTAGAATGATTAAATTTGAGGATGAAGTGCGTGGATGGTAAAATTTCTCATTCTTCGATTTTCATATCTTTTCATTTTTGGTTTTTAGAAAATTCCATAAAAAAATTGTGCTAGGCTTGATTAATTAATTGGTTTACTATTCAGCTGTACAATGCAAATAACTGCCGACAAAATTATTGATAACAATTAAGTAAAAACATATTCAACTGTCAGCTATAATTAATCACTACACAAGCAATAATAATGTCGTTGGTTTGTTTCATATATAAGTGAACGACGCTTCTTGCCAAAAATAAACATTATTGTTCTCTCGACAGTTCACTTGAAAGAACGTCTGTTGTCTCTCTACTTTTGGTTTCAGCAATCTAAATATCAAGAGGTCTTGATATTCACAAATAAATATACATCTATGGCAAACAATTCAACAGTTTTTAGCAAAATCCCAAATAATGTTCTTCTGTGTTCAGTTTTGTTTAAATTCATCGCAATGATTATGGGAGTTCTGGGAAATCTGACAGTCATCATTCATACAATTTTCTTCAATAAAGAAAAGACAGCGACATCTTACTTGGTGGGAAACTTGGCGTTGGCAGATCTTCTCGTTTGTTTAACATTTTACCCAATATGGATCATTGAGTTTGTTCAAATAATACTGAAAATTGATAGCGATCAGGATTTGTTTTGTAAGTTTAGCCGTTCTACAATGTGGTCATTGATGTTCGCTTCAATCGCCTCACTTCTTGCAATTACAGTCGATCGTTATCTGTATATTCTAAAGCCTCTAAAATATCCACAGGTTGTGACACATCGACGAGTGTTTCTCGCTGTTTCAGGAATCTGGATAACTGCCTGTTGCCTTTTTACTATCTTCTATATTCAGGTCAGGAGCTTCGCCGTTGAGTTCCGAAGTTTTTGCTACATACCGGTAAAGATTTTTTACTTTGGCAATGTTTTTGCTGGATATATTCCTCTTATTTTAGTATTTTTGCTCAACTTCCACATTTTTTTTGTTGCGCGAAAACAACGTAAGCTTATCTTGGCCGAAACAACGATTACCAGGCTAGACAATAATTTAACCGAACAAAAACCTAACAGGATGACCTTCGTGGTTAGATTTCTCGTCGCTCTCAAAGCTACTAAGACATTTGCCATTGTCGTAGTGATGTTAGCGTTTTCTGTGTTGACTCCAATCGTGGTTGGGCCGATACTAAGAGAAGTTTGTACTATCCCGTGTAGACAATTTTGGTTCGTCGTCTTTCACTACGAGTTTAACGGCATAAACTCGCTTGTGAATGCCTTCATTTATGGAATGAGACATGTAAAATATAGAAAAGCTTATCTTCATATTCTTTTAAAGTTATTTTCTTGTCATAAAGCCAACAACTGAGAGGTTTTCTCACTGCTGCTCACTCTTTACAGTCACTGAACGTGACAAACGTATATTCAGTTGACAGTTTGTCGATCTATATACATCATGGAAGACAAGCACAAAAATTTGAACCAAAGTTATATATGAGCCGAAAAGAATACGCACTAACTAATTGGTTTATTCTTTTATTATTATATATCTGGACAATACATAAAGCCCTATGTAAAACAAACGTATTATTATAAAGAATTTTTTGCTTGCGACTATAAAAGTATTATTGCAGAATGTAGAGTTTGTAGCCTGCATACAGCGCATCGTGATAGCTGTACTTTGTCCGCGAGATTATCAAGTGGAAACACCTTTAAATTAAAATTAATATTACATGTATGTGGTTATGTAGATTATATATAAGTATCATGCGCTATTGCTAAATTTACTGCAAATATGTGGTTAGGCTTGCTTCATAGATAGATGGATAGATGGTTTATTAAGCAAAAAAAATCATAGTAGAAGGCTTTAAAATATCCTATAGCTATTTCTTTAATTAGTAATAATCTATAGTTTTGAATGTATAAAAAATGTCAACCTCTCGTACACGATGACACGGCTATATGTGTAATGTGTTCACTGCATCTTCTACATGTGTACCATCCAGTTGGAACATTTTAAATATATGTAACTGTGGTTATAGTCACATAGTCTGATGATGACTTCCTACCAAAATCAAAATGTACTACGGTTTTAGTCTTTCCAACGTTTATTTATCCAAGGTAAATAAATGGCAATTAAATGCCAGTTCATCAATTAGTTAAGTTTCTGATTGATTTTTCGTGTGTGCCCAGCAGAAAAATATTAATATCAATGCAGCTGTTTGCGTGTTTTTTTGCCTAGTTCGGCACATGAATAATTCGACATCTGCATGAACAGTCCTGGTATTGTTGTTTTGTTGACGATTGGTGCAGTAGTCAGTCGTTTAATCTCTGTATTCAAATTTCAAATGATCTATTTCTTGGGAAATTGATTGTTCCTACGGTCGAAACTATTTGCACAGTTTAATCCTTACAGCACCTTTCGTAATTACGCGGTCACGACAAATTTGGTGCCAGTCTGAAACACTCGTTTTGGCTGCCGTCAATCAAAATTACGATAACTACCGAATAGGCTGCCGTCAATCAAAATTACGATAACTACCGAATAGGCTGCCGTCAATCAAAATTACGATAACTACCGAATAGAATCCGATCGACGGTCGACTGTTTTTTCCACGCACTCAACAAAATGGACGGTGTTAGCATATAAGATTCAGAAGATTCATAAAAGAACACGTAAATTGACGACTCTCCAACGAAGAGATTTAGGAAATTCTCTTACCATTTTGAAGTATACGGCACGAGTCGTCGATCGGATTCTATTCGGTAGTTATCGTAATTTTGATTGACGGCAGCCAAAACGCATGTTTCAGACTGGCGCCAAAATTGTCGTGGCCGCGGAATTACGAAAGGCGCTGTAAAGTATTTCGAGATTCGAGAGTTCCGGATTCATAATTTATTTGTGATAATTTTGTAGCGACGAATCCGAAATCTTTTGCCCCAGGGTAAACGGGGTCTTAAAGGCACAAAATTTCGTGTTTAAAGATTCTGGCGGTGTTAAATCAAAGATTGTTTTGCAATGCACGAAGATAAAATCTAGACATAGACGACCTTTTCTCTGGTACAGAAAATAACTGCTTTGATAAAATGCCAGTCGTATATAACGAACTTTTGAACGAACCCCAAAATGGTCCAACGTCCGAACAATCACATAATGGCGGGTCGATCACTAAAGGAGATGGACGAGAGGTAGGTATTCAATATGGCGGCTGTTCTTCCGTAATCAACAACCAGACATTTATAACATTAAGGCATGGGTGTGAATACCCTTGCCCCAAGCTTTGTCTTGGAGTTCATTGCACTACTGGCATGGGAAAACTAATTATGACAAAAATTCCATTCCAAAATTCCACATAGTCCACCGATGACCGAATTTGCTGCCGAGCTAACCTTCAGGTACACTCTCTCTTCTCAACCGTAACCCACGTTTAATCAAATTAGCATTAACCTTAAGAAATGAGTCAAGAAAAAAACAAAAAATCTGCAAATGAACGAAGTCAACGAGAGCATTGCAATGCTTTAAAGTTCAACTAATTACTTCCACTCCCTAAATTTTGCGCTCATGTTTGCGTCTTGTTATTGCCACAGCGGGCGAGCCTGGTGAGAGCGAGCAAGGCAGCAATCCTAATTTGTATATGGGAATGAAAAAATCGATTTTGCTTTAGCGATTCGATTTGATTAAGTACCAGTAATTGCGCAGGCAAAATTAAACCGGCGATCATCTTTCATTCATCTTCTGTTTTAGCTTCGATTGGCTAAGCTTTCAATAGCTTTGATAGCACCTAAAAACTTGGCTACTTGACGCACGTCTACTTCCACATAACTGCCGTGCTCTTGCTTGCATATTTCTCATTCAAAAATCCATTTTTGCCGGTTTTCACAGCATTGTAGATATTTGTAAACATGGAAAATTGTCAGCTTGTCCAATTTTAACTTGACATAGATTTAAAGCCACAAAAAAATACCCAGCAACTTAAAAAAATCCTCGCTGAAAACTTTGTTGTTTCCTCAACAACAATAAACTTTGCCAGTCGTGAACGAATTCGCTGGTATGTAAACGCAGGCCCGCGCTGATTGGCCATCGAAACGGCTTTCGCACGTGTGAAAAAATGGTTTCATGATTCTTATTAGATGACATTCGTTAAGAACAAATCATGAGAAAACTTTTGACGCCAGAACCTGAAAAAGGCAGGCGAAAAACGTTTGTTGAAGGGCACCGACAAAATTTTAAACATGTTAAAATTCTAATCCGGGAATTTAGAGGGTCAGTTGCATTTATTTTAGTCGAGCACGAGTCCGATTTCCTCAATTTACAGTGCCACAGCGGGTTTTGTCATCACTAAGGCATCTTAAAAATGGTGACAATTAAAAGCTTTAAACCAGGTCTTTCCGACTGCGCGAAAGAATGATTTCGATATTGTAACTCTCACTGAAATTTTGTTCGCAATTATCAGGTCACATCAAGGGTTGTCACTCACTACCAACTATCAACACACGCAAGAATTCTATAACTTCTATTCGATATTGATAGCAGATGTCAACTACATAAATACAATGCAAAGCGATACGATACGCAAATCAGGTACTACTTAACAAAAAACTAAATAAGTATCATGCAAAATGGCAATAATTACCGATTCTGTCCCAGTTGTGTCCAGATCGCAATGTAAACAACAAATAAGTACGGTATAAATATCAACGTTTCGGTTGTGCAAGTCTGGGAGAACTGGCACTAGTGCCACTAACAGATATATCAAATACGCGATAGAGCACTCCAAATTCAAATAAATTTTTTTGACACACCCTGTATGGCATATCTACCCTCTTATACAGTATAATACGACGTACTATTTCAAAAAACTTCATGCATCTGTCTCTCATATTTCAATAACTGGCTAACAATGTGTTTTCTACGCGTAGTATAGCATGTCCACTTCCTCGAACACCTTAGATATTCCGACGCACATGCATTTAAACAATACTTACGCAGTTTCAATCATGCATATTACACTAACAATGACTTTACTGTCGAAAAAACGTTAATGGCAGGTATAATTTACAATTCAGTGTCGCTCATATATTTCTGGCTATCGTTCGCTCAACCGCATAGTCAGTTCGACAGAACAGATTGGTTCAGCTTTACCGTGCACATTTTTGTTTTGTTTAAGCTTCACTAGAGTATCAAATGATGCCATGCTTATTGGACAGTATTTAATATTGTCAGTCCACTTGTATTACACTAACAATCTTGCTAACAATGTGTTTACTACGTTTTCAAAAAAGGTGAAGCAATTGTTTTAGATCTTACAACGCACATTTAAAACAATAATCATACAGTTTTAACTCATATCATACTAACAATGTGTTCGTTTTGTTTTCAAGAATACGTATATGGCAGTTAAGTAACATTCATACAACGGTTGCTCATGGATTTCTAGTATATTTGGCTATTATCTTTGACTCATTTAAAGTTACCAGTTCAATCAACGTAGCAGTTCGACGGAAGCTGAAACAGTCCGTGACTACAAAATATAGCTGATAAAGGAACATTGCGTTTGCGGACAATATTAATCCTTGGGACTCGCGCATCCGGTAAAATATTGGACAGTTTTTTTTTATTTTGTCCACCGCCAGACTTTGCAATTAACTAATTTCAGGATGCGCTTCTTAGCTTTGGGCTTCCCAGCATTCTACTACTAATAATCTGAAAAGTTTAGTGTGCGATGGATCGTTTCTTTGGAATTCAATTCCAAGGGAAATTAGAGAGAGAAAATCTCTTTCGTCCTTTCTAACGAAAATGGCTGCTTGCATTGAGCAAATATATGCATCTGCAAATAGATTATTGCCTCGTATAGCATACTTAGTACAAAAGATAGGACAAAACTTTCCAGTGCCTGCCACAAAAGACTTTTAACATTAAAACTTTCTTGACATAATTTTTGCTTTGTCAATAGGTCTGCAGCTGCAAAAGTAGCTGAAAATTAGCTATTGACATGGTAAAATACTTTACATTATACTTAATGACTGCACGAAATCCATTTTCTGTCCATTTCGTTAATGTAAGTGAGTCACAATGTTCTGACACCTTTAATGCAGTAAGGTAATTGTTTCCTCTGCATGAAAATTTTTTCTCTTCAAGATTATAAAGCATCGTTCCACGCTTGCTTGATTCAAGTTCTATTCATGGCAAATAATACAACAAATGTCAATACAATCTCAAATAATGTTCTTCTGTGTTCAGTTGTGCTTAAATTCATTGCAATGCTTATTGGAGTTTTGGGAAATGTAACAGTTGTAATTTATATAATTTATACAATTTTCTTCAGAAAAAACAACGACATCTTACTTGGTAGGAAACTTGGCCAACTTGGCTTGGCTTGGTAGGAAAAGCCAGACCTTCTCGTGTGTTTAACATTTTATCCAATGTGAATCATTAAGTTTATTCAAATCATACTGAACATTGATAGCGATCAGGGTTCGTTTTGTAAGTTTAGCCGTGCTGCAGTATGGACATTTATATTCGCTTCAATCGCTAAGCTTTTTCAGTCGAACGTCATCTGTACATTGTAAAACCTCTGACTTATCCGCAGATTGTGACACATCGACGAGTGTTTCTCGCTGTTTCGGGAATCTGGATGACTGCTTTTTGTCTTTTTATTAATTTGTCTTCTTGAATTACTTCAAAAGCTTTGGCGTTGAGTTTCGAAGTTACTGCGACGCGACATTTTCCATGTTAAAATTTTTTTTATCACATTTCTTTCCCTTTTTAAACATTTTTGCTCAACTTTCACATTATGTTTGTTACGCGAAAGCAACGTAAGCGTATCTTCGCTGAAACAACGATCCCCAGCGCGGACAATTCTACTGAAGAATCAGGCCACATGATGAGCTTTGTGCGCAGATTTTTCGTTGCTTTAAAAGCAGCAAAGACATTTGCCATTGTCTTCGCAGTGTTGATGTTTTGTATACCCTAACTCCAACGGTGGCTGGGTGGATACTGCACAAATTTTGTAAAAACCGATGTGACTAAATTTGGTTCCTTGCTTTTCAGTATGACCTTTACGGAATTAATTCGGTTGTGAATGCATTCATCTACGAATTGCGACATGTAAAACATAGAAAAGCTTATCTACATATTCTTTACAAACTGTTTTCCTGTCATAAATCCAACACCCCTGGTCTTGATCAAGAAAATTCTTCATGTAGGTTATTAAATGTTTGTCCATATCTAACTTTAAGAACAATGGAACTCAAACACGAAACTAGACTCTATGGCAGAGTAGTTATCAAAAAAACTGACTGGACAAATTTAAAATCGCTCTCAACGTCACAAAGCGGATGCAGATACTTAATCTAGATTGCTATATTAAGCAGTGTTAGTTATACAGAATTGTTACGCGTTTTTTGCTAAACTTATAACTAGAAACTGATTTTGAGATATCCTATAGCTACTCTTTAATAATTATGGTTTTGAATGTATAGAAAAAGTTAACTTCTCCCAAACAGTGACACGGCTACGTGCATGTTTACAGTATTCGTATATCATGCGGCTTAAACATTTTAAATATATGCCATGGCACGGCCAGTACTTATTCTGATGACGATTTTCTGATAAAATCGAAATGTACTATTTTTCTTTTTGTATCATTTTTTTTGTTTTAGTCTTTTCCGACGTTTATTTATCGAAGGTTTATAAATAGTTAAATGCCAGCCCATCAGTTAGTTTCTGATTGAATTTTTCGTGTGCTGAGCAGAAAAACATTAACATCAATTAATGCAGTTCTTTTCGTCAACCTTGAACATGTTGTGCGTTTTAACCAGCACATATTCGGCACAAGAATAGTTGGACGTCTTCATATTGAAACAGTCCTCACATTGCTGTTAAGCTAACGATTGGTGCGTTAGTCAATCTCATCGTTTAGTCCCGCTATTTAAATATGAAAGGTAATCCTCAGTATGAAAGGTACAGGTTATGGGTGTTTGATCAAAAATTGTTTTGCAGTGCATCCAGAGAAAAGCTTTTCATAAATGTCCTTTTCCTCTGATACAGAAAATAAGTGCTATGATGAAATGCCACCAGCCATCAAGATGTCTATCCCTTTCGCTCCTAAAACTACACATTTCGGCAACTGCTGTCATTTTTTCTCCGTTTATCTTTTTAAAAGCTGTTTTATTTCGTAGAGGAAATTAGTTATGAAAGAATTCCCACTATAAAAATTTGCAACATCCTTCTATTAGTATCGACCCAATTAATCTCAAGCACACTCTTGCTTCTGTAATTGTTATTTTCAAAATGCTAAGCAACCTCTACAATAACAGCCGGTGACGCTTATAATCGTGCAGTTGTAATGCTTATATTCAGTTCGTCGATTGGATCCGACAATGCAGCTATTTTCATGTTAATGGACTGTGAAAACAACAAATTTTAAATGAAATAAATCATGATAATGTTTGAAGTTTGCAGAGCAGGACTTGAATTGTCGGACTGCTACGACATTGCTTATATTCAAGCCTTGACGTGCAGCTCAATAAATATTTGTAGCGGTCATTTGCAAATTAATATAATTTCCCTGTCTAACTTGTCTTACATGAGTGTATTTCCAATCCTTGTAAACGTTGTAAATGTTCTTTGTTGTTGGAGGACGAAAAAAATACCATTGATTTAGATCCGATTTCGAGTTGTGCTTTATCTTACATTTTTAACTTTGCTCCAGATTTAAGATGACTATGCTTGTCGACGAAGTGTGTGGACTGGATGTGTAAATTTCCTATTCTCTAATTTTCATATCTTCCTTTCATTTTTCCCACTCTAATATAATACATTATTAACATTTGGATGAGAAAAAAATGATGAAAAAAATGTGTCCTATTCTTGAGCAATTAGTCTGCTACAGCTGCACAAATTACTGGAAGAAATTATTGATAACAATTAAGAAAAAACGCATCAAGCTGTCAGCTATAGTTAACGTACACAACACATTACACAAAAAATAATAATTTAATTTCGTTTGATTTTGTTCGTTTGAGTGAAAGACTCTTTTTCATTCGATATGCATAAACATTGTCCTCATGACACGAAAGTTCGCTTGAAAGAATTCATGATTATCGATCGTTTGCTATCTTTCCATTTCCAGTTCATAATCTAAATATTCACCAGCTGATCGACATTCATGGCAAATAATACAACAGTTTTCAACACAATTCCAAATAGTGTTCTTCTGTGTTCCGTTCTGTATAAATTCATCGCAATGATTATCGGAGTTCTTGGAAATCTGACAGTTATACTGCATACAATTTTCTCGAGTAAAGAAAAGACAGTGACATCTTACTTAGTAGGAAACTTGGCGTTGGCAGATCTTCTCGTGTGTTTAACATTTTATCCAGTATGGATCATGGAGTTTATTCAAATTATGCTGAATATTGATAACGATCAGGATTTGTTTTGTAAGTTCAGCCGTGCTGTAGTGTGGGCAATTATGTTCGCTTCTGTCGCTACACTTCTTGCAATTACAGTGGATCGTTATGTATTTATTATAAAACCTCTGAGATACTCGCAGATTGTAACACATCGACGAGTGTTTCTCGCTGTCGCAGGGATCTGGATAACTTCCTGTTGCCTCCTTATTCTCTTCTATATCCACTATAAAAGTTTTGACACTGAGTTTCGAAGTTTTTGCAACATACTGGACAGCATTGGAGACTTCATGGATGTTATTGTTGTATATTTTCCCCTCACTTTGATATTTTTACTCAACTTCCACATTTTACTTGTTGCACGAAAGCAACGTAAGCGTATCTTGGCTGAAACAATGATGACCAGGGTTCACAATTCTACTGAAGAATCAGCGAACAAGATGAATTTTGTAGTTAGATTTTTCTTCGCTTTAAAAGCAGCAAAAACATTTGCCATCGTCGTCGCAGTGTTGACGATTTGTATCCTAACTCCAACCGTGGTTGGGCGGATACTAATTGAATTTTATAGTGCACGATTCCAACAAATTTGGTACGTTGTTTTCAACTATGAATTTAACGGTATAAACTCGGTTGTGAATGCATTCATCTACGGCATGCGACATCTAAAATATAGAAAAGCTTATCTAAATATTCTTTTCAAACTATTTTCCTGTCGTAAAGCCACAAGCTGAGAACTTACATCGTTGCCGGTCTCCTCTGTACAGTGAACAACATTCTTGAACGTACTTATTATTTTGTTCCAGAGTCTTAGAACAAAAAAAAAACATAAAACCAAAAGTACAGTAGGCCAAACACAATATACACTGAAATTAATGTTTTTTTCCAAGCATAGAAAAAATAGATATGATTGTGACATCATGTTCACAACTATGTAATAGCTCCCAGTAAAGCAAACGTATGAATGTATACACGAGTATTTTTTTGCTTGCGACTAGAGAAGAATAACTTGTAGAATGTATAGATATATGCAGCTGGCAAACAGCGCGTCGTGGAAGGTGAACTTCGTGCTAATCGTGCGCGACAAGTTGCTATAGATGGTTTTCACGTGACGTCACAAAAACCTAGAATAAAAGCTGTAAGTCTGGCCTTCTATTGTGTTCTTTATATCATCATTGGGAACATCTTAATTTTTTTTAGTCGATCGGTCAATTTTTCATCGAGTTACGGCATTTTGAAGAATACTGTTGCTGACGTCAGCATTGTTTTGAAAGGTTTTAAAACTATATTTCGCAAAAAAATTTGGTTTGAAAATGCTCGCAGAAGTTAACAATGAAGGTCTGATCCAATTGTTAAAAGAATCTAACTGATTTGTTTAAAACTCATGCTTTCAGATCGAAGCGCTTAATTTTTGCGACGCCACCGTGGGTCGACTCGCCGTCAAATTTCAAGGGTCAGAAAAGTGGATGCTAAACGATTAAAGCGCATAAACAAATGCATACACCTGTTTTCAAAAACCATACAAACTAGTATGATCAGCTAAGGAATGGTTTTACAAGCCTTACATAACATATCTACAGTAGGTAAGATATGATAGATAAAAAATCAAATAAGAGATAAAAATTGTACCGTTGGATCAATAGGTTTGAGCAATAATAAAAGAACTATCTTCTAAGCCCGAAATGCAAAGAGGTGGCTGCAACAACCTAGAAGTATAGGTTGTCACATGAGGGGTTAGATGATATAAGTTTTATAGCTCGAGGGATGATACGATAATAAATTCGATATCGTTACGAGATCGATAAAACTGATATTACCGAGCCTAGAATGTGATAACTTATTTATCACATACTTGTGCTTTTATCAGAGCTATTCAGAGCGAAAATTGGACTCTATTTTCTTATTATATATAATCTGATTTTATTTCCCAATGACTGACTGCAAAAACATTGTAAAAATATGTTAAACAGCTAGAACTTTACAAAAAGAAACCAAGAATAACTTTTCTTTTTATAGCAGCAGATATCTTTCGGTTATTGGCCTTCTATCATAACATATTATGATTCCTTTTTCACTACCGATTTGCAGTTTTGCAGCAGGACAAAAACGATATCGCCGGGACATGTCGGTTTTATGTCACCCTGTTATCGCCCTGATAAAGACACAAGCATGTGATAAAAAGGTTTATCTCATCTCGGCGCCACTATCAAAAAGCCTTGTGCATGTTAGTTAGTATGTGGCAGATTGTTCCAACTGCTTGATAGCGTAAAGAATCAGTACTGAATAGTGAATAATATGCATAACATGGCAAAGATAATTTTTTTGTATTCAAGATCATTTAACGATTGAACAAGGAGCATTCTATTTTCTTTCATCTAATTGAAGAGCAAGTTCGTTTTACGTAGCGTTCTGCTCATGCGTACATAACAGCTCGGGCTAACATGCAATTTCAAACTGTAATCTACTGTAATGATTGCAGGAATTATAGCGATGGAGACGATCATAAATGACCACATTGTAGAAAGACTGAAATTAAAAAACAAATCCTGATCACTATACATGTTCGGTAAATTAAAATTTTAGTAGTTATCGGCGCACCGAGAATCTGTAATGATCTTTAAATGTATTAATCATATCTTGTTTAACATTTAATCTGTGTATCTTGACAACACGGTGTTTTTGTTCTTCAACCATTTGGGTTATCACAGGAAGCTCGTTGTTGTCATCTCCATCATATTTGAGCATCTGACATGTCCACAATTAACGTTAACTGCTTCAATGTCTGGCATATTTTGATCGCTTCTGCTCTGTACATCTGTCACATTTGATGCATAACTTGCATTGCTACAACATTCGCTTTCAACTACAGTGACATATGGAATAACATTGTTGGTTTCAATTTCCCTTAACACAGGTGGTGCCATTTAAGTCAAACACTTACAGTATGTCTTAAATTACATGGAGGTATTTTTAAAAACAGTATGACATTTTCAGTCATATCATTTTGTACAAAAATTCTAATCCAATATACTGCACTGGATTTTCTAATAATTTGAAATTGAGAAAATTCCACCAAAACAGCTTTGAAATTAATACCATACACAGTGTTTTCCCACAAAATCAAATTAACCCTTTCTTGTCTGGTTTGCTGAATGCTATCATCATATCATAATCATTGGTATAAAGCATCTCACCTTTACAAAGTCGAAATTGATCATTGTGGGAAATTGTTTGAGGATTTCATTTTTTAACGTTGCTTCATCCCATTCTTTATCAAATGGGAACTCGTGACAAACCAGTTCTCTCTCCTCCAGCTTGACACGACTACTGTGTGTTGGCACTTTTTCAATATCAGGTCCAGGAATAACAACCAGAATCTTTGTGCACAATAACTTTTTTGGCCTTCCAGGTGTTCCTGATTTGCGCGGTTTGGATCTTTTAGAGACTCCACTGTTTCGAACGGTATTACCACCTACGCGACTAGCAATAGTAGGAAAACACGACTGAAGTCGTGATTGTATGGATATATTTTGCTGGGGCTCTCCACTTTGACTCAGCTGGGTGCTTTGTGTTTCGTCTGCTTCCGAGATATTTCTGCTTTGTCGCCTTTTATTTTCCGTTAATCGAGGAGATATATCGCTAGAAAAACCGGGCTGTAAATGACCCAGTGCTTGTAGAGCATTTGCAGCAGCTAAACAAGCTGCGTTAATGTCCGCCACGATGTTATAATATGAGATAATATCGGTAAAAAAAGCGGGAAATTAGGTAGAATACCTAGAATTTTAATTAGAACGTATATAAAAAATAGCACATATTGAATTTTAGTAAGAATGTATAAAAAAAAACTAGCACATATTGAATTTTAATTAGAATGAAATTAAAAAACATAGAAAGGATATTTAAATTAAATTTACCATGAATATAAACATTTGTCACGAGAGAATAAATTATTAGAACTAAAAAATAAACTATAGCATAAATATGAATATATATATTAGAACGAATATTTATCAAATAGCAATATTGACGGGAACGGCCCGTCATACACTCTCGCTTCTGTAATTGTTTTTTTCAAAATGCTAAGCAACCTCTACAATAACAGCCGGTGACGCTTATAATCGTGCAGTTGTAATGCTTATATTCAGTTCGTCGATTGGATCCTACAATGCAACTATTTTCATGTTAATGGAATGTAAAAACAACAAATATCAAATGAAATGAATCATGATAATGTTTAACGTTTGCAGAGCAGGACTTGAATTGTCGTACTGCTACGGCACTGCTTATATTCAAGCCTGTGACGTGCAGCTTAATAAATATTTGTAGCGGTCATTTGCAAATTAATATAATAGCGCTGTCTAACTTGTCTGACATGAGTGTACTTCCAATCCTTGTAAACGTTGTAAATTTTCTTTGTTGTTGAAGGATGAAGAAAATACCATTGATTTAGATCCGATTTCGAGCTGTACTTCATCTTACATTTCTAACTTTGCTGCAGATTTAAGATGACTATATTTGTCGACGAAGTGTGTGGACTGGATGTGTAAATTTCTCATTCTCTAATTTTCATATCTTGCTTTTTTTCTCCCACGCTAATACATTATTAACTTTTTGATGAGAAAAAAATCATGAAAAAGATGTGTCCTATTCTTGAGCAATTAGTCTACTACAGCTGCACAAATTACTGGAAGAAATTATTGATAACAATTAAGTAAAAACGCATCAAACTGTCAGCTATAGTTAACAATACATTACACAAAAAATAATAATTTCGTCTCATTTTGTTCGTCTGAGTGAAAGACTCTTTTTCATTCGATCGAACCTTCTCATGTTCAGTTTTCAATCTTAATTATCACCAATTCATCGACATCCATGGCAAATAATACAACACTTTTCAACACAATTCCAAATAGTGTTCTTCTGTGTTCCGTTCAGTATAAATTCATCGCAATGATTATCGGAGTTCTTGGCAATCTGACAGTTATAATTCATACAGTTTTCTCGAGTAAAGAAAACACAGCGACATCTTACTTAGTAGGAAACTTGGCGTTGGCAGATCTTCTCGTGTGTTTAACATTTTATCCAGTATGGATCATTGAGTTTATTCAAATTAAGCTGAATATTGATAACGATCAGGATTTGTTTTGTAAGTTCAGCCGTGCTGTAGTGTGGGCAATTATGTTCGCTTCAATCGCTACACTTCTTGCAATTACAGTGGACCGTTATCTGTTTATTGTGAAGCCTCTGAGATATCCGCAAATTGTGACGCTTCGACGTGTGCTCCTCGCTGTTGCAGGGATCTGGATAACTGCCTGCTGCCTCCTTATTCTCTTCTATATCCACTATAAAAGGTTTGGCGTTGAGTTTCGAAGTCTTTGCGACATACCGGACAGCATTGGAGACTTCATGGATGTTATTGTTGTATATTTTCCCCTCACTTTGATATTTTTACTCAACTTCCACATTTTACTTGTTGCACGAAAGCAACGTAAGCGTATCTTGGCTGAAACAACGATCGCCAGCGTTGACAATTCTACTGAAGAATCGGGCTACAGGTTGACAATTGTAATCAGATTTTTCGTCGCTTTAAAAGCAACAAAAACATTTGCCATCGTCGTCGCTGTGTTGACGTTTTGTATCCTAACTCCAGTCTTGGTTGGGCGGATACTAATTGCATTTTATAGTGCACGATATCGACAAATTTAGTACGTTGTTTTCAACTATGAATTTTCCGGAATAAACTCGGTTGTGAATGCATTCATCTACGGAATGCGACATGTAAAATATAGAAAAGCTTATCTTCGTATTCTTCGCAGAATATTATCGTGTCAGAAAACCAGCAAATAAGAATTTGCATCACTGCTGGTCTTCCTTTGCAATGAACAGCATCTTCAACCGAATCTTCGTCCACATCTCGGAACAAAAATTGACATGATACCAAAACTATTACAAGGCCGATCAAACAGAATTTACACTTGACGAAGAAAAATACTACTTCATATTTATAACTATAAATAGGTCTGTGTAAAGCAGACGTGTAATTATAAAGTGGTATTTTTTGCTTGAAACCAGGGAAGTGTAAACTGTAGAATGTAAAATTTGTAGCAAGGTAACAGCGCTTCGCGCATGGACGCCAAACTTTGTTCGCGAGATATTTATAGGATTATGTGGAAACATCTTTATAAATTTAAAGTCCTATTAAGCAGCAATTAATATACACTTATTCCGAATTTATTGCAATTTTAATATTTAGGCTTGCTTCAGTAGAAGAATTTGAGTCATTCGATGATACATCTTTCTCGGCTTCCGGGAAATTGTCAAATTGACAAACGGCGTCATTGCTATTTTAGGCAATAAAATCTGTTATTTCCTGGTTGCTAACGCCTGGTTGCCCACGCTTTTTGTCCCACTGCAACATGGCCGCCATTGCAGCAACTGCACTACAGGAAACAAAACCAGGAGATTGGGCTGTTGTGGGGAATTGTGATAAAAATTTTAAATTTTAGAGCAGCAGGATTTAAAACTGTCGGCCCTTCAAAAACAATCCATTTTATACCCATTCTGTCAGGAACTTTGTGCAAGAATTTTCAATATAGTATTATTGATGTTGTATAAGCCTAGAAAATCGAGACTACTAAAAAAATTATACTAATGAGAATTATTAATAAGTTTTAGATTATCATTTGTAAACCTGGAACGAGAGGAATTCGATGAAATATTAGCGCAATGCATGATACAGGGATATATCATCGCGATAGACAGTATTTTGTTCAATGGCCTGAGCCGAAGGTCCACGAATTATGTTATTATACCCCAAATAGGTCACACAAAAAACAGAAAAACATCGAGTACATCTCTACGTATATACCAATACCATATACAAACTTCGCCACTAAGACTTTCCCGAGCATTTCTTTATCTCTAACACCTTCAACATCCCTGACAGCATCCCAAAATGTTTTTAGAGCATTTGGTGTTGACTTGATGGTATTTCTGCCGTTCAATATGCGTGCAATTTCTTCGTCTTTTGACGATAAAATATTAGTATTTCGATGTCCGCCATTTTGAAGTTTAAATTCATTTAAATTTAAATACAAAAATTTCCCGCCATTTCCCCGCATTTTGATGTACGAGAGACGTCCGCGCGTGAGTACACGAACCGGGATACAAGAAAGGCCAGAAAATCAAAAACTAAAACTTTTTACTGGGTCATTTCACATTTGTATATTTGTCTGGTATCACATTTGCCTGACGTCCAAATCAAACAGCGGCATAAACATGACATTTTGAAATTCAGAATTAATCATATTAATAAGTAATGCCGAGAATCGAGTTAAAACTGACGATATATTTCGTTGTATCTTGTGTATATATTGCAAGTTCATTTAAATTTTAATGAATTTTAATTAATGTCCCATATTTCTTGCAATGTAATTAAAAAACAATGCTACATTACCATTAAAAAATGATGATAGAATTTTATCGCCAAATTTAATTAAGCGTCGTCGCCTGATACCGTTTATCAAACTCTCACGCAAACTCTGCATTATTTAACTTCTCGTTCGAGTATGACCTTGGATCTGGTCCTCACTGCAAGGCAAGCATGCGCAAATATAAGCGTAAGCAGAGAACAAAGAAAACCCAAAGAAATGAAGTGAAGCGTTAGGCACAAAGGTTAATTATTATATGGCTAAGGCAAATGACGCACGCTGATTGGTTGATTAGCGGTCTGGAAAAAGTCATCTTGCCCGCTCAAAAAAGTCGTCTTGCCATCTCAAGAAATTCATCTTGCTCGCTCGTGTAAACATTGCACAAATAAAATTTTAAACGAAATTGAAACTTATTATGCCGTATAATGACGACGAAAATCACTCCCCGAGTGAGTTTTACTATCCTGAACAAACAAATGACCCAAATAAATACGGCTGAATGTTTCGCAGCGGAAGCGTTTTTTGGTCTTTTCAACAAAGTCACAACAAATTGCAATCCAACAAAGCCATATAATAAATCCCTTATTAACCTCGCTTGCTCGGTCTGTACGGAAAAGTATTGACTTTCCACTCGGTTAATAAGTCCTTATTATATCTTCATGTTTCGCGCATAAATGCATCGTTCTTCGCTTCAAGTCCCAATCTCGGTCAAATTCGTGATCATATCAAAGAACGATATTTTAGTGCCTAAAACATGAAGATATATAAAAAATAATACAAGGTTCCGCGCATCCATGTATTATTCTCTATTTATGTTGTATTTTTATAGTATAAAAAAATAAGACAAAAATATCCTAATGTTCAAGTTGGTGATGAAAGGCTAATTCCTCCCACCCTGCTGGCTCTTCACACCTCACATAAAATACATGCTATTGTATGAAACGAAATTGCAAAGTGAAGAAAAGTGATCAGTGTGCTGTTGAAATAATTGGTTAAGACTAGATGCAATATATAGATAACAGTTTGCAACATGTATAATCAGAAATGCTTATAGTCATCATAATTATGATTTTTACTTGCAGTGTGTGATATTTAGTAGCTAACTATATAATGAATTGTTTGTATGGATCATCTCCAAATTATAAATGCTCTAGCTATTTTGTGTCCTTAACTAATATTGGTTGATGCATTAGTGAATTATAATTAGTGACTTCTGCTTATTAAATTTTCAGTTATATACATTTACCTTTCAATTTCACATGATTTGAAGACTTGGTATTCAGCTAAAGGATTTCTCGTCCTCGAATTTTTATAATGTTTACTTTCCTATATCTTTGCCAGTCTGTACTAGTTAACATTGAGACTTAAAAGAAATTTTTATCATCTTGTTACATCAAAGCAAATTATTGACAGCAATTAAAGCAAAATACTTAAAAGTGTAAGCTACGGTTAAATTAATCACCGTTGAAAATTTGTAATTAATTTCTTTCCAATTTGGTGACATACTTTAATCTCCGGTATTAAGTGACTGACGCTTCAGTTTCCATGCAATATATAAATGTTATCGTTTTATTAGCAAAGTTCACTCACTGGTAACTCGAGGCAAAACACTAATTCATCCACGCCTTTTCCTTTGTTTACGTTCGTTCCAACAGTTCACAAGTAAACTGAAATCCATGGCAAATAATACAACAGATTTCAACACAATCCCAAATAATGTTCTTCTGGCTTCAGTTGTTTTTAAGTTCATCGCAATGATTATCGGAGTTCTTGGAAATCTGACAGTTACGATTCATACAATTTTCTCCAGTAAAGAAAAGACAGCGACATCTTACTTGGTAGGAAACTTGGCGTTGGCAGATCTTCTCGTGTGTTTAACGTTTTATCCAATATGGATCATTGAGTTTATTCAAGTTATTCTCAACATTGACAACGATCAGCATTGGTTTTGTAAGTTTAGCCGTGCTACAATGTGGGCATTTATGTTCGCTTCAATCACTACACTTCTTGCAATTACAGCTGATCGTTATGTATATATTGTGAAACCTCTCAGATATCCGCAGATTGTAACACATCGACGAGTGTTTGTCGCTGTTGCAGGGATCTGGATAACTGCCTGTTGCATCTTTATTGTCTTCTGTATCCACTGTGAAAGCTTTGGTGTTGCGTTCCGAAGTTATTGCTACATACTGGACAGCATTGGATACTTCATGGAGGTTATTGTTGCATTTCCCCTCACTTTGATATATTTGCTCAACTTCCACATTTTACTTGTTGCACGAAAGCAACGTAAGAGTATCTTGGCTGAAACAATGATCGCCAGGGTTGACAATTCTACTGAAGAATTTTAGTTAGATTTTTCGTCGCTTTAAAAGCAGCAAAAACATTTGCCATCGTAGTCGCAGTGTTGACGATTTGTATCCTAACTCCAACCGTGGTTGGGCGGATACTAATTGAATTTTACAGTGCACGATTTCAACAAATTTGGTTCGTTGTTTTCAACTATGAATTTAATGGTATAAACTCGGTTGTGAATGCATTCATCTACGGAATGCGACATGTAAAATATAGAAAAGCTTATCTACATATTCTTTTCAAGCTATTTTCGTGTCGTAAAGGCACAAGCTGAGAACTTACATCGCTGCTGGTCTTCTCTGTACAGTTAACATAACATTCTTCAACTTATTATTTTGTTCCAAAGTCTTAGAACAAAAAAACATAAAGCCAAAAGTACAGTAGGCCAAACACAATATACACTGAAATTAATGTTTTCTTCCTAGCTTAGAAAAAATAGGCATGATTGTGACATCATGTTCACAACTATGTAATAGCTCCCTGTAAAGCAAACGTATGAATGTATACACGAGTACTTTTTTGCTTGCGACTAAAGAAGAATAACTTGTAGAGTGTAGATATATGTAGCTGGCAAACAGCGCGTGGTGGAAGGTGAACTTCGTGTCAATCGTGTGCGACAAGTTGCTATAGATGGTTTTCACGTGACGTCACAAAAACCTAAAAGAAAGCTATAAGTCTGGCCTTCTATTGTGTTCTTTATATCGTCATTGGGAACATCTATATTTTTTTAGTCGATCGGTCAATTTTTTATCGAGTTACGGCATTTTAAAGAATACTGTTGCTGACGTCAGCATTGTTTTGAAAGGTTTTAAAACTGGGTTTCGCTGAAAAATTTGGTTTGAAAATGCTCGCAGAAGTTGACAACGAAGGTCTGATCCAATTATTAAAAGAATCTAACTATTTGGTTAAAACTCATGCTTTCAGATCGAAGCGCTTAATTTTTGCGACGCCACCGTGGGTCGACTCGCCGTCAAATTTCAAGGGTCAGAAAAATGAATGCTAAACAATTAAAGCGCATAAACAAATGCTTATACAAACTAATGCATAAACAAAACCCATACAAACTAGTACCGACAAGTTGCCATAGATGGTTTTCACGTAACATCACAAAAACGTAAAATTAAAACTATCAGTCTGGCCTTCTGTTTTGTTCGTTATATCGTCATTAGATGGACTTGTATATGTATATTCATTTATGATATATGCGATATTCAGTAACCAATGAATTATTTGTATGGATAATTTGAAAATTATAAATGTTCTAGCCGTCTATAATGTCCCTAATATTGGCTAATAAATAAATTATAATCTTAATCGTTGTAAATTTTCCTATTAGTCTGAAGAAAATTAGCATTAGTAACTTCTTAAATTAAATTTCTTAATGTACTGTATATATCTATCTTTCAAATTTGAATTATTTAAGCTGAACTGAATTCTGCTTTACGAGTTGTTTAATATATTTAGCTATATCTCTGCCAGTTTGTATAATATTTGGACATTAAAACTTTCTTGATCGAGTTTTTATGCATCTTGTTTGATCAAATTTTTTTATCATTAGCGACCTTTCTCTATTATTCCACCTGTCCGGAGCGTTACAGAGCTTTAAAGTGGCCCCTCCTGTTTTCAATAGAGAGTCTACGATTCACAACGCGACTTGCTCAACGACGCAATGTAAATTTTTAGCTTTAAAACAAGTGCTGAGCATTTTGATATAATAATATTTCAATGCTTTTTCAGATAATCTTAAGCACTGCAACGTGTGACCCTTACAAATGCGATTGTTGCCGAATTGTGGAGTCTAAATAAACGGCTCCGAAAATCACAATTGGCTCCTACGTTGCTCTAAGAACGCGTCGAGCCGCCTCGTTGCAGATCGTAAACTCTCTAATGTCGAATGCTCGGCTACTTCTCAAGGACGATACCGCTGACATTGCCGTGTTAAACATACTTACTTCCTGTTCCAATCGATTACACTACTTCCGGTACTATATTCACTGCATAATCTACGCTTCACGCAATGCCTAAAGTCATTTAAATGACCTGCGCTTCGGTATTTGGTAATTAAAACAGATATGAGTATGGCTCATTTCAAAATAATTATTAATGCGTTGACTATTTTGTCTCCCCAATTGCTGCCGAAGGATAAATTCTTCTAAAACAGCGCATCGTGCAGCAGAACTTCCTTCGCCATGGGATTATCTATAAAAGCCTTCTAAATTCAAATTCAAGTAGACCCTCGTTTCAAATTCTAATTATATAGTCGCTGGATATTATGTTAATGACAATTTTTATTATTACTATGATTATTAAAGTATTCCCCGTAGGGTTTTTCAACACTTATTTACAAAATAAGATACTAACTAATTAGTTATGTTGCAAAATAGTTACAATTATAAAATGGAATAATGAAGATTAAAATATAGTATAATGCAAAATAGATTTGGGTATAATAAGACATTACGATAAAGTATATACTAACCTATTCATGATCAAGTTTAAAAATATTGATTTATTAAAGCTCTTTTATTATATAAAGTACAGTGCTTTATAAGGATTTCGGGCACTGATAAAAGTGATAATCTCACATGTGAGATTATTTATGATAATTTCACATGTGAAAATTATCGCTTTTCAAGCAATCACCAATCATAGCTTCTGGACATTTCATATTGGTGGAAAACCTGTAGTTTATATAATAAACAGAAAAATACATGGGTGCTTGGAAATACCAGATTTATTTTTTGTGTTGAACATGATATTTCTCACTCTTTCGCTGCGCTCACTCCTGAAATATCATGTTCAACAATCGAAATAAATCTGGTATTTCCAAGCAACAATGTATTATTCTCTATATTTAAAGAGAAATGCATGGCAACAAAAATTTTTATCGTCTTAGTTGAAAGAGACTCCAAAACAATATATAGAAGTCTATTACAGAATTTTTATATCTGCCTTATTTGGTGAGATATTTTGACTTGAAATCTTTAGTTGTTCGCCATCTTGGATATTTGTAGATATGTATGATACGTCACAACTTGGGTCACGCAATTTTTTTTCTTAGGACATAATGATTAATCTTCTCCAATAACCACACACATGGTAAGTGTTTGGGATTTTAGCACGGACTGAAAAGGTTTCACAAGTATTTTATTGGTGGTAGGTATTTAGGACAAGCTTTGATCGCTTATCCCTGTTGTGACGTCACTAAAACATTGTCAATAAGGTTAAAAATTAATCCAAGATGGCGGACAGTTCGATTATTTAGGTAACAATATCTCCCGAAGTAGAACAGATATAAAAATTTTGTAATAGACTTTTATATATTATACTTTCAAATGAAACAATAAAAAATTTGGTTGCCATTTCCCTTTAATTTCGTTTTAAAAGTTATTAAGAGAACTCATTATCTAAACTGTTCCATAACCCGACAACTCTGTATCGAAAACTTCTTTGTCCTCTGGTGTTTGAACATAAGGGAATATGTAGTGCCCCATTATTCCTCATTATGACTACCGCGCAGATGATGTACGTCAATGTGTTTTCATCAAAGCAATGTTTGGCCATGCACTCTGACGTAGCTGGCTTATGCGTTTACTACAAGTCAAATTGCGAGCTATAGTTATCAGTAGAAGGTCTTTTATAAAAGTAACAGGTAGAATTGTCTTATTTCAAGGACAATATGTCAGGGACATATTTTCCGGTAACGAATATAGCAACTGTAGTGATCCAATTAACAGAAACTTGGTTTTCTCAGAATTGATCAATAATGGATTTTTACAACACCATTCTGCAACAAGACGAAGGCCAGTCTCGAGTTTATGTATGTCTTCAAACATTTCTTCAACAGGAAATTACTAAAATATCTTGTAGTCGTCGACAAATGAGTTTAGATCGACATGTTTGCGTCACTTTTGGGACGTCATTTGTATATTAATTTAAGTTAACTTTGATCGGAAAAAAAATATAATTGATTTAAAGCATGCTTATGAAATCAACAGTTTTTAAATGTTGTCAGTGAAACTCATAAGCATGGGCCAGCCTCGTCCCCGGCGCTTTGATGTTCTATGGCGGATACACGCACGTGGGAGATGAGAAAATTGTCGGGGAAGCGCCTGGCAGAAACCGTATTCAAGATGGCGGATGTACAAATATGCTAATATGAGCCTTCACAAAGATATTAACTCGGTGCTTATCATTGTGATTACTGGCTTAGACCAGCTTAAGGCCAGTCGTCCAGATCTTTGGAAATGAGAAAAGGGTATTCTTAACGATGGTAGTGCTGAAAAGATGAGTTTTTCGAGCGCAATGATATCGTGGCATTGAGCTCCGATCTTCATCCCCAGGACTGTCACTAAAGTCAATTAAACGTCGCCAAAAATTGAACCTCTTCCCCCAATGTTTTCACTATTTTTACGAGTAAACAAAAAATATATAAAACATAGTCGCAATTATGTACATTAATAGAGAAAAATCAAGACAATAATAAGAGTTATAAGTCTATAAGACATATTTATATGCAATACCATGTAATCAATCTTAATGGGCAACACGCAAAGATGATGTTTATAAACATATTTGAATATTTATAAGAAGAAATTTACACGAGTTTGGCTTCTGTGGATATTGTTTTCAAAGAACCCTCGATATTTTCCATTTCTAACAAAAGTTAGATCGTCTCCGGGCCAGCAATTTGAAAATAATACGTCCGCTCCACTTTTGATGCTGCGCTCCAGTTTTTGATACGGTTTCTGCCAGGCGCTTCCCAACGCACATATGCATAACAAATAAATCGCGCGCGCATGACTCGCGCCACGCCCTGCCACACAAGAACATCAAAGCGCCGGGGACGAGGCTGAGCATGGGCAAAAAAATCAAGCGCCCTTTTTTCATTTCTCGCTTGGTGCAGATATGAACAAATATGGCTCCAAAATGTTTTAAACTTCTATTTATTACGTACAGGGTGTCCTTTCTGCATGCATATGAAGTCATCACTGAACACAGAATAATTATAAATCTTAACTGATTGTTTGAACAGACTGTTTTCAAGCCGCTAACACAGAATAGTAAATAACCAGATTAGTAAATATCTATTTTTCACAGATTGGTTAAAAACTCGGAGGATAAGTCGTTGGCATCAATAATCTTTCTTCTACATGTATAGTAAAGAGAATAGGCACCCAGTAGATTGTAATCACAAAGTGAATGTTAAAGTCATGTAAATGACATCCAGTTTGGTATTCATTAATTAACAAATATTTCTAGCGCATGAGTAATTTCAAAATAATTGTAAAGAGGTTAACCCTTTTGTCCACCTAATTTCTGCTAATAAAAAATTCTTAGTCTTTGTAATTTCACCTGTAGAGTTGGATTCCCTGTTGGAGTTCTATATTGTCTTCTGCCTTTCAAGTTGTAAATGATTTCTGATTGAATTGTACTGACTGGTACGTTGAAATTTCCTATACACACATTTTTGTATTGCTTTCCAATATCTAATAGCTATATAACATTTGAACATCGTAGCTTTTTGCAACAGATCCTTTAATTTGTCACATGTACTTCAAACTGTCATTAACTTGATCATTGGCCACACAAAAATAGTTTTTTAATGACACTTTTGCATGCAGTATTATAAGGATTCCTGTCCTCTCAGCAGCAACTGTGCAGAAATTAGAAGACATCATGACAAACAACACAACAGTTTTCCACACAATCTCAAATAATGTTCTTCTGGCTTCAGTTGTGTTTAAATTCATTGCAATGATTATCGGAGTTTTGGGAAATGTGACAGTCATAATTTATACAATTTTCATCAGTAAAGAAAAGACAGCGACATCTTACTTAGTCGGAAACTTGGCGTTGGCAGATCTTCTCGTGTGTTTAACATTGTATCCAGCATGGATAATCGAGTTTATTCGAATTATATTGAACATTGATAGCGATCAGGATTTGTTTTGTAAGTTTAGCCGTGCTACAGTGTTGGCATTTATGTTCGCTTCAATCGCTACACTTCTTGCAATTACAGTCGACCGTTATGTATATATTGTAAAGCCTCTGAGATACCCACTGATTGTGACACATCGACGAGTGTTTCTCGCAGTTGCTGGGATTTGGATAACTGCCTGCTGCCTCCTTATTGTTTTCTATATCCACTATAAAAGCTTTGGCGTTCAGTTTCGCAGTTATTGCTACACACTGGGTAGCATTAAACACTTCACGCATGTTATTGTTGGATATTTTCCCCTTGCTTTGATAATTTTACTCAACTTTCACATTTTACTTGTTGCACGAAGGCAACGTAAGCGTATTTTGGCTGAAACAATGATCTCCATGGTTCAGAATTCTACTGAAGAATCAGCGAACAGGATGAATTTTGTAGTTAAATTTTTCGTCGCTTTAAAAGCAGCAAAAACATTTGCCATCGTCGTTGCAGTGTTGACGTTTTGTATCCTAACTCCAACTGTTGTTGGGCGGATGGCAATTGAATTTTATAGTGTACGATTTCAACAAATTTGGTACGTTGTTTTCAACTATGAATTTAACGGTATAAACTCGGTTGTGAATGCTTTCATCTACGGAATGCGACATGTAAAATATAGAAAAGCTTATCTACATATTATCTTCAAACTATTTTCCTGTCGTAAAGCCACAAGCTGACAACTTACTTCGCTGCAGGTCTCCTTTGTACAGTCAACAACATTCTTCAACTTAATAAAAGTTTGTCGAAATCTTAGAATTTTACAACAAAAAAAAACATGAAACCAAAAGTACAGAAGGCCGAACAGACTATACACTGAAATTAATATTTCTTAGCTTAGAAAAAATAGAGATGATTGTGACAACATGTCTACAACTATGTAATAGCTCCCTGTAAAGCAAACGTATGATTGTATACACGAGTATTTTTGTTTGCAACGAAAGAAGTATAACTTGTAGAATGTAGAAGTATGTAGCAGGCGAGTTGCTATAGATGGTTTTCATGTGACGTCACAAAAACTTAAAGCTAAAGCTATCAGTTTAGCCTTCTGTTGTGTTCTTTATATCGTCATTGGGAGCATCTATAATTGTTTTAGACGATCAGTCAATTTTTCATCGAGTTGCTGCATTTTAAATAGTATTATTGCTGACGTCAGCATTATTTTAAAAGGTTTTATAAAACTGCATTTCTGACATGCAGTTTCAAACTGTAAACTACTGTTAAAGATTGCAGGAAGTATAGCAGTGGAAACGATTATAAATGACCACATTGTAGAAACACTACACTTACAGAACAAATCCTGATCACAATACGTGTTCTATAAAATTTGAATAGTTAGTGGCGTACCGAGGCCACTACTTCAGAGGAGGTGGGCGGGAAAGGGGCGTCCTTATTGGTTTATTTCTCGATCATTTCCAATAAATTTACCGACCGAAAACTTCTTTACATCTTTTTTCAAATATCCCAAAACTGAGGGTGCACGCACACCTTTGTCTCCAATGCTATCCCATAACTCCCTGAATTCGAATAAACTCGATGATCCGCATTGGATAAAATGTTAAAACTCAAGAGAAATCTGCCAATGCCAAATTTCCTACCAATAGAGATATGTCGCAAGGTTTTCGTTATTTAAGAGCATTGCATGAATTATAACTGTACAGACGTAAGTTAATGAGCTAGAAGAAAGAGTTTAGTTCTTTTAACCATTACATTTTTTTTAGATTCGGCATTTGGCACATAAACATAAACCAATTTAAAGGCCTGAAAACTGTCGATCGTTTCTTTGATAAACGTTGAAAAACTGATTTATGTCATAAATTAAAATGATAAATTAACTAAGACCAACGGGCATGCCTTTCTTGATGGAGGCTGGGTATGTAATTAAGTATAAAGAAATTAAACTATTCCGAGACAAAAAATTTGTGCAAACTGACTATTTCATGAATATATATCATAAAACAAGCATCTTGAAACCCAAAATATAAGCCAAACAAGAATATTGTGGTGGATAATATTTCGATTTTATTGCAGAATCATCATCAGACTAACTACACTGTTCAATATATACTAAAACTGCTATACATACTAATGAAGCTGATATTTTCTACATTCAAAATCACAATATCGGATGCCTTAAAAGCTTCTACTGAAGAAAAATAACCTTAATAAGCTCACGATAAGCGAGCATACAAATAATTCTGGACAAAATTACTTTTGAAATTAAAGTTCATGTCTAAAAATAATTATCCTATGGACAAACATCAGTTCAGTAACTTAAAGATTATGCCTGTTGATTGTGAATGTAGACAAGCCGTGACAAAAGTTCTTATGTCTATGAGTTGGTGTGCTAACTACATGGAAATAGCTTGAAAAATTGAGAGCTCGGGAGATAAGACACTCCACAGGTACAGAAAAAATGACAAAACTATATCCTATATTTTTCAAAGATATTACTAAAATGCTGGAAAACAAGCAGATGCCAGCTGGCGACACTCAATACACATGCAAAGTCAATGTTTATAGTCATGTAAATGACATGAAGTTCGGTATTCACTAATCAATAAATATTTGTATGACTTATTTTAAAATGATTCGTGAAACGAGTTTTGTGACACATAAATGCGTTAACCGTTTTGACTGATTTTCAATTCTTTTAAATTTTCTATTTGTTTCAAACTAAAGAATGTACTTTTGTGTTTGAATGAGAATGCGAGTCTAAATTGTGCTGAGTGATTGGTTATGATGTTCGGATCGTTACGTTATTTTATCCTTTTTATACACATTTTAAACTTATTTAAAATCTTTGGTCGCATGCACGCATAACACAGCAGAATACTTCAAACTGTCACGTATGGTTAATGACACACAAAGCATTGAATCAAGAGTTTGAAAGCGTTCTTGTTTACTTGACGGTAAAGAAACTAACGCTAAATAGAACCAAACGTATATACATCTGTTGACTGATTTCTCATTTGCGGATTTTTGCATTCCAATTTGCTATGTCTTGGCCATTGTAGTTTGTCTGGTAGATAAACATCAGAACTTTCTTGAAAGAATCTTGCCATCTTGTTTGATCATCTAGCAATTGGGGTGAAATGCTTCAAAGTGTCAGCTATCATTGATCTCCGCTGAAAATTAATAATTTTGCGGTAAATTTACCTTAATTTACTATAAGTGACTGACGCGCTCCCATGCAGCATACAACGATTACCTTTATATCACCAAAGTTCACTAGCAACTATATTGGCGAACACTTATTGATTCTTCCGCATTTGTTGCTTGGTCCACGTTCGTTTTAATTATTCCACAAATCAATTGACAACCATGGCAAATAATACAACAGCTTTCCACACAATCTCAAATAATGCTCTTCTGTGTTCAGCTGTGCTTAAATTCATTGCAATGATTATCGGAGTTTTGGGAAATGTGACAATTATAATTTATACAATTATCTCGAGTAAAGAAAAGACAGCAACATCTTACTTGGTAGGAAACTTGGCGTTGGCAGATCTTCTCGTGTGTTTAACATTTTATCCAATATGGATCATTGAGTTCATTCAAATTATGCTCAACATTGATAACGAGTATAGGATTTGTTTTGTAAGTTCAAACGCCTCACTTCTTGCCATTACAGTCGATTGTTATCTGTTTATTGTAAAACCTCTAAAATATCCGCAGATTGTGACACATCGACGTATGTTTCTGGTAGTTTTAGGTATCTGGACAACTGCCTGTTGCCTTTTATTTCATTATATTTCTGCAGGCTGGAGATCCTATCCCTATGTTATTAAGTTTCGCAGTCTTTTCTCCATAACAGCCAGCATATATTACTTCAGCAATGCTTTTGTTGTATATCTTCCCCTTAGTTTAATATTGTTGCTCAACGTCCACATTTTGTTTGTCGTGCGAAAACAACGTAAGCGTATCTTGGATGAAACAACGGTCAACAACGTTGAAAACTCCGCTGAGAATTCAGCGAACAGGATGAAGTTTGTGGTTTCATTTTTCGTCGCTTTAAAACCAGCAAAGACATTTGCCATTTTCGTAGCAGTGTGGACGATTTGTGTTCTAACTCCAACTGTCGTTGGCCAAATATTAGATAAAGTTTGTAATGTTCCCTGTATGCAACTTTGGTTCGTTGTTTTAAACTACGAATTTAACGGAATACTCTCGATTGTGAATGCATTCATCTATGGAATACGACAAATAAAATATAGAAAAGCTTATCTTCACATTCTTTTCAAACTATTTCCCTTTCTTAAAGCCAACAACTGAGAGTTTCATCACTGCCCTGGTCTATGTCTACAAACAACGTGAGCACGCACTCTCCAAGTTATTGGAAATTTGTCCACATCTTAGAGAACGAAACCACGAAACCAAAGTTATATGTTGAACGGAAAGAACATAAACTAACTGTACTTATAACTTTAATTTGTTTGTTCTTAAATCATATCTATAACTATGTGTAGCTCTCAGTAAGGTAAACATATAATTATGCAGAATATTTTTGCTCGCGACTAGAAAATATATTTTCAAGTTATGTAGCAATCACTTACGCAAGGTTAAATATATGTCATAGTTATACTAAGTGTCAGTTCATCAGTTAGTTCAGTTTCTAAACAGGTTGTGCATTTTAAGCACGTAGATACGCCACATGAAAAGTACTTCGATGTCCGCTTAAAACAGACCTCATATTGTTGTTGAGATCGGCGCAGTCGTCAGTTTGACCCATAAGTTCCTCTATTCAGATTTTAAAATTATGTATAATTCTTTGGAAATTGATTGTTTTATGGTCAACAAACACGAAAATATTTGCATAGTTTGACTAATTCGTTGGGCTATCTGCGTTCTGTTAAATGCACAAAATTAAAGCTACAAAATCTTGGCATAAGTTTCCTCTTTCTCTGATACAGAAAATAAGCGCTTTGATGAAATTCCCGCCATCAAGGAACCTATCCTGTTCGTTTTTGATTAAAGTCTGAAACTACATCCGGCAACTGCTGTTGTTTTTTGTCCGTTTTTCGTCTTTGAAATTGTTTTATATTATCTAGGAATTTCGACGTTGTCGATATTTAGATTATATTATTAGCTAGAAAATGCAATTCACTCATTTCGCTGGGCAGAAATAAAATCTCTTCTTCATAACCTGTATACATAATGAACATGCGTAATGAGGCATGGGTAATAGCACAAATGTCATAGGTTCCGAGCAGAGTGACTTTTCTGTTTATAATTCCACCTGCCCATAGCTAAATACAGCTTTAACCTCGCCCTTTCTGTTTTCAATACCGGCTCAAGGGCGATACCGCTCTAATTGCTGTGTGAGACACGGTCAACACATCATTTAAAAAAACATATTTATTTCTGTCCATGTCCATGGCATCACTTCTGGTGATACGAGTGCCGGATAATCTGGTCTTATAAGAAAAAACATACTCCGAAAAACAACATCTTGTAAACTCAAGATATGAGCTATTAACAACAAGACAACAGCTTTGCATTGATATTTCGACTCTGTTTCAAAGTCATTGTCAAACAAGAATGAGCTATTTACAAGCTTGCTATCATACTATATACAAAGAAACAGGAAGAAATGACGCAATAGTTGCTATCATACTATACACAAAGAAACAGAAAGAAATGACGTAACAGTAATGTTATTTCATCCTGTTTCTTTGTATATAGTATGATAACAAGCTTGTCAATAGTTTATCAGTTCTGGTTTGACAATGACTTTGAAATAGATTCGAAATATCACCGCAAAACTGTTGTCTTCTTGTTAATAGCTCATATTTTGAGTATACAAGATGCTGTTCTTCGGAGTATGTTTTTTCTTATATTTCATTAAATTGTCTGCTGGTAAAGGTTTTTAATCTAGAAGCTCAAGTAGCTGAAATCTCGGAAGATAAGACGTTGGAGTAAAATTAATAATAGATCTTCTATAGTGCAGAAAATACCACAAAAATATCCTATATTTTTGAAAGATATTTTTAAAATAGCAGCCGGGCAGCTGGCGGCACTTGAGACTCAAAGTCAATGCTTTTAGTCATGTAAATGACATGTAGTTCAGCACTATTAAACAAATATGAGTGTAGGTCATTTATAATTAATTTTTAAAGCCAATTTTTTCTCCAAAATTTCTGCTGAAAAATGAATTCTTCTTTTGAAACTGCCCATCGTGGCAGCAGAACATTGTTCACGGGAAGATGCCGCAAATATCTAGAAACACATTTTAAGTTAAAACAGTTCAGGTAGAGCCAAGTTTTAAATTCTGATCATAGTCGCTTAAACTATTGTGCTAATGATAATTAGTCTCATTGTAGACTAAATTTTAAATTAACTTGGATCAGACTCAAAGCATATCTATAAAAATAGTAGTGTTCAAATGTTGTCAGGACTTTAGCGAAGCCTCCATCGGCCAAAAAGTCAAGCATCCTTTTTTCATTTCCCGTCTAGTACAGATGTAAATAAATCTGTCTCTAAAAGTTCAGAAATTGATTAATTTACTGACGTGCAGGGTGTTTCTTCATGCTTGTAAAGTCATCACTGAACCCAGAAAATGAAACTTAATCGATGATTGCTCCAACAGACTGTGTTCAAGCCGCTAACACAGAATAATATTAAAACTAGAGAGACCTCGCAACAGTGCACCAAGCCCCCTTCATATTTATATCACGCTGGTTATTTGCAACTTATTTTCTGTCAGTACAGTAGGCTCAAGCTTTCAGCTGACTATTTATGAAAAATTGCAGTATTTTCCTCTAATAAGCAGCTGCCACTGATCTTGCATTTTCACATTTATGACTCAAAAGTAGTAGCAAATTTTATTTTTAATTTCGTTAATATAAGTGCGTGCATGACACTTTTTCATACAATATTATAAAGATTCTTGTCCTCTCAGCAGCAAAGTTCGCTTGGAAATATTGACGCGATTATCGAACATTTATTCATCTTTTCAATTTTGTTACTTGCTTCATATTCTAATAACTGTGCAGAAGTTAACAGACATCATGGCAAATAATACAACAGCTTTCAACACAATCTCAAACAACGTTCTTCTGTGTTTAGTTGTGTTTAAATTCATTGCAATGATTATCGGAGTTTTGGGAAATGTGACTGTCATAATTCATACAATTTTCGCGAGTAAAGAAAAGACAGCAACATCTTACTTGGTAGGAAACTTGGCATTGGCAGATCTTCTCGTCTGTTTAACATTTTATCCAATATGGATCATTGAGTTCACTCAAATCATACTGAACATTGATTACGATCAGGATTTGTTTTGTAAGTTTAGCCGTGCTACAGTGTGGGCATTTATGTTCGCTTCAATCGCTACACTTCTTGCAATTACAGCTGATCGTTATGTATATATTGTAAAACCTCTGAGATATACGCAGATTGTGACACATCGACGAGTGTTTCTCGCTGTTGCAGGAATCTGGATGACTGCCTGTTGCCTTTTTTTTGTCCTCTATATTCACCTGAAAAGCTTTGGCGTTGAGTCTCGAAGTCTTTGCAACACACGGGACAGCATTAAACACCCCCTACATGTTATTTTAGAATTTTTCCCCTCACTTTGATATTTTTACTCAACTTCCATATTTTACTTGTTGTACAAAGGCAACGTAAGCGTATCTTGGCTAAAACAATGATCGCCAGAGTTTACAATTCTACTGAAAAATCAGCGAACAGGATCAATTTTGTAGTAAGGTTTTTTGTTGCTTTAAAAGCAGCGAAAACATTTGCCATCGTCGTCGCAGTGTTGACGATTTGTATCCTAACTCCAACAGTGGTTGGGTGGATACTAAATGCATTTTATAGTGCACGATTTCAGCAAATTTGGTTCGTTGTTTTCAGCTATGAATTTAACGGTATAAACTCGGTTGTGAATGCTTTCATCTACGGAATGCGACATGTAAAATATAGAAAAGCTTATGTACACATTATTTTCAAACTATTTTCCTGTCGAGGAACCAACCAACAGGATGACCTGCATGTGGTTAGATTTTTCGTCGCTTTAAAAGCGGCGAAAACGTTTGCCATTGTGGTCACAGTATTAACGTTTTGTGTCTTGACTCCAACCGTGGTTGGGCCGATACTAAGAGAAGTTTGTACCGTCCCGTCTAGACAATTTTGGTTCGTCATTTTAAACTACGAATTTAACAGCATAAACTCCATTGTGAATGCCTTAATTTATGGAACGAGACATGTAAAATATAGAAAAGCTTATCTACATATTATTTTCAAACTATTTTCTTGTCGTGAAGCCAACAAATGAGAGGACGATCTTCTCACTGCTACATCGTCTCTCTACAGTCACAACAACATTCTCCAAGTTATTCAATGTTCGTCCGCATTGAAAAAGAACACGAAGCCTAACAGGACATACACCGTATATAGATGTTCTTCCTGGCTTTAATTTGTCTATATTTGATAAAGAAAAAATACGGGGGTTTCGATATAATACTAATAACTACATAGGCTGCAGTTCTCCATAAAGGAGCATTTTTGCTTGCAACCAGAGAGAAGTGTAAATTATAAAATATAGAGCTTGTAGCACGTGAAAAGCGCGTCGTGGAAACTGAACTTTGTTCGTGAGAACATGCGAAAAGATTATCGGGAAACAACTTTAAAATTAAAATTAAATTCGTATTTTGCACTAGTATTAGTTCAGTACAAATTTTTCACTTGTAAACGTAAGGCGTCGATCGGCTTGCTAGGTTTCCAGATGATTTTATAGCATCCTTGATAGCTATTTCTTTAATTTTTATGATTTTGAATACAAAAAACTTTTTGCACATGACTATGTGTTCAATGTTCTCTCTATGCATGACATTCAGCGGGAACAGTTTCACTATGGTATGGTAATTATAGTCGTCTGATTTCAGATGATAACTTTGTAATAAAATATTGAAATATTACTCATTCAATTTATTTCTTGTTGGATTCATATTTTATTTCAAGATGTCAGTCTTCGGGTTATGTTTTGCGCCATATTTTATGAAATTGCCAGCTGGTATTGGTTTTTGCAAAGATTTTAAGCTTTTTTAGCATCTCGGTTTAAAATTTTATTTAATTTACTGTTCCGGGAGAAGACAAAGGAAAGTGATACACTAAAATTAATGTTCTCTTAATTCCCAGCTTAGAAAAAATAGATATGACTTAGATTTCATATACACAACTATATAATAGTTCTCTGTAAAGCAAACATATAATTATATACAGGAGCATTTTCTTGCTTGCGACAAAAAAAGAATAACTTGTAGAATGCAAAGATATGTAGCAGGCAAACAGCGTGTCGTGGAAGGTGAACATCGTGTCAATCGTGTGCGACAAGTTGCCATAGATGGTTTTCACGTGGCGTCACAAAAACTTAAAATTAAAACTATCAGTTTGGCCTTCTATTTTGTTCGTTATATCGTCATTGGGTGCATCAATAATTTTTTCTAGTCCATCGGTCAATTTTTCATCGAGTTAAAGAATATTGTTGCTGACGTCAGCATTATTTTGAAAGGTTTTAAAATTGTATTTCGCAAAAAATTTAACTTGAAAATGCTCGCCGAATAAGTAGATAGGTGGCAACACTTGATCACAAAGCCAAAGCTTATAGTCATACATATAATATGCAATTTTGGACTTGTGTATGTATATTCATTTATGATATATGCGATATTCAGTAACCAATGAATTATTTGTATGGATCATTTGAAAATTATAAATGTTCTAGCCGTCTATAATGTTCCTAATATTGGCTGATAAATGAATTATAATCTTAATCGTTGTAAATTTTCCTATTAGTCTGAAGAAAATTAACATTTGTATAAAACTTCTTAAATTAATGTACTGTATATATCTACCTTTCAAATTTGAATTATTTAAGCTGCACTGAATTCGGCTTTACGAATTGTTTATATTTTGCTATATCTCTACCAGTTTGTATAATATTTGGACATTAAAACTTTCTTGAACGAGTTTTTATGCATCTTGTTTAATCAAATTTTTTTATCATTAGTGACCTTTCTCTTTATTATTCCACCTGTCCGTAGCGTTACAGAGCTTTAAAGTGGCCCCTCCTGTTTTCAATAGAGAGTCTACGATTCACAACGCGACTTGCTCAACGACGCAATGTAAATTTTTAGCTTTAAAACAAGTGCTGAGCATTTTGATATAATAATATTTCAATGCTTTTTCAGATAATCTTAAGCACTGCAACGTGTGACCCTTACAAATGCGATTGATGCCGAATTGTGGAGTCTAAATAAACGGCTCCGAAAATCACAATTGGCTCCTACGTTGCTCTAAGAACGCGTCGAGCCGCCTCATTGCAGATCGTAAACTCTCTAATGTCGAATGCTCGGCTACTTCTCAAGGACGATACCGCTGACATTGCCATGTTAGACATACTTACTTCCTGTTCCAATCGATCACGCTACTTCCGGTACTATATACTCTGCATAATCTACGCTTCACGCAATGCCTAAAGTCATTTAAATGACCTGCACTTCGGTATTCGGTAATTAAAACAGATATGAGTATGGCTCATTTCAAAATAATTATTAATGCGTCGACTATTTTGTCTCCCCAATTCCTGCCGTAGAATAAATTCTTCTTCTAAAACAGCCATCGTGCAGCAGAACTTCCTTTGCCATGGGATTATCTATAAACGCCTTCTAAATCCAAATTCTAGTGGACCCTAGTTTCAAATTCTAATTATAGTGGCTAAATATTGTGTTAATGGCAATTTTTTTTTTATTATTAAAGTATTCCCCATAGGGTTTTTCAATACTTATTTACAAAATAAGATACTAACTAATTAGCTATGTTGCAAAATAGTTACAATTATAAAATGGAATAATGAAGATTAAAATATAGTATGATGAAAAATAGATTTGGGTATAATAAGACATTACGATATAGTATATACTAACCTATTCAAGTTTAAAAATATCGATTTATTAAAGCTCTTTTATTATATAAAGTACAGTGCTTTTTAAGGATTTCGGGCACTGCGTGATAAAAGTGATAATCTCACATGTGAGATTATTTATGATAATTTCACATGTGAAAATTATCGCTTTTCAAGCAATCACCAATCATAGCTTCTGGACATTTCATATTGGTGGAAAACCTGTAGTTTATATAATAAACAGAAAAATACATGGGTGCTTGGAAATACCAGATTTATTTTTTGTGTTGAACATGATATTTCTCACTCGTTCGCTGCGCTCACTCCTGAAATATCATGTGTAACACTCGAAATAAATCTGGTATTTCCGCGCACCCATGTATTATTCTCTATATTTAATTTCGTTTTAAAAGTTATTAAGAGAACTCATTATCTAAACTGTTCCATAACCCGACAACTCTGTATCGAAAACTTCTTTGTCCTCTGGTGGTTGAACATATAGGAATATGTAGTGCCCCATTATTCCTCATTATGACTACCGCGCAGATGATGTACGTCAATGTGTTTTGATCAAAGCAATGTTTAGCCATGCACTCTGACGTAGCTTGCTTATGTGTTTACTATAAGTCAAATTGTGAGCTATAAATATTCCAAGGTCTTTTATAAAAGTAACAGGTAGAATTGTCTTATTTCAAGGACAATATGTCAGGGACATATTTTCCGGTAACGAATATAGCAACTGTCGTGATCCAATTAACAGAAACTTGGTTTTCTCACGATTGATCAATAATTGATTTTTACAACACCATTCTGCAACAAGACGAAGGTCAGTCTCGAGTTTATGTATGGCTTCAAAACATTTCTTCAACAGGAAATTCCTAAAATATCTTGTAGTCGTCGACAAATGAGTTTAGATCGACATGTTTGTGTCACTTTTGGGACGTCATTTGTATATATGCAAAAAAGCAATGGTGAAGGAGCTCCCTGCGGATTCACCACCATAGACTAAAACTTAAGTTAACTTGGATCGGGAAAAAAATGTAATTGATTTTTAAAGTATGCTTATGAAATCAACAGTTTTTGAATGTTGTCAGCGAAACTCATAAGCATGGGCAAAAAAAATCAAGCACCCTTTTTTCATTTTTCGCTTGGTACAGATATGAACAAATATGTCTCCAAAATGTTTTAAACTTGTAATTTATTACGTACAGGGTGTCCTTTCTGTATGGATATGAAGTCATCACTGAACACAGAATAATTATAAATCCTAACTGATTGTTTCAACAGACTATTTTCAAGCCGCTATAGCACAGAATAGTAAATAACCAGATTAGTAAATATCTATTTTTCACACATTGGTCGAGAACTCGGAGGATAAGTCGTTGGCATCAATAATTTTTCTTCTATAGTAAAGAGAATAGGCACCCAGTAGATTGCAATCACAAAGTGAATGTTAAAGTCATGTAAATGACATCCATTTTGGTATTCATTAATTAACAAATATTACTAGCGTATGAGTCATTTCAAAATAATTGCATGTAAAGAGGTTAACCATTTTGTCCCCCTAATTTCTGCTGATAAAAAATTCTTAGTCTTTGTAATTTCACCTGTAGAGTTGGTCTTCCTGTTGGAGTTCTATATTATTTTCTGCCTTTCAAGTTGTAAATGATTTCTGGTTGAATTGTACTGACTGCTACGTTAAAATTTCGTATTCACACATTTTTGTATTGCTTTCCAATATCTATATAACATTTGAACATCATATCCTTTTGCAACAAGTCCTTTAATTTGTCACATGTACTTCAAACTGTCATTAACTTGATCAATGGTCACACAAAAATAGTAATTTTATTTTAATTTCGTTGATATAAGTGCTTGCATGACACTTTTGCATACAGTATTATAGGAATTCCTGTCCTCTCAGCAGCAAAGTTCGCTTGGAACTATCGACGCAATTATCGAAAATTTATTCATCTTTACAATTTTGTTGCTTGGTTCACACTCTAACCGTCCAGAAGTTAGAAGACATCATGGCAAATAACACAACAGCTTTCAACATAATCCCAAATAATGTTCTATTGGCTTCAGTTGTGTTTAAATTCATCGCAATGATTATCGGAGTTTGTGGAAATGTGACAGTTATAATTTATACAATTTTCTTAGGTAAAGAAAAGACAGCGACATCTTACTTGGTAGGAAACTTGGCGTTGGCAGATCTTCTCGTGTGCCTAACATTTTATCCAATATGGATCATTGAGTTTATTCAAATTATGCTGAACATTGATAACGATCAGGATTTCTTTTGTAAGTTTAGCCGTTCTACAACGTGGGCATTTATGTTCGCTTCAATCGCTACACTTCTTTCAATTACAGCTGATCGTTATGTATACATTGTAAAACCTCTAAGATACCTGCAGATTGTGACTCATCGACGAGTGTTTCTGGCTGTTTCAGGAATCTGGATAACTGCCTGTTGCCTTTTTACTGTCCTGTATATTCACTACAGAAGCTTTAGCGTCGAGATGCAAAGCCTTTGCTTCTTACCGAACAGTATTTTCTACTTCACTTTTGTTTTTGTTGGATATTTTCCTCTTACCTTAATAATTTTGCTCAACTTTCACATTTTGTTTGTTGCACGAAAACAATGTAAGCGTGTCTTGGCCGAAACAATGATCACTAGCGCTGACAATTCTACCGAAGGATCAACCAACAGGATGAACTCTGTGGTTAGATTTTTTGTCGCTTTCAAAGCGGCGAAAACGTTTGCCATTGTCGTCGCAGTATTAACGTTTTGCATCTTTACTCCATTCGTTGTTGGGCTGATACTGAGAGACGTTTGTACCGACGCGTGCAAGCAATTTTGGTTCGTCGTTTTACACTACGAATTTAGCGGACTAAACTCGATTGTGAATGCATTCATCTATGGAATGCGACATGTAAAATATAGAAAAGCTTATCTTCATATTCTTTTGAAACTATTTCCCTTTCTTAAAGCCAACAAGTGAGAGTCATCACTGCGCTGGTCTATCTCTACAAACAACGTAACTGCATGCACGCATTCTCAAATTTTTGGAAGTTTGTCCACATCTTAGAGAACGAAAGCACGAAGCCAATGTTATATGTTGAATGAAAAGAATATACACTAACTTTGTACTTATGTTTAACTTTTATTTGTTCATTCTTAAATGATATCTATAGCTATATGTAGCTCTGTAAAGCAAACTGCTTGCTTGTGACTAGAAAAGTAAAAAAATGAGAACGCGAACAGGGCGTCGTGGAAGCTGAACTTTGTTCGCGAGAATATGCTGGGATTATCTGGAAACGTCTTTTAAATTTATGTGGCGATCACTTATGCAAGGCTAAATAAATGCTATAGTTATATTAAATGCCAGTTCATCAATTAGTTCAGTTTCTGAACAGGTTGTGCCTTTTACACTTTGACCAATAAGTCATCACTTTGACCAATAAGTTCTGCTATTCAAGTTTCAAAATTATGTATAATTATTTGAAAACTGGTTGTCTAGTTATAGTCAATAAACACGAAAATATATACATAGTTTAACTAATTCGTTGGGTTATATACCTTCTACTAAATGCACAAAATTAAAGGTACATCTGGCATCTGGAAACTACATCCGACAACTGCTGTTGTTATTTGTTCGTTTGACTTCTTTGAAATTGCTTTATTATTTGGGAATTTCGTCGTATTAGATTATTTAGATTATGTTATGAGTAAGAAAATGCAATTCACTCATTTCGCTGGGCAGACATAAAATTTCATGGTCTATATAAATATAATGCAGAAACAACGACGAAAATATTCTATATTTTTGAAAGATATTGTTAAAATAGCAGCTAGGCAGCTGGCGGCACTTGAGGCACAAAGTCAAATGCTTACAGTCATGTAAATGACCTGCAGTTCAGTATTCGGTAATTGACAAATATTAGTATGGGTCTTTGAAAATAATTTTAAATGTGTTAGCCATTTTGTCTCCCAAATTTCTGCTAAAGAATACATTCTTCCTTTAAAACTGTGCATCGTGGCAGCAGGACTTCGTTCTCGAGAAGGTGTTGGGATTATCTAAGTTAGAAGCACTTTTTAAACTAAAATTCACGTAGAACCAAGTTTTAGATTATGATCATAGTCGCAAACTATTATGTTAATGATAAGTCTTACTGTACACTAAATTTTAAATTAACTTGAATCGGAAAAATACCTGACTCAAAACATGCCTAAGAAAATAGTAGTGTTCAAATGTTGTCAGGATTTTAGCGAAGCCTCTTTATGGGCAAAAAATCAAGCGTCCTTTTAGCATGTCCCGCCTAGTACAGATAGGAACAAGGTGTCTCTTCATAGATCTAAAATCATCACTGAACACAGTATATGAAACTTAATTGATAGTCTTGTTACGAGGTCTTTATTCAAGATTAATCTATATGCTGCGCGAGGGCCTCGCAACCAAACAGGAGCTTTTCGTACTATTGCCAACGTAACATTACGTACGACACAAACACACGTTTCTTTATAGTTTATCACACTTTATTCAATCATAACAGCACATTGCACGCCCAGACAGTTGAGTGAGTTGGCACAGAGAAGTTGGTGTGCCAAACAATCCCTTACCAAGACTGACTCAAATGCTAAGATAAAAGATTTTTCTACCTTGGATGACATAAAGATTGAAAGTGAAAGATTAATTAATCTTACATTTCGGGTGTTGATATTACATTTATTTAGCTGTATAAATAAAACCTGCTTTCACTTGTTGGTTTTAGTTCACATTGACAAATGAATTTGAATGGAACAGTAGATATTAAACGATCTCTTATAGCAACATATAGAGGAACAAAATACATGTTTCGTAACAGTCTTAACAGACTGTGTTGAAGCTTCTAACACAGAATAATAAATACAAGAGAGACCACGCAACAGTGCATTATCACACCCGTTATTTACAAGTTATTTTCTGTCAGTACAGCAGGCTCAAACGTCCAGCCGACTATTTATGAAAAATTGCAATATTTTCCTGTAATAAGCAGCTGCCACTGATCTCGTATTTTCACATTTTTTTGCGTATTTTCAATATCTATACAACATTTGGAAATACAAGCTTTATTTGTGACATGGGCTTCATATGATAAAATACTTCAAACCGTCATTAACTCGATCACTGACACTGATCACACAAAAATAGTAATTTCATTTAATTTTGATGATATAAGAGCGTGCATGACACTTTAACATACAGTATTATAAGGATTCTCCTGTCCTCTCAGCAGCAAAGTTCGCTTGGAACTATCGACGCAATTATTGAACATTTATTCATCTTTTCAATTTTGTTGCGTATTATAGCTCACATTCTAACGGTGCAGAAGTTAAAAGACATCATGGCAAATAATACAACAGTTTTCAACTAATTTCCAAATAATGTTCTACTGGCTTTAGTTGTGTTTAACATCATCGCAATGATCATCGGAGTTTTGGGAAATGTGACAATTATAATTTATACAATTATCTCGAGTAAAGAAAAGACAGCGACTTCTTACTTGGTAGGAAACTTGGCGTTAGCAGATCTTCTCGTGTGTTTAACATTGTATCCAGCATGGATAATCGATTTTATTCAAATTATGTTGAACATCGATAGCGATCAGGATTTGTTTTGTAAGTTTAGCCGTGCTACAGTGTGGGCATTTATGTTCGTTTCAATCGCTACACTTCTTGCAATTACAGCTGATCGTTATGTATATATTGTAAAACCTCTGAGATATCTGCAGATTGTGACACAGCGACGAGTGTTTCTCGCTGTTGCTGGGATCTGGATAACTTCCTGTTGCCTCCTTATTGTTTCCTATATCCACTATAAAAGCTTTGGCGTTGAGTTTCGCAGTTATTGCTACATACTGGACGGTATTAAACACTTCACGCATGTTATTGTTGGATATTTTCCCCTTGCTCTGATAATTTTACTCAACTTTTACATTTTACTTGTTGCACGAAAACAACGTAAGCGTATCTTGGCTGAAACAACGATCGCCAGGGTTGACAATTCTACTGAAGCATCAAGGAACAGGATGACAATTGTAATCAGATTTTTCGTCGCTTTAAAAGCAGCGAAGACATTTGCCATTGTCGTCGCAGTGTTGACGATTTGTATCCTAACTCCAACCGTGGTTGGGCGGATTTTAAAAACATTTTATAGTCCACGATATCAACAAATTTGGCACGTTGTGTTCAACTATGAATTTTACGGAATAAACTCGGTTGTGAATGCATTCATCTACGGTATGCGACATGTAAAATATAAAAAAGCTTATCTACATATTCTTTTCAAACTATTTTCGTGTCGTAAAGCCACAAGCTGAGAACTTACATCGCTGCAGGCCTCCTCTGTACAGTCAACAACATTCTTCAAATTATTGGAAGTTGTCCAAATCTTAGAATCATAGAACAAAAAAAAAACATGAAACCAAAAGTGCAGGAGGCCGAATATACACTAAAATGTTTTCTGAATTCCGAGCTTAGAAAAAAATAGACATAATTTTGACATCATATCCACAACTATATAATAGCTCTCAAACGTGTGATTATATACAGGAGTGTTTTTTGCTTGTGACGAAAGAAGTGTAACTTGTAGAATGTAGAGGTATGTAGCAGTCGATCAGCGCGTCATGGAAGGTGAACTTAGATCGCGCCAATCGTGTGCGACAAGTTGCTATAGATGTTTTCACGTGGCGTCACAAGAACTTAAAATTAAAGCTATAAGTCTGGACTTCTGTTGTGTTTGTTATATCGTCATCGGTCAATTTTTAATCAAATTACGGCATTTTTAAAAATATTGTTGCTGACGTCAGCATTTTTTTGAAAGGCTTTCAAAACTGCATTTCATAAAAAAATTGGTTTGGAAATGCTCGCAAAAATTAACAACTAAGGTCTGATCTAATTGTAGGAAGAATCTAAATGATTTGGTTAAAACTCATACTTATAGATCGAAGCACTTAATTTTTGGTCGCCAAATTGGTGTACCAAATCGAGTCAAATTGGCTAAAGTCCAAATTTCTTTGTCTTCGCGATTATTCGTACTTGAGAATACTTCTTAAGTGGGAACTACGCTTGGTCCCCTTTAAATGGTACGTCATGCGTGCTTGCAGAACGTAGGCACAAGGAGTACGTGATGATCACGCCATATGCCTATATTTACTTCCTGTCCACATCTATGAGGTTACTTCCGGTGCTATGTATACGGGATAGAGCTCAGAACATAAGACGTTGGTATAAATAACCTATTTTTTAAAGTACACAAAACAAGGCAAAACCATCCAGGTTTTTGAAAAATATTTTTAAAATGCTAAGCAACCAGCAGATAGCAGCTGGCGACAATCAATGCACAAGGTCAATGTCATAGTCAAGTAGATAACATGTAGTTCGGTATTCAGTCATTAACAAATGCTATGAGGAATTTAAATTTGGAATGATCACTATAATGCGTTTACCATCTTGTCTTCCTGATTTCTGCTGATGACTAATTTCTTAATCCTTGTAATTTCTCTGAAGGTAAAGTACCTTTCGAGTTAGACTTCTTGCTAAATTTTTATTCTATATACTTTATCTTTCCAACTTCAAATAATTTCAGAAGGGATTGTGCCGGCTGGATGATCCGTTAAAAGTTCGTTTTCTTGGATTTTATATTGTCTATATGAGAATTGAATATTAAACTTTCTACAACAAAATATTTTCTTTAGTTAAATTTGCTCGATATGACAAAAATACTGTACTTTAAACTGTCATTAATTTGTTGACCGGAATTCGAATTTAATTTAATTTGAAAGGGTGGATTCCGTCCTTCATTAGAAAGCTTGAAAGGTTTGAGAGCTGTGACGCCAGCGCGGGTTGACTCGTCGCCAAAATCTCAAGGGCCAGAAAACTGAATGCTCAGTAATTAAAACGCATAAAAAATACTTACACCTGTTTCCAAAAACCTTATAAACTAGTACAATCAGCTAAGGAATAGAGTAGGAACGAAACATTTGATTTATGAAGAGGTTTATACTATCTAGTACATACTATCTAGTTGATCTGAAAGCATGGAAAAGTACTGCACTAGTTGTCAAAAAGAAATGCATTTTTCGATCCGAATTATCAGATTTCTCATGAAATATAATTTACTTTGTTTGTAAATTTCTGGTAGACTTATAATTTTCTTTATTGAAGACAGTTACTAAGTTTCAACAAGCTTCACAAAGGAAAACAAAACATATAAGTGATAAACAGCAGCAAAATAGATTTCTATTTGGTAGATAATTCCAGGGCTTTTACTCACGATCAGATCAGCTTGATAAATAGATAAGATATAATAGATAAAAATTCCTAAGAGATAAAAATTGTACAGTTAGATCAATAGGGTTGCACAATAATAAAAGAACTATCTTCTAAGCCCAAAATGCAGAAAGGTAGCCGCACCAACCTATAAAAAGGTTTATCCCATCTCGGCGCCACTATGAAATAAGCTTGTGTAGGTTAGTATGTGGCAGATTGATCCAGCTGCTTGATAGCATAAAGAATCAATACTGAATATAGTGAACAATAGGCATAACTTGGCAAAGATAGATTTTTTGAATTCAAGATCAGTTAACGATTGAACAAGGAGCATTCTATTTTCTATCATCTAATTGAAGAGTAAAGTCCGTTTTACGTATCGTTCGGCTTATGCATTCATAACAGCTTGGACTCACGTACAGATTCAAGCATTACGCAAGTTGTCAAAGTTTCAAACTGTAATTTGCTGTTAACAATTGCAGGAAGTATAGCGATGTAAACAATCATAAATTACCACATTGTAGAAAGACTGAACTTACAAAATGAATCCTGATCACTAAACATGTTCAGTAAAATTTGAATAGTTATTGGCGTACCGAGGCCACTAATTCAGAGGAAAGAGGGAGGGGGCGTTTATATGTTTAATCCACATTTCTTTATTGGTTTATTTCTCGATCATCTCCAATAAATTTACCGACATAAAACTTCTTCACATCTTTTTTCCTGATTAACCCTGATTTTACTGAACGAATATCCCAAAACTGGGGGTTGACGCACTTCCTTGTCTCCATTACTAGCCCATATCTCTCTGATTTCGAATAAATTCCATTATCATTCACTTTATAGTATTCTCGATTTTGATTGGTTAATTCACCTGCAAATAACTGCATGCAAATATCGATCAGCTGCAAATAACTGGTGCAAATACTGCATTGAGCATGCGTACTTTGAAAATGCTTTGTCAGCTTCAATAAAAAAATCTTTCTTTTAAAATGTCAACATGGCTCGTTTTGCCGAGTTATCAGAATGCGAATTGTTCACTATACTAGAAGAAAAGGATGCAGAAAACACCAAAAAAGCAACTAAAGTTACTTTAAACATATTTCGAGGCTACTTGCAAGAAAAAGGATTGAGGGAAGCCGAGTTTTTGACATGAAAAGTTAAACTCGCGAATGCATGTATGTTAAATTAGATTATACTTTTTTAAACTGTTATTATATACTTGCTTCCCTTAAAAACTTACTATATTAATCGGTAAATGATAAAACAATTATTGAACTCGGCTATCGCAAAATATCGTGATTTACCAGTGGCTCGCAGATCAATTATTTGCCTCTGCCTTCGGCATCGGCAAATAATTGATCTGCTCGCCACTGATAAATCACGATATTTTGCTCAGTCTCGTCCAATAATTGTATATTATCCGCATTGGATAAAATGTTAAACACACGAGAAGAGTGTGATGTGAAAAGATGATGTGAAAAGAGTATAGTCAACGCTCTGCCAAAAGTCGTGGGTTTTCTCCAGGTACTCCGGTTTCCTCGCACAAGGAAAATTGACAGGCTGGGTTAGGTAACACGGGCCCACAGTAATTGGCTCACGCTGTTGTGGTGACCCTCCCCCTATGGCTAAGCTAGATAAAATAAAGTAATGATAAAAATATTTTCTTAGATTCGGCATTTGGCACATAAACATAAACCAATTTAAAGTACCGAGAAACTGTCCATAGTTTCTTCAATAAACCTATAAAAACTGATTTCTATCATTAATGAACTGATTTATATCATGCATGATCTGATTTATATCATAAATTAATATGATAAATTAACTAAGATCAATGGGCATACCTTCCTCCAAGATAGTGCTGAGAAAACTCCCTCTTCTCAACCCATGTCCTCGTTTAACCAGTGCCTGCAGCAAGCATAACTGCAGAAAGAAAACGGGAAAGAAAAGAAGTCAAGCGTAAGTCATAAAACAGTAAGCATAACTAAAGTAAATAAAAACGAACAAACAATATAGCAAAGAAATAACTGTACTTTATAACTTTACTTTAGTCCAACAAGAAAATCCTTTCTTGGTTTTCGCGCTTATTCTTGCTTGACCTGGTAATCCTTGTTAAATGGGAACTGTCACCTTCAGTGGTGAGTCATGCCTACTTGCAGAACACTTGCAACCATATATGTCCATTTTGATTTACCTCCTGCCGCCCATGCATGCCATTCCCGGTGCTATATGTTCTGGATAATCTATACTATTCGGTGCTATACGTACTGGATAATCTATACTATTCGGTGCTATACGTACTGGGTAATCCCCGAGCCAACGGCGCGAAGCGCCGTGCGAGGGTACTAATTCCGCACGGCTATTTACACCCGGGAAAAGGAAAGCATAGCGAAGTCTGAAGTTCATCAAATATCGCAGGCGCGTGGTTCAAGGGTGGCGGTGAGTGGGAATGGGTGGTCATCACTGATCTCAAAAATATGGCGGACTATATTGCACTACAATATTTCGTATTTTTGCAAAAAGATTTGGCAACTTTCACAACCAACGAAGGGTGGTCATTTCTGATCTCAGGAATATGGCGGACTATCAGGAGTAGCAAGCACTTAAGGCATCCAAAAAGGCGAGAAATAAGACGAAAACGACTGCCACAAGACTCTTGAAGAGAGATTAATTCGGGGAAAATACAGAGAAGCGCCAAGAATTGACTATGGCGTGAAATACAAGGCAAGTTTGTTGATAATGCGTTTTATACTAGTGTTTTAATGCTTTATAAAGGCCGGCGTAGCCGTACTCATCCAGTCTATTCACTGTTTAAATTCCAGAGTAAGTTTATGTTTTGTAAATGCAAGACTGTCTTCTTATTACTAATGTAATTAATAGGTTGTATTTTATACCAAATTTAAGCTTACATTAGGCGTAATAACATACTGATGACAAATGTTGTGCCATTTAAAAAAATTGTCAATAAAACAAGGATTAAAAACTGATATTTTGTCATTTTGAAAAAAATACACAGAAAGATTAACAATTGCCGTGTTGCTATGACAACAACCTATCACAGTACTTCATGTAATTCCGAATATATAGTTGCATGCTCTTAGTTAGTGGCGAGGGGTTGCTGCATGCATGTATTCCTAGTCTACTATTCATGCACTGATTGAGAGCTCGGGAGATAAGACATTAGTTTTAATGTTTTATCTTCACAAAAAAGGACAAAACTATATCCTATATTTTTCAAAGATATTGCTAAAATGCTAGGCAACAAGTAGATGCCAGCTGGCGACACTCGCTACACATGCAAAGTCAATGTTGTAGTCATGTAAATGACACGTTCGGTGTTCACTAATCAATAAATATTTGAATGACTTATTTTAAAATGATTGAAACGGCTTTTATGACTCATAAATGCGTTGACCGCTTTTTTCAAATAATTTCTGGTCTGCTGATAAATAGATTCTCAATTCTTTTGAGTTTTTTATTTCTTTCAAACTAAAGAATGTACTTTTGAGTGTGGATCCGAGTTTGCAATTGAATTTTGTTGTATATCCTTTTTTTGGATTTTGGATGATTTGAGGCTAAATTGTGCTGAGTGGATGTGGATCAAAATTGCTTCTGATGTTCGGATTGTTATGTTCCTTCATCCTTTCTATACCTACATATTGAACGCTTAAACTTATTTAATATATTTTCTTGCATGCACGCTTCATACAGCAGAATACTTCAAACTGTCAGGTATGATTAATGACGCACAAAGCATAATATGGAGAATTTGAAAGTGTTTGGTTGATGGCAAAGAACCAAATACGTACATATATGCATCTGTTAACTGATTTCTCATTTGCAGATTTTTGCATTCCAATTTGCTAGATCTTGGCCACCGTAGTCTGTCTACTAGATAAACATTAGAACTTTCTTGAAAGAATTTTGCCATCTTGTCTGATCATGTAGCAATTAAGGCGAAATGCTTCAAAGTGTCAGCTATGGTTAATCTCCGCTGAAAATTAATAATTTCACAGCAAACTCACCTTAATTTACTATAAGTGACTATGCGTTTGCATGCAGTATATAACGATTATACCGTCCTCTATATCAGCAAAGTTCACTAGCAACTACATTGGCGAACACTTACTGATTTTCCACATTTGTTGCTTGGTCAACGTTCGTTCTAATTATTCCACAAATCAATTGACAACCATGGCAAATAATACAACAGATTTCCACACAGTCTCAAATTATGTTCTTCAGTGTTCAGTTGTGTTTAAATTCATCGCAATGATTATCGGAGTTCTGGGAAATCTGACTACATAATTTATACAATTTTCTCGAATAAAGAAAAGACAGCGACATCTTACTTGGTAGGAAACTTGGCGTTGGCAGATCTTCTGGTGTGTTTAACATTGTATCCAATATGCATAATTGAGTTTATTCAAATTATGCTGAACATTGATAACGATCAGGATTTCTTTTGTACGTTTAGCCGTGGTACAATGTGGGCATTTATGTTTGCTTCAATCGCCTCATTTCCTGCAATTACAGTCAATCGTTATCTGTTTATTGTAGAACCACTGAAATATCCGCAAATTGTGACACATTGACGTGTGTTCCTCGCTGTTGCAGGAATCTGGATAACTGCATGCTGGCTTTTTATTTTTTTATTGTTTATTACATCCATGGCTGGAGATCCTATCCCTATGTTATTAAGTTTCGAAGTTTTTGCTTCATAACGTACAGTACAGCATACTGTATATTAGTTACTTCAACTATGCTTTTGTTGTATATCTTCCCTTACTTTAATATTTTTGCTCAACTTCCACATTTTGTTTGTCGCGTGAAAACAACGTTAGCGTATCTTGGATGAAACAACGATCAACAACGTTGAAAATTCTGCTGATAATTCAGTGAACAGGATGAACATTGTGTTTTCATTTTTCGTCGCTTTCAAATCAGCGAAGACATTTGCCATTGTCGTCATTCCCGCCTAGAACAAATATGAACAAATATGTTTCTAAAATTTCAGAAATTGATTAATTTACTGATGTGCAGGGTGTCTCTTCATGCATGTGAGGTCATCACTGAACTTAGTATATGAAACTTAATTGGTTGTTCCGAACAATAAGTAACGTGAAAGACCTCGCAACAGTGCAACATGCCTTCCCCCCTTCCTTCATATTTTTATCACGCTGGTTATTTGCAATTTATTTTCTGGCAGTACAGTCGGCTGAAACTTTCAGACTATTTATGAAAAGTTGCATTGCTTTCTTTTAATAAGCACCTGCCATTGATCTCGTATTTTCACATTTTTGTATATACTTCCAATATCTATATAACATTTGAAAATTGAAGCTTTTTGGAAAAAATCCTTTAATTTGTGACATGTGCTTGATATCAAAAAATACTTCAAACTGTCATTAACTTGATTATTGACAACACAAAAATAGTAATTTTTTTTAATTTAGTTAATATAAGTGCTTGCATGACACTTTTTCATGCAGTATTATAAGGATTCCTGTCCTCTCAGCAGCAAAGTTCGTTTGGAACTATCGACGCAATTACCGAACATTTATTCATCTTTTCAATTTTCTTGCCTGGTTCACATTCTAACTGTTCAGAAGTTAAATTATAAAAGACATCATGCCAAATAATACAACAGCTTTTCACACAATCTCAAATAATTTTCTTCTAGCTTCAGTTGTGTTTAAATTCATCGCAATGATTATCGGAGTTTTGGGAAATGTGACAGTTATAATTAATACAATTTTCTCGAGTAAAGAAAAGACAGCAACCTCTTACTTGGTAGGAAATTTGGCGTTGGCAGACCTTATCGTGTGCTTAACATTGTATCCAGCATGGATAATCGAATTTATTCAAATTATATTGAACATTGATAGCGATCAGGACTTGTTTTGTAAGTTTAGCCGTGCTACAGTATGGGCATTTATGTTCGCTTCAATCGCCACACTTCTAGCAATTACAGTCGATCGTTATGTATACATTGTAAAACCTCTGAGATATCCGCGGATTGTCACATATCGACGAGTGTTTGTCGCTGTTGCAGGGATCTGGATAACTGCCTGTTGCCTCCTTATTGTCTTCTATATTTACTTCAAAAGGCTTGGCGTTGAGTTTCTAAGTTTTTGCGACATACAGGATGGCATTGGACACAGCATGGATGTTATTGTTGGGTATTTTCCCCTCACTTTGATATTTTTATTCAACTTCCGCATTTTACTTGTTGCGCGAAGGCAACGTAAGCGTATCTTGGCTGAAACAACGATCGCCAGCGTTGACAATTCTACTGAAGAATCAAGGAACAAGATGACAATTGTAATCAGATTTTTCGTCGCTTTAAAAGCAGCGAAGACATTTGCTATTGTCGTCGCAGTGTTGACGTTTTGTATCCTAACTCCAACCGTGGTTGGTCGGATTTTAAAGACATTTTATAGTGCACGATTTCAACAAATTTGGTTCGTTTTTTTCACCTATGAATTTTATGGAATAAACTCGATTGTGAATGCATTCATCTACGGAATGAGGCATGTAAAATGTAGAAAAGCTTATCTACAAATTCTTTTCAAACTATTTTTCTGTCGTAAATCCACTAGCTGAGAGCTTACATCGCTGAAGGTCTCCTCTGAACAGTGAACAGCATTCTTCAGCTTATTGGAAGTTTGTTCAAATCTTGGAATCTTAGAACAATTCATGAATGTTATTGTTGTATATTTTCCCATTGCTTTCATATTTTCACTCAACTTCCACATTTTACTTGTTGCACGAAAGCAACGTAAGCGTATCTTTGCTGAAACAACGATCGCCAGCATTGACAATTCTACTGAAGAATCAGGCTACAGGTTGACATTTATAATCAGATTTTTCGTCGCTTTAAAAGCAGTGAAAACATTTGCCATTGTCGTCGCAGTGTTGACCTTTTGTCTCCTAATCCCAACCTTGGTTAGGGGGATTTTAGAAACATTTTGTAGTGATACATGTAGACAAATTTGGTACGTTGTTTTCAACTATGAACTTAACGGAATAAACTCGATTGTGAATGCCTTCATCTACGGAATGAGGCATGTAAAATGTAGAAAAGCTTATGTACAAATTCTTTTCAAACTATTTTCCTGTCGTAAAGCCACTAGCTAAAAACTTACATCGCTTCAGGTCTCCTCTATACAGTGAACAACATTCTTGAACTTATTGGAAGTTTGTTCAAATCTTAGAATCTTAGAACAAAAAAACATAAAACCAAAAGTACAGGAGGCCGAACAGAATATACACTAAAATTAATGTTTTCATCCTAGCTTAGAAAAAATAGATATGATTGTGACATCATATCTACAACTACAATATTTAGCTTTCTATAAAGCAAAAATATAATTATATATAGGAGTATTTTTTGTTTGCGACGAAAGAAGTTAAGTTTTAGAATGTACAGATATGTAGCAGGCGAACAGCGCGTCGCGGAAGGTGAAATTCGCGCCAATCGTGCGCGACAAGTTGCAATAGATGGTTTTCACATAACGTCAAAAAACGTAAAATTAAAGCTATTAGTCTGGCCTTCCATTGTGTTCTTTATATCGTCATTGAGAGGATCTATAATTTTTTTAGTTGATCGGTCAATTTTTCATCGAGTTACAGAGAATGCATTTCAGAGAATATTATTGCTGACGTCAGTATATTCTTAAAGGCTTTAAAAGCAGTGTAATTTTTGGCTGTCAAATTGGTGCATATCAAATCGCGTCAAATTGGTAATGCGTCTTGTGTGAAAGCACAAGCGTCATAGGTTTCGACCAGAGTCTATCAATTACCCCATCCTGGTCATAGCATGATAGAATAACTGTAATTTATAGTACTTTATTCCTTTAAAGTCCAAATTTCCTTGTCTTCGCGATTATTCGTTAAATGAGAACTATGCTTGGTCACCTTCAATGGCGCGTCATGCATACTTTTAGGACAAGGAGTACGTGATGATCAAGTTATATGCCTATATTTACTTCCTGTCCCCATCCATGACGTCACTTCCGGTGCTATGTGTGCTGGATAATTTACTCGCATTATAGATGAGACCTCTCAAGACAAGAAGTTGTATAACTAATCTATTTTCTAAAGTACAGAAAACAGGACAAAGCTGTCCAGGTTTTTGAAAAATGTTTTAAAGATGCTAAGCAACCAGCAGATGCTGCTAGGGCCATTCAATGCGCAAAGTCAATGTTATAGTCAAGTAGATGACACGTTGTTCGGTATTGAGTAATTAACAAATGCTATGGGAAATTTGAATTTGGACTGATAACTATAATACGTTAACCATCATGTCTCCCTGATTTTTGCTGATAACTAATTTCTTAACTCATTTCTCTGAAGAAGAAGTACCTTTTGAGTTGGATTTTTTGTTAAATTTTTACTCTATATACTTTATCTTTCCAATTTTGAACAATTTCGGGAGGGATTGTGACGGCTGGATAATACGTTAAAAGTTCGTTTTCTCGTATTTTTGTAAACTTTTGCAACAAATTACTTTTTAGTCACAGGTGCTCGATATGACAAAAATACTTTAAACTGTCATTTAGTTGATGACCAGAATTTGAATTTGAAAGGGCGGATTCTGTCCTTCATTAGAAAGCTTAAGAGGTTTGAGAGCTGCGACGCCACCACGGATCGACTCACCGTCAAAATTTCAAGGGCCAGAAAAATGAATGCTAAGCAATTAAAACGCATCAAACGAATGCTTACATATGTTTTCAAAAAGCTTATAAAATAGTATGATCAACTAAAGAAAAGTATGAATGGAGCATTCGATCTTTGATCAGTGGTTTTAAAGGCCTTACTTAGCATATATAGATAAGATATAGTGAAAATTCATAAGAGACAAAATTGTAGCTACCGTTGGATCATTAAGGTTGCAAAATAATAAAAGAACTATCCTCTAAGCCGGAAATGCAGAGAGGTAGCCGCACCAGCCTATAAAAAGATTTATCCAATCTCTACGCCACTGGAAAATAGGCTTACATAATATCGCAAAGATATTTTTTTGTATTTAAGATCAGTTAACAATTGAACAAGGAGCATTCTATTTTCTGTCATGTTGAAGATTAAAGTCCGTTTTACGTATCGTTCTGCTCATGCATACATAACAGCTCGGACTCATATACGTACACATACAAACATTGCACAAGTTTACAAAGTCTCAAACTGTAATATGCTGTTAATGATTGCAGGAAGTATAGCGATGGAAGCGATCATAAATCGTTTTACGACGAAACAATCAAAACGACCACATTGTACAAAGACTGAACTTAAAAAAACAAATCCGGATCACTTTACATGTTCGGTAAAATTTGAATTGTTAGTGGCGTACCGAGGCCACTACTTCAGAGGGGGGGGGGGGCGCATTTATATGTAGAATCCAAATTTCTTTATGAGTTTATTTCTCGATGATTTCCAATAAATTTACCGATTGAACACTTCTTTACATCTTTTCTTTCCTGATTAACCCTGATTTTACTGAACGAATATCCCAAAACGGGGGTGGACGCATGGCCGTTGTCTCCACTACTATCCCATAGCTCCCTGGATTCGAATAAATTCGATGATCCGCATTGGATAAAATGTTAAAACACACGGGAAGTCTACCAATGTCGAATTTTCTACCAAATGAGATATGTTTCGAGGTTTTCGTTATCTAAGTGCATTGTATGAAGCATAACTGTACAATGCATTTCCTTAAAGTACGAAAATGACTAACAAAAAGGACTCTCATAAATTGTGGAAAACTCTTAAGTCTGTTATATCTACTGATAAGAAAGCCTCTAACATCAGGTGCATCGAAACAGGTGAAGGTTTTATCTATGACTCAAAGGAAATATCACGGGGCTTTGCACAGTATTTCCGTTCAGCTATCACAAAGATTACAGAAAGTCTTTCGTTGTCTCCCACAAATTGGAATCCATTATCAAATAGTCCTAGACAGCAAATTGTTAACAGCTTCAAGCTCTCACAAATCAGTTCTGACTTTGTCTGCAGCAAACTTAAGAAGATCAAAGCTAACAAGTCAACAGGCCTACTAAACACACTTGCAGGACTCCTGAAGGATGGGTGTGCCGCAATAGCTAAACCGCTGACCGTTCTGATGAATAGGAGCTTGGCTGAGGGCTCAATTCCTATGGATTGGAAACATGCAACAGTAACTCCAGTTTTCAAATCGGGCACAAAAACAGATCCATCCAATTACAGACCGATTTCAGTCCTGCCTGTGTTCTGTAAGATTTTTGAACTTGCCGTTTATCAAATGGTCTATGAATATCTCCAAAAGAACAGCCTCCTCTCTGTGAATCAGTCGGGTTTCCGTCCACTGCACTCGACAGCCACATGCCTCACTGACGTCACCAATACTCTTCTCCACAACATAGACAAGGGACTCTTAACAGGGATGGTCTTTCTTGACCTCTCTAAAGCATTTGACACTCTGGATCATGATCACCTATTACAAAAATTGTTACGCTTTGGGTTCACTGGTTCTTCGGTTCAGTGGTTCAATGCTTACCTATCTAATCCAACGCAAAGCATTGTTGTCGATGGTATACTGTCCGAGACACAGCCCGTAGTACATGGCCGGCGTCCCTCAAGGATCCATACTTGGACCATTACTATTTTTCATGTATATAAACGATTACCAGCTATTGCCAAACATTGTAGCGTTTAACTCTATGCAGATGACACTCTTTTATATTTTAGTAGTAAATGTGTTGATACTATTGAAACTAAACTTTCGGAAGACCTTGAACAAATGATATCTTGGTTATCCAGCAATTATCTGTTTCTAAATTACAAAAGTCTAAGATTATGCTGATAGGAACTATCCAACGGTTGAGCTCAACTGCTAGTTTTGCCATTAATGCTAATGATAAAGTTTTTGAGAGAGTTTATAGTTTTAAGTATCTTGAAGTTGTACTTGATCCGTGCCTGTCATGGAATGACCATGTTGACCTCATTGCCAGTAAAATATCGTCCAGGCTCGGCGAGCTTCGGAAGGCACGTAAGGTCATTCCTCGTGATGCTTGTATCACATTGTACAACTCCATGGTACTTCCAATTTTGATTATTGCTCTTGCGTTTGGGATGGCTGTAGTCAAAGTAAGAAGGAATACTTAGATAGGCTACAGAGGCGTGCTGCCGCTATCATTGAGGGCAGGACACTTGCAGCCATATGTCCATTTTTACCTCCTGTCGCCCACGCATGACGCCATTTCCGGTGCTATACGTACTGGATAATCTACTATTTGGTGCTATACGTACTGGATAATCTATACTATTCGGTGCTATACGTACTGGATAATCTACTATTCATGCACTGATTGAGAGCTCGGGAGATAAGACATTAGTTTTAATGTTTTATCTTCTCAAAAAAGGACAAAACTATATCCTATATTTTTCAAACATATTTCTAAAATGCTAGGCAACAAGCAGATTCCAGCTGGCGACACTCGCTACACATGCAAAGTCAATGTTGTAGTCATGTAAATGACAAGTTCGGTGTTCACTAATCAATAGATATTTGAATGACTTATTTTAAAATGATTGAAACGGCTTTTATGACTCATAAATACGTTGACCGTTTTTTTCAAATAATTTCTGGTCTGCTGATAAATAGATATTCTCAATTCTTTTAAGTTTTTTTATTTGTTTCAAGCTAAAGACTATACTTTTGAGTGTGGATCCGAGTTTGCAATTGAATTTTGTTGTATATCCCTTTTTTTTGGATTTTGGATGATTTGAGGCTAAATTGTGGTGAGTGGATGTGGATCAAAATTGGTTATGATGTTCGGATTGTTATGTTCCTTCATCCTTTCTATACCTACATATTGAACGCTTAAACTTATTTAAAATATTTTCTTGCATGCACGCTTCATACAGCAGAATACTTCAAACTGTCAGGTATGGCTAATGACGCACAAAGCATTGTATGGAGAATTTGAAAGTGGTTGATGGCAAAGAACCAAATACGTACATATATACATCTGTTGACTGATTTCTCATTTGCGGATTTTTGCATTCCAATTTGCTAGATCTTGGCCACCGTAGTCTGTCTACAAGATAAACATTAGAACTTTCTTGAAAGAATTTTGCCATCTTGTCTGATCATGTAGCAATTAAGGCGAAATGCTTCAAAGTGTCAGCTATGGTTAATCTCCGCTGAAAATTAATAATTTCACAGCAAACTCACCTTAATTTACTATAAGTGACTATGCGTTTGCATGCCAGTAATATATAACGATTACCGTCCTCTATATCAGCAAAGTTCACAAGCAACTACATTGGCGAACACTTACTGATTTTTCCACATTTGTTGCTTGGTCAACGTTCGTTCTAATTATTCCACAAATCAATTGACAACCATGGCAAATAATACAACAGTTTTCCACACAGTCCCAAATAATATTCTTCTATGTTCAGTTGTGTTTAAATTCATCGCAATGATTATCGGAGTTCTGGGAAATGTGACAGTCATCATTTATACAATTTTCTCGAATAAAGAAAAGACAGCGACATCTTACTTGGTCGGGAACTTGGCGTTGGCAGATCTTCTCGTGTGTTTAACATTGTATCCAATATGGATAATTGAGTTTATTCAAATTATGCTGAACATTGATAACGATCAGGATTTGTTTTGTAAGTTTAGCCGTGGTACAATGTGGGCATTTATGTTGGCTTCAATCGGCACACTTCTTGCAATTACAGTGGATCGTTATGTATATATTGTAAAACCTCTGAGATATCCGCAGATTGTGACACATCGACGAGTGTTTCTCGCAGTTGCTGGGATCTGGATAACTGCCTGCTGCCTTTTTATTGTTCATTATATTCGTGGTTGGAGATCCTATCCCTATGTTATTAAGTATCGAAGTTTTTGCTTCATAACGTTCAGCATATATTACTTCAACTATGCTTTTGTTGTATATCTTCCCCTTACTTTAATATTTTTGCTCAACTTCCACATTTTGTTTGTCGCGCGAAAACAACGTAAGCGTATCTTGGATGAAACAACGATCAACAACGTTGAAATTTCTGCTGAGAATTTAGCGAACAGGATGAACTTTGTGGTTTCATTTTTCGTTGCTTTAAAATCAGCGAAGACATTTGCTATTGTCGTCGCAGTGTTGACCTTTTGTATCCTAACTCCAACTGTCATTGGGCAAATATTAGGTAAAAATTGTAACGTCCCCTGTTTGCAACTTTGGTACGTTGTTTTAAACTACGAATTTAACGGAATAAACTCGATTGTGAATGCATTCATCTATGGAAGGCGACAAATAAAATATAGAAAAGCTTATCTTCACATTCTTCTCAAACTATTTCCCTGTCTTAAAGCCAACAACTGAGAGTTTCGTAACTGCCCTGGACTTTCTCTACAAACAACGTGATCACGCATTCTCAAAGTCATTGGAAGTTTCTCCACATCTTAGAACGAAAACACGAAACCAATGTTATATGTTGAACGGAAAGAACGTAAACTAACTGTACTTCTGCCTAACTTTAATTTGTTTATTCTCAAATGATATCTATAACTATATGTAGCTCTCGGTAAGGTAAACATAATTATGCAGAATTTTTTGCTTGTGATCAGAGAAGTAAAAAAAGAGAGAACGCCAACAGGGCGTCCTGGAAGCTAAACTTCGTTCGCGAGAATGTCTAAGATTATCTGGAAACATCTTTTGAATTTAAAATTTATACTAATTTTATGTATAGTTATATAGATTATAGAATTATAACTCTTATAAAATTACTGTTCAACGTAATGGTTAGACTGGCTTCAGTAGAAGATTGTAAGACATCCTATAGTTATTTGTTGAATTATGATGGTTTTGAATGTATAAAAAGTTAACTACTGTTACAGGTAGACACGGCTATGTGTTCACTGTCTTCTCTACACGCACCGACGCACGTCATGCATCTGACAGACTGAAACATTTTAGGTACATGTAAATGTGGTTAATCATTTAGTCTGGAAATGATATTTCAAGAAAACGAAATATGCTATAGTTTTTGTCTTTGCAACGTTTATTTATACAACGATAAATAAATACCAGTTAAATGCCAGTTCATCAGTTGGGTCAGTTTCTCATTAATTTTTTGCGTGACGAGCAGAAAAATATCAACATCAATGTAGCTGTTTTCATCAACCCTAAAAAAGTTGTGCGTTTTTACGTGCGTAGACTCGGAGTCTGCATGAAACAGACAGCATGAAACAGCCCTTATAATTATTGCTTTCAAGCTAACAGTCGATGGAGTAGTAAGTCTGTAGCACCGTTTATTCCCGCTATCTAAATTTTACATAATCTATTTCTTTAGAAACTAATTGTTTTTACTGCCATTAAACACGAAAACA